>CAWUFW010006869.1:439359-1087823 GCA_963921515.1 Calotriton arnoldi
CAATTGATGGACGGAATGTTGGACAATGCAAACATTCACCCCCAGTCACAAGGATCTGGGTTAAATCCATCATTCTTTTGCTCACCACACCACCCCAGTTTGGACCCAGCCATATGCAAATCAGTCTTGACCCTGTTCCTTGTGGGAACAGTCCAGCCCGAACTGCCAAGCCAGGTCCTCCCTGGACCGGAAACAAGCATCCTGGGACCGGTTTCAGGGCATCACCCTTCTTCAGCCAGGCTAGCTTGAATCCAGTGGTGTAGTGAGCACGGGACCCACGTCTGGGCATACCCTTCCCACATAGGGCAAGGTCATGCATGGCAATAGGCCCTATCTTTTCCCGACACCTCAGAGCACTGTCCCCTTGTGAAGAAACTCATCCAAAACTTGGGGGTCTACGTCATCACATGGGTCTTCTGTCCCTGAGAAGGGCTCGAGCAAAGTAGACTGAGCAACCAATATGTGCCCTACTCCCTCCAGCTTACAAGTTTAAAATACCTTCTCTGCATGAAATTTGGTTAAACTACTCATTGAAGCAGCCACCTGACAATTGAACCTCATGGCCTCTAGCTTTATTTGTCCCAGGACTTTTGATATTGAGATTCAAGCTTCTCTACTAGATCCCGAGCTTGAGGGATGGAGCAGTGCCGCACTAGGCCATGCAATGTGCTTGTCACAATAGCTTGCTCCTAGGAATCTAAGAGACTGCAGCGCTTTGGGACTCAGCACTAACTAAATAATTCACTTGTTGCCACTCAAGGTCCATAATAGGCCCTGCAGGCACCCTCTTTTGGTGGTGTTGCTAGCCCACCACTCTGGACTCCCCCAGGGGTTAAACCCATACTGGAAAAGAAGTAGGTGCAGAATTCCTTGCAGTTACTAATATGTTCAGTTGGGGTTGGTTTATATATGTCCCATGGGAATGATCCACTGGCAAGTGAGGTGGCAAGTGTGGGTGGTGGGTACAGCACTGCCAGAATGTTAATTAGTGCAGTGCTAGTAATTGAATTTACACACACCTGTGTCAGTGTAGCGATTTGTGGTAACTTCCCCCAAACGGTAAACGGCAGTGCACCGTGCCTGACCAATTTGGATCATTCAGGTGATCTCCATGACTCCTAAACAGAGTGACTTTGCTCCTACCCATTTCTTAACATGGAATGTTAAGGCTGAAATAATTCCCACAAACTGAAACAGATTCTGGCATATCTCGATCACCACAAAACTGATATAGCTCTTTTCCAAGAAACACATATTGACATACAATTGAAGTCTCCATTTGCATTAAACTAGAGCAGCCACAGGTTACTCTCAAACTATTCCTCGTATGCCCGGGGGATGGCCCTGTTGGGCAGGCAATGACTCCTGTTTGAACTCCTACATGAAGAAAACAACATTTGGCATATACTTTTAGACCTAACACCCTTGGGTGATTGTCCCCCAATCTTCCTGCCTTCACCCTTCCGTTTGCTGAATGTGTTTTTGTTGGCTTTAGGACTCTGTGCACTTTTCCACTGCTAACCTGCGGTAAAGTGCTTGCGCTCTCTCCCTAAAACATGGTAAAAACGGCCCACACCTAATTGACATATTTAATTTACTTATTAGACCCTAGTAAAAGGTACTACAGTTACCCAGTGCCTGTCAATTAAATGCTACTAGTGTGCCTGCAGCACTCATTGTGCTGCCCACTACAGTAGCACTTTAAAACCGCAATTTTGACCTGGCAAAATAAACCTTTAACCAGGCCTAAATCTTCCTTTTTAAAACTCATAAGTAACTGCAAAGGAGGCCCTAACAGCTCCAAGGGCAGGGTGCATGGTATTTAAAAAGCAGGACAAATTGGTTTAAGATTTACATATCCTGGTAGTGAAAAACTCCTGAAGTCGGTTTTCAATGTATAAGGCTATCTCTCCCACTGACTATCTCTGACTAACTACCTTATTAAATTTCAATAAGTTTGAACTCCAGAATGGGATCAGATAGATTGGCTCCAAGGGCTAGCTGGCTGGCCTCCTGTGTGTGAGCTACAGAGCCAAATCAAGCTTCAAAGAATCTGCAACCTGCATGCCTGCGGCTGCTGGCCTAGCCACAAAGTGGTGCCCCCAAGGTCCTTGGACCCTTGGTGTGGAGCTAGAGTGTCCTCTTCCTACCCAAAACCAAAGTCTGAGACTTAAAAACTTTTTTGAGGAATTGAAATGAAATACAAAGGTGCACCATATGTTGATTCAATCATTTCATTCAGAAATAACCAAACAGTCCAAAGTGATTTTTCAAAAAGTGCGTATAATTCTTCTTTTCAAAACAAAAACACAGGTGCACCACACAGTGGAATTAAGTCAATAAGGGAGGTCCATATCCGGACACAAAAGTTCTTCAAGTTTTTCTTTCTTTTTATTCCAATTTCAGTTAATGTAGATAAAACACAGAGTCCAGCTCTAATGTCTCAACACACAGTACAGCCGACGCGTTTCGTCCTAGTGCAGGACTTCTTCAGGGCACTAAATAATGGGAGGATCCAACACTTCCATAGAATAAGAGGTCATAGATTTCCCTGCTAATGAGCTGTTTCCCGTCCGATACGTTTATTGTATCAAGAACAGGAACCGTACATATGAAAGCCACGACCAAAGAATAAATAAGTAAAAGGCATTTCCCACAATGGTGGTATCCAAAACCGACTGCTTATATTTCGGCGATATTCACAACAAATCCTATCAGGCCTTTTGTTTGCTGCTACGTTCCCCAGCGCTCCCGTTGATCTTGACACCTTTATCTCGGCTGTTGTTTCCTCACCAAATTGGTTTGCAACTTATGGTTTGCTTTGTGATGGGACGTCCTCTTTGATCGGATTTTTTATAGGTTAATCCTGATAGGATTTGTTGTGAATATCGCCGAAGTGGTGTGACATTTTGAGTAATTTAGGCCTTAATAGGTGGGAAACACATCACTCTCCTCAATTCCCACAGCCCCAACACTGAAGACCCCCTCTTTCTCCAGCAGATATGGAGAAAATGCACTGCACTAACACAACTGTTTTATAGGGGGGGTGTGACTTCAATATCATTCTGAAAAAATCTCTAGATTGCTGTAATGCCACAACACTCTCCCATTAATCTGTTGCTGTGGCTCTGTTGAACGTTATTGCAACCAATGGATTTGTAGACGTATGGAGATGCAGGTTCCCTACTAATACGGAGGGTACACATATATCCACTGTACATGGTGTTTTGGGCGAGGTTGGACTATTAGCTGGACACACCTGATATACATGGGTGGGCTAGGCATAACTTGCATCTCTGCTCACAATATCGGACCATTTTCCCATCAAACTGACAATAGAAACCACTTCCTCCAAACACTGTGTGTTCACATGGGGCCTCCCCCCTCAGGCTCTTATATTTATAGAGGAACTGTAAACTGAAATTTCAAACTATTTTTTTTAAAATTAGGCCTCTGCACAAACATTAGGCACTCTGTGGGAGGATTTTAAGGCGTACATTTGGGGAAACTGCATAGCGAAACAACACGGCATTTGCTAGGTCTTGCAGGATAGGTTAGATAGACTGGAACATGACCTCAAGGCCTACCAAGTGGCATATACTTACATTCTCTCCTCCCCAGTACTTGCTGATATTAGAGTCAAGTATATTGAATTTGTGGAAATTACAGATCAAGAGGTCAAACATTCATATAAGTATGCCATGGCCAGTATGTATGGGGAGACACTGATAGACCAAGTAGGACCCTCGCCCTTATAACACGCCCTGCCCATCCATCACAAGACAATACACAGCTGGAGAGGGAAGATGGCACAATACTTTATGATGCCGATGATAAATTAGAGGAATTAGTTAATAAATAATCCAGAACACATACCTACCATATTTTCAGGCACCAGGTTGACTACAACACGTATTTTGAGAGCACTTCTCTGGCATGGATAGAGGGCCCCCGTAGACTGCTCTTGGATATGCCCCTTACACTGGAAGAGGTGACTGTAGCAATTTACAGACTCCCCACATGCAGGGCGCCAGCTGGAGATAGGATTCCTATGAAGTTCTACAAGGCATATGCATCATGACTTGCTCTTCGGCTACCTCAGGTCTTCAATGAGGCGCTCCAGATTTTGCTCTGCCCCCCCTCACTCAGAGAATCTATAATAATTATGCTCCTTCAGCCTGGTTAATCACCTGCTCATCCTGATTCCTACAGAGCACTCTATTTAATTAATATAGATGCAAAGATTTATGCCAAGGTACTGGTGAACAGGTTACTGCCGCTCCCACCTGAACTTGTGTTACCAGACTACATGGGTTTTAGCTCCAGGAGCTCCACTGCACATAATTTTAGAATAGTTTTCACTCCCATACACCAACTAAACCCAGATTGGTAAGTGGTGTCCTTGTATACTGCCAAGGCTTTCAATTCTCTGGAATGACAATACCTCTGTGCAGCACTGACTCGTGTGGGCCTATCAGCGAATGTTGTAAACATTGTGCATCTCCTATACACCAAACCGTCCTCCTGGATCCAACTGAGTAGACTGCTCTTAGATCCTTTTCCAATTCTGGGAAGCACTTTCCAAGGGTGCCCACAATCTCCCAGACCTGTAACAGAGCCACTAGCATGTGTGATATGACAGTGTGTGGTCAGCAAGGTCTTGATTTTTCCCTGCAAAATATGTTAATGTCTCTCTGTGCTCATGATATCATGCTTTACCGATCCAACCTAGCACAAAACCTCTGTCTGATCACCTGAGAGTTCACCTTATATAAAGTACTATCCGGTATTGCAATCAATTGGAATAGAAAAAACCTCCATCAAATATTTGGCTGTGTGAAGCAACCAAGATAGGACTAGAGTGATCATGGATAACTATGGGACTGCTATGGCACACATCGAAGAACAGGTCCGTCATTGGATGCAATGCCCGCTATCGTTGTTAGGCAGAATCGTGATTATGAAGATGGTCATCTTAGTCAAATTATTTTAGCTTTTTAACAACGTTCCTATACCACTTAATCAGCAGTTTTTTAAAACATTGAATTCACATATGACACCCTTGCCTAAGGAGGCAAACAAACTTGGGTTCAGTGGGAGGCACTGAGGGCCTTATTTAGAGTTTGGCGGACCAGGTTACTCTGTCAAAACGCGACGGTTATTCCATCTGCCATATTACAAGTCCATTTTATGCTATGGCTCTTGTAGTACAGCACACGGGATATCCGTCACGTTTGTGATGGAGTAACCCATCAGTCAAACTCAAAATCCGGCCCTAAGTTGAAATTACAAACAGGTCGGATTGGCCGTGCCGGACTTTGAGCTTTATTACCATTGCACTCAAGCACACTTTGCATACTACTGATCCAGCCGCGCCCTTACATGGCACACCTAGTACTAGAGCATGACACAGTACACCTCACTCCACTGGGGTCCTGCTGGGCAGGTTCTGCACTACAGCCAGGCTGTAGAGATGGACTCTATCACATGCACACAGTTGACTTGGGAGGGGATCTGTAGATGACTGGTTGCACATCCCTTTGATACTGCTCACTACGGATCCACTCGCTGGGTGAGCTATTCCCCACCAGCTAATGTTTGGGTTGGCCAATACTCGCAAAACACAGCTGATTTTTCCCTGATGGACACATTCACCGACTTTCGCCTTCGGGCATTGTACAGGGAGCACTACCCTACGTTTCTCCAGGAGTTACTTGGAATCCAAGACAATAACCCTGTTCTTAAATGCACAGTCGGATAGACAACTGGGAACCAAGCTCTCCTCTTCCAAGCAGGCTGAGGCGTCACCATTAAGGCCTAGTTCCAAGGTGCTCTGGGAGGCGGACCTGGGAGATGAAAGAGTGGACCTACTATTCTGAATAAAGAGTGCGCCTACAATTGAAGCTAAATCAAGGAGCTATCTCCGACCAGTCGGCTGCATTATGTTCACTTTAAATACTTACACTGGACATACCATACTACCCTCAAACTGTTTCTGAACAAATTAGGGGCCCATTCTCAGTGTGTAACACGTTATGTACCAGAGGTGGGCTTCCTGCACTTGGCTTGGGCCTGCTCATTGATCGCTAGGTACTGGGGCAAAGTAGTTTATGTTCTAGTGGTAATGATAGGCATTGACATGGAACCCTTCCAGAAGTTGGTTTACTGGGCTATACTAAGGGCATGTCATCACCATGAGACAGTTCACAACGATGTCACTACTCTTAGTAAAGAGGCGTGTGGCATCTGTGTGGGGTGGAGATTGCGACTTACCGTGAGGACCTGGTTCCATGATATGGTATACTGCAATGACCAACGGTAACTCTACTATTCCACTATTCCCCCGGGTCTTTGACCCAAGAACATTGGGGGCCCATTGCAAGCATACTTGTTAAGTCATGATCCCTGGCATCGAAATTGGTTGAAGCTTGAGCCAAAAATAAGGGATGGGCGAGGGATGGGCGCATAATAGAAATGTTTATATAGGCTGATTCATGGACAAGACCTTGAAATGTAATGGTACCTGGAGCACCGTTGTGGCCCCATTTCGGCTGTGATTAATGTCACTGTGCTTTGGAGGTACCATCTTGGTGTGCGTCAAAGATGTCCTTGGACAAGGGTATACTATTGAACTGTTGATTTATTATACGATATGCTGTACCATGTAGAGGTGAGTGAGCCACTAGATTTACAGGAAGATCTGAGCCAGAGCCGAGCCAAGGGTGTGGCTCAGATATTAGAGCCAGTGGATAAGCCAAGCCCTGAAAATGTTTGCGATGTAAATCACACAACAAGCATCCTGTAAAATATGATAAAGTCACTTCAAAATTAAAAAATGTATACTTCTTAAACATGTGAAGCTTCGACAATAATATGTCACATTATAGCACTGCCAATTCTTTATCGCCGCCAACACCGCTGCTGTTTCCCCCTTGCTGGGGGTAGAGAAGAGCTGAGACCGGGTGACTGGGAGGAAGCGGACTACACCTCCCAGCACCCTTTGCAGCCCGTGAGCCCCGCCAACGCTGCCTGCACCAGAAGCGCCAGGAGGCACCTATATAAGTTCATCGGTGCACCTGCAGCGCGGGACGTGCGCGGGCGTGCCCGTCCGCGCCCGGATGAGACTGGGCTGGGCCACCCCCCTTACGCCTGCTAATTGATTATCCCCATTGAGGTGAGTGCGCACATATTAGTTCTTTATTTTTGTGCACTCAATATGGGGAAGCGTGGGGGGTTACCCCCACAAAGACCTGCTACATCCAGGATTGACAGTATGCTGGAAAGGGCCATCAGCATCGTGGCCAATGAGATTGAATTAACTGAGAGGCGCCTTTCTCTTGGTATCGGGGCTCCTCTGATTGGTCCCACGTTAGGGGAAGATTGTGTTATTTCCCCTCCTTGTAATTTGATGAGCACTAACTCGAATGTCCCCTTGCCCAATGGCTTTAACAATGATTCTAACATTAATACCGAGGTTTCTCCGGCTGAGTCAAATGACGGTGTAAACACAGTAGCACCTCCATTAAATCCGGCTCCCTCTTCAATCTCCGTAGGTTCTGAGGCAGCTCCTGGGGCGAAACGTAAGAGAAAGCCCACAAAACCTATTAGCGCTAAGAGGAAACATCCCACTCGCCTAAGTGCATCACGTACTGCATTGAGCTCATGGATACATGCCTCTGCCCCCCCCAAGACCTCTGAAGTTCCTGTGCACATTCCAAATAAGGAACCTGGTAATTCCATCGGCACCCAGACTGATATTGGTTCTTCTTTCTTAGAGTGCTGTAATCAAGGGGAATCTTTCATCAATCTTGTTGCGGACACTGTGTATGGACGTATTAGAGACTTATTGGATAACAATTTTGCTATCTTGAGGAAACGACTGGACCATTTAGACATGCTTGGTGTTAACTTTAGTTCTCAGATTAATTCTATCGTGCATGTTAAGATTGGGATGGCAGAGCCAAACATGACAATGAATAATGCCCATAATTCCAACACTGATATTCTGACAAGCGCACCAATATCCACCCTAACTACTGGTTCCTGTGTGACCTGCACCAAAGTTAAGGAATGTTTTGTACCAGAGTCTTGTAGGGTCAAAATAATATTGCTGATATTGGTGGTGTTGATAGCCGGTCAGTTAAAAACTTGCATTTGCCTCGTAATCCTTCTACTGCCTCTATTGGTGCTCTGGCCAGCGTTATTTCTGGGGGCGGTAAAACAGGCGAGGGCGGTTTAGACTCTGTGCGTACTCTAAACCCTAAGTGTAGCAGGGAGACACTGAATTTACCACCGGCAGCCTGTCCCTATGTTGTGGTTTTGGCAGGCGTACCTCCCCTCAAAGAAAACCAAGTTGAAACATGGGACCAATTACGTAACAAAAGTGTTGACTGGTTGTCTAAACATAAGGGGTTTAGGGCGTCATTTATCAATAACATCATCATGACACGTAGAGTTGGTTGGGTGGGACAGTCTCCAAAGAACATCGAGGGAGACTGCATAGTCATCAATTTCCGTAACCCGTCTTTGGTTAAATCTATAGTAGTGGCTCAGGAGACAAACTCCAACATCCCAACACACATTTGGGCTTTGCCCCTGGGCTATTTCTATAAGCCACTCTTGGGGGCTCCAAATATTGACGCTCCTCCCCTTTCTACATATAATAGGTTTTTACCATTGTCTGATCTGGACAACCAGGATTGACTACCTCCCTTAGCAGTGTCACCTGAGCCCATTTCTTTATTAATTAAATCTCTATCTTGTGGCCCTTGTACCCCAACTGTGTCCGCTTCTGATTCTGACTTAAAAATACTAAGCTGGAATGTCGCTGCTCTGGCTTCCAAATTAAATTCGCCAGACTGGTTAGAATTCGTTCAAAAACAGGACATTTTAATGTTTCAGGAGACATGGGCTACTAGGGACTTATTTTTAGAGGGGTTTGAGTGCTTTAACTTCGTTGTTCCTAACCCAAATTTAGGTCGCCCGTCAGGTGGCCTCTCAATCTGAGTAAATATCTCTGCAGGTGGGAGTGTAAAGGTCCTTGATACTAATAATGATAAATTTCAGGCAATTATTTATAAAAGAGGGGTTTCTATTTGTTTTATTAATTTTTATAACAATGATTTTCAGAATGTACCAAATATGAATTTTATTAATTTGTTTAAATTCATTTCCACCATACAGAATCCAAATAGTTTTGCTAGTTTTGCAGGGATCTGTTTAGGGGAGATTTCAATGCAAAGATATCCAGTGGAAGTTATACAGTCATCCATTTTACTAGCATGACACCTCTATGTAACAGGGGGGTTGAATTAATAGACCATTTGTGGACCCACAACCTCTTGGATGTAATGGAGATCGCTGCAGTATCCAAGAGGGATAATCATATTATACCAACATACAGAGGCAGGGGCAGTGCCTCTATAATCGATTATGTCTTTATATCCCCATCATTAGAAGATTGTCTGCTAAAAGCTGAGGTTATCCACACGGTTTATGGAGATCATAACCCCATTAACTTAACTCTGAGACTTGCCCCCAGGCCAACATATGGTCAAGAGTGTGGGGCAAGAGATCTGTCCCCCTCCACCGATAATCTTAGATTGGTCTGGCGTGGTGTCGACAATACAGTTTTATTTGGCAAGATGGCAAGAGAACATTCGGATCTTATTGACACTTGTTTGTCTTTTAAAGAACATAATCCCGCAGTAGTTGGTGCCTTCACGCAATTATGTGAGGGTATCAAATATATGCTATCTAGGCCCATTAAGGAAACACTTTCTGGCCCTAGATGGTTTAATAGCGATTGCTCTGCTGCTAACAGGGCTCTTCGCAGGGCACTTGCAAAACACCCCAGAGATCAGGCTGCCATCAAATTATCAAGACAACGATATAAGGCAGTCATCATGCTAAGAAAGGAGGAAATAGTTAAAGAGCGCTGTGACAATTTAGTATACGCCGTTATGTTAAAGGACGGGAACAGCTTTTGGTCGGCTGTCAAAGACATGAGGTCCTTAGGACATCCCCTGTCTCCGATCAGTTGCAATATTACCCATTTTTCGAAGATTTATTCAGCTCCCGTTCAAAACAAGGCCTCCATTGAGAATTTAGTTGCTACCAGGGTTCAGATAACCCTTTCTGAAGTGGAGGAAGCAATTCAACAGAGCCTGGGCAATAAGGCTCCAGGCCCAGATGGCTTGCCTATTGATCTCATTAAAAACTAGCCAGAATTCTGGGCGCCTCTTTTATTGAACGTTTTTAATAATTTAACAGTTTCATCAATACCAAATACATGGTCAACTAGCATCATCGTGCCAATTTTTAAAAAGGGTGATCGTTCCAACCCAAGTTGTTACAGACCGATCTCCCTGATTGACAATACATTGAAAATTCTAGGGAGGATCCTGTTTAACAGGATCAGGACATGGGCCGAGGAGGGCCATATTTTACATTCCTGTCAGTTGGGGTTTAGAAGTAGAATCGGCACTGTTGAGCAGTGCCTAAACCTCAATTTGATTATTGGTAAATACACAATAGCTAAAAAATCTCCTATTTACCTGGCTTTTATGGACCTTACCTCGGCCTTCGATTTTGTCAACAGGTCCCGGCTCTGGTCTATCCTTTTAAAATACGGTTTGGACGAGGTCCTAGTACACTTTTTAGCTTATTTACATAAGGACCTGTATGCCAGGGTGCGGATCAGTAAGGGCGGAGAGGTATCAAAAGACATCAAAGTCGGTAGAGGGGTCAGGCAGGGCTTTGTCCTGGCCCCTCTTCTTTTTATCCTTTATATCAATGACCTGAATGAGTCGTTGGTATCACTTACTTCTGATGTCCCTAGAATTAATGGTAATACGCTTCCCGCCCTACTGTATGCCGACGATGCGGTCCTAATGGCCCGCACACCAAATGCTTTACGCGTCTTGGTGTGGGGCTTTGTTGATTTTATGACTAGTTTGGACCTATGCACCAATTTTAAGAAATCGTTTTTAATGGCTTGTGGGTCGAAAAAGTATTCTAATAATACTATCGTTGTAGTTTCAGATAGTTTACAGAGCACTCGCACTTTTCCCTACTTAGGGTTGGTTTTCGCAGCGAATGGTTTGTGGGCTGAGCATGTGGCGCACAGTAGAAAAAGGTTTTCTAAAGCGATTAATAATATACTCGGCCTGCCTCAACCTAGAAAGACAGAGGTAGTTTCTGCCATTATCAAAATTTTTAAATTACAATGTATCCCCACTGCTACTTATGGTGCAGAAGTTTGGGGTTTTAGACAGTGTGATAGCATCCAGGGGAAGAAAATAGATTTTGTCGTAAACTACTGGGTGCCCCTATTTCTTCACCACAGTATGCTTGTCACAGTGATCTGAAACTGCCCTACATCGAAGACTATATTAAGGCCCGCCCCGCTATATTTTGGCTTGCGGTCTGGAAGAACCCCGCAGCGCATTTAACTAGGGAAATAATAACAGACTGCCTCAGTTGTGATAAGGGAAGGGAAATACCCTGGCTCGCTGCTGTCAGGAAGAGCCTGATCAGTGTAAATCTTGAGCGAATATTTCTAAATCCTATTGACTCAGATGGTATAAGTAAAAAAAGCCTACAGAAGGCACTCTATGCTGTTTACAGTAAAACCAGATATGAAACAGAGGTTCAGAAATCCTCAGTCGCCAGATACATGATGATCGAGAATACCTCCCATTTACCATCTAGATACCTTTTAAAACCTATCGGCCGCTGGGAGAGGGGTTTGCTCTTCCAATTAAGGGTTGACGCTATGAAATTTCTGCTCTGTTTCCAACTGGGGTACAATTCTAATCTTGCTCATCTTCCATGTCCTTGTAATGTTCAATGTAAACAATCAATGTTGCACTTTTTATTCTTCTGCAGCTTTTATTTAAAATACACTAAACGGTTTTTGATGCAATTTTTTAAGACTATACCCTCTATTGATTACAAGGCAGCCTATAGGCATATCGTTAATTTGGAAGATGAGGAGTTAACCTTCCGAGTAGGTTCTTTTTGAAAGTCGCAGTACGTGCTCGTAATTCAATGTGTACCCTTTGAAGCCTGTGTTTGTTAATTTGATATTTTATACTGTGATACATCTTGTCGAGTTCTGTTTTTATATTGTATTTTTAACTGTAACGAAACTTATGATGTATTTGTTTGGTGCTTGATCAGTAAATAACTCTGTGATGATCTGTTCTTTTTTAATTATCTCCCCTCTTATCGGACCTGTGTATTATTATTATAGGCTGTGATTTTTGGATTTGTGCTTTTATGGATATTTATTGTATCCGAATAAAGATTTTGAAATGAAATGAAATTATAGCACTGCACTGAGAATTACTTATTAAAAATGACAGTTTTTAAACATGCACCATTATTGCACTAAGAGGCACAACAATTGTCATGTAAACCCTGTATGTGGTCCAGATCATTATAGAGCAACATAATAGTATATTAAATCAAGCACAATAGGTTTTTCTACAATTAGTATTCTGAATTCACATATTTAAAAGTGTTTTTATACACAATAAGGAAGAGAAAAAGAGTTTGGTCAAGTAAAATATTTCCCTAAGATCACACAACTAATCAGTGAAGCTGAAATGTAACCACCTTTTCTGGTTTCTCTTTGTACAAATCAGCCTGGAAATGGGTATCTCTTTGTCTTTCCTTATGTTAAGGCTTTGTTTTTATACAGTGTGAACTTGACCCGAAGGCCCAATTGGACCGTCATATGAGCATCAGTTACATTACACAAGGTCACACATTCACTGCTTATAGGTATAGGAAGATTAAGGGCCTGATTTAGATCTGAGCGGACAGGTTTATCCCGTCCGAGGAAATATAAATCCTATTATATCCTATTGGATTTATATTTTGGTGGTCAGGATGTCCTTCACCAATGTGACGGAGTAACCCGTCCGCCGAGATCTCAATCAGGCCCTATGTGATTTGGCCAGAACAACAGGATTTTGAGTCGACCCCAAGACTCGAACCTGGTTCCCCAGTTCCAAAGGCAGAATACAATGGCCGTAATACTGCATTCTTAATAGAGGGAAAGAGGCAGAAACCACATGAAGGCTCAGCTCATTATGGGTTTGAGGTTCCTACAGGACCTCGAGCTGAGCCACAGCCAGGCTTTAGGAGCTTTCAGTAGCTCGCCCACATGTTGTTCCATGCCTCTACTGTACTGTAATCTACTGCCAGAAAATGTTCTGTTTTGTATTGAGTTGATATAACATAAAAGCTCATTAAAAAGAAAATAAACATTGCAACATGATTCAAATGTGACAAATCATGAACTGGATAAAAATGACAGCAATATATTAATAACACTGTTCTCAAAATGAACATGTGCATCACTGAAATCGTACATGAATCACTTTGAGGCATATAGAAATCTGACTGAACTGGATAAGGGTATGAATGAAATGGATGTGGTGAATTGTGTGTATAACACGCACTGAAAACCGCATGGCACTGACAGCCAATCCCAGTGGAACTCAATGCAAGTGGCAGAGCCCACTTTGGAAACTGAAAAGGGGGGCTCAAAGTAGTGTTGTGACTTTTCCTCTTTCTGTACTCTCTCTCTTTCCCCTTGCTGTTCAGCCTGAGCATGTGTGGAATCTTGATGATGCCTTGGAATGTTGGGTGCCTGATCTGAGTCAGTTGGTGATTACAGGCTGAGCAGCTAGGAGGCTACTCCTGGTGGGGCGTACATACAGGCCTACTTACCACCTTGGCTATACTTTAAGCTTCTGTAACTTGAACCTGAATAAAGTTACTTCCTGGAACTACAACCTGGCCTCCTTTGGACTTTGTACCTTCAACACTCAACAAGAGGAATTGTGAACCGGAGCACATTAACAACACGTGCAGGAACAGGCAGCACACAGTCCAGTTACACTCTTCTCTGCTGTGCAGTTCGGGTCTTAGGACGTCAATCTATAAGTGCGCAAAAGTGCTACCAATGACTTCCCTTTATATGAGTCTGTCCCTGTGCCACTGCACTTCTAGTGAAGTGACGTGCTGTGTGGCCTTCTCTGCACTAATTGCTTGGCAGTGTTTAGCAGCCACTCTACTTGGCCCTGCTGTCAGCACAGCAGATGGGCCCGGCCCAACTCTCTTACCCAGCAGCTCCGGGGCTCCCTGTATACAGACTTTTGGGGTTGGAGTGGTGCTAGTACATGGGTAAGAGACCCCTTGGAGGACCCGTCACAGTCAGTAAGAGCGCATTCCTTTCCCGATGATTCTGTGTGCAGGACGAGCTCAGATCATGTGCCTGCAACTTAAAATTATTTCTTTTTTAAAGCGCACACTCTGAGCTTAAATATTTAAAGGTGGTGTCATTTGTTCTAGTGTGGGCATTAACACATGACGCTGCCTTAAAATACGTGGGTATATAATATCAACAAGAGAGAGAGGGAGAGGGTCACTCTTATTCCCCCTAACGTATGAATTCAATAACAACAAAAGAGTGAGTAGAAAAGGGACGATGGGGAACGTAGCACGAGGAAAAACCTCTTATTTAAAAGAACCCTCACTCACCAACCTAGTTGGTGACATGCTTCATCATTGGGTTCCCACCAGAGAGGCCGAGTGCCTCCCTGGTGTGCTACGACGCCTGAATTACAGCGGAGCGGGTATTTTGTTGGGGTAGTGTCAGTGCAACAGTGAAGGTAGTGCAAGTTAAAAGATATCTGGTTTAATCCCAAATCAATTTTATTGGTGGAAAACCAGGTAACATTAAAAACAAGTGAAATGGACACCAGGTGCCTAGCTAAATTGACCAGGCGCATCCAAATTGATTTAAAGTGATCAATGGTCAACATGTTTCTGCTTATAATGTGTAATTTACAAAGCTTTCATCAGGACCAGGCCTCCACGGCGGTGTATGCACTCGCTAAGGTGTACCCTAACCAGTGGAGGTATATGGATGGTAAAACTCACGGTTTTACCATAGGGCCTTCTGGGATTCCAAAAGCCAAAGAACTCTGTAAGAAAACACAAATACAACAGTTTTGTAAGTTCAGTGGTATTTCTTGCCAGGTATTCTGGAGGTCTAAAATGTTTAAGAAACCTTGTGCTATTAATTGCCACAGCGTGATTGTATCACGTACACCTTTCAATCAGGCAAACGTGTCAGACATACCGCCACTCCGTGTCTATTTGGCTCCCGGAGGGGTCATTATTACTAGATAAATACTAGTAACATTTAACGCTTTACTTAGTGAGCGTAATAGACGCATTCTCAATTATGCAACAAACTTGGAATATAGTGACAAACCCGTTAAAACGCGGATAAAGTGTGCACGCGTTTGTTAAAATCCAAAGGCAGATTTTCAAAACATGGAGAAATTAGGGCTTACGTGAAGAAACTACTAACTTCACGTCATGGGTCCGGGAGGGGTTAGAGATGCTGGTGGAATCTAAACAAGATAAAAAGGAAGTAAGTATCCAGAGAATCTCCGATGAGTTACCGGTGAACCTCGTGTCAAAAGTAACAAACACCACCCCGGAAACCTCCCAGCCTACTTACTTCCAAAACAGCACTCTCCCGCACACAACCTATCAGTGCCAAACCTCGGACCCGAATGTTACTACGATGTTTCAGCTGGAGCAAGAAATGCCGATTCTCAATCACGTGACCCGTGCGTCAACCACCGAGCGCGGTGCGTCCAGGACACGTGACTTCAAAGACTAGACTGCAAAAGTCGGGACTTAAAGCGCTTAGTAATAAAGTTGTTATTTGCTTGAAACCACTCTGTACTGAAACGATATGAATTCTGAATGGCTAATTTAAGTAAACTTTGAAAAAATAGATAAAGTATGGGGTCAAATGGTACTTGTGAAACCAATAATGACACACGAGTATCGGAAAATACGAGTATCGGAAACTATACTCTGAGCATAATAACCCTATTGAAATCTATATACATAGCAGATGCTAATGGTGTGGGCTAATCAACCATTTACTATGTATACATTCATTACACTATAAGTCAGTAACTTCCTAAAGCGTGTCTAGAGGGCAATGGTGGTCCCAAATCAGACAGTGAGGACACAAGTAGGCATAAAGGTGAAAAAGGGGGTAACCCTCCATGCTCAAGGGACTGAGTCATTGGTCAGGAATAAGGGCTGAGACTATAATTGAGTGGTATCAACGTTTCATTACTGAACCCCAAGGGATATTATCGTTAAGCCCTATCTTATGTGTAGAAAGGCGATAAATCCAACGTTGTTCCCTCTCGAAAAGCGCTTGCTGTATAGTAGGACCTTGCCTCAATTGCTCAATAATTGTCCAACTCAAATCATTTGTAGTGTGATTTTGCTGTAAAAAATGATCAGTAAGTTTTGTAGTGTTTTTCCGGCATCGGATATTGCACCTATGCTCACATATTCGTTACTTGTGTCCTCACTGTCTGATTTGGGACCACCATTGCCCTCTAGACACGCTTTTAGGAAGTTACTGACTTATAGTGTAATGAATGTATACATAGTAAATGGTTGATTAGCCCACACCATTAGCATCTGCTATGTATATAGATTTCAATAGGGTTATTATGCTCAGAGTATAGTTTCCGATACTCGTATTTTCCGATACTCGTGTGTCATTATTGGTTTCACAAGTACCATTTGACCCCATACTTTATCTATTTTTTCAAAGTTTACTTAAATTAGCCATTCAGAATTCATATCGTTTCAGGACAGAGTGGTTTCAAGCAAATAACAACTTTATTACTAAGCGCTTTAAGTCCCGACTTTTGCAGTCTAGTCTTTGAAGTCACGTGTCCTGGACGCACCGCGTTCGGTGGTTGACGCACGGGTCACGTGATTGAGAATCGGCATTTCTTGCTCCAGCTGAAACATCGTAGTAACATTCGGGTCCGAGGTTTGGCACCGATAGGTTGTGTGCGGGAGAGTGCTGTTTTGGAAGTAAGTAGGCTGGGAGGTTTCCGGGTGTGGTGTTTGTTACTTTTGACACGAGGTTCACCGGTAACTCACCGGAGATTCTCTGGATACTTACTTCCTTTTTATCTTGTTTAGATTCCACCAGCATCTCTAACCCCCTCCCGGACCCATGACGTGAAGTTAGTAGTTTCTTCACGTAAGCCCTAATTTCTCCATGTTTTGAAAATCTGCCTTTGGATTTTAACAAACGCGTGCACACTTTATCCGCGTTTTTAACGGGTTTGTCACTATATTCCAAGTTTGTTGCATAATTGAGAATGCGTCTATTACGCTCACTAAGTAAAGCGTTAAATGTTACTAGTATTTATCTAGTAATAATGACCCCTCCGGAGCCAAATAGACACGGAGTGGCGGTATGTCTGACACGTTTGCCTGATTGAAAGGTGTACGTGATACAATCACGCTGTGGCAATTAATAGCACAAGGTTTCTTAAACATTTTAGACCTCCAGAATACCTGGCAAGAAATACCACTGAACTTACAAAACTGTTGTATTTGTGTTTTCTTACAGAGTTCTTTGGCTTTTGGAATCCCAGAAGGCCCTATGGTAAAACCGTGAGTTTTACCATCCATATACCTCCACTGGTTAGGGTACACCTTAGCGAGTGTACACCGCCGTGGAGGCCTGGTCCTGATGAAAGCTTTGTAAATTACACATTATAAGCAGAAACATGTTGACCATTGATCACTTTTAAATCAATTTGGATGCGCCTGGTCAATTTAGCTAGGCACCTGGTGTCCATTTCACTTGTTTTTAATGTTACCTGGTTTTCCACCAATAAAATTGATTTGGGATTAAACCAGATATCTTTTAACTTGCACTACCTTCACTGTTGCACTGACACTACCCCAACAAAATACCCGCTCCGCTATAATTCAGGCGTCGTAGCACACCAGGGAGGCACTCGGCCTCTCTGGTGGGAACCCAATGATGAAGCATGTCACCAACTAGGTTGGTGAGTGAGGGTTCTTTTAAATAAGAGGTTTTTCCTCGTGCTATGTTCCCCATCGTCCCTTTTCTACTCACTCTTTTGTTGTTATTGAATTAAAATACGTGGGCTCAGGATGTGGGCTGGACAAAAATGAAGTCTTTTTTGTACAGCGCAGATTTTGAGCTGAGGCATTGCAAGGCACGCTCAGATGTGTAGCCAAAGTTTTGGGTGTTGACTTTTATTGCAGAGGAAGAACATTGCAGTCTGTTAAACAAAAACAAGCATTTGCAATGCAATAGGTCTCGCATTAACGCGAGTTTGAGCTATTGACATTGCAAATAACAATGCCTTTTATTTTTGTTTTCGTTTTTGAAACATAAATAAAAGGCATTGTCATTTACAATGCCAATAGCTTAAACTCGCGTAAATGCGAGACCTATTGCATTGCAAATGCTTGTTAGTTCTGATTCTTGATGTACTGTGTCTCCTGTGGAGTTTAGTGGACGGGTTGTGCGGTTTTAGCTTTTGTATTTGGGGCACAGCATTCCAGGCACGCTTAAATCATGCACAAGGCCTCGATTCTTTCCTCAGCAGGAGCCGCAGGGGATGAGGCGGCCAGGCGCAGTCTAGGCCTCTTGCAGGGGTGCCTCCTTTGGCCAGCCCTGACCTTTAGCTGACAGCTTGCAAGCTGAAATGTTTATGCACAAACCAGTGGCGTAACGCAAAATGATGCCCCCCCACCCCCGAAGAATGTGATGTGGGGGAGAAACCCCATAGCTCACAGATGTACATTGACCTTACCGAGGCCACCTTGAAGGGTTGCCCCGCCCCACGCTCTTGGAGCAAACATGTATGGTTAGAGTGAAACTTCAAGTCCCAGAATGCACAGTGCCACTGGCTAAAGATGTAAAGCCTGGCCGAAGTCGTCTGTGAATGGCAGCTATAGGTTTGCTCAGCTGTTTAAGAAAGTTATCAGCCTCCAACCAACTCCAGGCATCGAGCTGATTAAGTAGATGTTACGAGATGACGACAGACGAACAGGAGGAGACGCGCACTCGGTTATTTAAGCACCCAAAGTGGGGCAGGGGTGACAAGCCCGTCCCCCATGACGGAACAGGTGCGCAGGTCACCCCAATATCCACCCCACCCCCCTTCAACCCGGAGAACTACAAAGAGGAGAGCCCTAACATCTCTAGTACTGCGAAGTGCGATTGCTTCACCCGAGGTGATGCGAGCGACTCCCCATAGATCAGATGTTTAGGAGGCTCGTGATAGCAGCCAGACGGTCAGCAGACGCGCTCACAGCCCGCTAGCGGTTCGAGGTATCTAGCCCCCCCATCTCCCACATCTGCATCATCGCACTTTATGGGCACAGCAAACGATCAACCACGGCCAAAACCTACGTTTAAGTGTTATCAGAACACCACATTACCCTTAAAAGAATCGCTTCGTTTGTAATCCGCAGTGACCTCGGTGAACAACGGAGTGCGGGGGGGGGGAACGAGAGGGCACGGACTGCGGGAGGGGGAGGGGAGGCACGGGAAGAAAATAGTGCTCACAATCTAAATAAAAAATACTGTGCAACACTCGAAGTAAAGGAGCCAGTAGCCATGGAAGGATACAAATGACCATATGGCCATCATAAGGAGGGACTAACAAGCCTAAAACCAATCGGAAGGCAGCATTTAGGAACGATAAAGACACACGCCAATGAAAAAGATGGGCGGAGAGTGGGCGGAGCTTTCACAGAGCTTCCACCCCATACTGAATACTGCATGCCTCGCAAAGCGTACACCGCATGTGCGCTTCCGCTATAGGCTCGACCTATTCAAGGGATTATTGGATTGTGTACACCCTGAGCGCCTATATTTGAAGGCTCTCTCAAATGTGATAAAGTAGAAAAAGGAGTCTTATGGAAATATAATATTTGCCCAGGATCACAATTTCGTAAAGGAGGTAACAGCGCATAACTGCAGGAAAGACGGCATCCAGCTCCAGATGAGTGTGTGTGTAGGTCATTCACTCCTGTTACAGGGTTCCATCCATGCCTCCTAGGCGTCTGCTGGGCTTCATGGTGTATGATTATTGTAACTGAAATATGTACTTTGTAGGCCGCCAGGCAGAGAGCCAGAGTGGGTGGGTGGTGGTATTGTTAATGCAGGCAGGGGCCAGGCTAGCCTGGACTCTCTGGAGTCTGTCTGAGTGACACTAGTGACTCACCCATGACATGATGGCATGCAGCGGTGCCCTTATGTAGTAATTACCTCATTAGCACATATGAGAGTGCCTTAAATACGCAAGCTCAGGGTGTGGGTTGTACAGAAAAGGAATCATCTTTGTACAGTGCAGATCCTGAACTTGAGCATTTCAAGGAGCTCTCATATGTGCTAGTGAGTTCACAAGAGCACCTCGAAATACAAAAGCTCAGGATGTGCGCGGTACAAATATTAATATTTTTTTGTACAGCACACGTGATTCTGAGCTTGCTTATTTCAAGGCGCTCTCATGACTTCACTAGCACATATGAGAGCGCCTTAAAATATT
The DNA here is from genome assembly GCA_963921515.1 of Calotriton arnoldi. Taxonomy (NCBI): domain Eukaryota; kingdom Metazoa; phylum Chordata; class Amphibia; order Caudata; family Salamandridae; genus Calotriton; species Calotriton arnoldi. Next base: position 459,816 of record CAWUFW010006869.1, read on the forward strand.
CAAACTCAGGATATATACTGCACAAAAATTAATCCTTTTTGCACAACGCACACCCTGAGCTTGCATATTTTAAAGCAGCCTCATATGTGCTAATGAGGCAATTAACATTTAAGAGCACAGCTGCACGTCATCATGTCACGAGTGAGTGACTAGTGTCACTCAGACTGTCCTGACGCGCCTGACCCCTGCCTGCATTATCAATGCCACCACCACCAACCCACTTTAACACTATGCCTGGCGGCCTACAAAGTGCACATATAAGTTACAATAACCACACACGATAAAGTCCAGCAGACTCCATGGATGGAACACTGTGACAGGAGTGAATAACATGCAGACACACTCTTCCGGAGGCTGGATGTGCTCTGAGCTGCTGTGACACTTTCCTCTTACCACCTTGATGAACTTCTGTGATCCTGAGCAAACATTTTTCATGAAGATCCCTTTTACTTCATTATCACATTTGAGAGAGCCTTCAAATATGGGCATTCAAGATGGACGCTATCCAGTAACCTCTTGCTTTTCTGTTTATTAGACTGCAATGTTGCTCGGTCTGCAATAAAAATAGACACAACAAAAATCTGGGTACACATAATGAGCGCGCCTTACAATGCGTCAACTCAAAATGTGCGCTGTAAAAAAAGGATCATTTTTTGTCCAGCTCACATCATGAGCTCATGTATTTTAAGGTGCTCTCGTGTGTTAATGTCCTCACTAGCATATATGAGAGCACCTTTAAATACTACTAAATATTACAAAAATGAATCCTTTTAATTTCAGCGCACATGATCAGGCGCTCCACCTCCACTCACGGACTCTCGAAGCACTCTTACCTGCTGTGACAATGTCTGACAGGGACTCACTTCCCGTATACCAGCCCTGCTCCAGCCTCAAAAGTCCAGCTCTGGAGTTTCTGGTGATCCAACGATTTAGGGACTGATAAATTTTCACTGACAAGGCCCAAATTCATTACCCGACAAGTCCCTTCAATCGGGGAGAGTGTAATACCAAACTTACCAATATCCAATTCGTATAATTGATTCAGCATATAATTTATGGCGATGCAATCTTTTTTAAGTTGACAGGGTTTGGCAAACTAATACCAGATTCTAAATATACTCATAAATCAAGAATAAACACCTATAATAAAGACAAACTCATTTATATATTTATAATGCTTTATCTAAAAATAATGTGAAAATGCTCATCAATACCAAATACAGTATGAATCATAGACCATCACGAGAAACAACATTAGAGAAAATGACAAAAATTATATCTCATTGACAGTGCATAAAGGAGTGGAAAGGCGAAATGACAGAAGGTTCAGAGACAAAATACATTTGCAATTGATTATGCAAATTCAGATTACCGTCTATACTAACCCAAATAGGAAATAGGAAAACTACTCTCTGGCCATGAGAGCAGTAAGGCACCTCAAGAAGATTTGAAGAGGCGAAGACTATGTCAGGAATCAGCAGACAAGAACAGCCAGCTCAAGAATAGGAGACAGCAACACGGGCCTCTCCTCAGGCAGGAAGGAAACCGCAATCTCTCTCCTCACCCCTCCCACCAGAAACCTCAATTATACCCTAAAACCCAAAAGTCCAACCCATACTTGTGTCGGAACAGAGAATTTCTCAACATTTGATTGGTTAAGGAAGGGGGTGTACTGTCACACCACTCTGGTCATGTCCATTAGCTCAGCGACTTAGTGTTCATTTATTCATCTTATCAACTTCCACCCCAGGAAATACAATTTCGAATCACTGTCATAGTACACATTTCCTCCAACCCGTTCATGTAACAAACTCTGTGTCACATTGTCCATTTGTGCCATTTCTCAAAGGAAGTGTTCCTTCTCTCGATAAACAAAACTGTTTCTTCATGTGGACTCTTGGCAGGCACATAGGACCCGTGAGGGACATTTGTCTTCCACCTTCCCCTTCTCGCTCAGAATTAAACAACTTTATTTCTTTCAGGAACCCAAATGTTTCCTGCAGCGCAGAAAACCATACTTCTACGGAAAACAAACACAAACATTATTAATCACTTATAATGTTTTCCATTTTACGCACCCACCCTGTGTTGCATCTACCCATGCGCAAACCGAGTTAATGTTATTTTCCTATCATACATTAGTAAGTGCAATAAAGCAGCATTAGTCCTTTTATTAGCCAGAAGCATTTGCTGCCTAGAAAAGCCTTTGTGGCCTACTTCAGTGCTTTAGGTTTGCGCTTGCGCAGTAGCATTTACCCTCATGTTAGACCCTTTTCCGCATAAGTTTTTCACAACACACAATTAGTAAGTGTTACTGAGGGTTCAATTCGAGCAGGTTTCATTTCGCAAAAACCCTGCTCCATCAATCCCCCCTTTGATGGCGTTTTTGAGCTATCACCAAAATACCCACCAATACAAATTATCACTTTCAGAAATCTGTTGTTCTCTCCGTTTCATCATAATTCCATCTAAAGCCTTCATTATTTCATAGTAATTTCCTTTCCTGTCCTCTAACTCTATCTCATCTCTCTTTCTCTTTCTTGCTCTTCGTTTAACATCAGGTGACTCCTTTTTGCACTTGCAACACTTATAAATCAAGGAAACCATTAATATTGCTGTAGCCACTACAATGATTGGTGTTAATATTTCCCTAACACTGTTCCCAAATGTAGCAAACCAATTACCCATAGAGGAGAAACCCTTACCAAGGTTCTCCCAAGCACCAGTCAACCTTCAGTTCTGCCAAATCTTCACAAAGATTTGTAATATTCTTTATATACCCCTCTAAACTTTTACTCTTATCAGGGATATATGTGCAACATTGTTGTATTTTCAACATATTGCAGACTCCACCCTCTTTAGCCAACAGTACATCAAGGGCAAGTCGATTTTGTAAAACCATAGACCTAATCGCAACCATTTCAGTATCAATCATCAAAAACCCACCAGCAGTGTCTTTTGATAAACGATCAACCACTGTTGATAATTTTCTAATTTTGTGAGAATTTAGAATAACTCCAACTGAAGGTATCAATGCTCCAAAAATATCACCCATAATTTCTGAAAAACTTGCTCCCCTTTTACTACGTGTTAATCCATTGTTTATTTCATTGATTCCATTGATTCCATCATTCTTATTCAAGTGGTACACCTTTGGAAAGACTATGCCCATATAACAACATCCATACCAATGTGCAGGCAACCTATAATAGGCATTTTTACTGCACACATAATAAATTCCCGGAAAGACAGGATCAGTTCCTCCTCTTATTCCCCATCCTCCCGTAATTTGGACAACATGATCACACTCACTAGAACCAATGAAATAGTTGTTAAAATCAGTTTTTAATCTAAGCAAACAAAGCTTCCCTCTATGATGCCAATCCAGGGCCATGGCAGCGTATGCCTCACCCTTTTTATAATTGCCTTCTCTATAAGCCCATGGAGGTACATGAGACTTTTGCTCAGCAGCTTTTCTCTTAAACTTTTGCCTTCTATCCTCTACCATGTTAATGAACTCTATTCCTTCAAACCGTAAACTACAGGTAAGGTTATTGCAATGTGCATATACTGTATCTATTGTCTTTGTTGAATGGAAAAATTCCCCCATAAACTCTGCATCTTTGGCACTACGTACTTTATTCATGTTCTTTCTAATGGGAATTTCTGAAAATACTAAATCCATGTTAGAATAATAATATTGTAAGCTACCCTTCTCATAAAATAGACTGGTTAGGACACTACAAGACACTCGATATGTTAAAGGTAGGTGATGGTAGGTCACCCCCTCTGAGACAGACGATGGTAGTTGCATGCACGCATAACAATCTCTTGCATCCATCGTATCAACATACTCATATAACAACTTGGTAAAAACATTTAACGAAAAGTCATTAATTGACTTATTCTGATGATAGATACTGTCATCTACCATTCTCTTTATATTAGTATGTGAGACTTCTTTAAGACCATTAGAATCTACTTTCTCACTCATCACACTGTTAGTATTATTATTTCCATTAGTCAACATAAAGACAGGCATGACAACAATTAGTGTTAACCACACCAACATTAGTAATAGAATACTAAAGAAGCAAGCATTAATACATCTACGTTTAAAACTACGATTTTGATATCCAGTCTCTGTTGTCTATGCCATTTCTAGAAAAAAATTATCATTTAAAAAAAAAAAAAAAAACTAAGAAAAACTAAAATAACTAAGAAAAACTATAAAAACTAAAAAACTAGAAAACTATATAAATAATAAAAAAACTATAAAAACTATGAAACTATCCAAGTAGTGTATTCAAACACTTCAAGCCTTCTTTCTTCACCCCCTCTTTTTTTATATATATATTCACAACCTTTAATTCAATTTCTGCTTTAGTTCTCTGCACTTCTCCGAACAAACTCTTCAATTTTCTGTACCCTTAATTTTACAAAGTTCTTTTAGGGTGGCTCGTAACCGTTTGCTTCACTTTGCTCTATACCAGCGTTCTCTTTGCTCTGTTTTGTGTGCTCAACTTCTTCCGACACCACATATGTCCATTCAGGAGCTGTGTATTTCTTGTTCGGAATTCTTGCTCTTTTTGTTTTCCGAACTGAATCTTCTTCCGACTCACTCTGTTCAGTGTGGCTTGATACTTCTACTATTGTGTCTGGTGTTTTCTTTTTCAGAGTGTATTTCAGTCTTTTCACTCCCTTTGGCCACACATCACCTTTTCTTGCTTTCTTAACTTTCACAGTTTCCTCTGTTTCAAAGTCAATTTCACAACTCCTCTTATTTGATTCTTTTCTCTGTTGCACTTGCTCTTGATCTTCACTCTAGACTTCTCCATCATTGACTTCAACAGCAGTCTTACAAGACCCAGTAGCTGGTGCCCACTTTATTCAATTTTGTTCAGGTTCGATCACAGGTTCAACAGCTTCAGGATCTGCAGTTTCAGGCTCTGCGTGTCTCTCTGCCTGTTGCTGTTCTTCCTCTTCTAGTCTTTCAAGTGGACTTGGGACTCTTCTTGTATGGCTCGCGTGTATCCAATTTGGCAAGCCACCACAGTTCACTGCTGTCGTTGTCACCAGTATTACCTGGTATGGCCCGTGCCAACGAGGCTCCAAACACAACTTTCTTACATGCTTCTTCACCAGGATCCACTCTCCTGTACTTAAATCATGTGCTTGTTCTTGCTGTGTTGTGGTTGCAACTTCTCCAACCTGATGAGACACAGAATGCACCACATCAGCCAATCCTGTGCAATAATCGAGCACTAGATCATCAGTAATATTCATCAGTTGATTTGCTGGTACAATCGGCTGTCTCATTGCTCTTCCCATTATAACTTCACGAGGGGATAATCCAGTCTTTTTATCAGGAATGCTTCTCAGACTCATCAAAACCAGGGGTAAAGCATCAGGCCATTTTAGTGCTGTGGATGCACACAGTCTGGATTTGATAGTGCCATTAATTTGCTCGAACACTCCAGATGCTTCTGGTCGATAGGCACAATGCAGCTTTTGTTCAATCTGTAATGCTGCGCAAATCATCTGAATTATTTCATTATTAAAATGTGTACCTCTATCCGTTTATAAAGAGACTGGAAATCCAAATCTAGGAATGATCTCTCTCAAAAGCAATTTAGCAACTGTTAAGCTATCATTTCTTCTTGTTGGATATGCTTCCACCCAATGAGAAAACAGACAGACCACAATCAACACATATTTCAGTCCATTACAAGGAGGGAGCTCTATGAAGTCGGCCTGTAACCGTGTAAACGGTCCTGCTGCTTTTCCAATTCGCCCCCAACTAACAACAGTTTTTCTCCCTGGATTCTGCTGCTGGCAAACTGTGCATCTCTGGCAAAGACTCTCTGCAATGACCCTGAACTTAGGATTATACCAGGACTGCTTGAAGAGTCTGATCATGGCATCTCTTCCCACATGAGTCAGTCCGTGATAAATCCTAGCCATCTGCGAAAGTAGACAATCTGGCATTACTGGCCTACCATCTGTACACACCCACACTTCATCCTCAGCTCTTCGTGTACAAGCTGATTTAATCCAAATTTCTCTATCTTCCTCACTGGCTTCTTCTTGCAACTGTCTAATTTCTTCCCATGGTTCTACAGTAGAGAACATCAAGTGAAAATTTGTATTCTTTTTCTCTGTCCCTTTGTTGATTGAAATTGAATTTTGTGCACAGAAACGAGCCACTTGGTCAGCATACCTGTTCCCGCTAGTCACATAATCATTTCCTGATTTATGTTCCAGACATTTGAGCAATGCAATCTCTTTGGGCAACTGTAATGCAACCAGCAAATCTTTTACATCTTTGCTGTTTCTTATAGGAGATCCTAAAGAAGTCAGAAACCCACGTTCCATCCACAATTGTCCAAAATCATGCACCACCCCGAAACCATATTGACTGTCCGTAAATATGGTTACTCTCAAATTTTTGCGAATTATGCAGGCCTTGGTCAAAGCGACCAGTTCTGAAATTTGTGCTGAATTTATCCCTTTTAGGCAAGATGCTTCAAGAACCATGACCACTGTGCACACTGCAGAAGAAGCACGCAAAGCACCTCTTTCGTCCCTCAAACAAGAACCATCTACAAACATCATACACTCTGATTCTGGCAGCGGTGTATCCTTAATATCAGGCCTTTGTTTGGTGCACAACTCTGTCACATCCAAAAAATCATGATCTGCTTCATCCATCACTTCTTTACAACTTGTGCTTGGCAACAAAGTCGCTGGATTAAGTGTCATGCATCTCTTTACTGTCACATTCTCAGCACCCAAGATCACTCTCTCATATCTAGTCAAACGACTACTAGTTAAATGCTGCGTTCTTGTCCTTATCAGCAAAATTTTAACAGAATGTGGCACGTACACTCTCACTGGATGTCCCATCACAATTGATTCACTCTGCACCAGACTTACACAAGTAGCAGCCACTGCTTTCAAACAACCTGGCAATGCTGCAGCCACTGAGTCCAAGGTAGCAGAAAAATATGCTACTGGACAACTTGCCAATCCATGTGTCTGCGTCAAAACTGAAAGTGCACATCCGTCTCTCTCGCAACAGAACAACGCAAAATCCTTACAATAATCTGTCATTCCCAACGCAGGTGCTCGACGAAGACTGTCTCGCAACTCAGTAAAAGCTTTCATGCTTTCTTCATCCAATTCGATTGGATCGACTACATCTTTATGAGTCAATTTCTGTAAGGGCTTGGCTATCAGTGAGAAACCACTGATCCACTGTCTGCAGTATCCAACCATGCCCAGAAACATTCGAACTTCTTTTTGTGTTCTGGGAGGACCCATTTGCAAGATCACAGTAATCCGATCTTGTGATACTTTCCTGACTCCTTTTTCAATTTTGTGTCCCAAGTATTGAACCTCTTTCTGGCAAAACTGTAATTTTGCTGGTGACACTTTATGCCCACCTACTGCCAAATGGTTCAGTAGAGCAATTGTATCTGTCACACATGCTTCTCGTGTCTTTGATGCCACCAATAGGTCATCTATGTATTGCACCAATACTGAGTCTTCAGGCATTACCAAATGACTCCAGACACTTTTTCAAAATCTGATTAAAAATTGAAGGACTCTCTGTATACCCTTGAGGAACTCGGCACCATGCCAAAACACGGTCTCCGAACCGAAATGCAAAAAGATATTGGCTATCCGGATGTAAGGGTATCGATAAAAATGCTTGGCACAAATCAATCACTGTGAACCATTCTGCATCACAGGGAATTTGATGAAGAATCACTGCTGGGTTTGGCACTATCGGACAACAGCGTACCACAATCTTATTCATCCTTCTCAAATCTTGCGTGATCCTATATTTACCACTCGGTTTCTTAATTCCCATAATAGGTGAATTACAAGGACTCCCTAGCATCTCTCTCCGAATACCCTGTTCAATCATTTGTTCAATTACAGGAGTAAATCCTGCAATAGTCTCAGGACTCATTTTGTACTGTGGTGTTTTTGGAAATTCTGCACCTTGTTTGACTGAAATTTGAATAGGATCAACACCCTTCATCAATCCAATGTCTTTCCCTGTAAAATCCCACACATCAGTCATCACTGTATCTTTCAATTCAATAGGCAAATCCTTCGCTGTAAATAAAGGATATAAATCATTCACTTCTGTCCCTTGTCTCGCTAACATCACCTTGAAAGCAACATCCTCATCTGGCGTTTGAAAAGCAATGCCATCTGGAGTACAGTAGATGGTGCAGTTCATTTTGCACAACAAGTCTCCACATAAAAGGTTTACTGGACTTGAATCACACACCACGAACCAATGTAAATCTCTGAATTCTCTAATGTGAACCGCCATTGGCTTGGTCACCAGAGTTTTGATAAGCTTATTTGAGACTCCCACAACTTGGATAGTTTCTCCCGAGAGGGGTAGGTTTGGAATTTCTGCTGCTCTCATAGTAGAACGGGTAGCACCAGTGTCCACAAGGAATGTAATATCATTACCTTCCACTTTCCCATCCACAAAAGGACCAGACTGATCTACCTCTAGAGATGCGCCAAGCACGCACTCTTCCTCCCCCCTCAGGCACCGTCATTGAGACAAATCAGAATCACTCTCAGGACACTGTAACCAGTATTGTGAAACCATTTGTACATTTTTATTCTTACCAACTTGTTCACCCGCATGAAATCCAGTATTCGCACTGTATCTTTGTACTTGAGGATTCACATTATTAGGCATAGGAGCTTGAGGCCCTTGTACCTGTTGTACCTGCTGTACCTGGGGTGTAACTATCTGTTGCTGCTGCGGTTGTTGTTGATTCATAACCACTTCATTCTGCATCTGTGGATTGAAATTTTGAACCATTCCATTATTTCCTAAAAAGAACTTACACTCGTTCTTCCAATGTCCCATCTTTCCGCACGCATGACAAGGATATTTCTTTTTCATTTCTTCTCTATTATTTTTACCTTTGCCTTTTCCCTGAATCTGCATTTGCACACCACCATTTGGTACAACATTTATATTAGGCACCTGACCATTTTGAAAATTCTGATTCTGACCTTTCATTTGAAAACCTGTCTGAGAATTCTGCTGTGCTGCTTTCATTTGTGCCCACATCATTTTCTCTTTCAATTTCTAATGTCTTGATTCAATATCATCACTACAATACTTCGCATACCTCAATATTTCATCAACCGTTTTGTTCTGCCAGCAAATCAGATGCTACTGAATCATATTACTAATCTCTGGTTTTAATCCGAACACAAACTTATATACAAAATGTCCCATATCCTATCAGTTATGCTCTCAAAACCACTATACTGTTTAAACACCTGTAAAAGCCTCTCATAATAAGCATGTACTGATTCTTTCGACTCTTGTGTCGTCCTGTCAATCTTAACCCAATCTGTTTCTTTTGGAGAAATTTTACTCTTCAAGTAAGTAATTACTTGATTATATTTCTTCATCGCCTCTTCCGATGGTGCTCCAGTTTTAACATCTCTAGGATATTTCTCTTTTGGCCAATCAACGGAAATCTTACACTCTGTCCATAAGTCAGCTGGAACCACAATGTCAAACAAACCATCCAAGTCTTTCAACAGCACTTTTGGAACTTTCACAAACCTCTCTACCTGCTTATACTACTCAACAGGTTTTTCTCTCATGCTGGGAAATTCATTTGTAAAGGACAAAATATCCTGTCTTGTCCAGGGAATGTGAACATATCCACCACCCGGAACTTCTCTCATTGGATATATAATTTCAGCAGGCTATGTCTCTCTCAACTGAAGCAACGGAGATGCAGTCACACCTTTATTTGCAAGCATTTCTTCTTTCTTTTTCGCCCATCTGCCTTGCCATCGTTCCAAATCACCCCATCTTTTCAGAGTATTAATGAACTCTTTTATCTGCAAACACTTACCAGATGCATTCAAACTCTCTAGATCCTTGTCACTATAATCCAACCTATGTCTTTTGCAAAGCCTTTGATTTCTCAATATTCACTCCATATGCCTGTGCAGCTTCTGCAAACCTCTCATGCAAATTTTTCGCTCTCAATGTAATATCTTCACACAAAAATAGCAACTCATCTTCCTGGTATTTACTCAATCTGTCTGGACTGATTGTACCAATAATCATTTCTTCTAGATCTACTCTCAGTCTACCTATATCCATACTCGGTTTAGACTTACTAGGCGCCATTCCTCTAATCCAATCATCCAACTCCTCTGGTTAAGGTCCCACTGAACTCCCTGATACTAGAGTCGTTTCTCTCACATTCTGCACTAATCTTCTAGGATCTATTTGCACACTCCTCTTTGGTGTCTCTATCACATTCTGATTTTCTGAAATATCAAGCAGTGGTATTCCCATCTCATCCGATCCTGACCCATTACCATTCCTAACATTATTCACTGGAACTGTCAATGTTGCACTCTTGAAATATTCTGACCCTCACTATACAATGGGACTATAGGGCCAATTGTCACCGGAACTGACAACGCTTCTGCATTCAAGCTCATCTGATTAATTTTCGGTGTCAATTCTTCTTTCGCTTTATTAAGTATATCAATCTCTCTTTCCTGGGAAGCTTGTGTAGCCTGTGAAGACTGTGGAGCTAACGGAACTTGTGAAGCTTGTGGAACCTGTGGAGCTTCTACCTCAATTAATGGTGCACGTGGAGTAATCCCTTCCGGGCTCTCCTGATATGGCGGAGGTCTTTTCAATAACATCTCATCCAGTAACTCATCATCAATTTCATTCGGATCTATATCTTCAGTACCTTCTACATTATTCTTTTTCTCTTTGCACTTCCCTCCAGCCTGATCCTCAGCCACCATCACTGGATATAATCCCTCTGTGGTTATATCTCTCCTCCATCTTTTCATCTGCGCATCCCATTTAGCCTCTGAATACCATCTCAATGTATTCCTGTATTTTATCCCATTCCTATCCCTTTCTCTCCTGTACGTTTCATGTTCCCATTCTTCAAGTGCCTCATACTGCATAGGTCTGGGATTCATCCGTCTCCTCAAATTTTCTAGAATCCTAACATTAAAAGTACCATGCTCTGGGAAAGCTAAAACTCCTTCACCTTCCGTATACCTCACCCAATTCACTAACCATGTACACGAATGATATCCACGCTCCAACAACATATAACCAGCAGGTGATTTAAGAGGTGGTGTAGGAACTCCCTCTCTAGTAACTATTGGCCTATCTGTTTTAAAGAAAGCTTGTACCATTTTTACCCACTTCATTTCCAACTCTCTGTCTTCGCTAGCTATTTTCAGAAATCAAGGAAATCCTTCCGTAATTCTGCTCACGCTATTCGCTCACACTTGTCCAATACTAGCGCGATTCACAACAGCCAACCAATCACAGCACAATTACTCGCTGCTTACGCACCCGCTATCTGACCAATGCCAGCGCGGCTTTTTGTGACGTCAGTATAACTCCTTCAACTGACCCTCCCTTTACGAAATAATATGGCAATGTACTACAAAGACTTTCCAAATAAATTCTTATTAGAAACGACACAAAACACTGCTACTTTGTCTGCTCCACTAAATAAAAAGATAATATGTTCACTCAAAAAGATCCTTTTACAACCAGTAGAATAACGACCAGCGTCACTCCACTCTCAATCAAGTGAAAAGAGGTCTTAGTACTACTTTAGGTGTACTTTCGAAAGTTTCAGAAGAGGACTTTCACTATTACATCCAGCTTACTCACTTACTTCAGAATAGGTCCCTTAGATAACATCAACAACCTTTCGTTGTTCAATATTACAACAACAGACAAAGTACTTCTCTAGTGTGTTACTTTCCACACTCTTCCTCTGCCCCTGAGGCTAAAACAACATCCCGGGATCTTAGGCAACTCCGTACCCGTACTTCCAGACTACATTGATCAAGACGTTAACACTTTATGTTAATAACCAAAATCATTAATTCAACCATTAATTTGCCAAAAATAATCAATTTTACCCATCAGGCTGCTTACAAAATTGATACAGCGATTTAGGGACTGATATATTTTCACTGACAAGGCCCAAATTAATTACCCGACAAGTCCCTTCATGCTGGGTGAGTGTAATACCAAACTTACCAATATCCAATTCGTATAATTGATTCTACATATCATTTATGGCAATGCAATCTTTTTTAAGTTGACAGGGTTTGGCAAACTAATACCTGATTCTAAATATACTCATAAATCAAGAATAAACACCACTAATAAAGACAAACTCATTTGTATATTTATAATACTTTTATCTAAAAATAATGTGAAAATGCTCATCAATACCAATTACAGTATGAATCATAGACCATCACAAGAAACAACATTAGAGAAAATGACAAAAATTATATCTCATTGACAGTGCATAAAGGAGTGGAAAGGCGAAGTGACAGAAGGTTCAGAGACAAAATACATTTGCAATTGATTATGCAAATTCAGATTACCGTCTATACTAACCCAAATAGGAAATAGGAAAACTACTCTCTGGCCATGAGAGCAGTAAGGCCCCTCAAGAAGATTTGAAGAGGCGAAGACTACGTCAGGAATAAGCAGACAAGAACAGCCAGCTCAAGAATAGGAGACAGCAACACGGGCCTCTCCTCAGGCAGGAAGGAAACCGCAATCTCTCTCCTCACCCCTCCCACCAGAAACCTCAATTATACCCTAAAACCCAAAAGTCCAACCCACACTTGTGTCGGAACAGACAATTTCTCATCATTTGATTGGTTAAGGAAGGGGGTGTACTGTCACACCACTCACGTCATGTCCATTAGCTCAGCGACTTATTGTTCATTTATTCATCTTATCAACTTCCACCCCAGGAAATACAATTTCGAATCGCTGTCATAGTACACATTTCGTCCAACCCGTTCATGTAACAAAGTCTGTGTCACATTGTCCATTTGTGCCATTTCTCAAAGGAAGTGTTCCTTCTCGCGATAAACAAAACTGTTTCTTCATGTGGACTCTTGGCAGGCACATAGGACCTGTGAGGGACATTTGTCTTCCACCTTCCCCTTCTCGCTCAGAATTAAACAACTTTATTTCTTTCATTAACCCAAACGTTTCCTGCAGCGCATAAAAAACATACTTCTACAGAAAACAAACACAAACATTATTAATCACTTATAATGTTTTCCATTTTACGCACCCAGCCTGTGTTGCATCTACCCCTGCGCAACCTGAGTTAATGTTATTTTCCTATCATACATTAGTAAGTGCAATAAAGCAGCATTAGTCCTGTTATTAGCCAGAAGCATTTGCGGCCTACTTCAGTGCTTTAGTTTTGCGCTTGCGCAGTAGCATTTTCCCTCATGCTAGACCCTTTTCTGCATAAGTTTTTCACAACACAAAATTAGTAAGTGTTTTTTTTTTAGTCCTCATCACGCAAAGTTTTGATTAAGAGAGTATATTTGGCAAGAATTACCACGTTTAGAGAGCTTTTTCTGCCGGTCTGTTCTTTCCACGGCCCTTCCCCGGCACACTAGAACACTTCTATTTCCTGTGTGGGGGTATCCCATTGGCCCTCATGCATCTCATACGTGACTTGCCCACTCCTTTTTTATGAAAGTTGGAACCTGTACCGCCATCTCTCAAAACTTGGCTGTTACTGCGCTTAATCATTGGACTTTGTCAGGTCGCTATCACAACAGAGTTAACACATTTTCTCAGACCAGTACTGTTCCCAAATATTCCAAAAATCTAATCTTTTGCTAGGTACACCAGCTCTATCCAACAGGTTTATTCTAAGCACTGAATTCAGCCATTCTTCTTCTGTAGGTGACAAAGGATTAACCCATTTAATACAGATCTCACGCCTAGCAACTAGTATCAATAAAAAGAGTAGATTTCTTTGTTTTTTACTAAAGCTGGATCTTCCGCTATCGTCTATCTCCACCCCAAACAGTATTAATTGGGCGCTTACCTGTATTTCTTGATGGAATACCTGTGAGAGTACCTTACCCACTTTTTTCCAGTAGTTTTGAAGCTGGGCGCACTGCCAGAACATGTGGATGTCGTCGGCCCGTTCTTCACCGCATTTAGGGCATCTCTTCACCCCTCCTTTTTTCAATTTTGACAACTTCTTGGGTGTCCAATATGCTCTATGCAGAGTAAATAGATAGTTCTTTTTGAGAGGTGCAGATGTAATAACATCCCCACACGCAGCCACAGATACATGCCATAATAAAGATACATCCAGCGACGGCAGCGCCTTCGCCCAGATCTCGATGGGTAGGGTGAATTCCTCTCGTCCTTCATTGATAAGCGCCCAATACCAAAATGCTACCTCTTTCTTCCCGATTTCCCCTTGGAGTTTCGACTCCAGTTCTGAGTTTCCTACCCCGTCTTTTCCCAAGGATTTAGCCCAACTCATAAGTTGGTAATGTTTAAACTTAGATAAACCCCCGATAGACAGTACTGACAGTCGATCCCAGTCAATGGTGGACCCAGTCAGTATTTGTCCCCATTTCACTACTCCGCCTTCTCTTAGTGGTACTGATAACACGTCCTTCAGACATTCCGGCGTTCCCGGCGAGTCCCAAATTGGGGCATGTTGACAGTAATAGGGGATCTTCCACAAGCGCCTTATCTGAGTCCACAGTCTAATAGCCGCTCCCAAAATTTTTAATTACATTTTTTGGAAGAATTTTGTATGGCCAAATTTGTATAAAAAGTGACTTCCTTCTGGACCTGTCATTGCTTGCATATAACCTGGGAAAGAGCTGTAGTCCTTGAATAATACTCTAAAATGTTTGAAATGAAACGCCCTATAGTATTGGAACAGATCCGGGCTGGCTATACCTCCATGTTCCTGTTTTCTCCTTATCTTCTTCCACGAAATTCTAACTCCCCTCGATGCCCAAATAAAGCTACTGATTTCACCCTGCATTTTACTAATCCATTCTTTTTTAAACTTAAGTGGTATCGAGTTAAACACATACGTAAATTTAGGTAAAATCATCATCTTAACCAGATTAGACCAGCCTAAAAAAGACAAAGGGAGACTCTTCCATGCGTTGAGAAGTTTTTTGGACTCTGTTTGAGTTTTATTAAAATTAATTTGAGTAATCCTCTTAACCTCTCCCACTATTAAAATCCCTAGGTATCTTATTTGATGTTTTACCAGGGGGTCATCACTCTGAGTATTCCAACACATAATCTCAGTCTTTTGCTGGTTTATCTGATAACCCGATAGGTTACCAAACTGCTCCAATGTTTCTGTTATTCTAGGGAGAGAACCGTTCAAATCATCTGTGAATACCATTAAATCGTCCGCATAGAGTGCAACCTTTTTCACCCAGTTCCCAAACCTAAAGGGGGATATGTGTGGGTTTGATCTCAAGGCACTGGCCAAGGGCTCTATATAAAAGTTAAACAATAGGGGAGAGAGAGGACACCCCTGTCTGGTACCTCTTTCTATATATATCTTTTACGTAAGGGACCCATTAACCAGTACACATGAGGTTGGGGATCTATATAGAGCTTTTACTGCTCTTACAAAGTTACTACCCAACTTATAAGCCTCCAGGGTATTGTTTAAAAAACTCCAACTGACTCTATCGAAGGCCTTGGCGGCATCGAAGGTGATTACCGATAGGGGAAGTTTCTGCTCAGCCGCCAAGTCTATTGCTCCAATTAATTTGTGGGTGAATTCCTGAATCTGTCTACCTTTTATAAAACCTTTCTGGTCTTCATGAATTAGACAACCTGCCCATTTCCCCAATCTTTTTGCTAATAATTACGTAAAGATCTTATAGTCGCTATTTAACATTGAAATGGGTCTATAGGACTCACATAGTTTAGGGTCTTTCCCGGGCTTTAATATAATACAAATAGTTGCTTCACTCCAGGATTTAGGAGGTTCCTGTCCCCTTATAAATATATAATTGAATAAGCTAGTAAGTCCAGGCACAAGTTCCTCTTTCAAAACCTTGTAGATCTCATTGGGCAAAACATCAGACCCAGCCGCCTTAGCGCTTTTTAAACCTTTAACTATCTCTTTTACTTCTAATTCAGTGATTTCTGCATTTTGTTCTTCCCTTTGCTCTTCTGACAGAGTTTGCCTTACCCAGCAGTTCAGATAAGCTTTAATTTGGTCCTCACTGTTACACGTATCCTCTTTATATAATTCTCCAAAAAACCCAAAAAAGGCTCTCTTGATTTCTGACTCTTCTATAGAAGGTTGACTTTTATCCACCTCTTGGATACTCAAAATCTTGTTACGGTTTAGGTCAGTCTTTATTTTCCAAGCTAAAAGCTTACCACACCCCTCACCATATTGGTAGTGGGCGAGTTTGCTTGCCTCCCATTTTCTCTTAATTCGAGTATCCAAAATATTTACTAGTTTCCTTTTTTTGTTGACTAATTCACCAGTACATTTTTCCACATTAGCAGCTAAGGTTTCCTCCCTAATACTCTTCTCCAGTCTTTGTATTTCTCCCTCTAAACTCTCTATTTCCACTTTGTTCAGCTTGTTACGGTAGGCCGCTAAACTAATCAGCTTCCCCCTAAGTACCGCCTTATATGCATCCCACCTAATCTGGCAGGAGGTCCCCTCCGAAATTAACTGGAAGTAGGATATAGTTTCTTCTTTAAGGTCCTCTAATACCTTAGCGTCTAGAAGCAATGTCTTATCTAGAGTCCACCTTGGCTGAGGTTGCTGACTATGGAGTTCAAGCTCCATCAATACTGCCGAGTGATCCGAAAGGTGTTCTGGAAGATGTCTAACCTTTTTACTTCACCCCCTAGTGATTTATCAATTAAAAAATAATCAATTCTAGAGGAATGGCCCAGTTTTTATTCTTAAACATGAACAGGTGAGATTTTTCACCTTTTCTTCTCCATATATCAATTAAACCTAAGTCATCCTGGTAAATCTTAAGCCAACTCCTCATTTTTGGTAGAGTGGGGAATTTTTTGGGGGGGCTCCTATCTTGTTTGGGGTCAAATAGTAGGTTAAAATCACCCCCAAGGATAATACGCCCAGGCACGTCCAGGAGGTATGCATAGAGGGCCTGTAAAGCTGAGGGGTCATCTACGTTTGGTCCGTAATACCCTGCTATAGCCAATGATCTTCCGTCCATACGTATATTCCCCACTGCCCATCTCCCCTTTATATCAGTCTTGTACGATTCAATGATAACTTTCGCTGACCTTTTAAAAATAATGATTATCACCTTAACGCAACATGCTTGATCAGTACAAATGAAAGAATCCACCCAGCGCTGAGTTTTCATTGTGTCCCTCCACTCTGCTTTTAAGAGATGAGTTTCTTGGAGAATTATTATGTCACACTTTTTGTTTCTAAGATACTCTAAAATCCTTTGCCTTCTAGCTCTTACTCGTAAACCATTCACGTTCCAAGTGAGGATATTAACTCCCATATTCTAAGATGATGATTTCGCTTCTACGTGTATCTTTTGTGAATCGGACCTGATTTTTTTGTTTTTTTTCCCAAATTGCTCCCACACCCTTAGTGCACCAAATTATACATAACCCGTGCCCACCCCCGCCCACTGTCCCAACCCCCCCAGAGAGAACCCTCCCTTTATCCATTGGCAGGTCAATCCCGCCTCTTTGAGATCCCTACTCTATGGGCATATTACACTTTTTGAGCCTTTATCCTATTTATCAGTGATTCTACCTGTGTAGCTTCCCTCAAATTATGCATCTGGTTGTCCCACATGATCCTTAATGATGCCGGGAACTTCATCTGCACTGTAGCTCCCAGTGTCTTCAATTCCTGCATGTATTGACCTAGCTTCCATTGTCGGTCCTGTGTCGTCTTTGATATATCCGATCTTATTCGGAAAGACCAGTCATTCTTTTTATGAGATCCTGCTCTTATTGCCTCTCTCAGAATTCTCTCCTTTAATGTGTAGGTCCTGAAGTTGACTAAAATCTTCCTTGGGTTCACCCTATTTTTACCTTTCCCAAACGGGTCTCAGTGAGCCCTTTGTATATCCTCGTAGAGAACCTTAGTTTCGATCCACGGGAAGGTTTCTTTCAAAAGGTTTACCACAAAGTTTTTTATATCGTCTCCCTCCTGACCTTCTGGAATATTCAAGAGCCTCAAATTATTTCGTCGTGACTGGTTTTCCAGAGACTCAATCTTCCCTCTTAGTTCTTTCTCACTGGCTTGCAGGACCCTCATATCCTTTTCATTGGTAGTGAGCCTTTTGTCCATCTCTTCCACAGAGGCCTCGACTGTACTAACCCTTTCCATAATTGAGTTCATCTTAGTTTCTAAAGCCTCGCAGACTCCTTGAATTCTAAGCTGGTTTCTTTCAGATATAGCAAAACTCGACCTCATCTCTGTGATCAGAGTTTCCATTAGATTGTCCGCAGATTTAGCTCCATCTAGCGAATTTGAGCCCATTACTGGTAATTCCTTGCCCACTCCATTCTCTCCCAAAATCACATGAGAGGTGTACATGCCATTATCAATAACTTTGTCATGTTCTAGGTCTATCAGACCTTCAAAACGATTGGCACTATGTGGGATGCCTGCCGTTAATCCATCCTCTGCCATTGTATTTTTTTGTATGTGCTCAGTATTATCTGTCTTCTGTCTATCTGCCTTCTGTGGGCTTGGCTCTTTTGATGCTTTTAATTCTTTTGGGAGGGATTGCTTAACTTTAAAGTACGTACGAAGGGAGGGAGTGATTTTAACTTTTTTTGTCACAACCTTGGCCCGGGTTGACACTATAGTTGACTCCAGGATTTGTGGTGGGGACACAGCCTTAATTTTTTCTTTATCACTCTGGAGTGTTACAGAGTTCTGGGGGTATTCTACTGCTATCGTTTTAAATTATCTGGCAAGTTCCTGCTTCTCAAGCAGTATCTTATCCCCCTCCTAGGCGAGGTCTCTTGCACTAACTCTTTTGGGATACCAGTGTTTTTATTCTTTTTCAGGCCCTTGCTCTGAACCAATTTTTGGGATTTTATCGCACTACCCCCTATTTGCTTCACTTACTCTGTTGGTTTGTATTGCGCCTCTCGGGGTTCGAGTCCGTCCCTTCTTGGTGGAGGTAGCAACTTTGGTAGCCCTGGTTGAACCAGCTGTGTCCGCCACGATTTTCTCCCCTCCGCCGATGTTCTTGCTGCTGGGGCTGGGGCTGAGAGTAACCTTTGCACGGAAGGAAACTCTTGCTGCCGCCTTCCTGCTCTCCCGCAGGACTAGACCTGCCTTAGCCCACACTGAGCTTGTTGTGAGGCTCCGATCCCCTCTCTGATCCCCTAGCGGTGCCGCATCAGCAGGGGGGCCAGGAGACGGAGTCCGAGATCGTGCCCGAGTGTCGCCCTTCAAACCGCGTTGTGCCGCTGAAAGAGGCGCGGAGGACAAAAGCTTGTTTACCAGGGTGACGAGGGACATGCTATGAGCCTGGACGACATCTGGAAGCCTTCAGAGAGTAAGTTAACTGTTTTACAGGCAAAACCTTATTTCATGCTCAAAATCTTCCCATAGCCGTAGGGAGCTCCCGACCGGCGTTCCTATCCGGCCGCCATGTTCTCCACAATTAGTAAGTGTTACTGAGGGTTCAATTTGAGCAGGTTTCATTTCGCAAAAACCCTGCTCCATCACTGGGCTCAGGAGTCTGTCGAGGGTGGGGCTCAGCTTCTGGGCTGGCTAATTGTGGGGCTGACTGGAGTGGCTGCAGGGCACTGGCATCAGGAAGAATGGTGAACATTAATGCAGGGGCATGCCATACAGGGCCATCATTGGAAGGGCTTTTGCGCATTACTGTGTTGATGGCCCTGTGACCCAATCAGCACAGCAGAAAAGGGTGTAACTAGACTGTGTACTGCCTGTTTCTGCACATGTTGTCATCGTGCTCTTGTCTACAACTCCTCCTATCGCTGGCTGAACCACCTGAGCCCTCCCCCTTCACTTTCCAAAGTGGCCTCTGCAATTTGCATTGAACTCCACTGTGATTGGCTGTCACTGTCATGTGCTTTTCAGTGTAAGTTATACATTCAATACACCATATTAATTTCCTTCATACGCTTATCCAGTTCACTCAGTATTCTATGCACCTCAGTGTGATTCATTTATAATTTTAATGATGCACTTATTCATTTCGAGAACAGTCTTATTTACCTTGCTGTTATTTATATCCATCACAAGCTTTCTCATATTTTAATCATTGTGTAACGTAAATTTTTTTAATTCACTTTTACATTAAAAGAACACAATACAAAACAGTACACTTGCAGGCAGTAGGGTTCAGTACAGTACATGCATTGAACAGCATATGGTATAGTACGTCAACAGTCCAGCAGTATCCCCCCTTGTCGCAGATCATCCTTTCCACACCTTGTAGGCATAGTGGCATTAATTAAAGCCAAAATGGGACCAAGGCAGTGCTTCAACTACCACTAAATGTGCAGCTCTTGTCCCAGAATCAGTCTGTATACACACACTCCCACCATGTCCCATTTACCATTTCCTCCGCAATTCAGCATGTTTGGCCCAAGCTTTAACTGGTTTCAATCTCGTTCGTATCATGAGTTAACAAGTATCTTTGAAATGGGCCCCAGATTTTCTTGGGCTGAAGATCCTGGGGGATGATGGAATAGTAGAGTTCCAATTGGCCATTGCAGTATATCATATTATGTAACCATATTCTCACCATATGTATTGCGATCTTCACACACATGACACACGCCTCTTTGCCAACAGTAGTTCCATTGATGTGAACCATCTCACAGGGATGACGTGCCCTTAGTATAGCCCAGTAAATCCAGCTTTGGGGATGGTTCCATGTAAATGCCAATCATCTCGACTAGAACACAAAATACTTAGCCCCAATACCTAGCAATCAGTGGGAGGCCCAGGTCAGGTGCAGGAATTCCACATCTGACACGTTACACAGACGCAGCTAACCATTTGGAGCTAGCTCCCCAATTAGGCTGCAACAGGAGGGGCACTTTGTATCTGAAATTACATCTCCCAGGTCCCCCTTCCACAGCACCTTGGAACTAGGCCTTACTGGTGAGGACTTGGCCTGTGTGGAGGAGGAGAGATTGGTTACCAGTTGTCTATCTGGCTGTCCATTTAAGAACATGGGTAATGTTTTGGTTTCCAGTGACTTCTGGGAAAACGTAGGAAAGTGCTCCCTGCACAATGCTCAAAGGCGGAAGTATGTGAATGTGTCCATCAAGGAAAAATTAGCTATGCTTGTGAGTGTTGGGCAGCCAAAAATTGGCTGGCTGGGAATAGCTACTTAGCGAGTGGATTCCCCATTTAGTCAACCTCTTCAGCATAGCTTTCGGTTTTGTGAGCAGTATTAAAGGGAAGTGATGCAAGGATTGTTCAGGGAAATAGAGTATTGGGCAACCTATGGATCCCCTCTCATGCCAGCTCCATGCACGCCACTGAATCTATGTTATGTTATGTTAATAGGACTTATTAAGCGCATGTATACCCGGAGGTGTCTTGGCGCTGAACCTGAACGTAAGCCCTGAGGAAAGAAAAAGAGGATATTAATTTGAGAATAGCCACATTTTAAGGTCTTTTCTAAATGAGGCAAGCGAGTTGGCAGCTCTAATGTCCATGGGGAGCGTATTCCATAGTTTTGCCGTTCCAAGGCCTATGCTTCAGCCTCCCCAGCTCGAGGTTTGAAACCTTGGAACCATCATAAACTTGGCATTAGTGGACCGTAGCTGTCTGCCAGGATGGTACCAGGAGAAGATGCTTTTCAGGAATACCGGCCCTGTGTTATTCAAGGCCTTATAGGCTAGACAAAGTGTCTTGAACTTGATACGTTGTACCACTGGAAGCCAGTGGAGCGTCCTGATGTCTTTAGATACTGATTCATACTTTGGCAGGTTCAGTAAAAGCCTGGCAGCTGCATTCTGCACCATCTGAAGTTTTTTCAGATGTTGCTTCTGCATGTTTAGATAGAGACCATTACAATAGTCTATCTTTGATAGTACCAGTGCGGCTACGACCGTCCTCCTGGAATCTAAGGGAATGTAGGGAAGAACCTTTTTCAGTTTCCTAATCAGATAGAAGGCGGCCGACACCGTTGCATTGGTGTGCTGAGAGAAAGTAAGTTTATTGTCCATCAGGACCCCTAGATTTTTTGCCTTTTCTACAGGTTTAGGTAACTCTCCGATCTCAGAAGGCCACCAAAGTCCGTCCCATCTCAGTTGGAGATTACCGAAAATCACCACTTCGATTTTGTCCGAGTTCAGTTTGAGACAATGCTTGCCCATCCAGCTGCTAATTTCCCTCATGCAGTTTTGAAACTCTATATCCAGCTGCGGCGCAGGACCTGCCGCAGCAGGGCCCCCAGTGGAATAGGGTTGCTATACGGTTCCAACGAATTAAGTAGGACTGTGTATTAGGTCAACATGAACTTCAGAGTATAGGGACTTAGTCCATATATATATCATCAGAAAATCAGTGCTCCAACTGAACCCTTAACCTTACCAGGGCACCAGAAGGTATCAGCAACCTTGAACATGACCACTCTTATTCCCAAGGATATCGTGGGAGAAGGTCTACCCTTTCATTGTTAGTCTGCATGCCCAAGGTAAACACAAGAAAGATGGAGAAATGGCTTTTCAAACATTTATTGAAACAATTGTATTCTTGTGTAGAAAGCATGAGCTGTGATTATAAGGCAGATGAAACAAAGCAATGCAACCAGCATTATGTGAAAGGTGAAAAAGATAAACAATTCAACCATGGAAAGATACTACTTTGTTACACTCCTATCTGCTACTACCTACACTGTCGAGAGCATAGCAGGAGTACCCTCTACCAGATCCATTGGGATAGCCCAATCCCCCATACCTGGGTATTATGTGCCAGAAAGCCAGTCTGATGTAGAGCAGGCTATCGTCCTTTGCAGGATGGAGGTCAGCAGGGCTGCATCTCAGTCACAGTGCGCCGTGTTCCAGGATAATCCCAACAGAAGTGCTCCTCTGCTGAATGTAAAAAGAACAATTGATGGACAGAATGCTGATCAATGTGAAACATTCACCCCAGTACAGAGATTTACACCTAAATCCATCGTTTTTTTGCTCCCCATGCCATTCCAGTTTAAACACAGCCATATGCAAATCAGTCTTGACCCTGTTCCCCATGGGAAAAGTCCAACCCGAACTGCCAGGCCAGGTCCTCCCTGGACCAGAAACAAGCATCCTGGGACCGGTTTCGGGGTTTCACCCCTCATCAGTCAGGCTAGCTTGATTTCAGTGGCATGGAAAGCATGGGACGCGCGTCTGGGCACACCCGTCCCACTCGGGGTGACAAATGCAAAAAGAACAATTGATGGACAGAATGCTGATCAATGTCAAACATTTAGTGCAGAGATCTGGGCCTAAATCCATCCTTTTTTTGCTCCCCATTCCATTATTCCTTTTGCCTCTGCTGAATGTAGCACAGAGGCTTATTTATATAATAAAATCTCTGTTCATATCGCACTGTGTTAAATGTGCACAGCTGATGCAATGGTTAGTCTGGAGCCTCAGAGCTGTCTCCATGGACAACATAACACAAGGGCATCGCGTTCTATGTGCCCAGCCTTGAAAAGAGTGTAAAGACTACATGCCAGCAACACTTACTAGGAATAAACTTCATGTACAGTATCTTCTCAGTAAATTATCATGTGAATGTAATAAATGTAACAAAGTCACCAGTAGAAAAGATATCAAGCTACACGTGAAATCTAAAATGGAGGCTCAGCTCAGGCCATAAGGTACTTCCCCTACAGAGTGCTGTGTTATGTTCAATCACTAGGTGTACCATGTAGGGGGGTGGCCAAATGCAGTAGTATGCAAAGTGTGCTTGAGTGCAATGATAATAAAGCTCAAAGTCCAGCGCCGCCAGTCCAACCTATTTGAAACGTAAAGTCAGTGTCTCCCACCAAACCCAAGGTTGTTTAGCTACCTAGGCAAGGGTGATCATTTGTGACTTCAGTGTTTTGAAAAACCGCTGATTCAGTGGTATTGGAACGTTGTTAAAACGGTAAAATAGTGTGGCAAGATGACCATCTTCATAATCACAATTCTGCCTAACAACGATGGCAGGAGTTGCGTCCAATGGTGGACCTGCTCTTCAATGTGTGTCATAGCAGTCCCATAGTTATCCATGATCACTCTAGCCCTATCTTGGTTGATTCACACAGACAAATATTTGATGGCGGTTGCATTTATTCTTATTTTTTGTAATACCCAATGGTACTTTAAATAAGATGAACTTTCGGATGAGCGTCCTGAAGTTTTGTGCTGGATAGGTAAAGCATGATATCTTCAGCATAGAGAGTCAATATCATATTTTGTGGGTAAAATGCAAGACCTCCCTAACCGTACAACTGTTGTATCACACATGCTAGTGGCTCTGACACAAGGATATAGAGTACATGGGATAGTGGGATAGTGGACACCCCTGGCGAGTCGCGCAATGGTAAAAGGATCTGAGAGCAGTCCGCTCAATTGGATCAGAGAAGATAGTTTTTGGTGTATAGGAGATGCACAAGGTTTACAAAGTTTTCTGGTATGCCCATACGAGTCAGCATTGCAAACATGTATTGCCATTCCAGGGATCTGAAAGCCTTGATGTCATCCAGCAACACTGCCACCACCTCTTGATCCAGGTGTAGTTAGGTTATCAGAGTAAAATGTGTCCTAAGATTATGTGCAGTGGATCTCCTGGGGATAAAACCCACCTGGGCTGGTAACACAAGGTCAGGGAGAAGCAGCAGTAACCTGTTTACCAGTACCTTGGCAGAACTCTTTGCATCTATATTGTTAGAAATTGAGTCTCTAGTTGGCAGAGGTATGCACCCTCTCCAAGTAGGGACCACAATCCTAGGCAGGATAAATCACAACACAATCCTAAATTATCCTGTGCTCACCCTCTGGTAGCTTGGCACAGAGCAGGCAGGCTTAACTTAGAAGGCAATTTGTAAAGTATTTGTGCAATAACTCATACAACAACACATTAAATACACCGCTAAGAGACTCCAAACCAGTTTAGAACAATAGAGAATATTCATCTGAGCAAAACAAGACCAAAACGATCAAAACAAATCAAGTAGAAGTCAAGATATTGAATGTTGAAGAAATAAATACAAGAAAGCGCTTAGAAGCAGGTAGCGCTAAAAAGGTTACTTCAGGTCTCGAGGGACCGGTGCAAATCCAAAATTCAGGCTGACTGCGATGGAGCACAGGCTGGCCACAGGGACCCACTTGGGCCCGCTGAACACAGTACCTTGGATCCTGGGGTGCAGTCAGTGCAGCAAGGCTTTGCATCATCCAGTGTTGGTTCCGAGAGGTTGTATGGCGAGCTTTTGCATCGTCAGCGTCGGTTCCAATAGCTGTCAGCTGTGCAGCGAGGTTTCGCGAGGCTTCACGTTGCTACATGTCGGATTTAGCAGAAACTCAGCTGCAGAAACCACTTCTGAGGCCCAGAACTTGGAGGGAACACCTCAGGCAAGGGTAGGACTCACAGAAGGCAGAGTCCAGCAGCACCAGCAAAACTGCAGGACATCTTTTGTGTCCCTGAGAATTCAAAAACAGGAGGCAAGCTAATAAGCCCTTGGAGATCACTTTGGACGGAAGAAAGAGTCCAGCTCTCCTTCCAGCAGAGTCAGGGAGCAGCAGGCCATCAAGCAGGAAAGCAGTATTTCAAGAAAAACAGTCCAGTTGAGTCCAGTTCTTCTGACAGAGATTCGGTGTAGGCCCAGAAGTGTCTGTTTTGGGAGGGTCAGAGACCCAGTACTTATACCCAAATGTTCCTTTGATGTGGGGGAAACTTCAAAGAGTACTTCTGAAGAGCACAAGCACCCCTTCTAAGCCATTCCTGTCTGCCAGGTTATGTATGGGGATCACCGGCGATTTGTGTGGGGTCGGGTCATTACTCTTTGATGTCCTGGTGTGAGCCCCCTTTCCTCTCATCTGCCCAGGCCGGTCATCGAAATGCAGATTTATGCAGAGGGATGTTCAGCCACCCCTGGTCTTCCTGGGTTTATGGCTGTTGGTGAAGAATGCACGATCAGGACCTGTCACCCCTTCCGGATGGGTACTGGAGCCAGTTTGGAGGTCACATAGAGGCAAATTAAGAGCAGAAAAATGGCCACTGTCTGAAAATGGAATTTCTGCACTAGTTGTGTTAAATACAGCCTTACCAGCAAAGTGCATTTATCACTACTATTCCACCCATACCAAACATGATAAAGCCACTCTCCTGGGAGCAGAATTACCACTTAGAAGCACGTAAGGAAATTCCCAATGCTAGCCTATGAGGGGAGTAGGCCTCACCATAGTGAAAAACGAAATAGTCTGTTTTTCACTACCAGGACATGTAAGGCAGACAAGCACATGTCCTTCCCTTTGCTTACATAGCTCCCTCCCCTCTGGGTTGCCTAGGGCTGTCCTTAGGGATGACTTATATGTAATAAAAGGGGGAGTTCGGGGCTTGGCAAGTAGTTTTATCTGCCAAGTCATAGTGACAGCTAACTTCATTCGCAGGCCCTGCCATGGCACACCTGAGACATGGTTATAGGGCTACTTACGTGGGCGACACAATCAGTACTGCGGGCCCACTAGTACATTTAATTTATAGGTCCTGGGAACCTGTAGTGCACGTTACTAGGGACTTATAAGTAAATTAAATATGCCAATTGGTTATGATCCAATGTTACCATGTTTTAGGGGAAAGAGTACAAGAACTTTATCACTGATTAGCAGTGCTAAAGTGCGCATACTCCTAGAGCCAGCAAAAATGGGTACAGAAAATGGAGGGAGGCAGGTGAAAAAGTTGGGGGAAGACCCTCCCAAGGCTGGCAGGTCTAACATATATTAACTAAGAAGAGCAGTCTGTAGGCATCAGAGTGAAAGGGTGGTTTTCCAGTCTTAAGGAGGGTAAAGGTCATAGCTAGGGGGGGGGGACACCTCACTGGAGCTCCTCTTTGCAGGCCTGCAGCAACCGAGGAGCAGGTAACAGGGCATATCTCTTGTAGAACTTCACAGGGAACCTATTTCCACCCCTGCATGTGGGAAGTGCAGTGTAAGGAGATTCTCCAAGAACTGTCTATGGGGTCTTTCTATCCATGCCAGAGCTAAACACTCTAAGTACATGGCGGAGTCAACCCGGGCCCTAGAAATACGGAAGTGTATGTTCTGGATTCGCAATTTATCATTGGTATCCCTAAGAATTGTATTGTTTCCCCCTTCAGCTGTGTAATGGCATGTGCTGGGCAGGAAGGTTGTGTTAAGATGGCGAGGATCCTGCTCGGTCTATCAGGCTCCCCTTATTACCTGACTTTGGGATAGTTATATGAATGTTTGGCCTCTTGATCAGCAGTTTCCAAAAATTCTATATATTTTTTTCTCTGATCTCATTAAATATTGAGGAGGAGAGACTGCGTGTATATGTCTCTTCGAAGTGCCTGCGGTCCATTCTATCTAGCCTATACTTTAAGACCTTATTTATAAGATGTTGTTTCGCTATGCAGATGCCCCAAGTGTATGCTTAAAATCCTCCCACAGAATGCCGAATGTTTGTACGTGACCTCATTCAGGAGAAATTAGTTTGAAATTTCAGTTTTCAGTTCTTCTATAAATACAATATCTTAAAGAGCCTGAGTGCGAGGCACCATGTGAATGAGTGGTGTTTGAAAGCAGAGGTTTCTATTGCCAATTTGAAGGAGAATGGTCTAGAAGTGTGCAAACGGGTGGTCAATACACCTAGTTCACTCACATATATCAGGTGTGCCCAGCCAACATTCCAGACTCACCCAAGAACCATGTAAGGTGGATATATGTGTACCCTCCATCTAGGTAGGGAATCAGCATCTCCATATGTCCACTAACCCATTCATAGCCATAATTTACAAGAGAGCTACGGCAGCCAAGTGATGGGAGTGTGTTATGATGTGACAGAAATCTAGATGCCTATTCAGGATGAAGTCGAAGTCACCATCCCATAATACACTTTGTGATGATAGTGCAGAGCATTTGCTCCATATCTGCAAGAGAAAGTTGGCGTCATCGATGTTGGGACTGTAGAAATTAAGGAGAGTGATGTGTTTCCCAAGTTAAGGCCTGAATTATATTTTATCTACCAAGTGCTTCATTTTCTACATAAAAGAATATAAACGGGAGTCCTACTCTGACCTGAGGTGTTGGGAAAAGATAGGGCCTGTTGCGATGTAGGACCTTGTGGAACTTCAGATACAGCCTTGCTTATTGTATTCCAGCTTGGAACAGTTTTCGCTTGATGGGCAAATACTCATGCTGGAAACTCTTTGAGTGTGAAATCTGTCAAGATGGAGAAGGTGGAGCCCTGGTGCATCAGTGTCTGCTTTTCTCAAGCCAGACACAGGGCAGCATTCTAATCCCTAAAGTTGATCAGTCTAGCAATATTCAGACCCCAGGTGAGGGTCTAGGACCCAAGCATTGGTGGGCACTTTCCACAGCGAACAGAGGTGAAAAGCTGTCAGCTCCAAAGAGGATTTGAGAAGCCATATGGCCTGTGTTTGTTGTCTCAGGGATCCCTATGTGTCGCAAGTTGTTGCGTCTCGATCTGACCTTCAAGTGCTTGGTTTTCACTTTTTCTTACATTTAGCACTATGCTGATGTCTAATATTTTTTCATTACTTCATGTTGACATTGTCTGTTCATGTGGTGTCCCCCTGCTCATTCTGATGAGTGAGCTCTGCCTGTCTTCTTGGCTTCGAAGTACATTTTAACTTGCATAGTCCCACCCTCCCCCCTTCATAAATACAAGGATGTAGGCTGTTCGGCCCGGTCTGGGGGTCCTCAGTTCCCTTAGGGTGGAGATGTATGATCGTTGGGGGATGCTGGGGGAGCATATCTATGAGTAGCTCCCTTGAAGTACATGTGCTGCAGATATTACCATTCTCAGCATGGTTCACTCCTCTGCTCGCCACCACATCGTTATGGCGAGGTACTGGACACCTGGCAGAATGTTACACCATGAAGGCATTGGGGTCTACTCTTGCACTGGGCACTCGGGGTCCATCAGGCTCCTGCCAAGGTGGACTCAGTCTCAGTTCCAGTAGCGCGCCACAGCAGCCAATCAGTTAGAAGTAGGGTTCCAGAGTGCCAATACCCATGCAGGGGCCCGTCCCGGGCCAGGTATTTGCAGTGTAGCCAAAATGTGCTGTTGAGCACCTGTATGTAGTGCAGGGGCAGCACAGACTTCACCAGGATGTATGGGCCTCAGTGGGGAGCAACAGCAACTGGGCCAGACTAGGTAGGCCTGCTCCGTTCCAAGATGCCCAGGAACACCACAAGAATGTGTCACCAGCGATGGGTACCTTCAAGGGGAGCCTCGCCATCCTGACATATCCCCCAATACTGGAAGACGCCAAATGCCATCACCACAGAGATGACAAAGTCGGGCAGCCCAGCCTTTTTTCAGAAGCCAGGCCAGGGCAGGCTGCACCGCTCAATACCGCAGTCTCCGCACCACCGTCACCAGTGCTTCTCATCCAGGTCAGGCAGCCGATTTCTGCACATCTTGGGCCTAGCCAGGCTGGATGTCATTCTGAGAGCTACAGGTTTTCTCGTTTGCTCAAACCAGCTTCAGCACATATGTGTCTAATTACCAGCACCCACAGACACTGCAGGGACCCATGAGCCACTTGTAGTGGCCTGGTGCCTTGAAACATCCTTTCCCCGCAGTCTCAACAACGATCAGCCTTTACAACATAGTCACTACCCTGACTGCGATGTTACCATGCTTTACTTAAACCCGCAAGTCGTTACAACAACTTGCTGTAGGCGGCGAGTTGTTGGACTGGAGTCGAGCACCTTCCCTACTGTTGTGTAGACTGGAGTTGGAATAGTAATTTATACCATTCCAAAGTCCAGCGCTCCCTAAAGCAAGTTGTTGTAACGACTTGCGTGGTAAAGTAACACGTGGTAACAACGCAGTCAGGATAGTGACTGCGTTGTAAAGGCATGCGGGGTAAATGCATGCGGGGTTCCGTCATACAACCCCTGGTGTTTCTTGGATGCTGCCAGATTATAGTCCCAGCACAAGGAGCCTCACTAAAATTCTGCCATTTTAGAAACAGGCACTCTCCATGTTTATTATAATGACATTGAAGCCTGCCTATAGGAGGGAGGGGTCTGGGAACTTCTCACTGTAGTTCTTTAACTTGCACACATTCAATTTTGTTTTGTTTGTCTCAACTTTTTTCCCACTCAAAATCCCTTGAAATCTCTATGTGTTTTGCATCCTTTTCTCCTCTATTTCTAAATGTACCTGACCATCTTCCTCCTGACTACTCAGTTCACTGAGATGGAGCTGCTGGTAGTTGTCCTTCCTGTTCCTTAGAATGGTTATTTCCAAGGAGAATAACAGTATTCTTGTTAAGCTGACTGACATCAGTTATGCCACCATCAGCCAGTTCGGACTTTTAAGCCAACAGCATGCATGCAGGGATCCAGGCGCAGGGCATTCTGCTCATACCTACCCAAAGCAAAACTTCAAGTCCCAGAATGCAAAGTGCCAATAGCTAAGAAACCTGAACTTGCTGAAGGTGTCACTTGAGCACTTGGCTGATAGGTAAGATATGCATTGTGTGCATGCTTCCTGTTCCCCACTGTCATATGTCATGCCCTTAATGTCAAGGGCTATTCCAGTAGCATGCCTTTCCCGGAGTACTGGAGAGAGAGGCTAGAACTTCATAGATGAATGCCAATGCAGAAAAAATATGCAAGTCAAAGGAAGTGAATGGTGGAATGGGTTTGGGACAGTTAGACTTTGGACACAGACTTCAGGGCTAAATAGTTGTGAATCCCAGTGGTGGCAGACAACATAATTTCACTGTTCTTCCCAGTCCCATAATGACCTCAACACTTCAACAGGCAACAGGAAACAGAATACGTGCCTGATTATGAGTGTGTTGGAGTTTCCCAACCCCTGCACAGTGGGTCACAATTCTGAGTTGTGTGGAATTTGCTGCACCTCATTTACCAATTACCAGGTGCCATAAAGTCCTCACCTTTTGTTAAATTTCAGCAGGTCAAACCTGCTGGCATTTGAGAGAGGGAAAGTGTACAGATTTTACATTGACATGCAGATTTTGGTACAAACCACACCAAAATATTCATGTCCCTGTAAATTATGTACACTTCCCTAAAAACCTAAATAGGTGCAATGTATCACACCCGATGAATTCCGAACCACGGGGAGTCGGAATTTATCCATTGTGATAAGTTGCACCTTCCCTTCAACCCACTCAGAGAATAAGGGCCTTATTGTGCAAAGACAACATACCAGACTTTGCCTGCATGTTCAATTATGAATACTGTCTGACTTGTGGCAAACTAGTCTGCTGTGCTACTGGGCTATGCCAATGTCATGAAATAAAAAACAACGAATGCGGCACTCAAACTTACTTTTTGCTTCTAACTTCTCCATTTTGCTTTTGTACCTCCCTCATCTAGGCTCCATAACTGTGCTGCTGCTCAAATGTAGAAGGGACTGTTTAGAGAATGGGCAGGAAGATTAACCAAGCAGCTCTAAAATGCAAGGAGTTCTGGGCCAGCATTTAAAGCACTGTTCATGATTGGTAACGTACACTTGGCCTGAAGAAAAGCTGGATGAAGTGGAGCCAATCAGCATCTAACAGCAATGATTCTCAAAGCTCACAAACTTATTTCCATGAAGTCAATTAATAAGGTGGAATGAACAAATGGCTCATTTTACTTACTTAATGTGGTTAGCAAGCCATAAACAGTGCACCCTCACTCAAACGTGAGGTGAGAGTAGGGCAGAAAGTGCTGCTGTAAGCACCACAAGGGGAGCAAGAAAAAATAACGACCACTTATTTACTGGTATGTTTTATTAATGGCACCAGTCAGAAAAGTTAAATTGCCAGTGATGCCAGTGACATAACAGTCAGGTGACAACCCTATCCCTCACTCATTTACCTTTACTGCTCATTCCACACTTTTCAACCTCTGTCCCTAATCCCTCTCTCCTCATCCCTCACTCCTGATCCCTCATTCATCACCCCTACTACCTTATCTGTTTCTCCTCATACTTTAATCCTCACTATTTAATCTTCGTCCCTCACTCTTTTTCACTTTTTCTGTCTCCCTGATTTGTTATTACTTACCCTTCAATCTAATTTCTGCACTCCTCATCTTTTACTCCTCATCCTTTACTCTTCATTTCTCATCTCTCACTCCTTATGCTTCACTAGCCAGTTCTTGTCCCTCACTTGTCATTTCTCACTTCTCATCCATCACCCCGAAATCCTTACTCATCATCGCTTACCTAATTTCCGCAATTATCATCCATGAATTTACTTCCTCACTACTTATGTCTCTCTCCTCATTCTACAGTATTGATACCTCATGTCACATCACTCATTTTGAATCTCTCACGTCTTATTCCATACTCCTCATCACTCACTCCTCATTTTTAATTTCTAGCTCCTCATCCTTTACTCCTCATGTTACCCCTCATCCTTCTACCCTCATTCCTTATCCCTCACTCATAAATCCTCAGCTCTCCCTCCTGATTACTTGCCCCTCAGTTCTCATGCTTCTACCCCCATTCATTACTTTCATGGTTGAATCCTGTCTCACCTTATTTCTTATCCCTCTGCCCTCAATCCTCATCATTCACTCCTCATTCCTCATCTCTCCACATCCTTTACTCCTCATGTATCCCCCTCACTCAACACTCACTCATCAGTCCTTATCCATTACTCTAATTCACTCCTCACTTTTAATCCCTCAGGCCATCTACTCTTCTTCAATCCTCATTCTTTACTTCTCCGATAACACACTTAGGGCCTGATTTAAATGTTGGCAGAGAGGGATTGGTGATTCCTGTCAATGCTTGAAATGTCTGCCGCACAGATGTACATTTCAAAATTGAAATGTCTGCCCCTCCATCAGGGTGACAGAGGAATTTACTCCTTTTCCCTGATGGAGATGCGCCTACCGCTAAAATAGAAATGTGGCTCTAAATAACCTACTTCTGATTCCTCATATTTTATCCTCCTCCCTCCCACCTCCCCATCCATCAGCCTTCCCCCATTTCCCATACATAAGTCATCTGTCACCTCTCATCTCTAATCATACCTTCACATCCCTCACTCTGCATCACGCAACCTATTTTTATGTTGCATCCCTCTCCCACTCTTTTCCACGCCCTCTTCATCACTTATTTGCCACATTCTTTCCTTACCTCTCCTTATTTTTCTTTCCTCGTCCTTCACTGCTCCTGCCTCCCCTCTGAAGAAACAAGTGAAATGCACAAATAATGATGCCTACAAACGTACACCACACTGTCCATTATAGGAGATGCTGATCCCTCATATCTCAATCCTCAGTTCTCATCCCTCATTCCATCCCCTCTTTCCCTCACTCCTCTTTCTTCACTTCTCATCCTTTTTTTAATCAACCGTCATTCCTCGTTATTATCTCTCACTCGTCAATGCTCAGTCTTAATATCTAACTCCTCATCCTTCATTTGTCAACTCTCATCCATCACTTTATTTGCCCCTTTCTCCTACATCACTACTCAACCCTCACTTCTCATCCTTTCTCTCATCCCTGACTTGCCTTCTCCTCCTCCCTCACTCCTCATCTTTACAACTTTATCCTCATCCATTATTCCTCTCTCCTAACCCCTCACTAACTCACGCACGTCCCTCACTCTTCATCCCCCATCCTATACTCTTTATCCCAGATGACGTACTCTACATCCCTCATCCATTACTGCTCACTTCTCCCCACTTCTGCAGTAACAAGGCAACTGGACAAATTATGTTTTCATGAAATGTCCACCACCTTGACCATTTATGATATCCTCACCCCTCCCTCCTCAAGACACAGTTCTCAATCTTCAATCCATATTCCTCACTCATCACCCCTCACTGTTCCCTCATTCTTCATCCCTCACTGAAGATTTGATAATCAACCTTCAGTCCTCAGCCCTCAAACTTCCTGTCTTATTCCTTACTGCTTATCTCTCACTCTTCATCCATCACTCCTCATTCTTTATCCTTGGAATATGCAGTATCTAATCCCTTTCAAGACATCCTCATTGCCTCATCACTCAATCCTTACCCCTCATTCTTCATCCCTCATCCCTTAAACCTTATCTGTCATATCTCACTCCTTAGACCTCATCTGCCACTCTCTTTCCCCATAACCTGTCTTTCATTCCTCACCTCCAATATCTCATTGTCCCTCCTTATCCCTTGTGCCTCATCACTCATTCTTCTTCCCTCATTCTCCCTTTATTATTCCTCATCACTACCCCCCCAATCGCTTATTCTATATCTCTTGTGGTTCAACCTTTCTCCTCACTTTGCCTGTTGAGTGAAATTGAAAAACGATGATGTCCTAAAATGTACACCACCCTGTCTATTGTAGGACAATCCATACTTCACTCCTCATTCCTCATTCCTTATCACTTATCACTCATCCCTATCTCCAATTTCCTTTGTCCTTATGACTCACTCATCACCCCCTCATTCATCATACTTCCCACCTCAACCCTCACCTCTCATTCCCCACTTGTCACCCCTCAATTCTTAGTTATCAATCATAATTCCTCACCCCTCATCATTTTCTCTCACTCCATAATCTTTATATCTTTGACTCTTTATTGTTTATCTCTTACTCCAGATTTCTCATCTGTCAATCCTCATCGCCCATTCCTCAATTCTCTCTCTTTCCTCCTTGGTCTTCATTCCCTTACTCCTCATTTCTCATTGTTCACTTCTCATTTCATCCCTCATCCTTCACTTCTAATCTTTCCTTCCTCATCCCTCATCCCTCTCAACCCACTGCTTAATCTTTGTGCCTCATTCTTTATCACTCACTCTTCACATTTTTTACTGCTCGTTCCTAAACCCTGAACCCTGAACCCTCGGTCTTCATCGATCACCTCTCATGGCTCACTCCTCAATCTTTACCTCTCATCGCTCACTCCTAGTCCTACACTTCTCTCTTCCTCTTCATCCTTCACTCCTCACTCATTACATTGTCCCACAATCACCTTTCATACCTCAATCTTAATCTCTCACTCCCCATGCCTCACTCTTTAATTCTCATCCCTCAGTCCTTTTTCCTAACTGTTCCTTCCTCACTCTTGATTTTTGTTTCTGTGTTTTTACTCGTCAGTCATCATTCCTCAGCATTCACTCAAATATGTATATGTGTGTGTATGTGCCTACTTTTTTATTTTTTGATGGGAACCTCCCCATGTTTTATTCCTTACATCCCTTTACCTCTACCCACTCTCTAAACCCTAAATTCACCCTTACCTCTACCCACCCCTGAACCCTAAAATTACCTTCCCTTTAATTACCTCTACCCACTTCTAAAGCCTAAAATTAAACATACCTCACTTTACCTCTACCCACCCCCTAATCCCTAAAATTACCCTTACCTCCCATTATCGCTACCCACACCTGAAAAACGATGTTATTTAAAAAAATGTGTACCTGTGTATTAAAGTGCTGTGTGGTAAAAATAGAAGAAGCTAACTTTCTGGTACTTACCTGTTTTGTAAACACGTGCATGGCAACAAATACATGGTAAAGGCTGTTCCCTTGATTTATTTTCTGTTAAATGTATGCTATATTATTTTAGTTAACTCATTTTAGTCTGATCATATTCTTTCAGAAAATGTGATATTAATTTCAATATGTAATATTAATTTTAAACAAACTAACAAAGGTTCAATGAATGCCATATTGATTTAAACATCAATATGTGCTTTATTCTTTTCAATGCATGCTGAATTTACCTTACATTGTTTCTTATTCATATACAAAAATGTCACATTTATTTTCATGAATGTCAATAATTTTGGTCAGGGCCATTTTAATTTC
Organism: Calotriton arnoldi; assembly: GCA_963921515.1. Classification (NCBI taxonomy): domain Eukaryota; kingdom Metazoa; phylum Chordata; class Amphibia; order Caudata; family Salamandridae; genus Calotriton; species Calotriton arnoldi. The sequence continues at coordinate 495,690 of CAWUFW010006869.1, forward strand.
AAGAGGTGTTATATTAGAGAGTTTCAGAGTGGGTCATAGTCATCTCAACATGTGTCATATTCCTTTGAATGAATATCATATTCATTTAAATGGATGTCATAATCACACTAACGCTTGCCATATTAAATTTAACATGGGTCATATCCATTTCAACACGTCATATTCATTTCAGTGTATGTCATATTCATTTCGATGTTTATCATAATAATTTCAAAACATGTCATATTCATTTTGGCAAGTTTCATTGTAATTTCAGCATTTGCCATATTAATTTTAAGATATGTTGAATTCATTACAAATGGGTTTCTATTAATTGCAAGACGCATGTCATATTCATCTTTTTTAAAACCTTTATTTTCATTTTCGTTGTTCACAAAACAGTAAACATGATATTCAGTGCATATCAACTGCGCAGTCAGCGTGTTTCCCAACCAGCCTCCCTGTACCTTATAAGCAGTACATAGAACATCATTGTGTACACCAAGTCTCCAAGCCAAATTAATTTATGCATTGAATACGTTCACACTAGGTGACCTCATTAGAGGGCATCAACATACCCAATGTACACAAATAACCAAACTATTGACCATAGTCAGAGTCCAAGCTACCATACATATTGAACTCATCCAACAGCTGCCAACAGCTGCCTCCAGGCCTCTATTGCTTCTAGAGCTCTCTCATCAAAAGTGGAGAGGGCTCCCTCACCCACCGTAGTGTATCATATGTGGTACGCCATGCCTTATTACATACAATATAAGATGACATTCCCTCGTCATCTGTCCTCCCCATCCCCTCACTCTCAAACCTCTTCATGTCCAGCCACGGCATCAGTGAGTTCAACATCCATTGTCAGAACTGATTTAGTCCCTGGGGAACACGGCCCCAGCCTGGGAACCTCCAGCGCCATGGTGCCATCCTCCTGAACAATAACTCTAGTGGTATCCTGGCCTCTGTCAGCACCAATGACCCAAAGTCCTCCAATCCAAACGCTGAGGCGTCGCTTCGCCTCGTGTCTTCGCCCTCCAGGATCCACACTGTACCTTTGGAACTTTGTCCTACATCTTCAGCCATCGCCAAGCATCTTCTGCCGTGTCGAAGAAGTATGAGTTGCCCCCCGAAATGATTTATAGGTTTGTGGAAGGGTTACTATGTCACAAACGTGACTGATATCCCGTTTATCTTAATATAAGTGCATCATAATCTATGTCACTTGTAATAAGGTGAATGGGATACATAAGAATTAATGGACTAGTATTATGTTGTGCAACATATTTGTCATGTTTGTAGGGGAGTATGCCACCTGACAGTCTAAATGAGGCTCTTTCATTCCTTTACATATTCTTAAAAGATAATTTATGCATTATTTGTCTATCATATATGTTTTTATTGTATGCTCTTAACTGTTCCAAATGTTATGCAACTCACCTACAGCACATTTGAAGTACATGAGAAACTATTGGATTTGTAAGATCTGTTATGTTAGATCCATATCTTTCCAGTGGATTATACTATCATGATTCCTAAACATTTATCACATATGTTACCCATGTGATTAGCAAGATTGTTAAACTATGTCAAAATGTACAAAGACATTAACTGTGCAATATGTATCCAAAATATGAAGAATTGGGTTAGTTTCAGTCCCATATACATCTAAGTAAAAAAGAATACATTCCAGTCAATCACTTTTTACCTGTGAAGCTAAAGGATGTGTTTAATACCAACAACATTTATATATTTACATGTGCTATACATTACTTGCATTTTGCAGTTGCTTCAAATTGAGCAGACTGTCAATATGGCTTTGCAAAGCTATACATTCGACATGTTTTCTGCACATGATTAAATATAAATTTCACATAGGCCATGATTTAGATTTTGCTAGAGGGGCTACTCAATCACACACGTCAAGGAGATCCCGTCTGCTTTGTTACAAGTGCATTGTATCCTATGGCACTTGTAATAATGCAGATGGGCTTTCTGTCATGTTTTTGATGCAGTAACCCGCTTCCAAAATACAAATCAAGACAATATTGTCAATGTTATACATTTTTGAAAGGGATAATTTGTCACCAACTTAACAGATATCCCGTCAATCTCTTAAAACTACCATACAAGATAATGTGGTTGTAATAATGTAGATGGGATATTGGTTACATATGTGAAGGAATAATCTATCTGATAATGTTTAAAATCAGGTCCAAAATGTTCAATTTAAATTTTTTTAAAAAGTTAAAATTATTTTTACAAAAAATAATTTTCTGTACCCGCAAAACCTAATTGTATTTTGGGGTGCGCTGCTGCACACACCTATCCTTCATACTGATTTGTTTAGGATATTCTTTAAAGTTTAAAAAAAAATTCCTATGTTTAAACACACTGTGTGTCAACTAACATTACCCTCTTTACTTGGGTTACTGGCTACATGATTAATGATATATTTCATTACACTTTAGCTGAATAAATTCCTATATTCAACATTAAAATACGTACCAAATACATACTGTTGGACTTGGCCCTTTTTGCAGGGTCATCCCTAAACTTTTTGCCTTCCTCCTGTACTTTTTCTGACCTGTTGTTGGTTTTATGACTCTGGGCACTTTACCACTGCTGATCAGTGCTAAAGTGCATATGCTCTCTGTTATAAATTGATGTATGGATTAGTGACTCCATGATTGGCTGGATTGGTTTACTTGTGAGACCCTAGTACAGTGCACTGAGTGTGCCCAGGGCTTGTAAATCCAATGCTGCTGGTGGGCTTGCAGCACTGGTTGTGCCACTGACAGAAGCAGCCTGTAAAAGTGTGTCTCAGGTCTGCCATTGCAGAGCCTGTGTGCAGTCTGGTACTGCCATGTTGACTGGGCAAGTACATCCACTTGCCAGCCCCTAAACCTCCCCTTCATATCAGACACCCCTATGGTAGGCCCAGGGCAGGGTGCATTGTAAGTATAAGGTAGGACATGCCCTGATGTGTGTGGCATGTCCTAATAGTGAATTACAGCCATTTTCGTTTTTCACTATTGCAAGGCTACCTGTTCCCCATAGGCCAGAATGGGCAGTTTGATTATTACATCTTATAATCCTAACTGACCCAGGGATTATGGTAGAAAAACGAATTTAGTATGCCTGAACTAAGAATGATAAAATACATCTTTTAGTGAAGTTGGTTTTAACATTCTGTGTTTGAAAATACCACTTTTAGAAAGTAGGTATTTTCTTGCCTAACTATCCAAGCCTGCCTCTGCTAGGTTGTGTATTCCTTGTCTGGGTTTGTGAGTGACAGGGGCTGGGGGACTCCAGGAGACAGGGTGAGTCAGCACAGGGCTGAATAGAGAGATCTGCATGGAGATGGGTGGGAGGAGTTGCACCTGGGACCTGAATAGGGCTGTGCCTTCCCTCCACAATGCTGGCTCCACCTCCTGTGGTGCGTCTGATGTCCCTGGCCTACACTGTGAAAGGAAAGAAGGAGTCTTGTCAACAAAGTGCTCCAGGACTGACCAGAACTGGTTTGGACTAGGCAAAGGCCTCTCTGCCTTCAGAGAACAAAGAGAATATGTGTATAAAGAGGGGACCCAAACCCCAGAACTTTAGATCAGATCACTTTGGGAAACAAGAAGAAACCTTTGCTGAGGAGAGGAACCAGAGAAACTGAGGAAGAGACTATCCCTATGCTGAGTGCTGTTTGGGGCATTGGCCTGCAGTGGTTGCCTGACTGCCAAAGAAAGGAGAAAGGAACTTTGTGTGTACTTTCATCAACTTGTAAAAGATCTCCAAGGGCTTGAGAGAAGAGCTTGCCTCCTGCTGAAGTCTCAGGGACAACAGACTTCACCAACCAGCTCCCCAAGAGTCTTTCTGTAAAGTGCTTGCTGCTGTGCTGGACTTTCTGAGGGATTGCGTGTCGCAAGGAGCTGGAAGCGCGACTCACGAGGAAGAAGCATCGCCGCCGCAGCCGAAGCGCCTCGCATCGCCGGAGAAGAGGACCGACGTCGCATCAGACGCCGCCGCATCACCGGGAAGCGGGTCGCAGGGCCTGTCGCGGCTCAGAAGCATCGTTGCCGAAGCGCCTCGCATCGCTGGAGAAGAGGATCGACGTCGCATCAGACGCCGCCGCATCACCGGGAAGCGTGTCGCAGCACCTGTCGCGGCTCAGAAGAATCGTTGAGTCGCCGCACGGCCATCGGGCGTGCACGCATCGTGTCGCATCAAGAAGAAGACGCCATCTTTGTTTCATTGCACCGGATCTTCATCGCATCACGGCGTTGCTGGTCGCATCGCCACAGAAGCGCAGTAAGAAACCGACGCATCACCTCCCCACGCGGAGAAGAACCGACGCATCCCCTACGCATCAGTAGGAACCCAACGCATCACCGTTTTTGCGTGTAAGGAACCGACGCATCACCTTCCCTGCAACACTTTCCTTGTATAGCGTTACGCATCCTAAGGTACTTTGAACTCAAAGTGTCGCATTTACCATCTAAAGAGAACTGAGCTAATTCTACCATTTTTGAAGTACAGTATTGTGGATTTTTTTCGTTTGTGGTCTTGTGTTAAATCTATATAAAAGATACTTATTTTTAATATACAACTGGTGTGGTGTCCATCTGTAGTGTTGTCACTTGATTACTGTATGTGTTCACAAATGCTTTACACACTGCCTCTGAGATAAGCCTGTCTGCTCGTGCCGAGCTACCAAGGGGGTGAGCAGGGGTTATTTTAGGAGTGTATCCCCCTTACCCTGACTAGACGCAAGGGTCCCTATTTGGACAAAGGTACCTACCTCTGCCAACTAGAGACCCCCAAATCTAACATTGGTGGGCAGCGGTGAGGATTCTGGACTTGCATTTGTGACTCATGTACAGTGATTGGTGAACACTACTAGTGAGTGCAGACCAAAACGCGACCACATACTTTTGGTAGATTGTTTTTTCTGGGATTTTCTATTTTTGTCAAGAACTGACAAGTTTAACCACCATGGATAAAGCAGCATCCATAGCATCTGTTGATTTTGATTGCGAAGAGGAGAAACTAGAATGTTGCAATGTGAGACAGCTAAAGCACTTCTGCAGGAAATTTAAAGTTGCTATGACCGGTCTCACCAAGAAGGATGAGTTCCAAAAGGCGCTGAGGGCCTGGGTCGAAGCAAGGACTACCCCTGAGAATGAGGACGGGGTTGAGAATGCAGATGAGCAGCTGGAGGGGCCATTTGGTCCAGGGGGGAGGAGAGCAACCTCCCCAGCAGGTAGCAGTGTTTCTGCCAAAGGCCTGTCCCCAGAGGAGTTGGCGGACAGGAAGGAAAACAGGATGCACGAATTGGAGTTTGCCAAGCTCAAGTTGGGTGGGCAACTGGAGTTAGAGAATAGGAAATTGGCCCTAGAGGAAAAGAGGATGCAAATGGAGCATGAGTTGAGAATGAGGGAGCTTGATTTAGAGCTCGAGAGGCTTGAGGCCATGAGTGTCTCAGCTCAGCAACAAGAAATGTGTGTAGCTCAGAGAGTGAGCTTGGCTGAGTTGGAGGTGGAATCCAGCTCAGATGGTGACAGCAATATTGGGTTATCCAGTGCTGAGGGAGTAGTACACACACCCAGTGATGTGGCGCCTGACTTAGAGGGGGTTAATATACACCAGGAGGTTCAAGGATATGAGGTAGCTCCAGTGGTGCGCAGTGTTCCTGAGGTGGATTGGGGAACTGGCACAGGGGTTCATAGTCTTAGTGGTGGGAGGGACACTCTACTGACTCTAGATGAGAGGTGCAGGGAGAGGGGTTCCCCCATGGTTGAAGTCCTGGTGTGTGAGTGTGAAGACCGCCCAGAAGAGTGTGGGTTGAGTGACAGAGACAGTCAGATACTGTCTTGCCAGTCTCAGAAGAGGGGTGTGGGGTACGTGTGCAAGGCACTGGATGGTAAGGTGAAGGATAGTTTGGTGGGACTGTGTGATCCAATTTTGGGAGAGCATATTGTAAGTCCCTGTTTTCCAGAGCTATGCCAACACCTGTTGGAGAGTGAGTTCTCTGACCCTAGGGAGCTCACATTGGAGGCAGACCTTTTGGTGGATTCCAGAGGGTCTGGAGAGGCATTGGGGAGTGACCCTAAGAGGAGTGGCTCAGGTGTCTTCCAACCCAGAGTGGTGAGAGAGGTTCAGAGTAGCCCAGCTAGGTCCCAGTGTAGTGGGAGGGGTGTAGGGACTCACGCCCTGTCTCAGTGGAGAAGGAGTGAGTGTGGGGCTGCGTGTCCCAAGGTGCCCGAAACCCAGTCTCAGGGCCTGGATGGTTCTTTAAGGGAACACCAGGTGGGGAGCCTAGGCTGTCTTGATGGGCCGCCCATTGAGGGGGATCCCCTAGTGTCTAGTGAACTGGGAGTGTCTGTAAGCAGGCCTCCCTCAGTTCTGGTGTCTGGCGGTGCCGCTCCAGTTAGGAGGGTGCAGAAGTCCAGAGTGAGGAGTGAGAGGGGGAAAGAGTCCCCAGTGGTAGAACCAGTGGGTCAGGGGCCAGCCAGAAGGGCTGAGTCACCGGTGAAGGACCATGGTGACACCACTTCTGTCCTGGGGGATCTTCACGCACTGTCAGAGGGACAGGGTTCGGGAGATCTGCGCCAGGCAGACTGTCACACGACACATGAGTTATGTGTCAACCTCAGGGGGGGCATGCGTGCTCCCAAGGAAGTCCTGGTACACCAGGCGGGTGCTCAGCTGCAGGGTTTAGTCCCTGGGTTGGGAAGCCAGGTTCAGGTGTTGTCTGACCTGGAGGGTGGAACAACTGGAAACAGTGTCCTGACCGGTTTGTCTTCTGGGGGTACCGCTCCTGATGGGAGGGGGCAGTACTCTGGAAGGGGGTGCAGAGGGAGGGAGTCCTCGCCTCTGACCCCGGTTCAACTGGAGGGTTTAGACCCTAGGTTGGAGGGCCAGGTTCAGGGTGTCCCCCTGACCTGGACGCCCAGTTGCAGGATAGAACCCCTGAACTGGTGGGCGAATTGTGCAGGACACCTGCTACAGGCACCCTGACAATTCTGGAAGGGGGTACCGCTCCAGGTGGGAGAGTACAGAGCCCCAAGGAGGAGGACCGGGTGTGGGAGAGGCCACCCCAGTCTCTGGTCCAGCTGCCGGGTACAGGCCTGGGGCTGGTGGGTCAGTGTCAGGATGTCATACCTGACCTGACACGAGGGAGAGTGGACAAAGGGTGCCAAGCACCTGGGGCTACTGCCCCCCGCTCTCTGACGCCACAGAGGTTTGAGAGCCCTGAGAGGCATAGGGCCTGAGTCTCATCACTGACTACTGTCAGTGGCCACTGTGGCTTGATGTCTGTCTGTTGGGACACACCTGTGAGCAAGTTAAGGTTAGGTGCTGCACAGGTGGTGTCCACAGGTGAGGAGAAGTGTTCCCCTTGGATTATCTTGGTGGGCCCTGAGAGTATGGACAGAGGGATTCCAATAGGTTCAGATTGGCGTAGAACTGGAGTATGCCCCTGCAGTTGCGGGCCAGGTCCAGGTTCTATCGCCCAAAGCAGGAAAGCCCATCAAGGTAGTGATTGGTCTACCCTGCGTTTTGGCTGGAAGAGGGTTGTGTTGGACTTGGCCCTTTTTGCAGGGTCATCCCTGAACTTTTTGCCTACCTCCTGTACTTTTTCTGACCTGTTGTTGTTGGTTTTATGACTCTGGGCACTTTACCACTGCTGATCAGTGCTAAAGTGCATATGCTCTCTGTTATAAATTGATGTATGGATTAGTGACTCCATGATTGGCTGGATTGGTTTACTTGTCAGACCCTAGTACAGTGCACTGAGTGTGCCCAGGGCTTGTAAATCCAATGCTGCTGGTGGGCTTGCAGCACTGGTTGTGCCATCCACAGAAGCAGCCTGTAAAAGTGTGTCTCAGGTCTGCCATTGCAGAGCCTGTGTGCAGTCTGGTACTGCCATGTTGACTGGGCAAGTACACCCACATGCCAGTCCCTAAATCTTCCCTTTTCTTCATATCAGACACCCCTATGGTAGGCCCAGGGCAGGGTGCATTGTAAGTATAAGGTAGGACATGCCGTGATGTGTGTGGCATGTCCTAATAGTGAAAAACAGGCATTTTAGTTTTTCACTATTGCAAGGCTACCTGTTCCCCATAGGCCAGAATGGGCAGTTTGATTATTACATCTTATAATCCTAACTGACCCAGGGAACATGGTAGAAAAACGAATTTAGTATGCCTGAGCTCAGAATGATAAAATACATCTTTTTGTGAAGTTGGTTTTAACATTCTGTGTTTGAAAATACCACTTTTAGAAAGTAGGTATTTTCTTGCCTAACTATCCAAGCCTGCCTCTGCTAGGTTGTGTATTCCTTGTCTGGGTTTGTGAGTGACAGGGCTGGGGGACGACAGGGTGGGTCAGCACAGGGCTGAATAGAGAGATCTGCATGGAGATGGGTGGGAGGAGTTGCACCTGGGACCTGAATAGGGCTGTGCCTTCCCTCCACAATGCTGGCTCCACCTCCTGTGGTGCGTCTGATGTCCCTGGCCTACACTGTGAAAGGAAAGAAGGAGTCTTGTCAACAAAGTGCTCCAGGACTGACCAGAACTGGTTTGGACTAGGCAAAGGCCTCTCTGCCTTCAGAGAACAAAGAGAATATGTGTATAAAAGAGGGGACCCAAAGCCCAGAACTTTAGATCAGATCACTATGGGAAACAAGAAGAAACCTTTGCTGAGGAGAGGAACCAGAGAAACTGAGGAAGAGACTATCCCTATGCTGAGTGCTGTTTGGGGGATTGGCCTGCAGTGGTTGCCTGACTGCCAAAGAAAGGAGAAAGGAACTTTGTGTGTACTTTCATCAACTTGTAAAAGATCTCCAAGGGCTTGAGAGAAGAGCTTGCCTCCTGCTGAAGTCTCAGGGACAACAGACTTCACCAACCAGCTCCCCAAGAGTCTTTCTGTAAAGTGCCTGCTGCTGTGCTGGACTTTCTGAGGGACTGCGTGTCGCAAGGAGCTGGAAGCGCAACTCACGAGGAAGAAGCGTCGCCACCGCAGCCGAAGCGCCTCGCATCGCCGGAGAAGAGGACCGACGTCGCATCAGATGCCGCCGCATCACCGGGAAGCAGGTCGCAGGGCCTGTCGCGGCTCAGAAGCATCGTTGCCGAAGCGCCTCGCATCGCCGGAGAAGAGGATCTACGTCGCATCAGACGCCGCCGCATCACCGGGAAGCGTGTCGCAGGGCCTGTCGCGGCTCAGAAGAATCGTTGAGTCGCTGCACGGCCATCGGGCGTGCACGCATCGTGTCGCATCAAGAAGAAGACGCCATCTTTGTTTCATTGCACCAGATCTTCATCGCATCACGGCGTTGCTGGTCGCATCGCCACGGAAGCGCAGTAAGAAACCGACGCATCACCTCCCCACGCGGAGAAGAACCGACGCATCCCCTACGCATCAGTAGGGACCCGACGCATCACCGTTCTTGCGTGTAAGGAACCGACGCATCACCTTCCCTGCAACACTTTCGTTGTATAGCGTTAGGCATCCTAAGGTACATTGAACTCAAAGTGTCGCATTTACCATCTAAAGAGAACTGAGCTAATTCTACCATTTTTGAAGTACAGTATTGTGGATTTTTTTCGTTTGTGGTCTTGTGTTAAATCTATATAAAAGATACTTATTTTTAATATACAACTGGTGTGGTGTCCATCTGTAGTGTTGTCACTTGATTACTGTATGTGTTCACAAATGCTTTACACACTGCCTCTGAGATAAGCCTGTCTGCTCATGCCAAGCTACCAAGGGGGTGAGCAGGGGTTATTTTAGGAGTGTATCCCCCTTACCCTGACTAGACGCAAGGGTCCCTATTTTGACATAGGTACCTACCTCTGCCAACTAGAGACCCCCAAATCTAACACATACCAAAAAGATCACAGCCCAAGACAACTTTATATGCTACTAAAAGGTGGATTGATGCTGAAATAAGAGAAAAATAACTTTTGAAAACTGTGTGCACGGAATACTAAACGCAAATTACAACTTCCACATTTTTGTGCCTACCAATGCAACCATATAAATCGAATGCAGGCAGAAAGTTTCATTAGTATTTTCTGGGTCATAAAAGAACAGTTCCTGGTTTTGTGTATATATGACGCACTCCGGATGTCTATATGTCTATGTCTAACTCTCTTCCTTTACGTCTATCTATCTATCTATCTATCTATCTATCTATCTATCTATCTATCTATCTATCTATCTGTAACTCTATATATATAGTGGCGGTTGCCACTAGGTAGTTATAGTTAGATCTGCTTTCACAAAAAAGGTTCAGCAACCTCAGCTCCTTCCTGGAAAGTTTCAGGGTTATCTGTCAATCGGTGGCCAAGAAAAAAGGGGGTCCCAAAACTCATGCATTTTCTATAGACTTCTACAGTACAGGCTACAGTAAAAACTGCTGAACGGAATTACACCAAATTAGGCAGGGAGCTAGATCTTATGATTTGGTGTAAATCCGTTTAGTAGTTGTTGAGAAAATTTAGGGTAAAAAATAATTTTATATTTAGATGGTTGGGTCCGCAACAGTCTTGAGAGACTTTCACAGGAGCAGCAATTTAAAAATAGAGCGTTCTGATTGGCCCAGGGAGCTTTTTTTCCTATGGGCCAGCTCGCTCTCGTGGGCATCAGACCCCCACTGGAGTGAGCACTCTAATTGGCTGCCAGAAACATGAGAAAAATGCTGCTAGAAGCCATTACAGGACTTGGGAACTTAGTCCCCTGTCCTGAAATAATAGTATAAATGTGCAGGATAGGGATACTCTTATTCCCTAGGCCCCATAGGGGGGACCCAGAGGGACTCCACCAAAGCCAAAAAAGAAAACAAATCTGCAAAAAATGCAGCGATCCCACAAAACTCTTGCAGGATTAAAAAAAATTGGTGGCTGGGCTGCATTCAATAATTATAAGCCCTGGTGAGCCCACTCCTGGGGCTGTATTCATAAATGGCTTCATGGCCCCCATCCCAGAGCCTCCGGGGAAAAATGGGCTTATAGGGGAGGGGGACCAAGCAGCCCCCTCTCCAGTCCTTCAGAGGCCCTGGGGAGCTCACCTCTGGGGCCGATGTTTGTTTATATGGGGAGGGAGCTGCGTGGCCCCCCACAAGAGGCCCCTGGGAGCCCACCCCAGGGTCAAAGGTATTTTATATGGGGAGGCTGAAATCTAATAAAATGGAGAGGGGGCCACGCAGCTCCCCTCACTGAGCCCCAAAAGGCCCCGGTGAACCCACCCCAGGGTTGATTACTTTAGGGGAGAGGGAACCACTAATGGCTCTGGGAACCCCATCCTCTGGGGCCGGCTCAGATGCAATGTCTCACAGAGGCCACACCTGGGAAATACCAGTTTTCCTGCCTGCTTCAGGGAGGGCAGGGAAACCTGTGCTTGCTCTGATTTTCCGGGAGCATTTTCAAAACTCCGCCAAGCAGGAGCAAACACCAAGTCCTTTCCTTTCTCAGCGTGCAGGAGCTTTGAAAATGCTCTTGCCCATTGGCAGCAGACTTTTGATCTGTTTTCCTGTCCATGTTGAAGCGAACAGGGAAACAGATCAAAATATTGCTCCTGCCCGGAGGGAACAGCATTAGTAGCTGCTCCCTGCAGGCGAGTGCAATCCTGCCTCCCGCTGCATGCGAAAAAGCCGGCTGAGGCCTCAGGGGACTTGGGGCTTCCCTTGTAGCCCCAAACAAATGTATGGTGGGTGCCCTGGGTGGGCATAAGGGCACCTACCTTTAAAGTGTGAGGGCCCAGGGGGATGGGGTCTCTAGGGCTGAAATCAAACCAGGGAGGGGGGTTGTGTGCCCTCTCCTCTAAAAATCACCCCCCCCCCCCCTGGGGATGGGGTCCCCGGGCCGAAATCGGAGGGCCGCATTCCCCCTCCCCATGATAATCATGCTGGGCCCAAGGGATAGGATCCCTGGAATCAAAATTGGCCTGGGGAGGGAGCCACGTGTGCCCCCTTCCCTTTATTTAAAGGAGTGGTCCTGTAGATGCGGTACCCAGGTCAAGGCCCTGTGGCCAACCCCCAGCTGGGCACGGCCAAAGGCCATGTGCAGTGTGGGGTTGGCTGTCTTTAAGGGGGTTGGCCACAGGGTCTGGCCTACAGCCAACTCCCCACCGCGCATGGGCATAGGCCATGGGTGGCAGGGGGGTGGATTTACATATCATAATGAAATATTACTTTACGTAACAAAAACCCTAGAAATTTACTGAAAAAAAATAACATTATAGTTAGGTGTGATAAAAAGATGGTTTTAAAAAGACAAAAAACCTTTGAAATTCACTGAAAAAAACAAAGGTTAAAGTAACGTTAGGTGAATTTGTCAGTGACAACATTAATATGAGATGTCATCAGTGATGTCATAAATGATGTCATAGAATATGTCTTGAGTGACGTAATATGTGAGATCATAAGCAGTGTATGGTGGGGGCGCAAGTTCTAGTCAGCGATGCTAACTATAAGTGGTGAATTTCTGTTTTTTTAAATTTCATAACGTTAATGTTGTCACTAACAAATTCACCTAACTATAATGTTACTTTAACCTTTGGCTTTTTCAGTCAATGTATATATATATGTAGGTATAATATTACACATATATATATCATTACCCAGTGGCGGTCACCACTGGGCAGTTCGTTAGGTCTGCGTTCCCATAGGAAATGCCTTTTTTGTTTTGCTTATAACGTTGTCACCGTTTGCCGCATCTTCATGAAACCTTGCAGAAAGGTGCTCATTTTTGTTTAGCGAGACCTTGGAAAGTTTTGGATTGATTCGTTAATCAGAGGCCAAGAAAAAGGGTGCGTCCCAAAATGCAAAATTCCCATGCATTTTCCATAGACTTTTTTAACAGCACTACCACAAAAACTACTGAATTGCACCAAATTCAGCAGGACACTAGATCTTGGTCCAGAAAGCGTGCTTTTTGTGACTTGGTGTAAATCCATTCAGTAGTTTTTGAGAATTTAAGGATAAAAAATTATTGCATATCTGGACGGTTGGGTTTGAGGCATTCTCATGAGAGTCCCTGAAACCCAACTTCCAAAAATAGAGTGTTCTGATTGGCCTAGGTTTTTCTTTTTTTGGGGCCTCTTCACCCTCACAGGAGTAGCATGAAAGAAAATGTTGCAGCAACCATTACAGGACACCAGGGACTTAGCCCCTGTGCTGAAAAGAAGCAACAAATTAGATGGAAGTGGCAGGGTAAGTATGCCCTGTCACCTTACACCATATGGGGGGTCCCAAAGGGACACTCCCGGGGCCACAATAAAAAAAAAATGACCACAATCGTCATACTCCTGTGGGGGAAATAAACCCAACATGGTGGCATCCATTTTCTTTAAAATAAATATGACCTCCATGGTGGGCTAGGTCCAGGGGGGTCAATGTAAGTAAGAGTTTGGGGGGGCGTGTTTGGGCCCCCCTCCACAAGCTGATTTCAGATCCCATTCCCTGAACCCTGCCGTTTAAATCCAAGGGGGACACACAGCTGCCCTCCCCAAGCCTGTAAAAACCTAAGGGACCCCATCCCCGGGGCTGAAACTTAAATATAAAGTGGCCCCACTCCCAGAGCCTCTTAAGGCCCCAGGGACCCTATCCCCCATAGCCGTCTCTTCTGTGTTGTCCTGGGGTGCCCACCCTTGGGACACCATTTCCCTGCATTCATTTTCCACTGCTCCTCGGAAATAGAGCCCTATAATGCCTTAGGGCATTTTAAAATAGCGTAGTTTCATGCATGCAGTGCCCTCTAGAAGAGGCAGGGGCATCATCAAGCATTTTTTTAATGTAGTGGGGGCTGCAAAGAGTTTAGCTGCCCCCAAGGCAACATTAAAATAAAAACAGTAAGTCTTCTAGGTCACTAACTCCATGACCCAAAGAGACTTATCAATTTTTTTTAAAGCACTCCTAGCTGGCGCTTTATGCTTTCTAGCTGAAGTGCAAGGTCATGTTGTGGGTTCTTTTTAGGATTGAAACAATATGTCACTGAGTCTTTCTTTTAACATTTTAGCCCACAAAATGCAGTCATAAAAACAATGTTAAATACAGACTCACAGGCACGTGCACAGCATGAGGTTGGTTGCCTGTGAGTGGTTGGATATATGGCCTGACCACAGGCCAGGCCCTGCGGCCAACCGCGCACAGGCTTCGGCTGCCTGCTGGTGGGTTGGATGCAGAGCCTGGTTAGCTTTACATATGGTATATAGTTGAGTTATAGTTACCTTAGCGCACAAGTTATATATAACTGTCTAGTTATAGTTAAGGCATAGTTACCATAGGAAGAACTTTTTTTGGTTTGCTAATAACTTTGGCTACTTTAGACAAATCTACACAAAACTTTTGAAAAAAAGTTAATCCATCTCAGCTCCTTCCTGGAACGTTTTGGGGTGATCTGTCAAGTAGGGGCCAAGAAAAAGGGGGGTGGGGGTCCCAAACACAATTTCCCAATGCAATTTCCATAGGGATTTTGAACAGTGCTATTGCCCAAATGGCTTAACAGAATTACACCAAATTTGATAGAAAGCTCAATCTTTACCCAGAAAGCATGCTTTTATTGATTTGGTGTAAATCGTTTCACTACTGTTTGAGAAATGAGGGTTCAAAATGTACTTTATATCTGGATGTTCGGATTTGCAAGACGTTCGCAAGGGTCCCGCCAGCGCACAACTTCAAATACAGAGTGATCTGATTGGCTGAGTTGGCTTTATTTCTGTCGGCCCTCCTGCTGCCTTGGGAGCAATAGGCTCCAGTGAGTCGCACTGGAGCATATGCTCTGATTGGCTTGCCGCAACATGAGAAGTATTGCAGCCGCCATTTCAGGACACAGGGATTGGTGCCCTGATTGACTTTCTGCAACATGAGGAGAAATGTTGCAGCCACCATTTCAGGACATAAAGACTCGGAGCCAGTGTCATGAAAATTAAATGAAATAAGGTATAAGGGACAGATTAGATATACCATGACCCCCGTGGACCCTGTGTGAGTGTCCCAGAGGAATCCCCCTGGGGCCAAATCTAAAAACAAAATGTTTTTATTGGGTTGTTGCGATCCCGCGGGACTCTCACAAGAGCCAGTGGGACTAGCCTGCTCCCTCGAGGGTCCCACTGGAGGATAGGAGCCAGGCTGGCTACCGTAAGAATCCAGGGGGATCGGAAAATCATTTTAAAAAAAGGGGGAATCCTAAGTGTCTGTGGTGGGTTGGCCATGTACACACGGTTGACCGTGCTGCCAAACCACATCACACCATAATTTACGTGTCTCGACTGTTATGCCTCAAATGGCGGAATACATTTCGGACGAAGATGGAAAGTCATTCCATCTGTCATGTATCTTTCATAAACAACGTACAGTACTCCACTTCACAACGTACATAAAAATGATATATTCTATGTATTTTAAACCTCCGTTGACAAAGATTTTTTAAAAACATGAACAAAAATATATATAAGGATAACATATACGCTTTTCCATAGATGGAGCGTTTTTTGGTTTGCTAATAACTTTGGCCCCGTTTGATGAATCTTCACAAAACTTTCCAAAAAAAAGTCCACTACAGCTCTTTCCTGAAAAGTTTTGGGGTGATCTGTCAAGTGGAGGCCGAGAAAAAAGGGCGTCCTAAAACAAAATCTCCATGCATTTTCAATAGACTTCTTTAGACAGAGCTATAGCAACAAGCATTGGCATAGCCAATAGGTCTCGCCTTTGGGACCTTATAAGTGTTTAGACATGCAACAGTTGATGTTGTTGCACCAAGGATAGTGTACTGCATAACTAAATACTTATAAGGTTCCAAAGGCGAGACCTATTGGCTATGCCAATGCTTTTTTTTGGGTAGGCATGGGGAGATTAAGTGATTTGCCCAGAATCACAGGATGTGAAGTCGACCCCGAGGCTCGTACTTACTCAACATCATGTCATTGAGACAAGATGCTGCTCGCATCGCATGCGATAGTGCGCTATTTTTATTTTCGAAGCGCTCTCTAGCGGCCAAAATGGGCAAGAATGCATTTTGCTCTAAAAAAGTAACTTACGATGCCACACTGGCATTTTGCATAATGTGCTTTTGCCCACGTAACTTTGTGTTTCTTCACTGGGAAAATATTTATGCCGTTGAGAAAATTCTTTTACACTCCAGGGAATCCCGGGGGGCGGGGTTGTATCTGCCCCGTCCGGGCCCTACAGTTCCTTTCGCTCTTTCCTTGTATGTGTGCTTGCGGGGTTGCAACCTAGCTTCAAACGTTTGTGATACGATAACATCCCCTCTTTCACACAGAAAGCTGCACATTTTGGGTGTTTACTGAATCTCGCAGCGCACCTTTGTGTAATACGACAGCCCCCCCTTTCACTCACCTAACCCTTAAACTTATGGTGGTGCGAGCCCCACGGCCCCCACTCCTCCTACAGACGTCTCGCTGTCATTTTAAGTCTTCACTCATCCTGACTGCGGTGACATTTCGAAAGGCAAATGGCTTTTGTTTGTGAACGTTTGTTTGCACAGACCCCGCCCAGCATAGGCTTCAGAGCGCTGTAGAGAGCATAGTGCGCGTAATAGAGCGAAGGCAAAAATCACAACTAGACAAAACTCAAAGGGTCTGGTGGCCTAACGGCTAGAGCGGCTGGCCTTGAAGCTGGAGAACCAGCTCAAGCATCCTTTGATTCTGGGCAAATCCCTCGTGCCTAAAAAAAAAACTTGTTCGTTTGTAATGCAGCCGGTGCTTATGGAAAGCGCTCCGGTTCCTTCGGGTTGAGTTTGTGCTATAAAAAACTGCACACACAAAAAAAAAAGATTTACAAGAGTTCAGGACCTGGTGGGACGTGCACAGAGGCGGGCAGAAAGTTTTTGAAGCGGGTATTTCTGTGTATGCACTCTCTTTTAAAACGTATTGCTGTCAGGGGCCTTAGTGGCGTTCACCTGCCGGGAACAAGACTACAACTCCCACAATGCAGTTGTTTTGACTGAATTGTATGCCTTACTGACATTCAGTCCCATGTATGCGTGATGTCTTGTGCAGGACCTCTGGACCGCTTTCAGCAAGTGTTCGCTTTAAAGTAATAGAGCTTCTATCTTCACTTAGTTTCTCCATCATTTCAAGTGGACCACAAGTCCCTTCGTACTTTTGCGGCTTGCTTTAAATCACGACGAACGTACAATGTTTGGCCAACTCATGGCTGTGCTTGTGAGAGTCCTGTGAAGTTTTAGAGCGTGGGGGAGGGTGTATGGGGGCATCACAGAAGATGAGTTTGCAACACAAACGTGGATATTTAAATTCTCCGTTTAGAGTTCCAATGAGGTGAGTCATCAAACGAAGGGGAAAAGTTGCCAAAATATCAACCGGGGATGGGCAGTTAACAAGAAGACTCCAACAACACACCACGCCTCCTGTGACGGTTCCGTCCCCAGCACGGCTCCAATCTGTCTTCACACGCTTCTGTTTTCACTCCGAGTCATTGTGCTCGAGCCGAGGGGAGGGGAAGCCCTGTTTGAGAAGGGGTCTGCGGGAGGCTCTGTGTAGGGGGAAGGGCATCCTTTAATAAGTAATTTACCGACAGGAATTCTCTGTGCACTTTTCGAGCAGGTAAGCTGAAGAGTTAGGAAAAACTCAGGTAATTAAATGCATCCATTAAATTTAATTAAAACGGAGTAACTTGGAAGATGAGAACAGTGAGACATCTGTTTTGCATTATCGGGCACGATAATGCAAAACAGATGTCAGCCTCGCGGGTAATCGCCCGAAAAAGGCCACGACGCACGAGCGTCTGGTCAGCTTTCGAAACCCCTTACTTAAAGTCTCGCCAGAGCAGCGCTTGCGCGCTACTCGAGGCTCGACCTAAAAACTGCTGAACAGAATAACACCATATTCGGCAGGAAGCTAGATCTTTGTCCGCAGATTGTTGTAAATCTGATTAGTAATTTTTGAGATATCAAGGGTCAATTTTATTTTTATATTTTGGCAGTTGGGCTCGCGAGAACACAAATTAAAAAATGAAGGTCTGTGTTTTGGTCAAGGAGCCCGTTTTTCCTGTGAGCTTTCATGCTCTTGTGGGAGCGAGAGGCTCCTGCGATTCCCGCGAGCGCTTCGATTTGCTGGCTGTTGGATTTGTTAGAAATGAATTGGCCACCATTACTGTTTACTGTGAAAAATTTGAGGTGTTGTGGAAATTAAGTAAAAAAGCTATATAAGGGAGCAGCAGAAAAGCATGCTGTCCCCCTAGATTTAGAGAGGAGGTGACTACGAGATAACTACGATGAAGAAAATAAATGTATTGCGAATTTTGCAAGAAAATTGAGAAAAAGACCTCCTGACGAGCTGTTAAGCATATACAGGGCAAAATGTGTCACCACCGCTATATATGGCGCAGGTGTATGGGGCTATTCTGATGCCCAGCCCCTACAGTTGGTGGAGAACGCATTTTTAAGATTTCTTTTGGCCGTCCCAGGCAGTTCTTTCACTTATATATGTCACGTTAGAGTTGGGCTACCCTACATAACAGATTTAATAAAAATACAACCAGTTCTTTTGTGGCACAGGATTTGGACCACCACGAAAACCAACTTTAACAGGGACATTTTAAGAGACTGTACTAAGCTTGATCGGGCCCTTGAAATCCATTGGCTGAAATATATAAAAGATTTTATGGACGATTTGGGACATCCAGAATATTATGAGGACCCAAGCTCTACACTTACTGTCACTAGAAAAGACCGTATGACTCTTTTAGAGACAAACAGATTCTCTGCAGAAATAGTGAGGCCAACAGTCCAGTCTAATCAATCGATGCTGACCACATAGGGCATTCAGCCTTATCTTAAAAATATTGAAGGTTTACAGGATAGATTTTTCTTAACTCGTTTTAGGTTTGGTATCTTCCATTGATTAATAACTTTCCCTGTAATGAATGACTGGTCGAAAATGCTAAGCAAATGCCCATGCGACAACGTGTCAGTGCAGTCCACAATACACGCAGTCCTTTTTTGTAATTTTTTTGTAGTACAAAGAAAGAGGTGGATCTTGCCAATCTTAAAGCTACTTGGCTTTAAACAATGCCATCCTGCATTTTTATTTTTGCAATTTTTAAATAATTAACATATTACCAGGTCTCTATTATGCTTTTTAAAGAATGTAATCGGATGCAGAAAAACTATCATATTATAAATTTTAACAATTACTATTTTTATGGCGTTGTAAAAGATCTGTACCTTGTTTGGCAATTGCACAACAAAAATTGTAAATATGTGTGTTTTATAGACGATGAAATATTAATGTCAAATACCTATGATTTTACTGTATCTGCTTTTATGATTTTTTGTAAGAAATAGAATAAAGCATATTGAATTGAATTGAATGGAACTAATTTTTACAATCTCGTGGGACACTCACAGCATCGTGAATAGAAAAACGGAGTAGATGTGTTCTCAATACACTCAGCTAGTAGGAATACATATTGGGGTTCTTGTTTTTGAGAGGAAGAGTTGTGAGTAGAGTTAAGGCTCTTTCCACACCCATCATTACAGAGAGAGGTCTCAGCAAAGAGGGCATGCTCTTAACACACCCTACTATGCACATCCGTCATCTGAGAGAGAGGTCTGAAAGGAGAGGCCAGTCCCTTCCCACACCCTACTATGCACACCCATCATTACAGAGAGGGGTCTCAGCAGAGAGGTCAGTCCTTCCCCATTTCCTACCATGCACACTCTTCACCTGAGAGAGTGGTCTGAAAAGAGAGCCCAGTCCTGCCCCAAACCCTACTACACACGCCCTTCATAACAGAGAGGTCTCCTCAGAGAGGCTAGTCTCTACCCACATCCTACTATGCGTACCCATCATGTGAGCGAGAGGTCTGAAAGGAAAGTCTAGTCCCTCCCACACCCACTTACGCACACCCATCATTGTAGTGAGAGGTCTCAGCAGAGAGGCCAGTCCATCTACACACCCTGCTAAGCACACCGATAATCTGAGAGAGAGGTCTGAAAGGAGTGCCTAGTCCCTTTTTGCACGCTACTACACACACTAATCATTCAAGAGAGAGGTCTGAGCAGACATGCCAGTCCCTCCCCACACCCTACTACGCACACCCATCATTTGAAAGATGGGTCTGAAAGGAAAGGCCAGTCCATCCACATACCCTACTATGCACACCTGTTATCTAAGAGAGAGGTCTCAGCGGAGAGGCCTGTCTCTCGCCACACACCCTACCGTGCACACCCGTAACATGAGGGGTCTGCAAGGAGAGCCAAGCCCCTTCCCAAACCCTACTATGGACACCCATCATTATAATGACAGATCTCACCAGAGAGGCCGGTCCCTCCACACACCCTGCTACACACACCCGTCATCTGAGACATAGGTCTCAGTGGACAGACCAGTCTCTCTCCACACACCCTACTATGCACACCTGTCATCTCAGAGACAGGTCTGACAGAGATGCCAGTCCATGTACACACTCTAATATGCACACCTGTCATCTCAGAGAGAGGTCTGAGAGGAAAGGGCAGTCCCTCTCCACTCACTACTACGCACACCCGTCATCTGAGACAGAGGTCTCAAAGGAGAGGCCAGTCTGACCACACACCCTACTATGTACACCTGTTATGCAAGAGAGGGGTCTCAGTGGAGAGGCCAGTCCCTGCACACACCCTATTATGCATAAATATCATTTGAGAGAGAGGTTTGAAAGCAGAGGGTTGTCCCTCCTCACACTCCAGTTTGCACGCCCATTATCCCACAGAGGGTTCTCAGTGGAGATGCTAGTGCTTCCCATATACTATTTCCCTACAATTGTGTTGCGATCCTGCAAGAGTCTCACAAGTGTAGAGTGCATGTTTCAGAAAGTGAGGCTTGCCGCATGAGGCTCGTACGATCCCGTGAGATACTCGCGAGCCCCATATGGAAATTTGTTGAGCCTACCACGAAGTGTTTAATGATCCTGCATGAGTCTCAAGAGATTGTATGGGGGTAGCAAAAAAATAGGGCCAAGTCTCAACCAATAGTTACGATTCTTATTGCATGGTTGAAGAAATGCTGTACGTAATTGGCTGCAGAACCAGAGATAGCTCAGTTTGTCCTTGGTGCTTAGGAGGAGCAGGAAGTCTCTTTGAGTTGTGCTCAGCAGATGTGACTTCATTTGGAGCTGAAATAGACTGGTGTCTTCGTCTGCATTTAAGAAATACCTCCAAGTTCAGATATTTAATGATACATTTTATAAACTTTGTTGTGAAGTCTCAGTAAGTTTATTAATGTTGGTAAACTTATTCTTCATCATGTTTAGAGAGTAAAAAGCTGTTTGGGGAGGTGTAGACGCGTTAATATAGATTTTGAGAGGTACACATTACAATGTAGAGAGATGTTTGCAGATTGTGTTAAAAATGGTGTTTCAACTGTATATACTTGTAAGTAAAGAAAGCAGTGCTTTTAAAATTATAAAACAAAAAAATGAATAATACAAGATTTACTGGTCTTATGAACCTCATTGTACATACATTTTACCCTTATGAGATGTTTGAGTGATGAGATTGCTTTTTCTAGCGTGGAACATTGTGGTGAGTGTTAGCAAAGGTGTGTCAAGATGATTGTGTGTTTTAGAAACTGTTATGGATCCAGAGTTTATGGCATTTTATAATTTAATTGCAAAAATATGAAAATAGACTGGTTGAGAGTGTAGTATTTCCCAGGAGAAAGGAATAACAAGTTACTGGTGCACTAGATATAAATATGTGATTGTGGGTGAAATTGTAGTAAAGCTTAGAGAGTTTAGGGCCTGATTTAGATCTTGGTAGATGGGTTACTCCATCACAATGGTGACGGATATCTTGTCCGCTGAAATATAAATCCCATTATATCCTATGGGATATATATTTCGGCAGACAGGATATCCGTTACCGTTGTGACAGAGTATCCCATCCGCCAGGATCTAAATCAGGCCCATAGTGATGTATCACTGTTATAAATTATTGGTCAGTATGTAACTTTTATCATTTTTGTGATTTTGTCTTTTTTTAGGAGGAAAATGGAAACTTATCTCTGAGGAAATAATTAACTGCTTACATAAGCAGCAAAAAGTAGCCTTGTTAACACAAGCAGAAGTATTGTGCTATTGAGCAATAACTACGTATTGAAGCACAGTGTTTTCAGGTTGGAAGGATGTGGCAGTGACTGAACAGTTGTGCAGTTCAGCAGCACAAGCTAATTCAGCACGAGCTAGGCTGTGTGAACTGTAATTTATAGATATGGTGCTTTGCTGAAACTTTCTTGCCACCTAGCCTGCTAATATATACCTGAAACTGAACACTCTTTGGCAGGCTAAGGTGGCTAAAAGACTGTAAAAAAAGTGCTACATGAATCAAAATCCAGTAGGCAAATAAAGCAAAAAGGGGGGAGACATTGGCGCCTGCTGATGAGTGTCAAAACAAATGTTATAAGCTATAAAGTGGTTTGTTTTGTTTATTTAATAGTTGTTCATATAGTTTGTTAATGTAGTTGTTGTATTTCTGTATCGTTGTTAAATTGTTTTGTTGTAATAAAAAAGTTTAAAGTTACTTTTGATTGTTTTGCTTAACAATTATTATACATTTCAATTTCATTATAGTATTGCAATATTCACCAAAACTGTCAGTTCTCTCTTCAGGGACTGTAAATATGCCACTGCATGTGTTTGTATCTATTATAGAGACACTTGGTAAAGGAGAAGACAATTATATTTTATGCAGGTATGGTGACTTGCCATGCACCAGTGAGGCGTTAGCAGAGAGATCAGTCCTTGTCCACGCTATAGTATTGTGACCTATGATATAACACAGAGGTATTGACATACACAGCAGTACATCTTCATACTCTAATACGAACTCCTATCTCTAACCTGGGTGTAGCTTGCGGAGTTTCACTCCATGAGATTCCACGGAGTTCCGCTGAGTTCCGCAAGCGGGCAGAGTATACTGGTTTATCCTGCGTACCGGTGCCATCTTCGATAGTCTCCTTCTGTCAGGAATGTTAAAACTATCCAGATCTATCTGGAAGTCAGCTGGAGTATCGCCCTGTGTGGCAGATCTCTCCAGCCCCTTGAGGTAATAAACAAAATGTTTCCCGCCAAGATGCTTTCAAGTCAGTGGTGTACGCCACATCAAATGAGCTTGCACATTCTCCACTGTCCTGTGCAGAAACAGCCCTTAGAGTTTCATGCAACAATATTCTCATGGCTTCCATTGGCCTTTTGTGCTCTGAGAAAAAGTACTGTGGCTTCCTGAAAAGCCTACTGTCATTGGTTACGTGCATGGCCTCTTTTGCTTCATTCATAATGTGGTAATACCTCCAGTTGGCCAAGGCCCTTATATGATAAATAAACATTGTTCTGTCTGGGAATAGCGTCCTCAGTAGTGTTTTTTTCACGGGCTATGCTGTGAATGCTGTGCAGTTGTGGACAGTCCCTTTTGGTAACTTGTACGTGTCAGTGGTGTCTCCTGGTGCCCTCTTCTGTTTTCTCCTGTGGTTCCTTGTGCTTTAGGGTCACGGTGCCTCTTGCAAGTCTATTCTGGTGTCTAGTGCAAAGCGAACACTGTCCCTTTGTTACAGTGTCTTCAGGAGCCCTGTGCAGTAATCTTGTCTGGAAGCCCGTGTGGTAGCATACTTCCTCTGTACCCTCCTCAGATTGGCTGAACTCATACTCTCTGTAGGAGTGTCTGCCTGGGGCTCGGGGTGTACCTCCCTTCCCCTGCCTTCTTCTCTATCCCTCCCTCATTTTACTCAGCGGGAGGCAGTGCCTCACTCTCTCCCTGCTTTCACTGGCTTTTAGTCTCTCTGCTGAGTGCCTCAACTCTCATTCGTAGGGTGACATCAATGTACTTTTTAGAACATTCTCACTCCTCATCAGCCTCGGAGAGTGCAGAGTGCTGTCCCATATCAACCAAAATTGTCATGTGAAGATTAATCTATTCTCTCATCGAGGAGGCAAGCCTCACAAGTCTCACAGCAGAGCACAGATTCATTACTGACCAATAACAAGGACCACAATAATATTCAGTATTATCTCACACAATGGACTATACAGAGAAGCAGTCTCACTCCAGGCTAGTTTCAATGGCCCATTACTGTTTAACAAGTCTCACACCTTTAAGTTGGCACTATTAGTTTTGTCTCATACCTTTCAAACACCAACTGCTTATTCTAATTAACTTGAGAGATCTGTTGTTTTTCCATTTCAGCAATAGAACAAGCGTCCTGCTGAACTTGTTCCCTTGGCACAGTAACATGGAGAAGGCAGACTAATCTCAGCCATTCGTTCAATCATTCATCCAATCCAATCCTGATATACAACATACATTTGATCACCTCCTGCGAAACAGGAGATATATATATTGATATTCGTGAGAATCAGTCTGCTTAAGAGGGCACCAATACAAACCACTCATCTCACAAACTCCATTGACACAAGCAAGTTATGCAGTTAGTAAAATAACAGTATCTGCCACAGAAGGACAACAAACCCTGCTCCTATACTGACATCTGCTGGCCAGCAGTGGAATATTCCTGTTAAATAAACTGGATTACTCACGTTATTCTGTATCAGACACGCAAAGCAGCAGGGTGTCGCCAGTAAACTCTGTTCCACTGCGTGCAGTTTTCTGTTACTCCACGCTCTACACAGAGCGCGGAATGGGAAAAACTCTGCAAACTCCGCGAACGGAGCGGAGTTCACTGCCCAGGTCTACCTATCACCTGCTGTGAACACAGTATTACGTATGACGGTTGCCATTGAGAGATGTCTGAAAGTGAGATGAGCATGTCCCTACAATCAAGTATGGACACAAGTTGTGCAAGACACCGTTTTCAACAGAGCGGATACTCCATTTTATACTCTACTATGGATATTCATCACTATGAAGACAGGTATGTGCAGAGAGTGCACTCTCCATCCAGAGCCGGCTTGGCACGTATGTTACTCTGGGGAGATGTCTTAGCTGAAAGGGCGGTGTGTTTCCATACCATAGTCTGTATAGTTGTTATGCAAGACAAACTTCTCAGCATAGAGGTAATTTCACCTGTACACTGATTTGTACATCTGTCATCCTGGGGAGAGGTGTGACCAGAGAGGTAAGCCCCTTTTACAGTCTAATTTGCACACCCATCATCCAAGAGACAGGCCACAGGACAGGGGCCAGCCTTTTCCCACAATGTACTATGGAGACTTATCATACAAGAGAGATCTGTCAGCAAACAGGGCAGTTCTCCCAACAGCCGACTATGCATATCTGACAGCATGGGAAGAGGTATGAGCAGAGAAACAAATTTTTCTGAAACCCTACTACAGACACCTCTGACCCTGGTAAGATGTGTTAGTGGACAGGTCACTCCCTTCCCAGACACCACTGCGTATCCCTGTATGTCTAGGGAGAGGTGTCAGCAGAGAGGCTACTCCTTGCCAACACCGTACGGCACATCCATGTTGTCTTGGGCATTGGTGTTAGAGGAGGGGAGAGGATGCGGCGCAGCGGGTAGACTTGCTGACTCAGTAGTTGGGGATCCGGGTTCACATCTCGGCATCTGCTCTACATCCCATGATTCTGGGAAAATGACCTAATCTCCTCCGTGCCCATGGACAGCCTCTTTATACCCTCATGAGTGATAAGCCACGCTATATAAATCTACAAATTACAATGTTTCCCTACACACTTCTGTATATGTCTGTCATTCTGGGGAGAGCTGTGACTGAACATTGAGATCCATTCCCACACCCTAATATATATGGTTATTTTTCTGGGGAGAGGTCTCAGTGGGGAGGTCAATACCTGTTATACTTACTATGGGATAGTAAGGTCTTACATGTGAGATGTGTACCTTCCCCACTCTACTATGCATACTGCTGAACCTAGGGAAAGGTGAGAGTGGTGAGAAAGTGTTTCTTTACACCCTAGTCTACACACTGGTTACCTTCATGCAAGGTCTCACCAGAGAAGCCAGTCTCTCCCCATAGTCTACTATACACAGTTGTTAGGCTGTGGAGAAGTATCAGTAAGATACAAGCGTCTCCTTACACCCTGCTGTGCACTGTTGTTATATTATGAAAAGGTCTCATTTGAGAGTCTACTTTCTCACCACACCCTACTAACAGGGACTATAAGGGATGAGTACTGTAATAAAGGAAAGTGTAAATTTTTCCTCTAAGAAAGAAGTTTATGATCTTGGAAGACTCTCACAGGATCATAAAAAAGTAGGTATTGAACATTTTCTAATAATAATAAATGCTCTTAAAGTAAATAAATAAATATCAATGTATGCTATGTACCAAAGTTCATCTCATGCAGATAAATCAAGTGTTTTTTTTCATAAATCGGAGTGATTTATTTGTCTGCACAATTATATAATGGATTGCATTTAATTAAACTAAACACACTGTTATTATACTTGTATATATAGATTATATATATTACATCAGGATATATTCAAGGTAAATGCAAAGTCCATTATAAAAAGTACAATCTCGTGAGAGGCTCGCAAGAGCAAACCAGGAAGCACCTACCCCTCGGACTGCATGCGAGGGATTGCCTTCTGGCTCTTGTGAGAGTCTCGCGAGAGCTTTGGAGAAGGGAAAAAAAGGAAAACATAGTACAAACAACATAGATCATGAAACTATATGGTAGCTCTGAAAAGAGCTGTTTTAGTTAACAGTTTTGAACAACTATAAAAAGATTTTTGTGTTTTTAAACATTTTTAACATTTTTTGTGTTTTAAAATGTTTCTAATAGGGTAGGGCAAACGCATACAACTTGAGGTGTTAAAGAAACACCAACAGCATTTCCTTTAAAATAAAAAGGAGAAAAACTTACAAAAAAATTATTTTAAAAACTATTGCCTAGGGGGCACTTGTGCTCTTGGGCAAGCTTCTCCTGAGCAGACCTGCTTGTCTCTGATGAAAAAATTATTTGCTTGCACAAGCAACATAATAGCACTTTTTTTTTTTTTTTTTAAAGCAGGGTTATTGTCCACTTCTGCACTTAGAACTTGCGCAGGCACAGTATCTCCTGGAGCAAATGATGTTGCAGCCTCTGTAGAGTTGTCTAGCTCCCTAGCACGAGCCAACTCTGCCCGTGTAAGCCTTTGGTGGAGCATGGTTCTAAGGTGTCTCCACATCCCTGTGGTACTTTATACTATATTGTTTTATTTTTGCTCCCCCGGCTGAACTCTTTGCTGCAAAATTTAGAGGTCACGTACTTTAAAGATACCTTCTTCATTCATTTTGAAGAATTGCCACACCAATGATTCCTTGGATGGCTTAGGTGCTGCAGAAGCCCCAGGCTGTTCATCTGAATCAGATGAAAACATGTTTCTGCTTAAATGGAAACAGGAAAGAAGAGCAATCCAAATGTGTGTACTCTCACCAAAGTACAATCGTAAAATAAAGCAAAAAGGATGGATTCTTCTTCTACTAAAGACATCCATATGAACCAATCACAATCCTTCCTTAGGGTGTGGTTCCTCTTGCGAGATACCCGAAACATCTCACGAGATCGCAAAAATAGTATTGCTTTATATATTTCATGGAATAATTCATAAACAATTTCTCTAAGCTAATCAACATCTCTAATGTCTTGATTTGTTCTGAATTACAAGGAACCACTGTTATTAACTTAATTGCAAATGCACAATCTCGTGGGTTGATCACTAGAGCCAAACAGGAAGTACAGCTCACTCGGAGTCCATGCTGGGATTGTTTGATCGACTCCCGCAAGCGTCTTGTGAGAGTGTAAAAATATTATTGCTTAATATATTCAATGGAACAAATCATAATCGATTTTACTAATAAAATCAACTTCTGTAATCTGCTACTTTGTTCAGAATTACAGAAAAACGTTGTGCCCGATTCACAAAGGCAATCTGAGACAAAAGATTAACTTTACGACTTTTGGTATTCACAGAGGTCATTTACGAGTAGTATCTTTACGTCTGCAGTCGGGCCAGAATCTCCAGCTTGGGCCGTACTCTCCGCCACTTGGCCGTACTCTCTCGGTTTGGGCCGGATGAAGTGTAATCCATGGGCCAGAATGCAATTTTTACAAAAAGGAACATTAGGAACGTGTGATAAATGGTAGAGGAGGTCATGAAAATCAGTTTGGGCAGGGAAAAGGTTGTGGCTGGACAATACATCATATCCCAGAAAAGTTTGCTCTTTTGCATAATGGTACATGCAGTCCACAATTTGCGCTCCCCTCAGTGTTGACTGGCATGTCAACACTACAGTCAACATGGGCAGTGTTGACTGTAGTATTGACACTACAGTCAACATTGAGGGGAGCGCAAACTGTAAAACTAAACTAAAAAAATCACAGAAATTCAGCAGTTATAGTTAGTACCACTAACTATAACTTGCACCCCCACCATGCACTGCTTATGACCTCACATATCACACAGGATACTTGAGAATTCCAATCTATGGTCACTTCTGTCTTTTCAAATTTATTTACATCATCAGCGATCTCTCACACTGAAGTAGGAACAATGACACCCCAGCGGACTCAACCCGGGGCCAAGAACATTAACGTTGCCACTACGAAATTCACCTAACTATAATGTTACTTTACCTTTTTTTTGTGATAAAATATAAGGATTACAATTTTTTTAACAAATATTAAAATCTTTACAAAATTGTACAACCTAATGATTTTAAGCTCAATAAAATCGACATTATGAAATCGTATTGTCTAATTATTAATACCATAACTAATATTTCACAAATTTAAATATTATAGGCAACTGAATGTACAGTCACCAATGAGGTCACCTGCAAGACAAAAGCGATGGCAGCCAAGAGTGTACTGACCATTTCCTGATCTGGCTGCCAAGCAGGAAAGAGAAATAATAAAAAATATAGACTATACAGTCAAACCATTTTGGATTTGACACAAACATTTTTGTTTGTTTGAATGCCATAAAACCCAACAACTATCACCCCTGCAGTGAAGATCATGGCAGTGCTCCATTTCTGTGCTACAAGCTCGTTTCAATAAACTGCTGAAGATGCTAATGGGATGTTGCAGCCAACATTTTCTTGTGTACGCCAACAACTTCTAATAGTGATGCTTAGGTGTAAAAAAATACTTCATTCAGTTTCCTACTGATGTAGGTAGCCTGAACAATATAAAGGCAGAATTGTATGCTTTGGGAGGCATTCTTCATGTTGTTGATGCCATGGATAAGACACATATTGGTCTGGTCGCATCTCATGGCCATGACCAAGCGGACTGCAATAGGAAAAACTTCCACTCCATAAATGTCCAGGTGGTCTACTTTTCAGACCTATACATCACCAGTGTATGTGCAAGATTCCACCGATCCACCCCTGACTCTCTAGTGCTACGCAACAGCCACATTCCACGAGAAATGGCACACCTTACTAATATGATTGCCTGATTGCTGGTGACTGTTGTCTTCCTACATTCTAAACATACATTGATTTTAGTTTAATCATGAGTACCCTCACAATATAATTTTTATTTATATTTGTATTTTTAATCATTCAGGTGATTCAGCATAAACCAAGTAGATCATGGGTCTTACCACCACTGCAGAACCCAACAATGTCAGGAGAAGTCTGCTTCAATGAGGCACATTTTATGACCAGGCTACCTGTGTAGCAGATATCTTGGTTCCTCCAAGCATGTTTCCTTTGCCTGGATAAGTCTGGTTGAGACCTCCTACAGACTTATCCAGGCAAATGAACACACCTCCTCTGAGAAGGTGTGTCAAATTGTGGTATTATGTTTGTACGTTGCACAACATTGCTCTGCAGAGGAACATCCCTTTATGCCAAATGAGGACTTTAATGAGGATGCCCTGGGTTATGTGGCATAGATGCACAAAAAAAGATGGCAGTGATGAAGATGGAGGGATTGACCTCAGGTGAGAAATGATTGAAAACCTCTTTGACTGAGGGAAGTGTGAAAAAGCTTTTAGCCTCATTAATTAATCTGAATTATTAAGCTAGAGTTATTCACTATGCCTTAAAATTGTGATACAAATTAACATTAGGACTAATGTCTGTGTCACAAGATTAACTCAAATAAAGTGTCACATATTCAATACAAATTTAATATCATTGCCTAAATAATTTGTATATGGCACAAGCTCTTCTTTGCTAATTAGTCTACTTTCCTAACAGTGAACTGATGTATGCAAATATATGAGTTGACTCAGGGCCTGATTTACAGTTTGACGGAGGGGTTACTCCATCACAAACCTGACGGCTATCTGATCCGCAGTATAACAAGTGTATTATATCAAATGACACTTGTAATACGGCTAACGGGATACCTGTCACCTTTGTGATGCTGTTACCCGTCCTCTGAACTCTAAGTCAGACCCTTAGTTTGGTATGTGTGATGTCATTCCCACTTAAAATTATGTTTGATTATTATTAACTAACAGGTCACATCATTTTGTCATCTGGATCACTAGCAAGTCAGTCATGGTAATGTTTGATTTGGAATCCCAGGGACTGATTTAGAGTTTGGCGGATGAGATACTCCATCACAAACGTGACGGATATCCCATCTGCCATAATACAAGTGCATTATATTCTATGGCACTTGTAATACGACAGACTGGATTTCCGTCTTGTATGTGACAGTGTATCCTATCCAGCAAACTCTAAATCAGGCCCACAGTCACCAATGATGTACAGATCTGCAGGCTAGGCTAAATGAACATTGAAGCCATGTGTTTGAATGAGAATCTGCTTACGCTTACTGAGTCAAGGAATGTTGCCAAATGGATTGTGTTTCTTTAAATGGCAGTGAGGTGTGTTTGTCTCTCGGGTAGGAATTATGTACCAATGTAGTGTCAGTGATATCTCATCCATGGAATTTAAATGCTGGAAGTTTAAATGTGTCAGCTTACTGACATGTTCAACAACAAAATGTTGAAAGCTGTGGAGTGTGTACTCTCATCACAACTACTACAGTGTTGTAAGTGCCACAGAAACATTTATGTTACACTGACGTGAAATCACAATATGTAATTAATATGTTACTATGTGGAATATATTTTTGCAACATTTATGTGTGTTAATAACAAACTTTTCATTTAGTAATGGTTTTCATTTTATGCCTGTTTTTCATTTGAAAGTGGGCACTCTATTTGATGATGTACATATATGTTTCTTCTGTGCTGTGGCAAAACCTACAATTTAAGAAATGTGTATAGAAATGAAGGAATTGGATGACACTCATTGAATTTCTCCTTAATTCTGTAGATGATACTGTAAGGATTCAACAAAAAAATAGATGAATATCCAAGTGTATTCAGTTCATGAGGTTGCCTCCAGCTTACAGCTTTCCAATACACTCCTGCCTCAATCCACCAGAGAATACATTTCCCCCACATTCTAAATTCTATATTACATATTCAAAGTTCCACTAACTCTACACATCTCCCCCCTTATACTTACAGATGATAATCATCAACAAGAAGAAAAGAAAAAGCTTATGCTTTTACAACCTTAATGCAATACTAAATGAGTATCTCTAAGAAACATATGTACACAAGAAATAACTTATAAGACATCATAATAACATGTGCAGATGCATACAATGCATGGACTCAGTAAATTGTCTATAATACGCAAATGCACAAGATTTTTTACAATGACTGTTAGTAGTATTCTTCTTTTTTATTTTATTTCTCTTTTTAGACACTTGCACACACTTCCCAAACTCCACACAAATCCACCCTCCAGAATCTCTAAACTGCGTTTTACGTCTTTCACCTTGACCGGTTGGGAAAACTTACTTACCCCCTTTCCTGACAATCCCACCTTTTCTCACTGCCACCCAATCACCTTTCTTTATGTCCATTCTTTTGACACCTTACTTAGTGCCATAATATGTCTTTGATTTTTGTTGTTTCTCTGTACGCTCTCTTTTATAGCATTGCGGTCAACCCACACACACTCTTTACTTTTTAACCATGCTGGAATTTCCTTCCTTACTGGTTCCCTTCCTTTAAGGGAAATGAAAGGTGATACACACATCATTGAGTGAGGCGTAACTCTGTATGCCTAAATCAATTTCGTCAACTCCTCTTTTCATGGTGAAACATTGGCCAAGGACAGTTGGACGTTCCCCATAATTAGACAATTGACTTGCTCAACTAGACCATTGGCCTGAAATCTGAATAATGCCACCTTCTCATGTTTGACACCCATCTTTTCCCAAAATGTTGTCATGGTCTTAGAAACAAATTGTACTCCGTTATCTGAAACGAATGTCTTGGGAATACCCTCATCCATGAAGACGCCATCCAGAAATCTAATAACATTTTCAAACACTAATATCATTGGTAAGGCTGAGCATAGGTTCATGAAGTCTCTGCTCTCTCTCCCAATAAGCACACCTCTTGTACCCCTATACCTAGATCTTTCTCAGAGAAAAATTCTGCACAAAAATGAATGCATTATGTTATTATTTTGGTATCGTCTGTGGTCGACCGCTGAATTAGAATATTAGCAAAATGGTGTTAGAGATCTTATGGCTCAGCCAGGCATAGCAAACATCCCTTGGCTCTACGCTATGAAAACACTCCTGCAGAAGTTGAGCCTAGATATTTATTGGCCTTCTCCTGAACAATTGTGCCAGCTGTCTAGAGCAAAGATTAAAAATATATAATGGGAGGCTGCAGCCATGGATATAGCGACCAAGAGTACAGGTAGCCTTACATTGTCTTTCATTGATTTTAAACCAAGTATGAGTTATGAGGTCAACATTGATGAAACTGAACCCCCTTTGGCACGTAAATTATATCTGCAGTTCAGATATGGCATTCTCTGTTCTGCAGAGAGAGAGGGTGATGATCAATGCCCTGCATGTGTTGGGGGAAAAGAATAATTGGTACAAGTATTGCTCAATTGCCCTCAGTACAGTAGATTTTGGAAAAATTGGATTGTTCTACTTTGCAAGAATCTGGGTACTAGGAGCCACCAGGTTGCTTTTCGAATTCTGGGCACCATTACACATTAGCTCCATGTTTTTGGCATGGCAAAATATCTTATGGCAATCTGGATAAGTCGCTCTAAGTGTAAATAAAATGTGGTAGGTGGCTTTCACCTTCATCCCATGAGCAAATAACCTAGGGATGTGCTTAGTGGAATTATTGTTCGGACCCTTTTTATTGTAACTGTGCCCTGCTCACACAATGGATTGTTCTGTCTTACACTGAATCTTCTGTTATAATAATAGCTGGTCTGTTGTTTTTACCTCTTTTTGTATCATTTATATTGTTTTTATTATTTTTACTTTGTTGATCTGTGTGATCAAAAGTTTTTTAATTGGTTGATTAAATAAAATTTTCAGTATCAATGCAATTAGTAGATTTGGTGACAAACCATTTTGTATGGTAATCAATGTGGATAATCATATATCTGTCTCTCGTGCCCATCTCCCCACAGGACCCCAAAAAAAAGATAGTCAACATTTCCCAGGGTCTATTAGGTAACTTCACGCAACCCAGTGGTGGCTGTTTCACAACTTTGGTTTTGTTGCTGTTGGCGCACACGTAACATTCCTTGACAATACTTTCAATGGCATCATCCATTTTGGGCCACCAAAAGGACTGGCACATCTCTTAGTCATATTGCACACCGGATGTCCCTCATGTACTATTTGAATTATTTTCTTCCTCAATTTCTCTGGTGGAATAATCTGGGTCCTCCGCACCAATCTCCCTTCATGCACACTTATTTCATCCTTCACATTGTGGTAAACATTCAGTCCCACACCATAAGTTGCTTCATTTTCCCAACCTGCAATTACAATTTTTTTAAATCATTCAATTGTACATCCTCTTCCATTGCTGCATTTCATTCCTCCTTTCCTAGAGCAATTTCTTCTCTCCTACCATTACCACTTCTACCTCTGCCTCTGTCTCTGGGTCAGGTTCATCCACAGGCATTCTGGACAGACAGTCTGAGACAACAATTTGCAAGCCCTTAACATATTCGACATCGAAATTATATTTTAACTTCAATAGCATACACCTGGATATCCTTGGGGTCACATTTCCTTCAGGTCCTTTTCCCCCTTTGAATAAGTGTATTATTGGTTTATGATCGGTCATAACTTTGAATGGCAATCCCCACACAAAATACTTGTAATGTTTGATCGTCCAGCAGCACGCTAGAGCCTCTCTCTCAATCACGGAGTATGAGGTCTCCGCTTTCTGAAGCCCTCTCAAAGCAAATCCTACAATTCTGTTTTAGACCATCTTTGATTTGTGTCAAAACAGCCCCAACTGCAACACTGCTTGCATCAGTTGTTATGTAGGCCTTGACAGTAACAACAAAATGCCCTAATGTAGGAGCTTGCAAAATTCCATCCTTTATCTTCTGGAAAGCTAAATCACAATTCTTGTCCCAACAGAAGATGACATTCTGTTTCATTAACAGTCTCAAAGGTTCAACTATTTCAGTACAATTGGCTACAAATTTGGAACAGTATTCTGCCAGGCCTAAAAATGATTTAAGCTGATCCTTGCAAACCAGTTGACGTGCTTCACGCACCGCCAACACTATACTTTTCTTAGGCCGAATGCCCTCTATAGAGATCGCGTGTCCCAAATATTTTACTCAGTTTTTTCCTTAATTGGCACTTCTCCCTCTTTACTGTTAAACCACACTTTCCCAATCGCTCCATCACTTGTTCCAATAATTCATCATGTTCTTTTCCAATCTTTCCCACTATCAAGATATTGTCCTGAAAACATAAAACATCTTTTAATCCATTAAATATGTTCTGCATCATCCTTTGGAACACAGCTGAGGCAGAAGCTAAACCAAAGGGCATCCTGCAATAACGATAGGCCCCCAGGGGTGTGACAAATGATGTAAAATGTCTGGAACTCTCGTGAAGATCAATTTGATACTATGCAGCAGACATATCCATGACGCTAAACATTTCACCACTCCCCTATTGCTGTCAGCATCTCTGAAATATTCGCGAGCGGTTGCCTATCGACCCAAATGTTTCTATTGAAGTCACTCACATCAATGCACAGGCAACTCTTCCCCCCTCTTTATGGGCCACCACAATGGGTGCTAGCCACTTTGAGGACTCAATTGGATCAATTATCTTTCGTTCCAATAATTATCAAGTTCTTTTTGCAAAGGTTCTCTCTCATCAGGTGTGGGATATTCCTTACTTTGTGAACAACTGCAACGGCACCTTTCTTCAGCACAATTTTATGTGAGAAACCTTGTAATATGCCCAGACTTTCCATAAATACTTCAGGATATCTTTCCATTACCTTTTCACTATATGGCTCACGAGTGTCAGTCTCTGTGGCCACACTATGTATTTCAGATGGCATAACTGGTTGTTTGGCATTAGAGTTTAGTATTATATTAAGATCCTTTTGATAATGCCAGCCCAATTGATCTGAACCCTGCTTGGTGATGTACACATGTCCTGCTATAGCTTTCTTCCCAAACTCAATTTTCCTCCATCTCATCCCCATGATGTCTATGGTTTTTTCCTCCATACTCTATGGCCCTAATGTCAGATTTGCTCAATTCTATATCCTCCCAGTTTTTTCCATAGGTATCTTTAGATATCAAAGTTATAAACTCCCCGGGTCTGCCAGTATCCTCACATCATGGTTATCTATATGCAGGTTGCAGTGAGTCTTGAGTTGTATTGCTCATTTCTTCACTATTAACCAACTCTTCTATAGTGGGTACTATTTCATTTTTGCTTACACATGCGTCATCGATTTCCTTTACTTTGACAATTCCACCTTTCATTCGGCATCCCTTGGCAAAATGGTCTCTACACCCACAATTGTGGCATACAGCATTCCTTGCAGCACACCTTGTGCTAGGTGCTATGTGACACGGTGCCCACATCGATAACATTTTATTATCCTGAAATTTGATCCTGAAAAAGTAGACTAATTCTGCTCCTTTTCCTTTGATTTCCCTTGCTGTTGGACTTTATCATTAGATTTCACTTTCTTAACATCTTCTATTGGCTCACCAATTCCAGATACCTTGGCCTGAGATTCCTTCACTAGTTCACTTACACCACTTTTATCCATTTCCTTTATCCACATTTGTGTGTGCTCAAGCCCCTTGGCAATTTGTACGGCTTCTTCAAGTGTTGGATCCTTGATTAACAGTTTTTCCTTTACTCTTTTACTGTTCGAGCATTGCACTATTTGATCCCTAATCAAGGAATCACTAAAATGTTCAAATTGGCATGTCAATGACAATCCACGTAATGCTGCTACATAGGATGCAATGTCTTGTCTGATCTTTGAGCCCTAGAAAAAAACGTATGCGCTCTAATACAATGTTTACTTTTGCCGTAAATCATGCATCCAATATTTGTAAAGATATCTCATATACATTCATGGGCTGTCCATCCCCCATTCCCAAGAAGATTTCAGGCAAATCATCATACAGCCTACGCCCTTCAACACCCTGATGGTGGAGCAAAATTGCTTGTCTTCTAACCGGACCATACTTGTCAGCACCAATAGCCAACATATAGGTGAGGAAGAATTTACTCCACTGCTTCCAAGGTCTTAACGGTTGACCTGGAGTAGCCAGAAATTTAGGAAGTAGAGCTAACCCCTGATCAGCCATGTTAAGTTCACTCCAAATTCAAATATGGACTGCATTGATCACACTTACGAAGGGAATTTGTACATTAATGAACACAACAAACTAATATAACTAACCAACATAAAGAATTAACACAATAAATTAAAATAAGAAATATAATTTGCAAGGTATAAACATTATCACTTAAAATGTATTATGACAAGAAGCTCAGCAAAAAACCCTCAACATTGAATTGGCAAGAATGGGAATTTATGACGAAGAGAATGTTGTTTTATAGTGTAAATAATGGCAGGCTTCAATGATTGTCAGAAATTCCTTTGACTAGCCAAAATCTAATTCCAGAGTGTTTCCACACGGAGCAGGCACACAGAGATTCCAAATCCAATATTGCTCCTCACGCGCTTAAACCTGGGCAAGTGATGCGCTTTTGAAATGATGCACTGCACCATAGCACCGGAGACAGCTCTGTTGGAATTACTGACGTGCTGGCAACAGCACATGCGCTATAAACGTTGAGCGCCTAATCCAATTTAAATACTGCACTTGACTGGCACTTGTTAATGTACAAAATAAGCTCATAAAAGCAAATTCCGAAAGTGCATCGGTAAGGACTCCAAATGTACATTCACAAGTATGTCGATATCAAAAATAAGTTTGCACTGCCCTCTGCTGGCCTGCTTTAAAAATGGTTTTGCCAATAAATCTAGCAACTCACTAACAAACACTGCATTCTCAGCATTCGTAAAGAGGCTTCCATCCAGTCTTCCTCGGAGATCGTCTCAATAAGGCTTTGCTTAAGACTGTATTTTTAGGTTGAGCCTTTGACAGCACATGCGCTGTCTGCAAGACCTGTTGTATCCTATTCTATGGGTTTTGGAACTTCCATTGATTGTTATTGGTTGTTGTCTGTGCCATTCAGAAATGCAGGCTTCTTATTGGTACATTTCTGTAACTGTCCCTCCCTTGTGTGCTTAGCTGTGTTTCTGGCGATTTCACTTAGTGAACATTTTGGTTGGCCATCACACTGATAGGGTGTGATGGCCCCTCCTTCCTCTCCCTCTAGGGGGATTGTATTTTTTAATTATTTTTTTTAATCGCACGCCTTTCTTTATGTGGGGTCGCTCTCTAACCTAAAGTTTTTGTGTTTTGTTAAAGTGCGCCTATGCTGCGCTTTCAATTTAATGGTGGCGACGCACACTTGCTGTATTTACATTAACAACGTATTTTTTGTTTGTTGTTAAAGTGCCCCCATGTTGCACTTTAATTTTAATGGCGGCCGCGCTTTTCTTTATAGCAGCTTGCCGTATTTACTTTAACACAGCATTGGTTTTTGTTTTGCTAAAGCACCCCCACGCTGCGCAAAGGCGGCCACGTCCCTTTCTGTATGCGACGTTCACCGGAATCAGTTTAGAAACTACACAACTCCGTAGGCTGTGGTGGCGTGCAGTGTGTGGCGTCATTTCCTGGTTCCCTCGGCCCACATGTTACGGTAAAATACAGCATTTTCATTTTATTATTTATGTGCTGCTTGTGGGGTCCGCTTTACGATCGCCGCTCTCCATCACCTTTCTTTCACGCCCGGCGAGGGGGGTTCTTGCCACGCCCTCTGATATCAATGATGAGCACCGCCTTTCGACTGTCCACGGGCTCTCTAGTTTGTTTTGATCACAGGTGACTCAGTTTCAGGTGATAATTTGGGGTTTGTTTAGGACACCTCTGCCGCTAAAGTTAAGATACTTGTGTCTGTGGCTCTGTGAGGTGCCGTATCTAACTTCTGCTTTTTCTACAATCCCTTTTTGCAAACAAGTGTCTTTCTTTAGGGGGGGGGGTGGCATTAATACCAAGTTCCTCTACTACCGAGGTTATTTCCGTAGTCAAGGCCCCCACTGCTGAAGTCTCCAACAAAGTAATAGACAAGCTCTTGTAAGTTTTATTTGTAGTGGAAGTGCAGATAGTGGAGGCCATTTACGCTTAACCATAGTACATCATACGACTTTGCATGGATGAAAGAGATGTGTCCCTGGCTGTAACATGCACTGGTTGGCCCATTCTTGGCCCGTACTTCGCCCTGGCACACCCCGTGCAGCAGTGTGCCAAGGTGCGTTTTATAAATCTACTGCTGCAGGTAACGATGCGTGGAGGCTCCTCCTCCCTGCCCCAGTGCAGGCTGGATGTTGAAGTCCTCAAATCAAGAAGACGGGTGTCCCATGCAACCATGTGCTAAAGTGCGTTTTATAGGGCTACTGCTTCAGGTACAGTTGTGTGAGTGCCCCTCCTCCTCCCTGCCCCAGGGCAGACTGGATGTTGCAGTCACGAAACAACAAAATAGGCTTCTAACATAAGTTCTTTATTTGGATCTACTGCACATGTTATATGGTAAAATACATTAACTCAAAGAGAATAGGCAGAAATCTTGATTATTCTTATTTTTACAAAAACATTTTATTGAAAATGATCCACCACACAATGAACGACTTCTAAATATCACAGCTATAAGTGCTTTGAGTTTGAGGTATTTTCTCTTTTTCTCTTGCATTAACATTTATTACATAATATATACATATGATATAATTATATGTCTGGTATAATAACTGTAGGTAGTTTTGCTGGATTTTTTGAAGGTTCGAGGATTTACTGCCTATTCTAGCAGCAAACCATCTACGTTTTTTGCACATAGCAGCACGTTTTCAAAAATGTATTTAATATTCGAAGAAACTCTTTGTGTTTGACTTTTTTCCCTATATTTAAAGGACATACTCTAAATTATTGGTCTGTTGATTGTATGTTTTTAATTCAGTACTGTGCCCAGAGTAGCTTTTTCCTAAGTCTAATGATGGAGCAAGGACTCACAAATGAGACTTGCTCGGATGCAATCTTCTCAAAGTATTAATGTATTAAACTTGTATTGTTTGTACTAATAACTGCACACACAAATATAAGTAGCAAGGAAGCTTGCTTATATGTTTAAACTAACAAGTAACGCTTGTCTATTCTAAAATGGCCGCTAAAACGCGGAAACTATACTGCGCATGTCTCAACCATATCACGTGGTGTGACGTCTTTCTTTGCTTGGTCGGAAACTCTTGCTTCTGCGCAGTGTGCATTAAAATGGCTACTTTATGTTTTCACGTGCTGCAGCTTGCTCTTGTGTTGCAATTAAACTGTGGTATTCTAACGCTACTAATGCGGGATAGAATTAATAATTAAATGGGAATAGAGTAGAAAGAGTGGGTATACAGTGAAACATTTTATTTGTGATTTTAATATTTTCTTCTTTGATTTTATTAGTTCGTAAATTGGGCCTGGGGTTGGTGAACTGAAAACTCGTGTGACAATGGTTCTGCGCATGCTCCCTGAAGGCTGCCCAGAGAGAGAAAAGGATGAAGTCAACCTGGACGTCGTCCAAGGCCATGACCTGATGGCCAATATTGCTGTACATATAAATGTTCTCACAAAAATGCAACAATGTACCTGAAGAATGTATAAAACTTTGTCATGAGACGGGTGGGAAATAAAGCAAATGTATTAAAATTGATGGGCGGTATTTTAAAAACAAAGGGCTTTCAGAAATGAATTAAATCAATATGGTGTGAGGATCAACCCCCTGTCCCTGTCCAATCAGAAGTAGTGGCCCCATAATTCTGCAACATTTAGGGGTGGTACATGGGCGTAGAAGGGTATAACAGATATAGAATTATCTAATTAGTTTAGACTAGACGCTGAGAGAGTTAGAGGTTCGAGATCCATGACGAGCAGATCGATTGCAGACTGAACCGCTGTCCAGAGAGGTCCTGAGGTGGGGGCGGCGGAGTACCTTAGAAGGAAGACACAGGAGAATTTGAGGAGAAGCGAAGTACCAGAGAGGGGAACGACGCAGGCGTGGTTGATAGAGAGGTCACCGGTCCTGTCCTGATCCGGGAGGAGGTCTTTGCTCTTCATCCTTCCAGGGTCCTATCTTTTCCAACTCCTTGGCCAAGGGGTTTGATTCTCGCACTTTAGGTAAATATAAATGCAAACCTTAGTTGCACTGCTGTCTCTCTCTTCTCCTTTCCTATGGGACCATCATTAATCGATAATTGATTATTATGCTTCATCCTTGATATGCGATTTAAGTACCATGTGGTTCTGTATTTTACTCTGCTAAATCTTTAGATAAACATTTTAAAACTTCTTGACTCAGTGATTATTTCAGGATTATGAATAGTAATGAACGTCACTCATTTTAAACTTCCTAATTAGCAAAGGATTCATTGGTAAGTCATTACTCTTCAATCAGAAAAGTAATTGGTAGCAGGGATTTTGATAAAGAGTAAAACTGACCCACCAGCGGAAACTGCTAGCGTAGTATGAATGTATGGGCCCAAGTGAGTATTTTGTGTATGAATGCTTGTTGCTAGTAACCCGCTGGATCACTAAGTTAGTTACCATTCTCAGCCTGTGGGTGCCAGAGAGTTGAACACAGATGCTTGTAATCCTATTTAATAAGAGCTTTGGTGCACTGAATCCCCATGAATGAGGGCATGTGTCACATACTGTAACAACCCTACCCCTCTTACAGGTGTGTACCTTTGCAGGTATCCTTTCCATACAACGATGGAGCACGGAACCTGCTTCTCTCACTCTGTGAATTCCTTGGCAGTGCTTTGACCCCCGTTTACCCTTTCAAATGCGGTGCTATTTTCCACTCCATTCTTCTCTTCCTTCAGCTTGGGTACTTTACGCTGCAGAACTCTGGTTTGAAACCATGTACAGAGGACCTTTTGCAACAGCTAATCTGCATAACCATGGCATGTTTGAGAAACAATTATCTTGTGCACCCATGTGTGCTCTGTACCACTACTGGTTTCGGCCGGAGAACCACCTGGTATGCATGCACTGTAAGAGCGATTCTAAGTCACAGGACACATAAAATTAATAATAAAGAACGGGAAAACG
The DNA here is from genome assembly GCA_963921515.1 of Calotriton arnoldi. Taxonomy (NCBI): domain Eukaryota; kingdom Metazoa; phylum Chordata; class Amphibia; order Caudata; family Salamandridae; genus Calotriton; species Calotriton arnoldi. The sequence continues at coordinate 537,205 of CAWUFW010006869.1, forward strand.
CATTGGATGATGGCTGCATGAATTTAAGCATTGGCAAAGCCAATAGCTCTCTAGTGCGGAACGCCAGACCTTGTTAACTTAGTAGGATGGTTAAATGCCAATGGTCACAACTTCTACACGTGGAAAACAAACATTTGCAATGCAATAGGTCTCGCATTTACGCGATTTTGAGCTATTGGCATGTAAACTACAATGCCTTTTATTTATGTTTTTGGTTTTAAAACATAAAGGCATTGTCATTTACAATACTAATAGCTTAAACTCTCGCAAATGCGAGACCTATTGCATTGCAAATGCTTGTTTTATAAGTGACATCCATGCACAGAGTTCTAGCAGAAGTATTTACAGACTGTTAACAAGATTGTTATCAAGCCTGTCTCCTTCAATGCTGGTCTTTCTTCACATTTTCATCCTGCATAAGCACTTCAGACAAAACGTTTGTTACTCACGCGAATGTGAAGAAATCACTTGCTTATGATCCAGGGGTGGAGGTACACAGATGTCTGTCCCCTACACAGACTGCAGCTCGTCGCCAGTTAGGTAAGGATTCACCAAATAAATAGGAGATGAATATCCAGGTTTATTCTGTCCATGAGGTTACCTCCAGTTTACAGCTTTCCAATCCACTCCTGCCTCAATCCACCAGAGAATACATTTCCCCCACATTCTAAATTCTATATTACATATTTAAAGTTCCACAAACTACAGTTACCTATATGTGCTGAGCTTAAATGTTGTGTTACCACATTAGTTCATAAACAAAGTATTTATGATGGACAATTTAAGTCCAAATATCATTCCATAAAAATAGTAAATATGTAAATATTGACCCAGACATAATTGAAATTAGATTTTCTTTTACTAAGTATATGAATAATTCCCAAAAACAATTTTTCTAAGAATTAATTAAGTTATAGGTTCATATGAGATTCTTAAAATGATAACACAGTTCATTTAAGTCCATGTCCAGAATGTTTATAATAACATAAAGGCAAATGTGAAAATTGAATTGTCAACAGACAAATGCTGGTGGTTCACAGGAGACCCTTAATGTTCACGCCTCATGGTAGCGGGTTTTTGGGTGTTGTCCAATACTGGACCAGATGAACACCCCCTCCTGAGGGCAACAGATATTTGAGAAGTTGTAGACTGTGAGGTGGTGACAGGTGTCTTGTTGATTCCCTGTGTGTCCCTTTGTGTGTAGGTGCCTAGTCTAAAGGTGGCCGTTTGGGAGGTGGCTGAGGATGTTTCTTCACAGAAAGAAGATGATGTTTGACATAAAGCAAGGCAAATGTCCCTTAAGCCATCCTGCACCACCACAGAAAAGGAACAAAGAGCCAAAATATGCAGCTCAATAAGGTCTTTTGTGGCCTTTTGCTGATCAATATGTTCCCTCTACAACTCATTTTGTTCTCCCAAGTGGTCAAAGTTTTTTGGAGCAGAACAAGAATCTGGTCCATCTGGTCTTCATGCCGGCTAACAGCACCCATTAGATTTTAACCCATAATGCCCCTGAAAGATTGTTCATCTGAAGTCTCACTCAACCCAGCCTGACCAAGCCCAACCCTGCCAACATTGTCCTCTGTCCTCAACTGCGTGGACACTGTAATAGTGGGTCCTGGCTCCACAGCTATTGCAGTGACTGTAGTTGATTCAGGAGCCAGAGCAATGGTGGACACAAATGGGGTGGTGGTGGTGGGGACACACGGATAAACATGGTCAAAAGGTATGGATAATGGCCTAGAATACATAGGCTGCAGGTGTTGTAGCTAATGTCTGAGTGTGGCTTGCCTTTGTGACCTAGTCCCATAAACCTGGAGCGCCTCCCTGCTCCTCATGATGTTCAACACCAGCAGAAGATCTTTGAACACTGAAGGCTTCAGAGACTGTGTCATAGGTGGGTGGATTGCTCTGAATGTGTTGAGGATAAACCTCTCTGGAGGATGGTCCTACAAGAAATGAGAAAGCAGAGTATTTCTTAGCTAAGAAACACACTAGCGACATGTCAAAACAAATGTTCTGTTCTGGTTATTATAGATGCCATGACACTTTTGAGCATATACAATGAACATTTGCTGCATCTTCTATTACAATGATGTAATGCTGAAATTTAAATGTTGTTAAATAACATTTTGCATCTTGCTAAAAGGGAAATAAATCTATGAAAAAACATTTTTGGTTAATTGAATATACATAATATGTGTTAAGATCAGCAGATGTGAAGGAATTGAAAACAGGATTTTTTTAATGAACTGTACACTTTTGTGTACATGTTCAACAACATTTTGCAATCGAATGAAAGTAGCTTATATATTAATATAGGAAATTAACATTTGAAAAAGATAGTTCATCACATTTAATGTGAACAAATTCAGATTTCTAATGAGTTAAGGCATTTACAACTAACAACAACCAAAACATCAAAAACACCCAGACAATGTAATGCAAATGATATAGTATTAAAAATCCTTATATTTCATTCAAATTGCATTTCAATTTACAGACTTTCATATAGTCCAAGGAGAGTGGTATATTGTTATTGTTAGCAGTACACCATGAAGGAACTATTAAAAAAGGCTGGAGGGTCACATGTTTATGCTGCAGACATCTGTCTTAGCAACAAACCCACTTAGAATTAGAAATTTAACCTGACTAGTTTGTGTCACAGATTACAGGGATTGAGCTCAAATTGAATGATGAATTTGTGTTTGCCAGAACACCTTTGTGTTGCTTAATACTTGTGGTGTACTTACATCCACCCAATATAACAGTACACTTTATCCCACATAAAAAAACATCTGATTTCATTTTTGGAATTTAAATAAGAGTTAGATAGAAATGTGAAGGGACAAGTAATGCATGTTTTTTCAATTGAACTCCACACAATAAATATTTTACTTTGCAAAAGAATATTCTTGGGCTAATTCCATATTTGTTAAGTAACTGACATTACTTTTGGTAAAACAAAAGATGATTGCAAACAACGGTTAGGTGGCAATATTGAGTCAACTTACCAGTCTCAACTCCATGTGGAATTTCTGCAAAGACTTCAGTGTATATTCCCAATACATTTTCCTCCCAGGGCAAGAGGTAAGGGGCTTGGGAAATCCACCAACAGCCTGCAGGGCCTCTTGTGTGCTCTTGAGTCCAGGAAGCACACTCTGCTCCGCAGATAATTCCAGCACTTGAGAATATCTGCATGTGAGTGCCTGGTATTGGAAACAGCATTCACCTTGTTGACAATTCTGTCCTACATTTGTCTTCTCTGAGTGATTGGAGTAGTCTGAACAACAGTTCCAAATAACTGTGGCTCTGCCTTAATAATCTCATCTACCATTACAGTTAATTCAATCTCAGAAAATCTAGGGGCTCTCTACCAGCCATTTTCAAAAATATTAAACAAAATGTAGAAGGTAAGGCAGAAAATGGGTAAGTATAGTTTAAGGATTGAAGGAAAAAACTGTCTAGTAGCTGCTGCTTGGGGTTAAGAAAGGCAGAGATTTGGTGTATGTGAAGGGCTCTTATAGTGTGAACTGTAGGTGTGACTGACTGATGTTGAGATGTTGCTAGTTGTGATTGACATACTAATTCGCCATTAAGACGTAAGGGTAGGCCAATACTGACCACTTCCGCCATGGTAATACTCTGTCGTAACACCCCTGTTGTGATGACGAAGAACCCTTAATCTGGCAGACATTTGACTGCCATTACATCTTTGACAGAGTACTGTCAGATGATAGTGTATTATACATCGCCGACAGAGAACATTAGTTGGTCTGACGGGTAAACCTTCATCATGGCTGACTGCGGAGATACCATTGAAATTCTGAATCTGGCTGGACATTCTCCGCCAGCATGACAGACGGATTGAAACCTCCATCATAGAGTTCTGACGGGCCGACTGCCGAACTGTAAATCAGACCCTTACTCTAGAAACCCTAGAGCCTCTAAACTACATAGAAGGGAAAATGACATTACATGATTGAACAATGAATTATTAAAAATAATGAAAGCTCCACTGAACCAGAAGTCAGTATCAACCTTGAGCATTTGAAACATTACATGCAGGCTTCCTTCAAAGCACAGTTCATACAGTACAAATAAACAACACCATGGAACAGATCACATTTTTTACTATTTTATGAAAAGGGAAAAGAACAGAATGCGAGAGAGAAATCAAGCACACTGTGCACTGTACACTGTGCAACTTTTAAAAGCCATGCTTCTTCACATGTCAGTGCAACAAAATCAGACGCACAATAAATTAAATTGCGGCCGGCTTATGCTGACTTAAACACACAAAAATGAAGATGAATCTTTATTAATAAAACTGCTCTAATGTCCATGGATCTGGCAGTGATGAGGAAGCAGCAATTCAATTTCTGTGCATGTGACCCATTGTTATCTGAAGGTAACAGGGACGAAAGGTGGGGAGTAGGTGTGGGTAGAAAGGGTATAGGAGCAGTTGGAGGGCTGACAAATCGAGTTTAGTGTGCAAGGGGCACGCTTATTAGGCAAAAAAAGCAGGGGGAGTGTTGTAGGTAGTCATGGATATGAGAATTGATGGGACTTAGAGATATGGTAGTTTTGTGGCTTGGGTTAGTATGAGAGAAGGAGAGTGCAAGAAGTGTAACTGAGGTGGGTGGGTGCGGTTGTGTGGTTTGACTGTCTGGGAAGGATTTGGACCAGGAGCATAGAGAAGGAATGATTAAGTAGAATACAGAGTTGTGGTTAATTAGGGGTGAGGGGAGGTTAGCCTGTAGCGGGAATCAAGGGGAGCTCAAGAAGGAGAGGATAGTGGGAATGTGGCAGACAATATCAGACAGAGTAGAAAGGTAGAGGGGCAAGGCATTCAGATCATCCTGGAAGGAGGACCAGGCCAATATCTGCGCCTGTTGCAACCTGATCAGTAATTCCTTCCTGGCAGACGGCATTATTGCGTTTGTAGTTGGTGCAGAGATATGCTGCTGTAATTTAAAACGTATCAGTTATGTTAGAATAGAAAAATTCATGTTCGTGCATTGTTCTATGAATGTTAGAATTCGCTGCGCCATTTTCTATGTAGGCGCCATTTTGAATCATGATCGAAACTAATCCTTTGCTATTTCTGAGAAACGGCCTCTGCTGGGTTTCGTTTCTCCAAGGTTGGGTTTTGCGTCACTAATGAATAGACTGTTCTTATTAGCGCATACCTTTCCCACTAGTTATAGGCCTTCTCCCACTTGCCTGAAGACGGGCCCGCCTGCAGTGGCCTTGGACTCTGCAACTTTGTAAGATATGAGTACTGAGATTGTTTTTTTCTCTCGTTTGTATTGCTTTACAGCACCTGCCTGGAAAATTCCACTATGGGCGTGTTCTAGCCCAGTTACGAAATGTACTAAATGTATCTCTATGCTTGCAGACTTTAGTCCCTCTGCAGCACTGCTTAGAGACTGGGCAGACCGGGCTCCGCTCTGAGAATACTCTAAATAAACAGATATTGGTTTGTATTCTCTGTCTGACCGACTCTTCATTTGGTGAGAAAGGCTGAGAGGTGGTCATGAGTGACCCTATTCGGGTCACTTCCTTCAGTTGGCACCCGAACAGGGACTCCTAAGGGGGAGTGACCCATCCCTTTCCGCAGACGAGGGGGGGAGGTCGAGGCCATCGTCGGGTCGGACTGATGGTTCAGGGATCCCTGTAAGAGGAGCATCCATTGCTCGAAGCTGCCCCTTCCGTCCTGCCGGACGGTGCCTCGCCCAGCGGTAATCCCGACTGGAGTCCTGAACGGCGAAACCCTTGGATTTGACCGTTTGGTCTGAAGAGTCGGCAGTGGAGAATTAGTTCGTTTGACCTGCATATATCAGGTGAGTTTGTTTTGGTTCTTTGTGGTTATGGTACTATTTTGGTTTGCATTTGGCACGGTCTGAGGACCGTCTTTGGGATAAAAGCATTTGTAATTAGGGGCATGGCTAGCCAACACCCAAGATGGCCGCATTGGAATAAAGCTCCGACCGACACCTAAATAAACTTCCCCCACATCCGCTACAAATATCCGTTTTGCCCTTTCTGTCTGAGGGCCTGAGGCTCATGAAGTCTGGGAATCGTCCGATACTAGAGCGACAGAAATCCGACTTCCCAGGCCGGAGAAATTGGCTCCGGAGCTGCCGGCCGTGAAGAGACGGAGTACCCGGCCGTGACGTCGCACGGCTTCCTACTACGCAAGACCGGCGCATCAGAAGCGGGCCCGTCGGCCCTGGAGGGTGATCTTGCAGCGAGGCCCCACCCGCTGCCGACTGTGGCACCATCCCTGCTTCAGGCGGAGGTCCGTGCGAGCTTCCGCGGGACGTCGGCGGGAGCTCCCGGCTGTGTACGATCAGACCGCCGCGCCTTGTGAGCTCCAGTGCGTGCGGCTGGTCAGGGGGCTCCTCCTAGTCTAGTTACGGTAACGGAGGTGAGAAGTAAAAGCCGTGCTCGATCTCCCTTTCCCCCCCTGTGGTACTTTGGAACTGGTGCGCGCCGCACGCCGGGGGGGGGGGGTGAGGCGCCTTCTAATCGCAGACCTACTCTGCCATTCTTTACTACGCTCCCCCCTCACGCTCAACTATCGGCCCGAGTGTGGCCTTTTGACTTTAATCGCTGCGGAGGTTGGCAGGCAGTCTATTGTCCTCCTGAGCCCTGCATAAACCTGGGGACTGTGAACTAGATTTCGGCTTCGGAGCACCTCTAGGGATTAAGGAGCCTAGGGGTAGCTGTGAAATCGGCCTGACGCTGGCCGCCGGCAATTTGAGACATGAAGTGTAAGACGTGGTTACTGAGGCGCAGGCTCGTGGGGCACACGTTACCACCACACTATATAGACCCCTGGGGCCCTGGTTTTATTTGCACATTCTTGGCGTCTGAAGAGAAGACACGACGTGGTGAAACTCGGCTGCGCAGTTGGTCTTTTTTGATATCTGGGGACAGTTGCCCCCAGTGCCCGAGTCCCACACCCAGCCTCCGTGCAGGACGCGATGGCCGCCGCAAAGGGCTCCAGACAAACCCATTTGTTAAAATTGGCGAAGTTCGCTCACTCTAAATCTGATGCTGCAGATGGGAAACAGGATGAACTTGAGGCGAAGCAGCAAACTGACGAGGGGGCTCCTACACTGGTAGATGTCATGGAGGCTATCCAAGGAGTCCGTTCGGCATTGGAACATAAGATTGACACAGTATCTATAGATGTAAATCTCATACGCACAGACCTGAGAAACATGGGCGAAAGGGTCAAGGCGACCGAGGATTCCGTCGCAACTCTTCAACACTCCACGACGATGCTGGAAACGTCGGTCAAGCGACTACAGGCCCAAACGTCGGATCTCGAAGCAAGGTTGGAAGACTATGAAGGACGCGCGCGCAGAAATAACGTGCGCATCCTGGGAGTCCCCGAACGGGCGGAGGGGCAAGCCGCGGACCATTTTGTGGAGGACTTAATTCAAAATCAACTACAGCCTCGATCCCTCTAAAAATATTTCTCAGTTGAACATGCCCACAGGGTGCCTGGGGGCCCCCCGAGGCCGGGCGCTCCGCCGCGTCCCATCCTGGCGAGGATCTTCAATTTTCGAGACAGGGACATAATCCTTCAAGCTGTGAGAGCCGGTCCGCCGCTCAAATTTGAGAACTCGACCATCACCTATAAGGTGCAGCAGAAGAGTAGGTCCTTCTTAGAGGTAAAGCGAGCGCTCAGGGGCCACAACTTGAAATGCGGAATGCTTTTTCCAGCAAAATTGCGTGTGCAATCAGACGGAAAGTCATGGTTTTTCCAGACCCCGGAGGACACCTGGGACTGGTTAGAAGAGTGGTGCTCCTCCAGACCACAAAACCACTCCTCTCCTGATCGTACGCAATGGCAGGAGGGTCGCTTGGAGAAAACCGATTGAGACGATGAGGTTGGGTTATCAGTAGACTTTGACCTACGGTGGGGCCTGTTCTGTCTTTCATGACTGGAAGAGACCCTGGAGATAAGGCTGTATCATGTGCAACTGTTGGCCCAACGGGGCGAGGGTGACTATACTTTGTGAAAGTTTGTTTGATGTTTACACCCTTGTCTTCCATTTGGCGTTTCAGGGTCGAAACCAGTGATTGTTGAGGTCCCGGTCCCACTTCTGCGGACCGTGGTTGACATAGAAGTCACTCATTGTGGTTGGAAATATATAACCCCAATCACAGTTTATGAGGTTCAATGTTAGCTATCCTGGGCAAACGTAAATGTTCTTATGGGGAAGAAGGCTATATTCTTGGGTAGTTCGGCTGTGTAGCGCTTCCCTTTACACAGTTCTCTGTTCTGGGTACACAAGCGCTCTGCAAAATTGGGTGGTGGGCAGTTTTGAGTCCACGTTGCAGGGAGGCGGGGAGGGTTCCAGGGTGTTTCACAGGGTTTTATTATAGTTTCATAATGTGTTTCTCGTGCAGTTTGTCTACTGATGTCGTCTTCAAAGCTAATTGAGTCATTAATAATGTGCGTAACACTTTTTGTAGTTTCTTATTGTGTTTTTGGTGCAGTCCGATTGCTGATGTCGCTTTTAAAGTCACTTGGGTCACTAATGGTCAACTTAAAAAAAATTCCATGGTCGAAATGGTATTATATTCACCTTTGTGTCTTGTTGTAAAGGGTCGTATTGATATTCATTGTTGTTCCATCGCCCCTGTGGGATCCGGGGCCCCTAGTCATATGCACAGATGAGTGTCGACCATAATACAACTCCATCACTGGGTCGTCTCAAATTACTCTCGTGGAATGTGAATGGACTGGGCGACCGTATTAAGAGGGGAATAGTATTACAATACCTAAAACGCCACGCCCCTGACCTAGTACTACTTCAAGAAACGCATATCCAAGGTACCTCCTACTGTGCACTTAACAGATGGGGTTATAAACTGATAGCTCATGCGGGTTACGCTCGGGGATCCAGGGGGGTGGGCATCCTGGCACGCAGCTCCTTCCCCTTTCAGGTCCATAAAATCGCTTGCGACCCTTTTGGTCGCTTTGTCACGGTCTCTGGACAGTGGGAGGGTAGATCCCTCAATGTGACCTCTTTTGATTTACCCCCCAAACTACATTCCACTACTTTAGCATACCTAGGTCCACATATGCTGGGCCTGCTCGAGGGAGATATATTGATGGGGGGAGACTGTAATACAGCCTTGAATGGCGAGCTCGATCGCTTGCCACCTAGGCGAGGGGAACCACCGGGGAAGCTATTGACAGATTTTCTGGGGGCCACGGGACTGATAGATGTATGGCGAGTGCGCTACCCTACCACCAGACAGTTCACCTTCCACTCCGGGGTTCATGGGAGTATGTCCTGTATAGATTATCTCTTCTGCAAAGCCATCCAACTTCCCATGCTCGGCGAGATCTCCTTCCTTCCCAGGGGTATCTCCGACCACTCCCCCATTATGACTCATTACGGTGGCGTGCTACCCCACACTCGCTACGAAATGGTTCTCAACCCTTGGTACCTTAACGTACCAGCGATACGGGACACGCTGATAGAGGCCACCAAGGACTATTTTGAGGAAAATGATGGCTCCGTCGAGTCAGATGTGACGCTATGGGAGGCATATAAGACAGTGATCCGGGGTTGTGGGGTGGCGGCAGTAGCGGGCCACAAGAAAGAAAAATTTAAACAGCTGGAAGAAATAGAGAGGGAGGTGGCCCTTCTCGAAAACGAATTGGTGGCATCTGCATCATCAGATACCTCACATAAACTAGCTGTAAAACAAAAAGAATATAGAGATATCGCAGAAGATGCAGCCAGGATCCAGTACCGGGCCACTCAACACCGTGTGTATGACATTGGTGACAAAGCCAGTAAGCTGTTGGCATGGCTTGATAGGCGAGAGTTAGCCAACAGGTGGGTGGCTGAAACTTTAGATCCGAACGGAGTGAGGCATCACGACAGAGTCGGGATTGCGGAGACATTCGCTAGCCATTTTGAGCATGTCTATGTCCCCTCGTCCGCATCCACCCTGGAAGAGGCAGCCGAATTACTCTCCACTCTGCCCCTGCCAGTGTTAGATCCCCAGGATGTAACAGAGCTTGACGCTGCTCTGACTCCTGAAGAGGTATCTAAGGCGATCAGCGCACTACAATCTGGAAAAGCTATGGACCCGAGTGGCCTTCCAATTGAACTCTACAAAACTGTCTCCTCGGTGATTGCTCCGTTTCTCGTACGAATGTATGACGAGAGTGTTGATGGGGGGATTCTGCCTGAAACGCAGAGATTAGCAAATATTGCCGTCATACACAAAAAGGGGAAACCCCCGGAGCAATGCTGTTCATACAGACCAATCTCTCTCCTTGATCCGGAGGTCAAGATATTAGCCAAAATTTTGGCCCTCCGCCTCTCGCCATATCTCCACAAACTGATACACCCGGACCAGTCCGGCTTTATGCCGGATAGGAACACCGCGCTCAATCTCCGTCGCCTCTTTGAGTTGCTGGGCAGGGCCTCTACCATACAAGAGGATTCAGCGATTATGTTCTTAGACGCCAAAATGGCTTTCGATATGATAGAATGGCTCTTCTTGTTTGCCTCACTTGAGAGATACGGATTTGGTGGTCAGTTTTTATCCTGGGTGCGTCTACTTTATTCAAAACCCCTGGCCCGAATTACGGTTAACGGTGGCAGGTCGGCAATCTTTGAGTTGGGAAAGGGTACGAGGCAGGGCTGTCCCTTGTCACCACTGTTGTTTGCTTTGGCTCTGGAACCTCTGGCTCTATGGATTAGGGGTGATCCCCTTATTCGGGGACTTAATTGGTCGCCAGAGTGGTCGGATAGAATCTCCCTCTATGCCGAAGACATCCTCCTCTATTTGGCCAGACCCCGATTTTCGATTCACAGGATATTACATATTTTTGCCCTCTTCCAAAAATACTCCGGTTACATAATCAACTGGGATAAATCATTGATTTATGTTTTAAGTGGGGAACCCCCGATCCTTCCCACGGGTTGCGACGCCAACATAGTCACAGACGGTTTCCGATACCTTGGCATATATATCACGAGAGATGCAGGGGCTTTCCACCACCGAAATCTCTTACCTCCTTTACATCATCTCCGAGCTGACGTGCAGCATTGGAAAACATTGCCTCTTACTCTTCTGGGTAGAGCGGCCCTTTATAAAATGATGGCACTTCCCCGTTTTCTCTACGCCTTACAGAATACGCCATATTTAGTCCCACCTCAATACTTTCAATCAGTTGACTCCGAGGTACGCACTCTGCTTTGGAACAGCGGCACGCCCCGAATCGCTCTGGCCAAACTCACAAAAAGCTGGTATGACGGGGGCATCGCCTTGCCAGCCATTAGATCATACTACTGGGCCTCACAGCTAGTGGTCCTTAATCACTGGACGCACCGACCTATTACAGACCCAGCATATAGAATGGACAGGCACAATATGGTTGCAGGCAACTACTTGAGGGCACTTTATGGAGGGACAAGATACATACCTAAATACACCCCGACTTCTACCACAGTCTCAATCTGGTACGCTGCAACTGCTGCCTTGGGCTGGAAGGGCAAAATTACGCGGGTTACTCCACTGCTAGAGTCCGGTCAATTAGGTATGCTCTCAAGGCAGCCGGGGTTTGACCAATGGGACCTGATTGGTCTCTCTACGGTTGGGGACCTGTGGGCGAAGGGCGGGGTTGTTCCGTTCGGCGAGCTGCAAACACAGTACCAACTGCACGAGGGGGAAACTTTTAGATATCTTCAGGCACGAAGTGCATTGTATAAAGCAATTCCCAAGGGTTCTGACCCACCTGTCTCCTCGCCTTTGGAGGACAGGCTCCTGGATGATTATCTCCCAGAAAAAGCCATCTCGCTGACCTACCGTAAAATCCTTAAGAATTTACCTGAGACTCATGATAAAATATGTGCATAATGGAGTGACGATGTAGGAGACATGACCGATGAGGATTGGAGGGAGGCCCTGGCATCGCCCCGGGAGGTGGCTATCCGTTCCCGTTTTAAGCTTATACAGCTTAAAATACTCCACAGAGCCTACTACACTAGTTTGGCGCTTGTTAAGATGGGGCTTCTCGGCTCCCCAGCTTGCCCCAGTGGCTGTGGTTCCACTGGTACCTTCTTACACCAGTGGTGGGAATGTCCCGTCCTTCAGCGGTACTGGGGTAGGATTGTGCCCACCATGTCCCGGATATGTCATAAACCTATTGAGGCTTCCCCTCGGCTTTGTCTATTGAACATCTGGGAAGCCACTGATTTGTCAAGAACTGAACAAGTGTGGGTCTCGTTGGGCTGCATGGTGGCAAAACGTAATATTGCCAGAACATGGAAGAGGGGAGTTGCCCCTAGATATACGGACTGGGAGTCCGACATGGACTGGTGTATGCAGGCGGAGAGGGTGGTTTATGAAGGCAGGGGATGCCCGGGCAAATGGACAAAAATATGGGGCCCCTGGAATGAGAGCAGGGGTTTCCTTTGTACCCCCTTTGGCGACACTCCCCATTCGTTGTTGACAATGAGACGTTGTAAGATTTTAATAGATAAATGGGACCATGATTCATTTGATTGTGTTGCTGACCCATCGAGCTGCTTTGTATCTAACTGTAGTTTTATGCTGCGCGACTTCGAACATCTTGACAACTGCTCCTTATTGCATTTGTTTTATTTGTATTGTTTTTTTGTTGATTCTTTTCAATAAAACAGATTTGTCAAAAAAAAAAAAGCATTTGCAATTGCTTTGCCAGGCATAAATAGTGAACTTGTTTTCTTTTGAGAATGCCTGGGATTAGTAAATTGTTCTCTTCATGCTGTCGCTGTTGTTCTGCAGATACTCGATTGGAATAGGCTCAGCTGGCGCCTCCAGAAGGCACTCCAAATTTTGATATGTATGTGAAGCATGGTCTTGGCCCTATGATGTTTAGTACACTATGGCACAAATATACTAGGGACAATGCTGAGTTGCAGTGGCCGATGACGGGCACTTTTGATGAACAAAAGATTGGGTATTTACAGGAACAGTTGTTTAAAAGACAAAGTAGACAATCTATGTTTGATTCTCTCAGAACGTGTCAGAAGGTAGCTAGGCAGAGACGATTGAAAATGGAAAAAGATGTACAAAAGGGAAAGATGCAGACACTGACTCAGAAAGCTGTAGCATATGATAGAGAAAAACAAGAGAAGGGAGTTGAATGTGAAGATAGGAGAGTTCGATTGCATGTTGATAAATTGTATATGGCTCAGGAGGAAAATGGCACTTTTGTGGAGAAATTGTTAGACACTCGACCCCCGCCCCCATATGCCCCGCAAAGGATATACCCCACTGTTCCTGTGCCATCAGAGTCACCTGTTACTGATGTTTCTGTATCTACTGCTGTCGTCTCGACGGCTGTGGCTTCGGCCCCTCCTCCTCCTTCCTTGACTTTGCCTTCTGTGCAACTGTGACTGTTAGCAACCCTGCCACACCTATTGATTCGGCATCCCTTTCCCCAGCTCTCTCTCCCCCGGCGCACCCGCCTATGTTGCTTGTATCTGGCACTTCTGCTGTTTCTCCTTTTATGATTTTTCATCCTCCGATTTTGTTGAGTACTGAGACACCAGTACACGGATTTGAGGATAGAGATTGGACAAAATTTAATGAGCGTATGGGCCCTTTGTACGGTCTGCGGTGAAGGATGAAGAGAATAAGGTAGTAGCTAATCAAGCCGCACAGTGGGGTCGAAATCCCATTTACAGTGTGGAGGATGTTTGGAGTGTTGTTAGAAACGGGTAGCGTGGTGCAGAGCGGGCGGGCCAAACGCCGGAGGAAATGTGTAAAGCATCTGCGCAGCACACTTACAGGCGACACACCAGGCACACTACAAAAAGAGACCACACCAGGTGATGTGAAAATAACTTGAGTATTGTGACATAAACACGTCCGATTGTAATCACAGTTGCATATACATTGTGCCAACCGGCACTGGGTAGCAATTTACACGGGGATTATTTACAGGGCAGCGCCAATCGGGTCGCTGCCAGAACCATCATGAAGCACAGGGGAAAAACATTAGGCATCATCCTAGGTACAAATGCATTCTGCAACCATATTCAGATGGGGCATAAACCATGAGCATAAGCACATTTGCATAACCATAGGCATAAGTCCATTTGCATAAATCGCTTTAGCATGAGGCATAACCTAGAACATCAAAACCTGACATTAGGCAACTTCACATGCATTAGGCATTGCTCCCATTAGCATAAACACATGGGGCCTCTCAATAGCAAGAACACCTAGACAGGAGAACATCATTGCCTGACATTAGTATTAGGCCTGACATGTGAGTATAAACCTGAAGGCCCATAACGTGGCATGAAAGCATTAACCATGCACAGTAGGCATAATTCTATGCATTAGGCGTCCTTGTGGGCATAGAAACTCATTTCTCCATTAGATTAGCCTAAACCACATGAACAGTGGCATAAGCAACACATTGGCATAACCTGAGGCATATATCAAGCAGGCAGTAGGCAGAAACCTTATCAACATAAAAGCGTTAGGTCAGGCATAGAACATAATATGCAGTACACCAGCGTAAGTCCATGAGGCCCAAGATCAGCAATGTGACCATTAGGTAAAGCATTAGGCCTAATACCAACAGCATAAATGCATAATCATATGGGCATGACACATAACCAGTGGTGCACGTTACTAAAATAAGTGGCCCCCAGGGTGTAGCAACGAATAATCACTGGCACAGCTGCGCAAGATTGAGCCCCGAACGTTGCAATGGCCCACTGTCCAGCGTGGCAGCTGTGCTAAGTCCAGTCAGCACTGGACCATTGATGCGAGCCCCACTCCGGGACTATTACATTGAAAATACCCAATCGTTGCAGCGGCCCGCCACTGCGGTGCCGCTGTATGTCCCCAAGGGTCACTGGCACTTACGGTGCCTCTGGGGCCCCCCCTCTGGGACCCCTAAACACAAAATGCCTCCTACGTCGCAGCTGCCCGCTGTCAGACGGGGCAGCTGTAAGGATCAGCACGGGCACCGGGGGCGGGCACCGGCAATGTGCCCCGACTCGCCCCCCCAACTCCTCGATGGGCCCCCACTCACCGGCTGTCCTGCGGCTGCACTCGGGGCTCTCCTCAGCTCCTGGGGAGCCCCGATCACCGGCACCTCTCAAGACTTCACCCGGGCCCCCTCCTGGGACCCGGGACTTCAGCTGGGGAGCCCGCGAGGCTCCGGACGTCTTTCGGTGCGGGGCCAGCGCGGGGTAGGCTCCCGCCTGGCTTCTCTCCACACCACGGGAGCCCCGCCACACCACCGCTTGCTTCCGGCTTCCTCCTTCTGGCCGGCGGGCCACGCCCCCAACCAGGCGCACTCCTGCCTGGCTTCCGGGTCGCTGTGAGCAGCGCAGCGGCCCGGGGTTTTCTCTGCGCCCGGGTTGCGGCGGTGATTTCTTCCAGAGCGCTCTGGGTGCGCGGAAACTCGGCCCCGTGGCGGTGATCTTGGGCAATTTTCTTCTTGCGGGGGCAATACGGGGTAGAATCCCGTTTTTAAATAAAACGCCAATACAGGGTAGGCTCCCGTTAAATTAGCATAAAAACCACGGGGTGGGCTCCCGCTGGTTTGAATAAGCCTAGAAGCGCCGCTGCAAACACCCACAATGAGGGGGCGAGATATATAGCGCTCACCAGGTGCTAGATAGCAGAGGGGCGCAGGAATAAAGACAATAGCGCTCCTCTTCGGGGAATCAGAAAATAGTGCCCACGAGGCGCTAGGCAGGCAGGGACCTAGGACTGCAGCCCTCACAAGCAGAGCACAGTCACTTAAGATATAGCGCTCTCCAGCACAGCGCTGCAGGTGTCAGCGCCTCACCTCCTGGGCAGTAAGTTAAGCGCTCCTCTTCTCCAGGCGCTAGCCAGCAGGCAGGGCACAGTTGTAGCGCTCACGAGGCGCTAGGTAGGAGAGCATCAGGCACTACTGGGCAAGATCAGCGGTCAGTGGGCACTCATCAGTACAGGGCCGCAGTTCCTAGGAACAGTCATCCCCCATAAAGTGGCACTCCTCCTGGGTCAGCAGTCTTCACTCCAGAAAAGGGGGCTCTCACTAGCCCTGTGGACAGTAAAGGGGTACAGTTGGGCACAGGGGCCAGCACACAGGCCCATGCGGCGGTACCTCCTGGCCGAGTGTCCCCTCTCATTCAGGTCCACGCTCAGTCTAAACACATGGTATCCCAGCACCGTTAGTTATACACCCCTCACCCCACCTACCAGAAAGGGCTGGAAGCTTCTGGAAGGTTCCCTGGGGAACCGGTCCCAACTGGTTTAGGGGGAGGTGTAGAGCACCCTGGGTGCCAGGCTTCCCTCCAAAAGCTGGGGGTGGGAAGCAGACAGCTAGACCGCCAACTCACCTCAGACAGGCGGCACATGTGCAGACAGGAATGGCGTCCATTTTGAAAGTAACATTTACACAACGGTCAAAATAAACCTGCGTACACCATTGCGCAGCATTTAACATTTTGCATTTCAGATACATCAACATGACATGTTTATTCCCACAAAAGCGAAAAATTCAGGGAAAAGGGCCAAGTCCAACACAACCCCTCCCAGCCAAAAGCCAGGGTAGACCGATCAATGCCTTGATGGGCTTCCCTGCTTGGGCGAGTAAACGTGGACCCGGGCCCGCAACTGCAGGGGCACCAGCAGGTTCTCCGCCACTCTGGAACCCGGTGGTTCCCTCTCTCAAACCTCCCTGGACCAACTAAGCCACCCCACTGGTGCTCCCTAGTTGTCCGCGGCCAGGACCAGGCGCTAGGCCGTCCAAATGTCTCTGGCCCTTGCTGTCTCACAGAGTGGGGGGCAGTAGCCCCAGGCCCGTAGTACCCGTCGGCCACCCTCCTTCTCCTCCGTGCAGTGCCAAACTGCCACTGGTCCTCCCAACTAGGGTCCGCACCCTCAGGCTGACCAGCAGTCCGGGGCGAGGCTCTCCTCCCCCTACCTCTCCTTCTGGGGTTCCGCCCTCTCCTCCTATGCGGGGCACCCTCAGAACACCACTCTCTCACTCGTCCAGGGCCGTGACCCTACATCCGATCCACCAACCCAGGGTCTAAACCCTTAGGTTGAACCGGTGCCAGAGGCGAGTCCTCCCTCCCTCTGCATCCCCTCCCAGAGTTCTGCACCCTCCCAACTGGAGTAGTACCCCTGGAAGACAACTCCGGGGGGACACTGCTTAGAGACGTCCCTCCCGCCAGGTCAGGCAATACCTGAACCGGGTCTCCCAACCCAGGATCGAAGCCCTGTGGTGGAGCCGGTGCCAGAGGCCAGTCCTTCCTCCCTCGGCACCCCCTTCCAGAGTTCCGCACCCTCCCACCTGGAGAAGTACCCCTGGAAGTCAAACCGGTAGGGACCCTGATTACAGGTGTCCCACCCTCCAGGTCAGGCAGTCCCTGAACCTGGCATCCCAGCCCAGGATCTAAACCCTGTGACTGAGCAGACCCCACAACCCCTGGAGCTCGGATTACTGACGAACCGGGTTCTCCTGACACTAGGGGATCCCCTTCTATGGATGGCCTATTGGGACAGCCCAGGCTCCCAACCTGGGGTTCCCTTATGGAACTCTCCAGGCCCTGAGACTGCGGTTGGGGCACCTCGGGACACCTCCCTGTCTCACTCCTTCCTGTAGATAGGACGTGAGGCCCTACAACCCTCTCACTACCCTGGGACCTAGCTGGGCTACTCTGCACTCCTCCCCCCTCCCGGGGTGGGAATATCCCTGAGCCACTCCCTTCTGGATCACTCCCCAGTGCCTCCTCAGACACTCTGGCGCTCACCCAGAGGTCTGCCTCCCGTGCAAGCTCCCTGGGGTCAGAGAGCCCACACTGCAACAGGTAATGGCGCAACCTTGGGAAACAATTCCTTAGCACGTGTTCCTTGATAACTACATGGAACAGCCCTTCCCAATCATTCACCGCGCTACCCACCACCCAATCCTCCAATGCAATCCAACCCACGTCCACATACTCCCCCCAAGACTGATAGGACAGTTTCTTGCCACCCCTAAATTCCAACCTGCACCCCTCCTCCTGGGGATCAGGCACCATCTTCCGGGCTCTGGGAGTGGGACTTCCCACACTGGAATCACTCTCGCTGCCACCACTGGATCCCACCCTTACTGGTGAATCCAGACTCCTGAAACCACTCTCAGGGGACAACCTACCCTCCTGAGCTAGTCTCTCTCTAGCGAAGGACCTCTCTGCCTCCGCCATCCTTTCCTGTGCTAGGACCCTTTCGGTCTCTAGCATTTTCTCTTGCACCCTCAGCTGCGCTAACTCCTTGGCGTGCTCTAACCTGAGCCTCTCCAAAGCCAGGTGGTGCTCCCTTTCTTCCCTCCTATCCACCCACTCTTCTGGGGACAGAGAAAGGGGTGGGGCAGTGCCCCCTGGACTGGACCCAGCACGGGACTCCCTGTCTATGGTGTCCTCCTTAGCTACTGGCGTCCCCGCCCCGTCATCTTCTTCCTCCTCAGTGTCACCACCCTCCAGGGTTATGGACTGGGCACCCTCACTCTCAGAGTCCTCTTCACACTCGAGGTCCTCCTCCGGGTCTCCACCTAGTCCACCATTTCAATATGCGAAGGGGTAATCTGACAGGTCCCCACAGCGCTCTAAAGGTTCCCCCCTTTTTAGGGCCTCATAGAGGTACAATTTCCTGCGGATGTTGCCTACTGTGGGTATCCCTCTCTCTCTGCAGAGGTCCATCACCTCCTGCTCAGTGTACTCCACAAGGTCATCCTCATTGTAGGTTAACCCCATCCTAGCGAGATACACCCGGGATACACCCCCCTCCAGTGCAACAGGGGAACACAATTCAAAAACAATACTGTCAGGAGGAAAGCACAATCAGGAAAAATAATCCCCAAAACCTGCGATTATTTTAAATGCTCAGTTTGCAGTGCAACCCGTTGTCGCTGTGGTACTGCGCAAACACAAGTCCTATCCCACCGCTGAACACCAATGTTAGAAACGGGTAGCGTGGTGCAGAGCGGGCGGGCCAAACTCCGGAGGAAATGGGTAAAGCATCTGCGCAGCACACTTACAGGCAACACACCAGGCACACTACAAAAAGAGACCACACCAGGTGATGTGAAAATAACTTGTGTATTGTGACATAAACACGTCCGAATGTAATCACAGTTGCATATACATTGTGCCAACCGGCACTGGGTAGCAATTTACACGGGGATTATTTACAGGGCAGCGCCAATCGGGTCGCTGCCAGAACCATCATGAAGCACAGGGGAAAAACATTAGGCATCATCCTAGGTACAAATGCATTCTGCAACCATATTCAGATGGGGCATAAACCATGAGCATAAGCACATTTGCATAACCATAGGCATAAGTCCATTTGCATAAATCGCTTTAGCATGAGGCATAACCTAGAACATCAAAACCTGACATTAGGCAACTTCACATGCATTAGGCATTGCTCCCATTAGCATAAACACATGGGGCCTCTCAATAGCAAGAACACCTAGACAGGAGAACATCATTGCCTGACATTAGTATTAGGCCTGACATGTGAGTATAAACCTGAAGGCCCATAACGTGGCATGAAAGCATTAACCATGCACAGTAGGCATAATTCTATGCATTAGGCGTCCTTGTGGGCATAGAAACTCATTTCTCCATTAGATTAGCCTAAACCACATGAACAGTGGCATAAGCAACACATTGGCATAACCTGAGGCATATATCAAGCAGGCAGTAGGCAGAAACCTTATCAACATAAAAGCGTTAGGTCAGGCATAGAACATAATATGCAGTACACCAGCGTAAGTCCATGAGGCCCAAGATCAGCAATGTGACCATTAGGTAAAGCATTAGGCCTAATACCAACAGCATAAATGCATAATCATATGGGCATGACACATAACCAGTGGTGCACGTTACTAAAATAAGTGGCCCCCAGGGTGTAGCAACGAATAATCACTGGCACAGCTGCGCAAGATTGAGCCCCGAACGTTGCAATGGCCCACTGTCCAGCGGGGCAGCTGTGCTAAGTCCAGTCAGCACTGGACCATTGATGCGAGCCCCACTCCGGGACTATTAAATTGAAAATACCCAATCGTTGCAGCGGCCCGCCACTGCGGTGCCACTGTATGTCCCCAAGGGTCACTGGCACTTACGGTGCCTCTGGGGCCCCCCCTCTGGGACCCCTAAACACAAAATGCCTCCTACGTCGCAGCTGCCCGCTGTCAGACGGGGCAGCTGTAAGGATCAGCACGGGCACCGGGGGCGGGCACCGGCAATGTGCCCCGACTCGCCCCCCCAACTCCTCGATGGGCCCCCACTCACCGGGTGTCCTGCGGCTGCACTCGGGCTCTCCTCAGCTCCTGGGGAGCCCCGATCACCGGCACCTCTCAAGACTTCACCCGGGCCCCCTCCTGGGACCCGGGACTTCAGCTGGGGAGCCCGCGAGGCTCCGGACGTCTTTCGGTGCGGGGCCAGCGCGGGGTAGGCTCCCGCCTGGCTTCTCTCCACACACGGGGCTCCCTCGTCACCACGGGAGCCCCGCCACACCACCACTTGCTTCCGGCTTCCTCCTTCTGGCCGGCGGGCCACGCCCCCAACCAGGCGCGCTCCTGCCTGGCTTCCGGGTCGCTGTGAGCAGCGCAGCGGCCCGTGGTTTTCTCTGCGCCCGGGTTGCGGCGGTGATTTCTTCCAGAGCGCTCTGGGTGCACGGAAACTCGGCCCCGCGGCGGTGATCTTGGGCAATTTTCTTCTTGCGGGGGCAATACGGGGTAGGCTCCCGTTTTTAAATAAAACGCCAATACGGGGTAGGCTCCCGTTAAATTAGCATAAAAACCACGGGGTGGGCTCCCGCTGGTTTGAATAAGCCTAGAAGCACCGCTGCAAACACCCACAATGCGGGGGCGAGATATATAGCGCTCACCAGGCGCTAGATAGCAGAGGGGCGCAGGAATGAAGACAATAGCGCTCCTTCTCGGGGAATCAGAAAATAGTGCCCACGAGGCGCTAGGCAGGCAGGGACCTAGGACTGCAGCCCTCACAAGCAGAGCACAGTCACTTAAGATATAGCGCTCTCGCAGCACAGCGCTGCAGGTGTCAGCGCCTCACCTCCTGGGCAGTAAGTTAAGCGCTCCTCTTCGCCAGGCGCTAGCCAGCAGGCAGGGCACAGTTGTAGCGTCCACGAGGCGCTAGGTAGGAGAGCATCAGGCACTACTGGGCAAGATCAGTGGTCAGTGGGCACTCATCAGTACAAGGCCGCAGTTCCTAGGAACAGTCATCCCCCATAAAGTGGCACTCCTCCTGGGTCAGCAGTCTTCACTCCAGAAAAGGGGGCTCTCACTAGCCCTGTGGACAGTAGAGGGGTACAGTTGGGCACAGGGGCCAGCACACAGGCCCATGCGGCGGTACCTCCTGGCCGTGTGTCCCCTCTCATTCAGGTCCACGCTCAGTCTAAACACATGGCATCCCAGCTCCGTTAGTTATACACCCCTCACCCCACCTACCAGAAAAGGCTGGAAGCTTCTGCAAGGTTCCCTGGGGAACCGGTCCCAACTGGTTTAGGGGGAGGTGTAGAGCACCCTGGGTGCCAGGCTTCCCTCCAAAAGCTGGGGGTGGAAAGCAGACAGCTAGACCGCCAACTCACCTCAGACAGGCGGCACATGTGCAGACAGGAATGGCGTCCATTTTGAAAGTAACATTTACACAATGGTCAAAATAAACCTGCGTACACCATTGCGCAGCATTTAACATTTTGCATTTCAGATACATCAACATGACATGTTTATTCCCACAAAAGCGAAAAATTCAGGGAAAAGGGCCAAGTCCAACAAGTGTGATGAAAGATTATGAGCATTTCATACTGAAGCATGCTC
The DNA here is from genome assembly GCA_963921515.1 of Calotriton arnoldi. Lineage (NCBI taxonomy): Eukaryota > Metazoa > Chordata > Amphibia > Caudata > Salamandridae > Calotriton > Calotriton arnoldi. The sequence goes on from CAWUFW010006869.1 coordinate 559,085, forward strand.
TTAAACATTGGTCCTCTACGTTGATTGGCCTTTGGCAGCAGCATTTTGGGGATGAAGCTCTGCAAATTTTATATGATATTAAGGATCGCGTGAATGCTAGCGATTTGAACCCAGGTCAAGTTTTTGGGAACATTGCCACGTTGGTTGCTTATAGAGGTAGGTTACATGACAAGAGCCCTACTACGGTATCTCAGTTTCCGATGCCGGAGGTTCATCCCATATATCACCCAGAGATACCAGAGTTAACAGATTAGCGAGGGAATGTCACTCGAGTGGGTGTAGCTGCCCGGTTTCAAGAGCAGTGGGTTTACACTCCATGGAAAAGAAGTGAGGTATTGTCCCTTAAGACTCAGTTGCCTGATCGTAGGAAAAATCCTACTGCATATTATAAAGAATTGACTGAAGCCGCCTCTTCGACGGTAATGACTCTTGCTGATATTGAAAGGTCTTTTGGTCTTCTTGTTCCGGTTGATATTTGGAGACAGGTTCATACTCAAGATCATGTTGCGGAGTTGGATGGTACATGGGATCAGATTAAAGCATGGGATCAGGAAAGAAATCCAGGTGATAAGCCTCGAGCAGAGATACTTGCTTTGCCAGGCCGCATTATTACATATATGCATTCTCTTATTCCGTCGAGGAAAGTAGATTGGGATAAGTTGACGGCTTGTCGACAAAAGAAAGCTGAGAGTGTGTCTGATTTCTTCACTCGGTTCGAGGATACATTTTTAGATTACAGTGGACAGGGCCTGTCTGTTGAGGGGGTGTTTGGTTGTTTGTCAATAGGTTTGTTTCTAATTTACTTCCCGAAATTGCGGCTCGTTTACAGGCTTCTGAAAGTACTTGGTCCACTTCTTCCCCTTCTGTTATTTTGAATATGGCTCAATATTATGAATATCGGGACAATGAGGAGAAAGAGAGGGCAGAGAAAAAGCATAAGGATTTAAAGACTAAGGTATTGTTGCAACAAGCATTTAGGGGGAAAGGAGGAGGACGTGGTGGTCCTGCCCAACAGCTTCCACGCACTAGTAGACAGCCGAATACGACACCCCTGGGGCCAAATCAATGTGCGTATTGTAAGGAAGAGGGCCATTGGCGTAGCGAGTGTCCTGTGCTTTTGCAGAAGGTGGCGGCCCCTAGAGGACGAGGTTCTCGTGGCCGGGGTCGTGGAACAGGTGTGGCTGATAGGGCTCAGAATGCTACAGCCTCACAGGGTCGTTCTGATAACAATTACTTTGATGACCCTCGTGATGGACAGTATTACCATGATGATTATGATATGGATGAGGTGACAGGATTGTCGTACAGCTAGGATAACCAAGGACAGAGTGAGGGACCAGTTCTGATACCTGTAGATCAGCGTGGTCCTTATGTCACTGCACATTTGCATGGCTCGACTTAGGAATTTTTGGTGAACACAGGTGCAACGAAGAGTTCTGTTTCTCGATCTTTGGTCCCTGGGGTGGCTCTGTCTGGCCATAATAATGTTTCGGTAGGTTTTTCAGGAGTGCCGGTTGTAAGCCCCATTTCGCGACCCCTTGCATTGACTATTGGTCCTTTTACTGTGGACTCTCCATTTTTGCTGACATCCAATTGTGGCGAAAATTTGATGGGTTTGGATTTGTTGAAGAAACTGCATGCTACTATTTATTGTTCTCCGGAAGGTGTTTATATGACGATGGGCCCCAATGTGAGTACTAGACAGTGTCTGTCACTCCCTCTTCCTGTTGAATTTGCTGACATCCCATCCACTTTATGGGCAACGGGTGATACAGATGTGGGACTGCTGCATATACCGTCTGTTTCGCTTCAGGTTATTTTGCCTCGTATTCCTCAGTATAAGATACCTCAGGTGGGAGAACGGGCCCTTTTGCAAATTATTCAGGATTTAATAGGGAAAGGAGTAGTTGAGGAGATGTCTACAAATATTTGTAATAGTACCATTCTCCCGATTCTTAAAAGGACACCCTCAGGATCCCCTGATGATCATGAAGATGTCTATCGCTTTGTGATTGATTTGCGCGAAGTTAATAAAATAGTGGTTCCTCAGTTTTCAGTAGTTCCGGATATTACTACACTTCTAACGATGACTCCTTCCACTGCTAAATTCTTTTCTGTTATTGATTTTAAAAATGCATTCTTCAGTATTTCTATCCATCCCGATAGCAGATATCTGTTTGGGTTCACCCTAGCTGGCAGGAGCTTTAAGGTTCTGTCGAGCTCCTCAGGGCTATACAGAGAGTCCGAGCATTTATAGTCAGGCATTGAAAGGTCAGTTGGATTCTTTGTCACTTCCCGCAGGTAATGTATTGGTGCAGTATGTTGACGATCTCCTTATTGTTTCTGACACTGAACAAGGTTGTAAAGACAGTACTGTTAAGTTGTTGCTTCATTTAGCTAAAAATAGACATAAGGTTTCCCTTTCTAAATTTCAGTATTGTCGACAGGAGGTCACCTATTTAGGTCACCTACTGTCGAAGGAGGGTAGGAGGTTGACCCCTGAGCATATCAGTACTATTGTTAAAATGCCCCTTCTACAGATACAAAAAGATGTGCGCGCTTTTATAGGTATCACTTCCTATTGTCGGCAGTGGATACCTAACTACTCCCTACTAATCAAACCCTTGCTTGCACTAACAACGAAAGAAGAGCATGAGCCTTTACCTTGGATGACTGAATGTCAGCAGTCTTTTGAGCAACTGAAAACTGCGCTTTGTTCGGCTCCAGTACCCGGCACACCCAATTATAATAAACTGTTTGTGTTGTACGTCCATGAGATGGCTGGTTGTGCGCTTTCTGTCTTAACACAAAAATTTGGAGCTAAGCAACAGCTGTGTGTTTATTTCTCTGCTGTCTTTGATCCAGTCGCGAGAGCCCTCCCGAGCTGTCTAAGAGCGGTCGCCGCTGTGGCCACTTCGATCAGACAATCGGCTGGACTCGTGCTTGATACTGACCTCACAGTTATGGTACCCCATGCTGTGGATACACTTTTGAATAAGACAAAGACACAGCACCTCACCAGTGCGCGGCTTACTGGCTATGAATTGACATTGTTTGCGAAACATATTACGATTAAAAGATGTGCCACTCTGAATCCAGCCACTTTACTACCCCTCCCTTCCGAGAGTGAGGAAATTGATAAACATAATTGTATCTTCCGGAAGGAAGAGGAGACGAAAGGAACGGTAGACTTGACTGATGTTCCCTTATCTGATCCACAAGGGGAACTATATGTCGATGGCTCTTGTTTTAAATCACCAGATGGCACCACCACTGCAGCATATGCTATTACCACACTGCGTACAGTGGTAGAGACATCGCGAGTCCCTTATCAGTCAGCCCAAGCTGCTGAGTTAGCTACCCTTATTCGAGCTTGTAAAGTGAGTGAGAGACTGGTTGTCAATACTTATACTGACAGCCAGTATGCCTTCGGGTCGCCCATAATTTTGGGACTAGGATTCAGCATGGGCACCTTATATTGAGGCTTTTGTCTGCTTTGACACTCCCTAAGAAATTGGCAATAGTGAAGTGTAGAACCCATAAGAAGGGTACTGATGATGTAGGTAGGGGAAATGCTTTTGTCGATCAGACAGCTAAGGAAACGGCCCGGACAAAAATGAAAAGAATGTTTGTAGCAGATCCCACTAGGTGGGTCCCTGAAGTTATTATGTTTGAAGACACTCTTGAGAACGTGAAAGAGATACAAAGTGAGGCCATGATAGAAGAATTAGCAGTGTGGCAGGAAAGTACAGCACAATTGAATGATGAGGGATGTTGGATTGATAAGTCGGTGAAGCACAGATGGATGTTACCTTTTGCATATGTTCTCCCTGTGGTTACGATGGCCCATGGTCCAGCCATATTAGTGCCAAGGGTATTTGCAAGTTGTTGGACCCTGTATGGCAGAATGACAATATCCCTAAGACAGCTGGCACACTTAGTGAAGTACTGTATGGTGTGCATGATGCACAATCCTGGAAAGGGTACCCCTACACCGCCTGTAAATTTTGCACCACCCAATTTTCCTTTTGAGGTCCTTCAAATGGACTACATAGAATTGGAGAGATGCAATAATTTGAAGTATGTTTTGGTGGTTGTATGTGCATTCAGTAAATGGGTTGAGGCTTATCCCACTAAGGACAATACAGCCATTATGACTGCAAAGGTACTCCTGAAGGAGTTCTTTCCTCGTTTCGGCTTGCCCAGTTTGATCTGGCGTGATAACGGAAGTGATTTTAATGCGAAAGTGACCAATTGATTTGTGATGGTTTGCACATAAAGCAGAAGTTTCATGCTGCCAACCATCCCCAGTCAGCAGGTCTGGTTGAGAAGTACAATGGTACTCTCAAACTGGCAAAAATACAGGAGACGACAGGGTTAAAATGGCCAGATGCTTTACCACTAGCTCTTTTGTCAACAGGAACTGCAGCACATTCTAGAACAGGATTGTCACCGTATGAGGTCGTGTTCGGACGCCCGGCAAATGTCTGGGGCGTCCCGCGCCCTCAACGGTTTTCCGATATTGAGTACACATTGTTAATCTATTATCTTGGCCAGTTAACTGAAAGTTTGCGTTCTATTCACCAACAGGTCCGGGATACCCTGCCAGCTGCACCAGAGGGGCCCGGACACAATATCCAGCCTGGTGACTTTATCCTGGTGAGAAATTTTCAGAGGAAGAAAAGTGTGGAGCTTGGTGGAGGGGGCCGGAGCAGGTCCTGCTAGCAACGCACACGGCAGTGAAGGTCGCTGGCCGTAAGAACTGGATATATGCGACTCATTGTCGCAGAGTCCCTTTGCCGTTGCCCTATGATCAGTGGGTGAAGGACAGCGTTGGGGACTCCGAGACTAAACAGGTGCCTCGGTTTGTCCCGTTTAGTGACGCCCAGTTGATTTGGACTCAAACGGATCAGGAGAATGAAAAGGTGCTGAATGCTGCTATTCCTCCGGAAATACAAGCCATTAAGGAGCCGTTGTTTGTTGATCCGACAGTGTCTGAGGCTACCAAGTACAATTTGCGCCCTCGGCTGAAGGAAAGTGCATCCAAGGAGAAAAAAGATTAGGGATGGACTGCGCAAGATAGTTTGTACGAAAGCTGTAGTACCAACGGAGATTCATTGAGCTTGATGAAAAATTGCTTGTTTTAGTTTAGTTGTTTGAACACTAGATAGGCATAGTATACCCTGAAGGTATACCAACATGACCGACGTGGGATAAGAGCTTAGGACAGAGCAAGCTCCACCGCCGGTGCTCTAGAGCGCCAACGTATTGATGGACAATAGGAGCCTGTACCAGTGAGGCTCTGACAGACACTGGGAACTTACATATTTCCTTCTACATTTTTGCCCCTACTTGTCACTCGTTATGCATCCCTTTGGTAGATTGGTTGCTGAGGAAGAGCAACCGATGGTTCTTATTGCTCAACATAATGTGGTTTTGGACCCGTAAAAGAAAATTGATCTATGTGATTTTTGCAGCTTTGTTGATGACAATCCTCTGTGGGGTGTTGTGGGTGTTAGAAAATGCTTAGTGTACCTTCATGCAGTGGAGGAAAAGGTCTTTCTCCAAAACGAAATAAGAGAGTAGCTTTGAGTAATATATTTTTGTAGACGCATAAGAGATTTTTCGGTAATGGTACAGCATGCCACCCCAATGACTCTGTTACCAGTTTATGGACTGCATATGCTTTGTCTTTAGTGAATTATACATATACCGAACCCCCTGATTTTGTAGAGATAAAATGAGAGTTTGGATCTGGTTATTCAGGACCATGCCTGTGCCATCGCAAACCATTGGGGGAGGGTTATCCCAGCTGTGATAACAACACCTATTGTGATAATTTTTATATGAAAGAACAGAATATAACATTAGTAGGTTGGCATTACAAACAATTGACGGTCCCCCGACAGGCAGGTTATTATCCTGCTTGTTGTCCTATTATTAATAGTACTGACACCTCATTGTACATCAGTTGTCCAGGGTTGGTGATGCATAGAGAGACACTTCCTTTAGTAAGAGCAGAGCAGGTGATCCAAGTACAGTCGGAATGAATACTCTGTATTCCGCAGTGGATTATGATGGACAAATTTATGCACACCCAGGGTTTTTCTTTTTGTCTAATGGGACTTACTCTAATGTTCATAACGGAACAAATGATGTGGCTCTTGGGATGGTGTTGCCTATGGGTGTACCTTGTAAGCGTGCGAAACCTAAGGTGAAATGGGTGAAAAGAGCAATGACGAAGGAGTTCTGTGAGGGAGTAACGGATATCGAGATCAACAATTATTGTAATGGTATTACTTTTGGATATATTATGTCTTCTATTTTTACACTGGGTGGAACTGCCATGGCAAGAGGTGAAAAGGCTCGAGAGCATTTTGGGTGTAAGTTGCAAATATTATCCAATACGACTGTGGCAGCTCTGCGTGACATCACCACTCAGTTAGAAAGCATGCAGATTTATTCCGAGCAAACTAAATATGCTGTGGATTTTATTTTGGCTAAGAATGGTGGTGTGTGTGCGCAGTAGTTGGCGACCAGTGCGTAGTCGGGATAACAAATATGGAGAAGAATATTACCAATCATATTCTGGATATTCTAGAAAATGTCAAGGGGATGGAAATTGGAATTGGTCTCTTCATGGTGGCTGGGGCTGGATTCTTGAGAAAGTAATTTACCTTATTGCTATATTGGTGTTTTGTTGTGTTCTTCTTCAATGCCTGCCTGTGTGTTGTACCTATTGTACCAGCCTTCTTACCCCCAAAAGACGAATATCGATTCATGACACAAATGCTGCAATTATGGTCCAGAAGGAAATTGATGACCTCATGCAGCTAGATGAGGGCATCTTTGAGACTTCTTCCCTTCTTATTGTTTCTCTTCCTGATGCTGAAAGTATGGAGTGTTCCTAAAAGGTCATTTATGATCGTATTGATTTGTCTGTTCTTTGCTATTTTAGTAGAAAATATTGAGCTCATGCTAAAAGGAGGGTCTGTTAGAACAGAAAAATTCATGTTTGCGGATTGTTCTATGAATGTTAGCATTCGCTGCGCCATTTTCTATGTAGGCGCCATTTTGAATCATGATCAAAACGAATCCTTTGCTATTTCTGAGAAACGGCCTCCGCTGGGTTTCGTTACTCCAAGGTTGGGTTTTGCTTCTCTAATGAATAGACTGTTCTTATTAGCGCATACCTTTCCCACTAGATTTAGGCCTTCTCCCACTTGCCTGAAGACGGGCCCGCCTACAGTGACCTTGGACTCTGCAACTTTGTAAGATATGAGTACTGAGATTGTTTTTTTCTCTCGTTTGTATTGCTTTACAGCACCTGCCTTTAAAATTCCACTATGGGCGTGTTCTAGCCCAGTTACAAAATGTACTAAATGTATCTCTATGCTTGCGGACTTTAGTCCCTCTGCAGCACTCCTTAGAGACTGGGCAGACTGGGCTCCGCTCTGAGTGTACTCTAAATAAACAGATATTGGTTTGTATTCTCTACTGTCTGGCTGACTCTTCATTTAGTGAGGAAGGCTGAGATGTGGTCGTGAGTGACCCAGGTGACCGTAATCGGGTCACTTCCTTCAGTTAGATTGATCGTTTTACTTTACTTTGTGATGTTATAGGTCTTCTGTCCTTCACTGATGTGGCAGAAAAACCTCGGAGCCTACCAGATTATTTGGATGTTGTCTGTTCCCTGTTGATTTTCAGCTTTTGATAAATTAGGTATTATTTGTCACCTGTGTTATGCCTCAGAATTTATTTGATGTGGAGGGCCAAAGGATGATTGGGGTAAGACCAGTGTGGTGAACTCAGAAGCAGATTTATCTTTGACAGATGTGTTATGACATGATATGATATGATAATAATTTTATTGGGAAGCAATCAGCAATCCATAAAAGCAATATATAAAACAGTACAAATATAAAAACATTAAAAAGATACAATTCATAGGATCAGCTCAGAACATATGCATAATAATACCTTAAAAACACATTAGTAAAAAGAAGGTTTACAATCAAATAACAATGCCACAGTGTATTAGTGCAGAGAATTGGTGTACAGCACTTCGTGGATTGTTTTCCCTGAGTTAACACAAAGATCCTATGGCGGTATTATCCGTAATTCCCCAACACTAGAGTGTAGAAGGAGGACAAAGACTTCATGTTGGGTCCGCCATGTGCTCTTCACCTGCCCTAGCAAGCATACTCAAATCTAGACAGTCATAGGAACTTAAAGATACAATAGATGATGTGTACTTAAAGCACATATCGCCACCCGTCGAAACCCCATAGAGATTACACTCTAAACTCTTTACTGTGGGAGAGTTAAAAGGATCTTCTTTCTAACGTTGAAACCGCCCACATGAAAGATGCCATACTACAACAGATCTCCAGAAAAGGCAAGGATTGTAAATATAAATACGCAGGTCGACATTGCGTAAAGTGTACACCTCTTAAAATCGGTATAATGTAGCGCTTCCTCTGATGAATATAAAACTTGCAAAAAAACACCTCATGCATAGTGTTCTGAGCCATGGCATCACTCCAAGGGCAACTGGTTAAAATTGTGGACCACTCATCCATGTTTGGAAAACTGACAAGCCGGTGGAAAGTGCCCAGTCTTAGACAAGTCAAGACAAGCCTATGTTTTGAATTTAAAACTGCTATAAGGTAGGGTTGCATATCGGGAGTTGTCAAAATCATCTGATTTTTCAGAACACTGGGTATACAGATTTCAGATGTAAGTCTGATGTTCTCCAGATGTGTCATAATTTCATTTTTTAGAGAGTCCATACTAATAAGGTCTAGTGTTTCAGGCTTCTCAAAATACTCTGACAGATGTGTTTATCTGCAGCGTTTTTACTCAACATTAAAACTGGTGATTTGTTTGAGGGGTATGATCTAGGAGCAGATTCTTTCCCATTATAGTAAGTTGTCTGTGGGGTAAAACCAGAAGTGGAATTAACCCAATCTGCTGAGTTGACAGTTGTGCAAACGCTGAAGAGGAGTTAGTTAACTCCAACCTGATTTGCCTGTGGGGTAATCCTAGGGGCAAATTTAACCAAACTTATTCATGACAGTGGAGCAAACCTAGAAGTGGAAATAACCTGACTTACTGAGTTAACAGTATGTCAAACTGTGGAGCAAAGATAATTAATTTCAACATAAGCTATCTGTGGGTAGAAGAGTGAAACATGTTTAGCCAATTCATTGTCTGTGGGTAAAGTGAGGAGCGGAATTAACCCAATCTACTGTGTGTGGATTTGACCAGAATAAAAACTATCCCAACCAATCTGAGTTGTTTGCAGTAGTGGCCGGTGTTTGTGATGAGTGGCGGGCGGCTGGGAGGGTGGGGGGGGGGAGAGGGGGGCTAGTATAGAGCCTATGCCCGAAACTATTGGGCGACCTGGTGGTTGTACCAACTAAGACTGCCTTGGGACTTAATCCATTTAGAGTGTGTGTTTTCTGTTTTTAGTTATATGTCTGTGCGTCTTATATCTGTCCCCCTTTTTTACAGGACACTGCACCGGCACAAATACTTCATATGTTACTTTATTAATCGGCACTGTATATATCACTTTTGCAGGTCACGAATGCCATATCTGGAGTAACTTTACAAAACCTGATGTTTTTCCATATATTGTGTTTCTTTTTCAGATTGGAATTAAGGAATTACCTTTTTCACAAATCAGATTGAGACCATTGTGTCGCATTTTGTAGCTTTTACCAACTGTCTACACATAATTTTTGTTGACATTGTCACAATATTCATGTGAGTAGGGTAGGGATCTGTGTACCCATCCTGAAGAAGAAGCAGCACGCTTCGAAACATGTTGACACACACAGGAGGTCTTGTACATTAATACAACACACCTCCGCCTCACAACTTTTTAATAATACCGGCACCAAGGCATATTAAATTTTTCTACTCCACAGGTGCTAGGTATTTTTTAACATTCACTTATCATTCACTCCTGACCCTACCACTCACCCTCTTACACACTACACATAGTGACAACACCAGTGCTCCCGCGTATTCGCTGGTAGTAGCACGCCGCATTACGTAGAGGGACGCGAAGACTCCTATGATGAAGCATGACACCAAGGGCCCTTTTGGTGTGTGAGGGGTATTTAAGAAACACGATGTGCTTCCCACCAATGTAGGAAACACACCTGACCCATGATCAATCATCATCCATCGCATTCTCCCTTGGGTGGATGCTCTTGTTTATAAAAAAAAAAAAAAAAAGAGGTTGAATGACCTACAGAAGATCGACAAGAATCTGCAACAGCACATCCTCGGCCTGAGGGGGTCTTGATAAGTTTGGGTTGAGACAGGAGAGTCTTGGCCTGTGGCACTGGTTGACCCAGCTTCAGACCCTAACAAAGGGGTTAGTGCTGTGTCAAGTTGAGGAGAAGCTGGAGATGGCTGGCTGAGAAGGCAAGAGGGAGAGAGACTAAGGGGTTTATTTACAAGGGAATAGCACCACCAGAACGTCATTTTTAGTGACATTCTGGTGGCGCTATGCCCTTCTCCTTATTTACAAAGTGCCCTTAAGCCACTTTTTGTGGCTTAACGTCGGCTTATAAATAAGGCCCCTTTACATGCATTACTTAGCAGGAAAGGGGCATGCAATGGGTGTTGCTGTGGATGTTCCACCGCATCACCCTTTGCTTTTTGAAGCTGCCCTGGATTTACAAGGAGGTGTAAATCTTAGTCAGCACCAAAAACTAACGCCATGCAGGAGAATGGTATGTATCCGAAAACAACGGTTCTAGCGGGAATACAATAAATCTATACTGGTAATTAAAAATGCACAATCGCGATCAATTAGGGTTAAGGATGTCAGAAAAAGAGAGCCTCGCAGACTTGGTGTTCATAATAATTCTTTTTATCCAAATTTTTATAATTCAAAAACAATACATACACCGACCGAGAAGAACCACAATAGTGATTATATGTCCCAAGCAAATGAAACCATCTAATACATTGTGAACAGACATGTGACATATACAGAACTTGGTTTCCACAATTATTGAAAAAGACAACGACCACAACATGAATTGATAATAATTATAGCCTCTGTGTACAATAGTCAGAGCTATTTAAAATGGTTCGCTATCAATCGAGTCGACGACGTTTCGACCCTCTTGCAATGTGGGGTCTCCTCAGGACCAAGGGGTAAGGGACAATCTGATGGTAGTATTACAGCCGCGTGAGAGGCACATAAAGTGTGAGACACCCGTGAAATGAGAAAGAAGAAATTAATACTCACAAGGGGACTCGGTCGAGCACCCCGTGTGAGAGACGAAGGGCTGTGAACTGGTATTAATCAATTGTGGCTCAGTCACAATAGTGGGCAGGATCAACACCACTCAATGTAGTGGTACCTGAGCAGGATCCTCCGCTGGATAGATAAAGTCGCGGGACCGGTAGTGCCACGGCAGGAGAATAAGGCTTTTGAAATATGCCACATAGGATGAGAACTGCTCTGGTCGTCAGCCTGGTAACAATGACCAAGATGCAAGAGAATGGTGGCGGCCAGACAAAAGAAACCAGCTGACCTGCCCCCAAACTTAGTTTGGTCCCCCAGAACCTTTAAATATCTGGGAGTACAGGTGTTTCATGCCTTGAAAGACCTGCAGGATGGAACCTGGGACCAGTGATGCAGTCTCTTGGAGCAAATGTGCAATTTTGGCGCTCCCTACAGCTGCCCAAAATGGCTCGAATTGCACTATCCAAAATGATCATACTCCCCAGACTTCTTTATTTTTTGTGTGAACCTCCCAGTTGTAATATCGCCTGATTGGTTCAGGGGATTAGACATTTTACTTAAAGAACTGATCTGGGAACGGGGACTGAACAGGGTCTCGCTGCCAGTATTGTGTCGAGCCCCTGAGGTTGGAGGTCTGGGAGCCCCTGATTTCGAGTTATATTACTTGGCTGCACAGCTTCAGTGGCTGGCCCCATGACTAAATGGGAGAGGTCTCGAAACATTAGGGCCCATAGGACTAATAGACAATCAAGGACTGCTGTTGGCGAGACTCCTCCATCCAAGGGTCCCTATCCCACGGCCAGGAGTGTTGCAGAGGGTGGTATTGAAATGCTGGCAGAGGTGCCTTGGGCGAACACCCGGGACACCCCTCTACGCTCCTGACCTGCTGTTGGTGGGGCTCCGACATGGCATGTCTTTTATTCCGTTTACGAGACGCCAGCTGTCAGAGTGGACATCAGCGGGTATTGTTACAGTGAGTGACTGTTTTCAACAGGGGGAGCTCATACCACTAGATGACCTTATATCCCAGTATGACTTGCTCCCAGGTCAATTTCTGAATTATCACGGTCTGGTGCGAAATTTGAGGAACTGTGGCAACAGGGAGGCAAGAGTCAGGGACACATTGGGTACTACAGGCAATAGTGACCCTAGTAGCGGCCCGCCACTTAGTGAAATGGCTCTATAATGCTCAATTAGTGATGGTCATAATACCCTTAGACAATTCCAGAGTAAGATGGAATACCTTCTTACGCAGGGAACTGTCAGATGGAGAGTGGGTCAGGGTTCTGAGGAGCCGACAACGGATCTCTAGAATTGCAGCTCTTAAACTCATCCAATCAAACTACATACATATGACATACCTCACACCACACTGGTTACGAGTCATGTATGGGGAAGATGACCGAAGCTGTCCGAAATGCAGGGGGAGAGATGTGCGTTTTGAGCACATGACATGGTTGTGCCCAAGATTGCAGAGCTTTTGGGCATCAACAATAAAAGCGATCAACAGGACATTGGCTCACTCTTTACCATGCACAGAAGTGGTTGGGCTACTGGGACTATTCCCTAGGCCAAAAGCTAAGAAAGTGGGCACCAGATTTGTAGATCCTGCAGTGGTCCTGGTGCGAAAACAAATAGCACTGAAGTGGATGGTCTTGGGTGGGCCCTTCAGAGGTCGAATGGGAGCGAGATGTGGAGGTGTGGGCCAGAGCAGAGGAGAGGGCAGTGTTACGAGATGATGCAAGAGGACTGCGTCACTGCCCCCTGGCATGACTATGGACAGAAATCCTACATGCATGGGGGGCTAGGAATGAGGAGACAGCAGATGAGAGTGTAAGCGACAAACAGTAAGCAGCTCATGAACTGGCACTCTCCCGGGTGATATGATTGTTGAGCCGGAGAAGGCACTGTTTGGAGATTAATTATGCTCATAGGGCTTTCCCGCCCAGCCCCCCCCAACTCAGGGATGGATGACATACACTGGTTAAGAAGTATTTACCCATCTCCTCACTGAGACAATTTAGATCCCAAAGAAGCAAACTGAGTGTAGACCCCCTGGATGACCCTGTTACTACGTTGTTTTTTTCTGTGCTATCTTGGTTTAAATAGCACATAATATGATGGTTACTGTATTTAAATGGCAACCCCAGTGACTCAGAATACATGTTGAGCAATAGGAGACATATATATTTCACTAGAGGTAGAGAGCGAAGCGGATGTTGGCTACTCTTTACTGTTGGACATTCGAATTGGGTAGGCTTGAAGTAGCCATAAATAATGTACAGTTTATATATTGAATTGAGACTGGACGGAGAACTGCGGTGTGCTAGATTGCTCATGTAAGCATCTTTGAAAACTGTAACTGAAAATGACAATAAAGATATATATATTTTTTTTTAAACAGAAATGCAAGAGAATGAAACAAGGAGAAATACTTTTACTTTACCTCATTTGCTTTTTTAGAAAGAGCAAAACGCCATTAATGATTGTTTATGTGGAGGAAGTTGTCCCTGCCTGTACATAAACAATCATTAAATAATGATGATTTGCTACTTCTATGTGTGCTGCAGAATGCAGCACACATAGAAGTAACAAATCACCATTATGGATTGTTTATGTGCAGAAAGGGACACCTTCCTGCACATAAACAATCATTACCTGCAATGCAGGCTGCGTTGGTGCTAGGCAGCTCATTTTAGCGCTAGGAAAACACAGGGGTGCGTTGTATTGTTGTAAATACGGCGCATCCCTGTGTTTTGGAAATGTTGGAGCGTGGCGCTGCCAAATTTGATGCAGCTTCGCGCTCCGACATTTCCTTATACATATGCCCCTAAGTCTGCCTGCAGAACGTGCACCACATACTATCCCAGAGGAGACTAAGGATTCTGGTCTGAGTGCCAGTGAAAACAAGCATTTGTAATGCAATAGGTCTCGCATTTGTGAGAGTTAGAGCTATTGGAGTTGTAAATGACAATGTCTTTTGTCTATGCGTTTTGGTTTGGAGTGGAGTGGATGTATGTGGTGTGGATTGGAATTAAGTGGGTTGCCTCGGAATTGTTAGTTGTGAAATTATGTGGGGTGGAATTTTGTATTGTGAGGTATAGTTGTGTAGTGGAATTATATGGCATGGTGAATAGAAAGGGGTGAGAGCTATATGGAATAGATAGAAAGGAAGACAGAGAGGGATGTAAATATTTTTAAACTAAATAAAAATGTAAATATAATAGAATATTACCTCTGAAAAGATGTGTTAATATAATAATAAGAATATATTATTCCTTATGCCAGGCACTGTAAATTGTCAAAAGGAACAAATTATGGAGCAATATAATTCACCTTTTATCAACACCAAAGGCATGAAATACTTCTGCATTTTGTTTTCCTAAACATAAATACATATTTTTAAATGCATGCTGCCTTCCATCGTGCACCAAACCACACAAATAACCTGATGTTAAATAAACCAAAAACATTTTTTGAAGGTATTAGTACAATGTAGTAATAAACAACTGCTACAATGTAGTGGTGATGAGGTAATTGTGCAAACAATATACTCACATTTGCACATAAATAATAAATGTTAACACCCAAAAAACAAAGGAGCGTTTTGTAAAACAAAAAGAACCAATTAGGAATAAAGCCTATTATAACTTATAATAATGCCACAAAAACTGCAATATGGCTTGATATGTAAAACAAATATTAAGTCACCTTGGGAACTAGGTTCCAATGTCTGTGGGAAGCACCACACGGGGTGGGGGGTTATGCAATTTGTCACACAATGTTTACATGCCAAGAAATCACATATGCTAATGTTAGCACCAATAATGGTCTAAACAGTTATGCTAATGTGCTTTTTTTTTAATAGCGTAGCTAGCTCCTTTCACAGCAGAAGGACAAAACTATTCAATATTCTTCTGGCATTGCAGACTCCTGTTTGCATATTTAACGTATAAAAAAAGGTAAAAAGTGAGCGCATTACAATGTGCTGAAGTGCCAAACATGGCCTAAAGGCTGAAAAATACGCATTTGACCTTTTCAAGCTACCTGAAGAAACATTAGTATCCTTAAACAACAGAAAATTGGCAGAACAACATGTCTACAGTGGCGAAAGATGAGACTTAAATACTTTGTAGTCTGTTCAAAGGAAACAGCTGAGTTCAACAAAACAGAGAATTAGCAAAATTGTAGACAGCGAGATTGTTTCAACAAAAAAATATTGTTATAGGACGCATTAGTTCAGCGTGCTGGCAGGAGCCTAAAACTACAACACCTAGAGTGCATAATGTTGTGCACAGAAATATGAGAACATTTAGCAACTTTAAAAAAATTACTCCTAATAACAAAAAGTTATAGGAACATTGCATGCCTCGTGAAAGTAAATTATGTATTTGCAGCTGAATACGTTTATGTCTTTTTGTTTATTTACCTCTGAAAGTGTCCACTGTGGAAAAGTGAACGATGAGGGGTGGGGGGAGAATAATTCCAGCTCCTGCTGCCTGAATGTTAATTACTTGATGCAGCTGTTGGGAGAGGAAATGGGGGATGGGAGGAGGATGGACAATGCATAGGGCTCTGCTCCGCAATAAATGTGTGCGAGAACAGAGGGGTTGGCGAGGAGGGAACTAGAGACATAGTAGGTAACGTCTTTAATGACGTTTTGTGCAAAGCCTATATTTGTATCAGTTAACCCCTTCTACTTCTTGCACGCTTTAAGGGCATTCACGGGGAGCGAAATGCCATTAAACAGTTGCGTTTCACCTCCTGTCTTTTGTGTTTATTGCTTCTTTAAGTTGTGCAAGTTGTTACTGAACGTATAAAATAGCAAAGAAGAAATAGACACAAAAGACGGGATGTGAAACGTAGCTGTTTAATAGCATTTTGCTCCCTATGAATGCCCTTAAAGCGGAGCAATACAGAGAATGGAACAGAGCATGCAGCCGACAGCTCGGCAACTAGCAGCTGCTGCCCATCAGACGCTGCAAGAAGTAAGTGAATAAGGTGATATGTAATAAGTTGGACAAGCTGCCCGCTGAAGAAAAAAATGCGCACAGCTGCCATTGTTCAAGATTAAGCGTGGCAAGTGCGGCTGTTGCGCTGATTATAAAACATTCAATATTAACAAGCGCTGTAGAAAAAAAATGTGCTGGGCTGCTATTGTTCACGATTAGGCATAGCAAGTGCGGCTATCACGCTGCTTTAAAAAACCTCCAATATTAAAACGTGTATAAAGTATAAAAATGCACACAGCTTCTATTGTTCAAGATTAAGCGTGGCAAGTGCGACTGACTCGCTGCTTTAATAAACCACCAATATTAACAAGCAGCGACGGAAGTGGGGCAGTGATGGGTGGAAAGCATATAATAATTATTAAAAAAAAGTTCTCCCAAACAGGAGATAAAGAAGGCACGCGTAAGTACACTGTACTTTACCAGTGCTCCTCAGCCTTCAAAGGAAGTGAGATATTGACTGCAGGAAGGAGACAGGAGGCTGCAAACAAGAGTGATGCTGGGATGAACCAACGGTAAGCAGGAGGTGGGAATAGAGTAATTTTATTGACAACGGCAGGTCTTGCAGACAGCGCATGCGCGCTAATGCTCGACCTAAAAAACGATCTGCACTTAGGAGACCAAAAAGAGCTAGAGTACTCTGTCGGAGGTACTGATCCCCTGACTGGAGATACTTTGTGGCAAATGACAGCGAGAGGGGATCTTGTGATTTGGAGGATTGTAGTGAGATCCCAGTTAAACCTCAGAGAATTTGAGTTTGTTGCTGAACCATGCTTGAATTTTCTTTGACATTGAATGGACTGACCCAAGTTGCCACTAGCATGATCTTTGAACTGAACTTTGATCTGTGTTTTCATTAGAGACAATTAAATTAACTTTATTGAAAAGAATTAAGATTCCCTAGGCTGCAGAGGAGCTTAAGGGTGTCATTTAGAAGAAGATGGAGTAGAGTTAGGAAAGACTCACGAAAAACTTTGCAAATAATTTCATCACATGATTCATGGATTTGGTTTTGCCTTTTCCACAAGTAGAAATGTATGGAAGAAATCTGTTTGCTGATATTTTCTACTGAAAGGTCTGATTCTGGTGAAGTCATTGAAACTAGTAATCATGGTAGATGTAGGTTTATACTAGCTGGTATATTAATAGCTATTATTGTAGGACTAATTGTTCAATTTTTTCTTACATATGATTTGATTTGCAAATTTGTAAAGCGCACGAATGCCCAAGGGCGTCTTGGCGCTAATCATTGTAAAAGACTAGGTCTGCCGGAGAATGATATCTAACTACGAAGTAAACAGCCAGGTTTTCACCTCCTTCCTAAATGAAAGTAGCGATGTGCTGTTTTTAATTGTAACAGGGAGAAGGTTCCAAGTCTTAGCTGCCTGTAGGAGGAAGCTTCTCCCTCCCCACCTAACTTGCTTAAATTTAGGAACCTGAATCAATTTTGCCTGGCTTGATCTCAGTCTCCTTGATGGCTCATATGGTTTCAAATGAGTTTTTAAGAAGTGGGATCTATTCCGTGAAGGGCTTTGTAGGCCAGGCAGACTGACTTGAACTTGATCCTTTTTTCAATAGGTAGCCAATGGAGGGTTCCTAATCTGTGGGCGACTGGTTCATATCTGGGAATGTCCAGCACCAGCCTTGCTGCAGTGTTCTGTAGGCGCTGTAATTTTGTTAAATGTTGAATTTGTAACCCTGCATACAGTGCATTCCCGTAATCCAACCTGGATAAGACCAGTGCGGTTACTAATGTTTTACAGGAATCTTGGGGGATAAATGGTGATAGTTTCTTTATTAGTTTGAGGATGTACCACACCGAGGAGGATAGTTTGTTTATCTGGGCGCCCAAAGATAGTTTGTTGTCCAGTAGCACTCCCAAGTTTCTAACTTTGTCCACTGGGAATGGGCAGTCGCCTAGGCTGTCTGGTATTACATGTAGTCTTTTATTGAGCCCTTTATATGGACAAGGCCATTTACAGTATTATATTTTAAATTATGATTTAGTATTTTCTGAATTCCCCATGTTTATGCGTTTAAATTGCCACCCCAACGCTAAAAAGACCGATACAGCGAACTGTTTCTATAAACCCATTGCAACGTTAGATAATTGTGCATAGGCACAATTTGACCTGTTCCTTAACTGATGTTAAAAATAAATTTCTAGATTATGTAGAAGACAGGAGAAGGGCGATGGATGCTCGATGCAGAACAGGGAAAGACAAAAAGTATAAGAATCAGTGGACTAAAGAAGAATTAGAACATCAAAAGTCAGGAGATATGCCTGCATTAACTTTAGATTGGAAGCACAAGGGGAAACTATCTGTGCGTAGAGGTAAATCTGTAGTTCATACTAAATGAATGGCAAGGATTAATTGTGATTACAGTTTTAAATATGGACAAAATTAGCAATTATTCATGGGAGGTAAGGATCCTGATATTCCTGGAGTTTATTATGTTTGTGGAGAACACGAATATTTTACAGTGGCCTGAGGGTGGTATGGTACATGTTATCTGGCTATAGTCTTCCAGAAGATTTATCATGTAGAGCATCTGGATAATCCAGTGTGGGGATCACAGGTTAGAATCAAGCGGAGCAGCAGTGGATCTGAAATAGTTGGAGACATATTTGGTGCATTGATTACTTCTGTAGGAGTAGTTCTGAGTGATCTCAAAATTAGAAAGTTGTCCACTATAGTTAATAAGTTAGCTACTATTACTGCAAATTCATTGTTGGCAATGGACACTGAAATGATAGCTATAAGGTCTATGGTAATGCAGAACTGCCTTGTGTAAGACATCCATCTCGAAAAGGAGGGCAGAGTCTGCAAGATGTTGAAGGTTTAGCAAAGCTGCCCCTATATTCCTGATAAGAGTGAGGAGGTGAAGAGATATATTAAAAATATGACAGACTTAAAGAGAGATTAAAAGAGTTGAAAGCTACAGGTGCTTGGGAAGAAATTGGAAATGGATACTCTGTGGTAGGCAAGTGGCTTGGAAAGGTAGAAAGTAAAATATTGGCCTTCATTTTGAGACCCCCTGTCATAACTGCCATCTGTTTGATTTGTTTATTTGCGATCTTTAATGGGTACAAGTGTATAAAAACAAAAAGTAAGGAGCAGGAAAGGAGGGGAATAAGAAGAAAGAATGGATGTGGAACTAGAGGAGAGTCAGTGTAGATTTTATGACAAGATGAAACATCTGGAAAACTCTAGAAGAAAAATGTTGAAAACATCAAGGTTTTGAGCTGTATCATCTGATAAGATTCATGTGTTGATTGTGATGGCTAACATCGCCATCAGAGGGTGGGGGCTGCAGCAGCAAAATTTAGGCCCTTCTGTTAATTTGTCACGATTATGCAATGATATACTCAAAACTGACATTATATTCACTGTATGCCCTAACTTCATTAACATGTGTGACACATTCAAACGTATTAGTGGACTCAACACATTGTAGTGATTAGAGATTTACATATGTGTACATTAATTTTCAGTTGGAACGTATAAACATGTACTCTTTTGCTCAGTTTTACCTTTATTCTTATAGTTATACGTGTATATGTATAACTATACATTTGAGTTCATATTAAATGCTCAGCTTACTTAGCTTGATTACAAGCCTCATTTGAAATACATTCTGCCCTGTCAGCATATTCTTTCTTTGCAGGCGTATTATCATGATTCTTGTAAGTTAGAGAAAGGTTTATTGTTTGTGTTAGACTGCTGATATTGAGGCCTGGAGGGGCGAATTTGGCAGTGAACGTGGAGAATGAATAGTCAAATGAGGCCTTCTGTTCTTCATGTACCAGTGTTGTAATTTGGCAGCACTTAAGTTAAGCATTGGCTGAAGACAGCCTGTATTTAGAGGCTAAATTGTCCGCTTTGTGGAATCCATTTTGTATTTCTGGCAGCCATTTTGGCTGCCATGTGCTACCATGTGCTCACCATGTGCTCTGTCCTACCTTCCTGTCAACTGCTCTTGAAATCTGCCTAGAGACAAGTTAACTTTAGTTCCTCTTGCTTTGCACATGCTCAGTTGAGCTTGCAGCTGTTTCAAGTTTATAAATGTCAGGATGTGTCTACTAAAAGTAGAAACTGTTAGCTCCACCCACTTGTCGACTGTGCATTCTCTGTATGACCTTATATGTACCTACAACCAGCATTTGTGTTTGTACCGCCTTCATTTGAGCCCCTGTGTGGGTAAAAGGACCAGGATCCTTCCATTCAGTGTGCTACTTCATGCATTACTGAAGGGTGATGTGTGAATGTTAGCTCCACCTTATAAGGTTTAATAAACTCTGTCTTTTATATTTCAGTTTCTGTGCCAACTTATTCCTAAGTGTCTGAGGACTCTGTGCAGAGAAGGGAGAACCCCTAAGCACTGGTAGGCCTTGTTGAGGCTCACTATTACAATTGGCGCTTCCAACGTGGGACTCATCAAAAGACTCGGATGCCCGAAGGACTGGTCGCGACGAAGGATTGGAATCTCGCTTTGGACGCGATCGCTGCCTGAGGAGACCTGAGTCTTGGCACCCATGGCGTTTTTCCTTTCTTTCTGATCTGACCATCCCGGCGGCGCCGGTCCTTGACTGAGATCTCTTCTGTTGATTTGCCGTGCAGTGACCATTTGGTCAATTTGAGAACTTGGCAGTTGGAACCTGGACACCATTTGATTGGTAAGAGCCGTTTTGCGGCACTTGTTGTTGGTTTGATGCCTTTGATTGGTAAGGTAGTTTTAGTAACACTTACTGTGGCTTTGTTTGTATGATTGGCCAATTTTGGAATTTGTTTTGTAATTATATATGCATTGCAATACATATAGGCGGGTAATGAGGAGAATTTTCTCTATTTGAAATTGTTTGAACAGCGCAACGTACAAACAGTACCTTAAGCGCTACTTTGATTATAATACTGCATATTCTGCATTATTTTTGGCATGCCTGTTTCCAGTACACTTCGCAGAAAGTGTTGCTGTTTTGGAGGTACCGATATGGATTTAGTAAGTACTTAGTTGACTCCCCTCAGAGGGGATACCTAAATAGGTTTACGTATAGTAAAAAGATATTTCTTCCTTGGTGACTAAGTACCCCATGGAACTAAATATGTACATAAAACGGATCCGGATCTGCGCACTTAGTAACATTCATAAGTGGTGATATGCAGAGCGCTTTTTGAGTGTTCTACCAGCCAAAACTGGCGAATTTGGTGTATTTTGGCTTCTTGACCATGGAACAGTTTTTTGGGCTACTTTTGAGAGCTCTTCTTGTAAATATGACTTACAATTAGTATTTACAAATAGGTTGTTCTTGCGTACAGTTTGTAAGCTGTCTTAAAGTTCTAAGTGTTGATTTGTGGGTTCAATGTGTGTTTAAATGTCTATGTGGGGTTTTTTGGTTTGACATTGGTAATACTTTTGTGAGTACTCTGTGTACGAATGGCTAGCTTTAAGCGCGCTGTGTTGTGTCCTTCTGTAACTGTCTGGAATGAGCTCAATGAGTTTGTTTATGTTTTTTTTTGCTGTCATCATTCTGTTATGCAAAATGTCATTTAGTTACTTACATATTAAATAAAAATCCAGAAATAAATTATGTAACATATGCTAAACAGCTGCATGTTACTATTTAAATTGACAGAGTAAGACACTATACATGTGTGCAAATTGCCACAATGCTAAACATAAAATTAGAATTCGTATTCAATAGGATTAAAATAGGCCTCATACAGAGGTAGAGAAACGAAATTGTGTGTTTTGTAATCAATAGACTTAAATACACAATGTTACAGCCTTTTCCTTAAATACATTGTATTAGACATTAATAGGCATGCACATCATTTGAGTGAATTTGGTCGTTGCTGAACTAAATACACATTATAGAAAGATAGATTTGACTGCATTGAAATGCCTAAGTTTTTAAATAGACTGTGACATGCTTTTCTCTCAGCACCCGAGAAAAAAGCTTTCCGACAGCTGTGTTTAAACTGACTAACTGAAAAGAAACTGTTTGACACAGCAAATGGGGATTTAACTCTGTCAGGGTATTTCAAATAATAAAGGGGTTTTTTCCTGAGAAAGGCGTGAAAATTCGACGCCTGCTGACAAACAACAGCTGCATAAATAGCATATGGCTATTCCTGCTCACGGCGATACAAAAGGGGATGATGGACGGAACGTTTGAGCCAATCAAACACTCACCCCCAGTCAACTGATCTGGGTTTAATCCATCATCATTCTTTAGCTCACTCCACCACCCCAGTTCAGACATGGCCATATGCAAATCAGTCTGACCCTGTGCCTCATGGAAACAGTCCAGCCCGAACTGCCAAGCCATGTCTTCCCTGGACCGGAAACAAGCATCCTAGGACCGGTTTCTGGCAATCCAGCCGTCATCAGCCAGGCTTGCTTGAATCCAGTGGCAAAGTGAGCAAGGGACCCACGTCTGGGCATACCCCCGCCAACTTAGGGCGAACAAAGCGATACAAAAGGGGATGATGGACGGAACGTTTGAGCCAATCAAACACTCACCCCCAGTCAACTGATCTGGGTTTAATCCATCATCATTCTTTAGCTCACTCCACCACCCCAGTTCAGACATGGCCATATGCAAATCAGTCTGACCCTGTGCCTCATGGGAACAGTCCAGCCCGAACTGCCAAGCCATGTCTTCCCTGGACCGGAAACAAGCATCCTAGGACCGGTTTCTGGCATTCCAGCCGTCATCAGCCAGGCTTGCTTGAATCCAGTGGCAAAGTGAGCAAGGGACCCACGTCTGGGCATACCCCCGCCAACTTAGGGCGAACAAAGCGATACAAAAGGGGATGATGGACGGAACGTTTGAGCCAATCAAACACTCACCCCCAGTCAACTGATCTGGGTTTAATCCATCATCATTCTTTAGCTCACTCCACCACCCCAGTTCAGACATGGCCATATGCAAATCAGTCTGACCCTGTGCCTCATGGGAACAGTCCAGCCCGAACTGCCAAGCCATGTCTTCCCTGGACCGGAAACAAGCATCCTAGGACCGGTTTCTGGCATTCCAGCCGTCATCAGCCAGGCTTGCTTGAATCCAGTGGCAAAGTGAGCAAGGGACCCACGTCTGGGCATACCCCCGCCAACTTAGGGCGAACAAAGCGATACAAAAGGGGATGATGGACGGAACGTTTGAGCCAATCAAACACTCACCCCCAGTCAACTGATCTGGGTTTAATCCATCATCATTCTTTAGCTCACTCCACCACCCCAGTTCAGACATGGCCATATGCAAATCAGTCTGACCCTGTGCCTCATGGGAACAGTCCAGCCCGAACTGCCAATCCATGTCTTCCCTGGACCGGAAACAAGCATCCTAGGACCGGTTTCTGGCTCACGGCCACAGACAGGAATGCTGCGTCAGCGACATTTTAAGTCAGTGTAAAACTGGTATACAGGCCTGCCCTATTTTAAAAGTTTCAAAACACCAGTTTCATTATTTTGGATAACAGAGAACAAAATTGAAAGTAGGGATTTCCTTTCTTAATGCCTTTTTTACATAAGTACCTCTGTGGTTCTGATGTTAAATGATAACTGTCCTTTTAAAAAGTGGCGCAGACTTTTCCTGTTTCAAGTAAGGCTTCTGTGCTTAGGGTTATGAATGAATGCGTTTAAATATGATAGGCTACGAATGAAGCTTGCTTTTCAAATGTGGAATCATCAAAATGGTTGGTTTTGATAAAAAAAAAAAAAAAAGTTAATTATATGAAAAAAATATATTATTAAAAATAAATGCTTTAAATTCGTTTTTTCATCTTTATAAAGCCTAATCATCATACTGTGAATTCCTAGCATCAAAATTGGATTTAAGCAGTGCTGTACCGAAAAAAAGGGAACTTAAATGCGGACAGTAAGAGGGAGACACGCCAAGGTAGTCGGGCGGTCTTCCCAGTGTTAACGATTGTACCCCTAGCCCTTTGCTGCTATTCGCTCTGAAATTGCCTGTATGAATTGGACAACTGTATTTTAAAATAACTTTGCATCTGCTGTTTTTACTGCCGTTTTTAACAGGAACTTAGCTTCCTTTTAAGTATAGTAACGCTTTTTTTTAAAAATTGCTGTCTTGCACATTTGGGGAGAGTTCTTGCCTGAGGCTCACCTGCTCTCTTGATTTCTCTGTAATTCCCGGGTTGGAGCACTTCCGCATCTCTTATCGCGGTCTAGTGCTGGGAGGAAGGTCAGCTGCTGCTCAGCAGAGCTGATTGGCTGGTGGGCGGAAGGGGGCAGTATTACAGGGACGCTGGAGCGGACGCGCAGCGGACAGTAAGAGGGAGACACGCCAAGGTAGTCGGGCGGTCCTCCCAGTGTTAACGATTGTACCCCTAGCCCTTTGCTGCTATTCGCTCTGAAATTGCCTGTATGAATTGGACAACTGTATTTTAAAATAACTTTGCATCTGCTGTTTTTACTGCCGTTTTTAACAGGAACTTAGCTTCCTTTTAAGTATAGTAACGCTTTTTTTTAAAAATTGCTGTCTTGCACATTTGGGGAGAGTTCTTGCCTGAGGCTCACCTGCTCTCTTGATTTCTCTGTAATTCCCGGGTTGGAGCACTTCCGCATCTCTTATCGCGGTCTAGTGCTGGGAGGAAGGTCAGCTGCTGCTCAGCAGAGCTGATTGGCTGGTGGGCGGAAGGGGGCAGTATTACAGGGACGCTGGAGCGGACGCGCAGCGGACAGTAAGAGGGAGACACGCCAAGGTAGTCGGGCGGTCTTCCCAGTGTTAACGATTGTACCCCTAGCCCTTTGCTGCTATTCGCTCTGAAATTGCCTGTATGAATTGGACAACTGTATTTTAAAATAACTTTGCATCTGCTGTTTTTACTGCCGTTTTTAACAGGAACTTAGCTTCCTTTTAAGTATAGTAACGCTTTTTTTTTTAAAATTGCTGTCTTGCACATTTGGGGAGAGTTCTTGCCTGAGGCTCACCTGCTCTCTTGATTTCTCTGTAATTCCCGGGTTGGAGCACTTCCGCATCTCTTATCGCGGTCTAGTGCTGGGAGGAAGGTCAGCTGCTGCTCAGCAGAGCTGATTGGCTGGTGAGCGGAAGGGGGCAGTATTACAGGGACGCTGGAGCGGACGCGCAGCGGACAGTAAGAGGGAGACACGCCAAGGTAGTCGGGAGGTCTTCCCAGTGTTAACGATTGTACCCCTAGCCCTTTGCTGCTATTCGCTCTGAAATTGCCTGTATGAATTGGACAACTGTATTTTAAAATAACTTTGCATCTGCTGTTTTTACTGCCGTTTTTAACAGGAACTTAGCTTCCTTTTAAGTATAGTAACGCTTTTTTTTTAAAAAATTGCTGTCTTGCACATTTGGGGAGAGTTCTTGCCTGAGGCTCACCTGCTCTCTTGATTTCTCTGTAATTCCCGGGTTGGAGCACTTCCGCATCTCTTTTCGCGGTCTAGTGCTGGGAGGAAGGTCAGCTGCTGCTCAGCAGAGCTGATTGGCTGGTGGGCGGAAGGGGGCAGTATTACAGGGACGCTGGAGCGGACGCGCAGCGGACGCGCGCAATGGGCGCGCCGCTGGCGCGCCAAAGGCGCGCCTAAGGCAAGCCCGTCTGCGCCCGTCCGCGTCCAGCCGGGTCAAGGGGCCAGGGCCCCTGGTCCGCTGATACAATACTCTGCAAGGATATTGCAATCATTAGACATATGTAACGCTAAGCCGAAGCCACACGTGATTGCCAAATTGAGATCAGAAAACCTTCTGAGATTCCCCGAGATAGACACCCTCGAGACCCCGGTTTAATCCCTCCCCCCATGATTATGCCAGGGAACTCCCCTGGATTAAAAGTGGCTGTCTTGAATACAAGATCCCTACAGAAACACCACTTGGAGATATTTGCACTGCTCCAGGAGGGGGATATTGACATACTGGCACTCACAGAGACCTGGTTAGGGGACGCATCGACCCCCGATATCATAGCTGCACTACCTGGCAACTTTGATGCCTTCTGGCATAACAGGCAGGACAACAGGAGAGGAGGGGGAGTGGCGATCCTCTTTAACACCAGACTCATGGCTTCCAAGATAATAGCAGAGAGTATGGATAACACTGATATCTTGGGAGTAAAGTTTACTTCCAAATCCTCCTGCCTCCTTCTCCTGGTGGTCTACCGCCCTCCGGATACAACTTCCGGTTTTAATGATCACTTTGCTGAGATCATGGCTGATCTGAGTACACGCTATCAAAAACTTATGGTAGTTGGAGATTTTAATTATCACTGGGAGAAGGAACCACAGGAACCCCAGCTTAGGCAGTTTGACATGGGAATGTCTAATTTGGGGCTCCATCAACTGGTGGATTGCCCCACCCATACTAAAGGGCATACCCTAGATTTAGTCTGGTCATCTAATCATCTGGTCAGACTAATAAGTATTCAACCATGTGCCTGGTCTGATCATTTTTTAATCTCCTGTTGGGTCCCATTGGATAGTGTTCCGGCACTTCCCCCGCTTGAGTGGAGGAGAGTGCGAAAATGGCACAATATTCAGGCAGATAATCTAGTGGACACATTACAGAGGCTAGCCCCACTAAACTTGGAGGAGGGCAATATTGATACAGAAAGCCAAACCCTCAGCAATACTCTTCAAACAGCCATCGATCATATAGCACCAGAACGAAGAGAAAGAACCAGACTTAAAGGGAAGGTGGCCCCCTGGTTTAATAAGGCTTTGAGGGAAAGCAAACAGGGTCTCCGCAAAGCTGAGAGACAGTGGCGGAAAGCCTATGACCCCTCGGATTTAACAAATTATAAAGCTACTTTAGCCCTTTATAAAAAATCTATCATAACCAGGAAAACCGAGTATTATGAGGCTCGCATTATTGAAGCTCCTAACAAACAGAAGGTGATTTTCAAGATCCTAAATGAACTTAGTAAAAAGCCAGATGTAAATTCTGTAGCAGCGCATCTAGACTGCAATGTACTGCAGTCCTTTTTCTCCAGAAGATAACAGATATCCTTCTGGAGATTGAAAAAATTCCCATCACCTTGAGCTCCGTGGAGCTGCTTACACCTCCGCTCCCTACTGGTCAGCTCCTCACTAGTTTCCCTCCACTGGACCCAGAATCTTTGATGCTTCTGATTAACAGAACCAAATCAGGCTCCCCGGCTGACCCTTGCCCGCCTAAGATCTTTCGGTTGGCTTTGCCGGCCTTGGAGAGTCAGATTCTCACTCTCCTGAATAATTCTTTAGCAAGTGGTCAAGTCCCCCTTAATTTTAAGGAGGCAAGAGTCATGCCCTTATTAAAGAAACTGGGAGCAGACAAGGCCGAGCTCAAAAACTATAGACCTATCTCCCAACTCCCGTTCCTGGCGAAGGTTGTGGAGCAACATGTCCTGAAGACTACCTCATCGTTCCTGGAGGAACATGAGTTGCTCCAACCTCGCCAGGCTGGGTTCAGAGCCCACCATAGCACGGAGCTAGTCATGTTATCGGTACTTGATGATCTCAGGATGAAGGCCGATAAAGTCCCGAGTGCCCTGATTCTTTTAGATCTCTCTGCGGCGTTCGACACGGTCAGCCACACTACGCTATTAACCCGGCTGTCGGCCCTGGGTTTCCGAGGGCACGCCTATAACTGGCTAGAATCTTTTCTATCAGGTCGCTCACAGAGGGTCCAACTTGGTGCCCAGGTATCGGAAAAGGGTAATATTTTCTGCGGTGTCCCTCAAGGCTCTGCACTGTCCCCGCTCCTTTTCAATATATACCTGCAGCCCCTGGTAGCTGCACTATCCAATATGGACTGCCGGGTTTTCAATTACGCGGATGATACCCAGCTCATCCTGAGGATTGATAACTCGGCTTGTGCTCAAATATCAGTTCAGAACATCCTCAGGTTTACAGTCAACTGGATGACTTCAAACTCCCTGAAAATCAATCCTGACAAAACCGAAGTACTAGCCTTTCCAGTAAAAAACAATCCCTGGAACAGCCTGTTTTGGCCTAGAGAGTTAGGGGCCCCCTAGCCCATCGCCAGTGGTAAAAAGCCTGGGAATTAAGATCGACTCTGAGCTTTCTATGATCCATCAAGTCAACTCAGTGGTGGGCACATGCACTGGCCTCCTAAGACAGCTGAGGAAATTGGTTCCTCTGCTTTCAGTGTCATCTATGAAAACCATAATATCAGCAACCATTGTTTCACGACTCGACTATGGCAATGCGTTATATATCGGGCTTCCTGAGAAACTCATGAAGAAACTTCAGGTGGTACAGAATGACGCAGCTAGGCTGATCTTTAGGTTGCCTAGAAGAACTCATGCCACCCCACTGCTGCGTAAACTGCATTGGCTGCCAGTTAAGCAGAGAGCGAAATTCAAGGGACTTTGTATTGTCCACAAAGCCCTATATGGACATGCCCCAGGGTACATAAAGGAACGCCTAAATAAATACGTACCTGGACGGGCCCTCCGATCAGCAGAAGCCGTCCAACTGGTCTGCCCTCGGAGTAACCTGGTCTCCAAAGGGGGTCGAGCTTTTTCGGTCCTCTTGCCACAACTCTGGAACCAGCTGCCCGATACCCTTCGGAAAGAACCTGGTCTGCTTCTTTTTCGGAAGCAGTTGAAAACTATCCTCTTTAGGGAAGCACTAGATACAACATATGATCTCTCAACACCATGAAGACCTCCCCGCCTTGACGTTATCCCGCTTCTTCCAAAGCGCTAAGAGACCTGTCGGTGTATATGCGCTATATAAAAATAAAATAACATAACATAACATAACAAATGTCACTTTACCCAGCCGTACAAAACTCATTTTTATAAGGGTATATCTTATACATTTCTGATTTCCCATTCCTGGGCTATCTAGAGAACACTCTGGGGGTTCCTATTATGCAAAAATATTGTAGGATATTCATTTTTAAGTGCCCCTACCACCAAAGTCGAAATTGAGCTAAAATTCACAATTTTACAAGCAGTTCTACCACTCAAGGCAGTTTTTAACCTGCTCTTAGGCTTCAATAAAAGTATACATATGCAAATATAGAACAAACAGCCACCACACACCGTACACAAATGAAAATAAGTATACAGAAACCAGCAGACTTATTATCCTACCTTTAAATTATTTGGAAACACATCGGACAGGACTGCTTTTCGCTGTGATTCTCCAGAGTTGCTTTGCATTACAAAACCGCATGGCAAGCCTTGCACAAACAAAATGAGCAGCTGCTGAACGGGTCAAAGGTCGGAGTTCTGCATTTAGCAACTTAGCAGGGTGAAGGGTAATGTTTGCTGGGACACTTCGACCTTCGAAAAGTTTTTGAAAGACGAGATGATAGCGCAAAGAGAGAAAGAGAAGCTTTGCTTCCTATTTTTGGCAAACACACGTTTTGCGCACTCATATGAAACGAAGGAAGACAGCCCTCAGTTGAGCATTGATCTGCCAGTTATATAAAATAATGGTTTTAGTTTAAAGAATACTGTGTAGGGGCTACGATAAGGAGGAACTGGATTTTAGTTTGCATTCATGCGCCCTCATGTTAATCTAGTACAATTGCTCAAGGAATTGATACATTTGTTGCTGACGCTTTCTACAGTACTCGATGTGCTTGAATCAGAGAATAGCCACTTTCTAAGATATCTCCTACAAGTTTGTTTGTGCCCAGTTGCTACAAATAGGGGTTGAAAGTGTTGACAGAAGTAAAACCTGTTTCAGGTTTTCCTACTGTCAAAATGGGGGAAGGAGGCTAGCTCCTCTACAAATTAAGGGTAGGCAAAATTATGTTTTCTCTCTTCTTTTTCTCACTTTTTTTGAGTCTGTCTAAAGCTATCTAGGAAATGGCCATGTGACAGTTAAGGCACTTTGCATTGTTCATAAGGCGGCACACAAAATGGGGCCTAAACCATTACAGAGAATGTTTACTTGGTACTCCCCAGCTAGAAGTCTTCGTTCCTCGGCAGCCCACCTAGTATGTACCCCACGAGTCAAGAAAACCCGACTAGGAGGTAGATCATTTGGCTATGCAGCCGCAAGGCTATGGAATAAACTACCAAGTGAACTCAGACAGACTGATGACTTACTGCAGTTTAGAAAAAGTTAAAAACCAGGCTCTTTCCAAAAGAATAGCCTTGAAAGATTGGCGCATGATGATTCCTAGTTTTATAGCTGCACAGTGATTTAGGTAATCCCAGCGCCAGGATGCCCGTTGGGTGACAGCTGCGCTATATAAATGCTACTTACAATTACAATTACAATTGGCTATTCTGTAATACTGTTTTAAAATTGTTAGAATTAATAAAAAGATGAAACACATAAGCTATGTTACTGCCCATCCTGTATGAAAGAATGAGTAGAACAGATTGATATTCCCTTATTTAATCTTTAAGGAAAATTGTATAGTGGGGGTTTCTGTTCAAAAATCTCAGGTGGCAACACTATTATTGTTTATGTTATTCTCATGTTCTATACAGTTTTGCAAGGGCATTGCTAGTTTTTTATTAGCTAGTCTCTGTCAATAAGCTGACAGCCCTTATTAGAGCTGGAGATAGGGTTTTTTTTCCTTTTAAAAATGATGTTACATAGTCCAGATCGTGAAAAGTACAATGCAGGAAAGACGCTCATGTGATCCTTAGCAAACATTTTGAAGGAAAATATTGTTTTATAGGAGTTTGTTTGTCAGAACATGTTCTGCTGAAGAAAATGTACCCACTATGTTGAAGTTTAGTTCTTTTTGCAATAAGAATCCCTGTTAAATTAGCAGTTTTAGATTTTCCTGCTGCGCCTATAACATGAGAGCATGGTCCTAAGCATAACATGTAAGAGAAATTATTTTACAAGTGTCTGCAGTCCTGTATAAGTAATGTAAAATATATGAGTAAAAGTGTAGAACATTTCCTTTTTCTTGAGGGTTCTTCAGATTAGTAATATAGGAATACACCAATGTAAGTATTTGGAGTATGTCTGTATTGTTTTTCTCTTTTCCTCAGAATTTAGTAAATGAACACAGACTTCCTTGGCTGTTTGGGATTGGGTGATGTATTACTCTTGTCAGTTCACCAAAACGTTCCTTTTATACTTGCCAATAGGTCCAGGGTTTTCTACTCTTAGATAGATGAAGTGGTTCTTGGGTGCCTTGCTAATGTATGGGGTGCCCCAGGACTAAGGAAGTATTCTGAGACTATCCTCTCTGTTGTTAGTTTATTTCTGTGCCTTGTCTAAAGACCTCTTGTTCTGTCCACCAATAGATATTTGCTGCCTTACAACCATTGCCAGAGGGGCCCGGACATCAGATCCAGCCTGGGGAGTCAGCGCCACTGCAGCTTGAAGCCAAAGTGAAGGTAACCAGCACAGGCGTTGCTGGCAACTAGGACCTCAGTGAAGGCGGAAGCCCTGGGATGTGAATTGTGTACCCCTGCCACTGTCTTGGGCGAAAGACGGGGTCACAAATCAGAAAGGAGAAATCATGGATCAAGTTTTTGATGCCCAGCTGAGAGAGTCACAGACCGACCAGAACGGCAAGGAGGCTTTGCTTGAGGTGACCCCTTTTGAAACAAGGGTTGCTTCAGAGATCCTAGCATCAGGCCTCTTAATCCTGGTCCCAAAGTGAATGCAAGTTTGCACCTTTGTTTGTTGATCAAGAGATACCTGGGCACACTGGATGCAATTTGTGGCCCTAACAAAAGAGCAGTGCGCCAGCAGAGCAATATAGGAGTTAGGGAAGGACTTGAGTTTAGGGTACAGGTGCTGTGCCTCTGGTGCCTGTTAGATTAAAGTGAAGAGAACTTGTGCACTGCTTGAGACACTGGACAGGATCGTTGAAAGACTTTTTCTTCTCAAACTGGGCCGTGATTCTTGAGTTGCGAGTTGTGCAGCTCCACCGTGGGAACAACAAGAGCCTGCCTGTGAGGCTCAAACGGACACAGGGAGAAGACTCCCCTCTGGCTGGTTCCACAGCAGCTAAAATTTCCCAAGGACTCTTTTTTTTGTTAGTAATGTACCCCTTTGGTCGTCCCATTTTTGAGGAGGAGCAGCCCTTTGCGGCTCCTTGTCCTAATTCCTATGGCCCTGTGTGGTCCTCCTGGTCCTTTGGAGCCAGGATGGTTTTTGTAATAATCTGTCTGACTTCTTTAATATTTGCATTACTTATAATGCTTATTCTACACGAAAAATGTTTTCCTGAGCAGTTGACAAATATTACTTTGCCCTCCTCCTAAAAATATATTAAATTGATATTTTAGCCCTCACAAAAGAAATACTGGAAAAGTCTATTGAAAATGTTTTTATTAAGTATGTGCTGTTGGCTATTAATTGAAATAGATAGTCACTGAAATACATCAGAGCCCTGAAACTTAGAATTAGACTAGATGATTTTGGACTCTTGTTTCTGCTTGGAGCTGGAAGCTACTGACTATCCTGTGTGTAATGATTAATACTTTTTACATGCTGTGTATGTATCCAATGTGGTCCAATGCTTTGCTCCATTTGCATCTCTGCTTGTATACCTGGGAAGAGGGAACGTTGCTGAAACAAAGGCCCAACAAATGTTGAATAAAGAGGTGGCCGAAATAATGTTAATAGATGTACGGGATGAATATCTAGATTACCCTAGATAAACGAATGTCTTCAGCCAATGCTGAAAGGGCCGTCTGTTGTAATTTGGCAGCACTTAAGTTAAGCATTGGCTGAAGACAGCCTGTATTTAGAGGCTAAATTGTCCGCTTTGTGGAATCCATTTTGTATTTCTGGCAGCCATTTTGGCTGCCATGTGCTACCATGTGCTCACCATGTGCTCTGTCCTACCTTCCTGTCAACTGCTCTTGAAATCTGCCTAGAGACAAGTTAACTTTAGTTCCTCTTGCTTTGCACATGCTCAGTTGAGCTTGCAGCTGTTTCAAGTTTATAAATGTCAGGATGTGTCTACTAAAAGTAGAAACTGTTAGCTCCACCCACTTGTCGACTGTGCATTCTCTGTATGACCTTATATGTACCTACAACCAGCATTTGTGTTTGTACCGCCTTCATTTGAGCCCCTGTGTGGGTATAAAAGGACCAGGATCCTTCCATTCAGTGTGCTACTTCATGCATTACTGAAGGGTGATGTGTGAATGTTAGCTCCACCTTATAAGGTTTAATAAACTCTGCCTTTTATATTTCAGTTTCTGTGCCAACTTCTTCCTAAGTGTCTGAGGACTCTGTGCAGAGAAGGGAGAACCCCTAAGCACTGGTAGGCCTTGTTGAGGCTCACTATTACACCAGGACGGAGAGATGTTCAAGGTTGAGAACTACAGTCTACGTTTCGATGCAATGGGAAACTGAAGGGATGTTGCAGATGCTCTCTCGAGTAACAAGTTGGTTGGTTCCTGTTGGTGTGAAAGGAGATAAGCACATTTCTGAATCTCCTGTTATTTTAATTGGTGTTCTCACAGTTAGAAACACTTATTTCCTTTTTCCAAGACTGAAGTCTGACCATGCTGACATAGCTCTGATCATGCTGACATCATGCCATCGAAATAGAGACCCTTAGTAGATGATCCTATATTTGACTTATGTTTAGAAGAGAGAAGAGAAATTTCTTTATGGAACACCTGTTTGCTATAATTTGTTTCTTTATTATTGTGGCTGACACTATTCTGTAGCTCATATTTTTACTGCTCAATCTACTGAGATATTACTGCTTATCTGCTCTACTGCTGTATCTCTTGAACTTATTTTTGGTTTGCTTATATACTGGATTGATTGGTAATCCAAAATAAAATCACTTAAATCATATTTGGCGATTCCTGGTCCTTATTGTGGAGTCCCCATTGACTTTGCAAGCTAGAAATGTATTGTTGATGTATTCTATCTTACATGGCCTCACGTCAACCAAAAAAGGTACATATGACCAATGGGGAAAAATCTTTTATGACTTTACTAAGAGATTGCGTTGTAAGTACCAGTACACTGTCAAGCTCTGTACTTTAAAACAAGTAATTCGGGACCTCTTTACTTTTAGCTGCATACTAAACTCTCAAGTCCGTCAGACTCGGTGTTGCAGGAAGACACTGATTACCCGTTAGAGTACGTCTTGATCTAGCATGCTGGCTGTTTTTATCGCAAGCGGTGATGCTGTCGGTTGAGAAGGTCACAAACAGCAGTCTTCATTCTGACATAAGGGATCAGATCACTCTTGCTTGGCGTAGCACATTGCAGTCATGTTCTTGATGAGGATCTTATGCGTTTCTCACATCCAAAGGCAGAACACTTTGACAGCCAACCAAATTGCCTGCAACTTTTTTTTATGTCAACACAAACTTTATTGTATTTTCAGTTTCAAGTATTAGGCATTACAGACATATGGCTTCCATCAAGCGAATGTGTACAACATAGTAAAATCAATATCATGTGTAGAGCGCCGTGGGTATAGCCTCTAGGACCACTCGCGACGGCGCTGATACTATAAGAAAATACAAGAATTACACAACATAATCCGCCCCCACCCAGATCCCCTAAACATCCAAAACCTTTGATGTGTCACTCAGGGGCTATCACCCTGAACAGGAAGAGCGGAGGGGGGATGTCTGTGCAAATGTAGTGCAGTAGAGACCTGGTTTGAGTGGGACCTGGGGGCGATGAAGCCTTTGTTAACACAAACCCTCCAGGGCGCAGTAAGTGATGGACCAACATATACATCGCACTGTGAGCCCAAGACCACCTCCCAGAGTGGGACGCGGGCCTTAAAAGCTTCCACTAGCCTGTCCCATTCCATGGAGATGGGGGGGATGCAGAGCCCCCTATATTCTTCTCGTCTAAGGGCCAAACTCTCCACCAGACCCCAATGATTGACCTCCATTGCCTGCAACTTAAGCAGATTGATGTGGCACCTCTGCTTTGTGCAGGACCAAAGAACCTAGATCTCCATGCCATCCACATGCCTCCCCCAACCAAGTGAGGAAAGAGAGTCACTACTGTGGCTATTGCTAGCGGAATACAGAGCAATCCACCTGAGGTCAGATGGTTTCGTACCAACCTCTACTTCAGGTCCTGGTAGACTTCCAGAGAGATCAGAGTATTACCATGAAGTGGCCATTAAAAGCAGAAGCACCTCTGAAGAGCTTGCATGTGCCACCTCACCTTTGGGATGACCAGAATGCAGGAGATCAGAAGTGTAATACTGTGATGACAAGCTGATAAGCCTCCATCCGAAATATCAGAATTATATTCCGGATGCCCTGGACTCAGAGTGCAGAGGAGAAGGCCTTCATAACAATTGTATTGAAAACAGCTGCAAAGATGTTTGAACTGGCTGAGTATTGGACTTGGAGTAGTTGATTGAATACCCCAGATGAAAAAGCAGAGACATCATGCTCGGAGGACACCTTCAACAACCAGCTGTCAAGGCCCACAAACATATCATCCCTGACCTACGAAGGTGAGCCACAACTACCAATATGGCTTTTCTAAAGTCTCAAGGGGCTGTTATAAGGCAGATTGGGACCACTGCAAACTGTTAGGAAGAGGAACATACCACAAATTCCAGATGCCTCCCACAAATCTGTAGAATGGAAAATGAAAATATGTGGTCTGCAAGTCAAGAGGCACCTAAAAATCCTCTGGCTCCAAGGCCAGGAGAATCAATAATGACACTTCCCACTTGACCTATCTACCTTTATATATGGAATTAATCCAATGTGAAGAGATCCAATTAAGTTAATTGATATTTTAATTTCATTTAAACATAATTTATTTTTCAAAATGTTTTCTTATTTTCATACAGTACACTTTTTATGAGCTTTTTTGCAAATACAATTTTAAAAACATACATAAATTCCACAAACAATACTACGATTACAAAAACAACACAGTGCTGTACAATACACAATTAGATCACACCACACACCAATCACTACCTCGCACTCATACATCACACCCATACATTTCATTACATATTTGGAATGTATAGGGATGATGTATGTGATATAGAACATTTTTATGAGTTGTTTTGTGACTACAATCTTAAAAAACATACATAAATTCAACAAAGAATACTACAATTATTACAAAAATACAGTGCTAAAAAATACACCATTAGATCACACCACACACAAATCATTACCTCTCACCCATACATCGTGTGATGTATGAGTGAGAGGTAGTGTGGGCAGACAGGAACCTAATGTCCCCTGCCACAATTCAATGATGCCTAGCAACCTGGTAGTTCACCACTGAGGCATTAAGGGGTCTGTCCCAAGTTGCAACTACGGGGTCCACAAAAACATCATTGAATTACAGAATTCATTCTGTGGAGAAAGAGGCTTGCTGCAAAACTTTCACCAACTGCTTAATCTTGGGTTCCTTGAATGGAAAAGGAAGTTCAAGTACTTCAGTAGCTTTCTGGATCACTGCAGTAAAAGATGCATAGTCGTCATTTGAAGGACTGGATGAAATTCCAGCTCAACTTCCGTAGTCCAGACTGCTGACATTTAAGAGAGCTATGTAAAATCCCTCATCCCTGTAATGTGGGGAAGATTGCATGACTCAACTTGAGTGGTGGGTAATAGGGAATACATTTAAATGGCTTTGAAAGTTGAGCCAATGAAAGCATCAAACAGCAAATTTCTGTGTGCATGGCAGAGACTTGCTTGAAAATTCATCCTTGAAGGAGGCTTTGACTTTTCTTGTAGGAGCCCAATTGCCTGTGTTTGATGTTTAGGGATCCATTCCATGAGTGGTGTCAGCAGCACTGAACTCAACGCCTGTCACAACTGAAGTTGTTTAAGTCATCCTAGGTGCTGAAGCGACTTTTGGATGGCCCAAACAGGGTAGACAGACTTCCAGGCCTAAGCCACTGGCAGAGAAACTGCCAAAGTTCCTGTGGGCCAGAAGGCATGTAGTAAAAGGTAGAGCAGCCCTAATGCAGTGAAGCCTTGCCAATTCAAAGGTCTACACTTACTGTAAGTCAGTGAACAGTGCCTTACCTCTGACAGCAACCTTTCAAAGACAGGCGCAGGGTCCAAGGAAGATGTTGAGGCTAGAGGTGTCACTGACTTTCACAATTGTACCTCAAATGAGTGTCACCTGGGAGAGGAAAACTCCTGTTTGTGATTCTTTATATTTTCTTGTGACAGGATTTTTCCTTAGAAAGCTTGCTCTTAGATGACTTACCTGATGAAAGAGAACTGGAGTGGGAATAATCCTGTTGTTTGCAGGCCAGAATCATGAAAAGTTAGCCTTCCCACTTCTTGGTTGCCTTGAAGTCCATGAGGCGATATTTGTCACAGGAGCTGAAGTCATGCTTGATACTTAGGCACTAAAATCAGAGGTTATGAGGATCTGATATTAACATCTGCGTGAGGAAGGAGTGACAGTGCATGAAGCCTGATATTTTATTTTGTGGGGAGGGAGAGATGACATGACCCTAAATTACACCACCAAGTTGTCAAATTTTGAGGAAGACCTGAAAACTACTCCAGGAGGAACTCTGGATCCAAGTCAAAGAGCATGGAAAAAAGGAACTGACATCAGCACATAGGGTGACACCTTATATGGCTTTGTGCTGTCATATCTAGAGAAAGACTGGATCTGCTGCAGGAGCTACACTATGCCACCTAATGCCACTGGGAGCCATTGCAAAGTTCTAGATCAAGTATGGGACTTGGAGGAAATTGAAAAAGTAAGCTGAATTGTACATGTGCACATATATTAGATTGGTCAAGAAAAGATTGGAAGAACCTGAATCTGACATATGTCAGAAAACTCCGTCAATTTGTACAAGCATCACTTTAAAAAAAAAAAAAATAACTGAACATATGAAAGCTCCATCATGTGGAGGAAAGGACTATGACACTAATGAATTTTTACTTTTGGCTGAATCTGAAAATGGGAGAGGAATAATTAGATTTGTTTGCTTAGTTTTCTGTGTGGTGCTCTTGCACTTTGATTCTGGTGCTAAAATACTGCTTTACCTTTCAAGTTTTTGAAGAACTGAAAGTAGCATTGTCTTGCTATGTCAACCATCATGCATTTCTGGGGTGGAAATATGGGTGCTATTTGGTCAACGCTTTGGTTCATATTCACAAAGCATTTTTCATCT
The DNA here is from genome assembly GCA_963921515.1 of Calotriton arnoldi. Lineage (NCBI taxonomy): Eukaryota > Metazoa > Chordata > Amphibia > Caudata > Salamandridae > Calotriton > Calotriton arnoldi. The sequence continues at coordinate 597,414 of CAWUFW010006869.1, forward strand.
GTGCATTTTCAGCCAAAAATGGCTTAGGTGCCAGTCAGGAATTTTCAGGATTCTTTTTCTTTTCAACAATATGTTATTACATTTTAAATAATCCACACTAGAATGATGAAAGATCGTCACCTTCCTCCTCCTTAAACGAAAGTCCTGATGGGTGGATACAGAGAATAATAATCACATACAAACATGTAATTGCTTATATCTTGCACTTAGACAGCAACAGTAGAATTTACAAGTCTAAGATACATCAGTCGGCTTTCATGGTAATTAGTTTCAGTGACCTCAGTGATATCCGGTAACTCAGTGCCTGGTATCCCCCTGTAGGCGCCATATGCGTTCATATTTGTTTCCCATATTATTAATTCCGATGTCAATTTCTCCATCACCAGTAATGGCCATAGCTTACTCGCCCATTCATGCACTGGGGGAATGTTTGGGGATTTTTACTTGAGGCGAATCAGTTGATTTGCCACAAAAATCACATTGGTAACTATTCCACAATCTAAGCCCGTTAGATGTTTAAGGTTAGCAGGCCCTAAGTTCAGTGTCATCGTGGTGCAATTAGGTCTTATAGCGTACTCCAGAACCCCCCTCACATGACTTAGGATCTCTTTCTAAAAGAACTTCAGACGAGGACAAGACCACCATATATGCAGGGCATCTCTTTCCTGTCCACATTCCTTACAACACAGCCATGCAGTGTTCACATACATCTGTTTCCGTTTCATTGGGGTGTAATATGCCATGATGTTATATGTTTATATGACTCTGTACCGCATACCTTTGCATATAGAGAGTATATCTGCCTAAAGTTTCTGCCATTGACTTACCAGAATATCAATATTTAAGATACGTTGGCATCTTGACATATACATCCTCTGAACAAAGGGGCCCGCATCCATAAGCATCAAGTAAATACTGAGGGGCAGACTTGCGAGATTGCCACGGAGTGCAGTGCATCACCTTGCTGCACTGCTTGACAGGGAAAGGGCAGGAATGCACCGTATTTAAAAGAATATGGCGCATTCTTGCCTTTTGCCCTGTGCTGGCGCCTTTAGATAGCCTGGCGCCAACCCAGGCACCCTTGCACCACAGTGCAAAGGTGTCTCCATTCTATGCAGTACTGTTTTTGTGCAGGAAGGGGCACCTTCCTGCACAAAAACAATCATGAGAGGCATATGCCTCTATCTACGTGTGCTGCAGAATGCAGCACACACAGAAAGAGGAAGTGTTGTAGGAAATGTAAAAAAATAAACACACCATAGAAAATATAACACACAAAATATGACGCAACAACAAACCCAACCAGAAAATACATAGCTGTTCGAGGTTAAAAACCAGTTTAGGCCCAAATCTTGCACTGCCACACGCAAGATGAAAAGTTCACTTGAGGACACAATAGAATAGGTAACTTGAAAGGGTTTCAGTCAAAGGCCAGCTCGTGTTTAGAGCGCTTGAAAGCATTTATGATTTTGACATGAGTCCACCGGCACCCACTTTGTGCTTCCAAACAGATCGTGGCCTGATTAGACAATGGGTGCAGCAAATCGAATTAGCTCAGAGCACATGGAGATCTAAGGTGCCTAATTAGACAATGGGTGCAGGGAAGTAAATTAGTTCAGAGCACACAAAGGTCTTAGGTGCACAATGCTGAAAGCACACACTTCACTTAAAATACATTTATCATGAACGCACACATTCACAAGCAGACGAATGCTTTGGTTAGCAAGCATTGTTGGGAGTGCAATGAAGAATGTGTAATGGATTGGGTAGAATACGCGATTATGGAGTCACATGTCTTTGTGTGTTTTTCCCATTTTAAATCTGTAACTTGCAAGTCAATTATTATTTACTGTTTGTAATAAACCATTGCGCAATTGTATATAAAAAGAACTGTCTGCGAGCAGCAATTAGAGAAAACTGAAGTGTAGTCCGTGTTGTGTGTGTTGAAGGTCTTGCTCCCTGTTGCAACAGTAAATAGTTGTCTTTGCATTGCCAAGAGGAGTCTGTGTCTTCCTTTTTTATAAGGTTTTTGTCGCCCTGCAACAGAAGTAACGAGGAGAAATAAATATATTTCTCCTTGTTAACGCCTCTCCTGGGAAGGTGTATCTTTTTGGTGCATTTCCAGGTTTACCAGTTCTGGTAAATCTGGGAATGCATCAAAAACCATGGAAGTTCCGTAGGAACACCCGTGCAACACCCATGGAACGCCTCCTCTATTGCAGAGTAAGGCAAAGCAGCAGTTTGCGCTGCGTTGCTTTAGTCCAGATTTATGGAGTCACTCAAGCCACGCAAAGTGGCCTTGCGTGGCTTCATAAATTGCATGCAAGGTTTACATCGTGCATGTACCTCGTTTCGTGGTGTAAACGTGACACTAACTGGCTCATAAATATGTCCCTGAATGTGAAGACTTTCAATGATGTATAAGAGTCAAAAGCCTTCTCCCACTGATTAAGGGGCCTGGTCGCTGCTGTTCTGTTCACTGGATGCTTGGGACAATGCTGCAACTGAAAATATTGCATTCGATTGATCTCGCTAGGTTTGAATTCTCTTTTGCAATGGTCAAAAAGATTATTCTCCCCTCCCCCAGGAATAAATCACGGAGCAGCGTCACCCCTCTGACCATTGCCTACTTCCCTCGCCAGCTTTCCCTGGAGTAAAATCCGGATTATGCTTTAAGGGCACATAGGGTAACAGAAAGGAATTAAGGCTCTGTCCTTTAGTAACCAAGTCCCATATCTCTTCTGCAAGACGTATTACTTTGGAGAAATAGCAAATAGGGAGCCTGGCAGTTCTAGGCATCATAGTATTGCCCAGAGATGACTTTCTATTCCTGCCACATCCATATGTATCCTGTTTCATTGTATCTCATGTATGAACCATTCAATTCAAAGAGTATTGTAAGGTGAGAGGCTTGGTACTAACATTTCACATCCCAAAGCCCCAACCCACCTGACTTCCTTTTTGCTTGTAATACTTTCCGGGAGATGCAGGTTAATTTCCCGCCCATACGAAAGTGTCTATAGCCCCTTGAAGGGACTCTAGATCTATCTCAGGGCTCTTACCAGTAGGGCCTGAAATGTGTATAGCAGTCTAGGTAGTATGCTCTGTTTCACTGCCGCTAACCTATCCATCCAGGAAATATAAATATTCAGCCATCTACGTAGATGAGCAGTGAGTGTATTGAATAGCTTGGGATAATTTCCAGCATGAAGATAATGGAGCTTCAGTGTAATGTTGATTTGCAGATATTAAAGTTTATCCTTAGCTTAGCGAAATGGAGTGATTGCCACGAGGCAACATTTCGCTTCTTGCGGGAGTCCCATACTCAGTAACTCAGATTTTCCCAGGTTAACCATGAACCCTGATACCATCCCTAAGTTCTCTGTTACTTTCAAGGCCCATGAGATAGAAGATTGTGGCTCAACACCGTCAGGAGGATGTCATCCGCAAACAGATGAATCTTATGATGATCATCCCCAAATGGTATCCCTTTGATACCCAGGTATTGTCGAATAATAGCAGCTAGGGTTCAATCGCCAGTATGAAGAGTAAGGGTGGTAAGGTGCACCTCTGGCAATTGCCTCTGACCAGGGATATGGTTTTCATTTCCGCCCCGTTGACTAGTGCTCTAGCTACTGGGTGTTTGAAATTAGCTTTTATCAAGCCTGCATATGTGGACCCAGGCATTCTCCTATTAGCACTAGGTAGAGAAAAGTCCAACTTATTCTTTTTTCAGCATCTAATGAACGAAAAGCTCTAGGAATTTCCCTGCAATTTGCTTTTTCAATAAGGTGGAACAACTGCCTAATATTATCTGCAGCTTGTCGATTGGGGGTGAATCCCGATTGGTCTGGATGAATTATGTAGGGCAGTTGGGGCATCTATTTGCTAATATTTTAATAAACATTTTGGCATCTGAATTTAAAATCGCTACAGGCCTGTATGCCTTTCACAAATTCACAGGTTTGCCAGTTTAATGTATGAGAGTTAAGTGAGCCTCCGTCATGGTGGGTGTGATCGTGCATGAATGAAGGAAAGAACTAAATAAGTCTACAAGACATGGGATCAACTCTGGGAGAAAATATTTAAAGCCATTTTCAGCCCATCTGGCCCCAGAGCTTTATTCGGATAAAGGTCAGAGACCGCCCTCAGATCATTTTTAGCTGTAATTACCTCCTCTGAAGCATTACAGTTGGCCTTGGGTAGTACAAGGAGATTGTCTGCTCTGAAAAAGGCCTCTGCATCTGGGTGGTGACCATGTAGGAAATCCTATTTTGTAGCTCTCCTAAGCAGCTCTGCAAAACCTCATCAGCAGAGAGGAGGAGACTTTGCTCTTTTTCTACGTCATTACTAATGGCCAGGCTGTCTGAGGTTGCCTTCACCATTTATTGCTGTTGGTTTGCTAATCTATTTCCAGTATTCTAGGATTCCCTTTTGTGTTCCAGGTTTTTTGGTCATTGAAGTTGACAGTACTCTTCACCCACGTGCATCAGAAAGTATTAATCAATCCCACAGGTGGCCAGGAGATTTTTTAACTGGATTTCCTGGGACCTATTTTCCATTACTGTCCTCAAGATGTGTTTTAATCTGGTAGCTCTCTGTGTCTGCAGCGCAAATTTAGTTGGACCCTGATAAAAATCCTCCTACTTGTACCTTACTCTAGGAATGGCTCTGTGGTATAACTCAGGATTAAGGGGCCTCCACAGTCGCAAATAATCAGGGTTCTTCAATTGCGTTTCTCATTATTTCATTTCAGGCCAAGTCCCCTTTATTTACCTCTCAGGGATTTGGATGTGCAGTGTTAAGATTTCCCATATCCAGGAGGACTCACAGGGTCCAGTGGTAGCGTCTGCCGTCGCGTATCCTCTCCTCAAAGTGTTCTGCTGTTTTGGCGATTCAGTGCGGACCGCAGCACTACTTTAACTTAGCTTCGCTTTTGTCACAGTGCTTGCCAGACAGGCTGAAAGGTGGTGACATTCACCTGAGGAGCACACTGGATGGTGGCAGGCTGCTTACTTACATGTTCTCTTTTCACCACCAAACTGGGGCCTCCTCTGTCATCTAACGAGTAGCTTTGTCTTCCCCCTCCATTGCTACTCGAAACGGCACTCCGCCATGGTCTGCGGGGCTTGAAGGAACGGTCCAGGCGTGGAGCTAAATAATGAGATGCCACAAGTGTCTGCTTGCAGAACACCTCTGATGCAGGATTCTTGACAGGTGTAAATGGATTTACACTGTGGATTTCTAAGCCATTCAAATTTTGGGATGATGCGTAGATCAAGGAGTGGGGTTGCTTGAAAGTTTATGAACGCCCACTAACTTGTCAGTTTCTTAGCATTCAGAAAGTCTGATCCAACTCTTTTCCATCTTTGAAGTTGCCAGAGATTTACACAGAACTAGCTGGAGTAACTCCCTTTCAGGGTGGGAAGGGGAGTGGATCTTGCCCAAACAATGACTGAGTGTACGGGAAGGGATTTCTCCATGGGGAAAGAGAAAAAAATATAAAAGAAAAAATGTGTAATTGCATATCAGGCTGCATTTCCCCAATGCATAACTGCAGTAAGCATAACTACACTTTATGGAACTGAGAGCACATGTGTTATATGGTATTTACAGGTTTTTTTTAAATGTAGATAAATGTAATTATTTATCTGTAAAGGCAGTTTCTTCTAGTGACCTCAGACTCTCCTGCGCGAGGTGCAGGTACTCATTGGTATGCTTCCAAGTTGAGTTTGTCCCAGGTATTTGGCCATCGTCAATTGGTGAGTCAGTTCTCTGGTGGTGGACACAACTCAGGCTCTAGTGCTTAGTGACTCTTCAGTAAACGATCTTTGAGATTACCTACTGACTTTATTACACAGAGAACATGTCCCACATGACATTGCCATTTGCATGCCTGACGTAATGTGCACCTGTTCGTAGGATACTGCGGGCGCAGATGTAGTACTTTTCTTTGTGAATTGGGCCCATGGTATTTAAGCATTATAGTTAATGCACTCTAAAAGCTTTAGAAACTTAAATTTGGACAAAGCAAAGTGAAACATATTGTGTCAAATATGGAAATGAGAAATCAACACTTCCTTCATGTTTGCAGACGTGTGAGTGCAGCCAGTAATGTTTTGCAATATCTGCCTATAAGAGCATTTTTGGAGGTGCTCCTGCTTCTCCTTGACTTTGCAATCATACAATTAAGAGAATATTTCAGAATATTTGGAAGTGTAGGGAAATTTGGCCACAAAAGGATTGCCCAGAGCACATAATATGGTATCCATCATATAGACAAGTCAGTGTGGGCAAGCTTCACTTTCATAAATTCTGGAAGGTTTTTCCCAACATTCATGCCCAAAGACTTGATATCTATTAACTTGCTCATTTCAAGCACCCTTCAGTGTGTGGGACACTGAACTTTTGGCATGTCTTCCAAAACCAGCAGAGAGATCTAAATGTTATTTATCCTTCAATATCAGAACCAGACTTCTTATTCGTTTTATATTTATTTTTTTAAATGTTTTCATCTGTATGTTTCCGTATTTATTTTGTTCCTTGTATCATCAGTGGTTTCCCACGCATATCTTTTCTTCTGTTAAAAATGAAGACACAGATAACTTCTTTCCACAATTACTTTTGTAGGAATGATTGATGAATATGTTTATTAAAAACATGATCTATTACACCTACATTAAAACCAATCAAATGTAATCATTTATATCACCCATAATCTTAAAGGTTTATATTAAGAAAGACTGATCTAGAAGAGAAGGCATTGAACATTTGCAGAATCCTGGCAGAAGAAAAAGGTTTATGCATAAGAGATGATCAGCTGTGTACAAATGTGTACAATATTCACTCAACATTCAAGTATCATAAAGTAACAGTGATTGCGTTCAATTAGACGTTATTATGTTATTAATCATACACCTACATAAGTAATTTCAACAGTAATCAAGCCTTCATAAGACATTTATTGGCTAGAAATCATGGCACACAAATAGTTTTTATTTTATAATCATCATACACTAACACAATAGTTACTGTGCCACTATTCAAGCTCTCTGAAAATATTATTCTGTCAATATTGATGCCTGGTTACTTACCGGTAATAATCATTACTCCGAGTCCTTGTCTTCCTCGTCACAGTCCTCACGTCAGAGTTTACTCCATTCTGCAGAACCTACCTACCAAACTTGACTTCCCTTCCCATTCTAAGATGGCCCCGTCCTGCCCGAGTACAAGTACCTCACATCTGGGAAGGACTTCCTGAAATACCCAAACAAGACCGCAATCAGCAGACAGGGTAAAGGCGGGCGGCACTCAGGACTGTGACAAGGAAGACAAGGACTTAGAGGAATGAATATTACCGGTAAGTAACCGGGCATTAACTCCTCATCTGTCTTCCTCTCACAGTCCTTACGTCGGAGTACCTACCCAAGCCAACCACTGATTGTAGAACAAAACCACACAACAAAAAGTGCAAAACAGAGGAAGAATTAATGAGACAAATCATTCAGAATCATACTGCAGGAGAAACAGCAGAACGCAAAACAGCGGTACCAAAATAAGAAGAGACAGCCCCACACACGTGCAAACATTAGTGGGTAATGAACATGTGGGGCTGAGACCAGGTTGCAGCAAAACAAATGTCCAGAATAGCAGCCCCCTTGAAGGACACCGAGGAGGCTGAAACACCCCTAGCAGACCTCCCCAAAAAAAGACTCAGGGAGAGGCCACCTTAATCCAACGAGACAAGGTGGAAAGGGAGGGCTTACCACTCAGCCGGTCCAAACATGGGAGACAAATAAGTCATCCGACTTGCGTAAGTCTGCAGTGCGACGCAAGCAAATCAAAAGAGCCCGATGGACATCAAGCGAGTGCAAATGCACCTCCTCAGCAGAGACAGGAGAGGGACAAAAGGTGGGCAAAACAATATCCGAATCCAAATGAAAGGAAGACACTACCTTCAGAAGAAATGCCAGACTAGGCCGAAGCACCACTTTGTCAGGAATAAAAGGAAGGAAAGGCGGGGAGGAAAGCAAGGCCCCAAGCTACTCAACCTGCCTCCTCGAAGAGATGGCTACCAGAAAGACCACTTTAACAGAGAGGAAAAGGAACTCCGCAGAGTCCAGAAGTTCAAAGGGAGCCTCCTGGAAACCCTGCAAAACCAGCAGCAAACCCCACAGAGACACAGGGGAATGCACCACAGGCCAGCGAAGACAACTACTATGCAGGAAATGAGCTGCCAAAGGAGACACCGACTGGACACACTCCCCCCGAAATGCTACAACAGCTGCCCACTGACTATGGAGGGTAGAAACAGCCAAACCTAGCTGAAAACCATCCGAAGGAACTACAAAACATCAGGAGGCACACAGGAAGAAGAGGAGAGATGCCTATCCTGACACCAGAGTGAGAAATTCCACCAGTGACAGTAATAAGCCTGAACAGTAGACGGTTGCTGAGACTGCTGGATGAGCTTAGCCACATCAACATCTACATCCACCGTGCAACCCTGCCCTAAGAGGGAATGCTGTTCAAGTGCCAAACCACTAGCTTCAACCAGCGAAGAGTGTCCAAGGCAAAGGGGAGGCAGACGTAGGGGAGATGGAAGAATGGGCAGCACCCAATGGGGAGAGACAGACAGGTAGAGAAGACAAGGAAACCAAGGTCTCTGATAGTAAGCCTGAGGTTCAAGAAAGACCTACGCCTGGTCCTGGACCACCCAAGCGAAAAGGGGGAGGGGTGGAAAACAATAAAGGAGACCAAGAGGCCAGGGAACTGCCAGGGCATCCACTGCCCACGCCCTCGAGGAGGGAACCAGAGATCAAAAGTGGGGAAGAAGGGCATTCTCCTCGGTGGCAAACAGATCCAGCTAAGGGTGACCAAACAGGGACTGAATGAAGGGAAAGACCTCCAGAGCCAGACACAACATCACCGAGTAGGGAAACCTCAGATCAGAGCATAAGGCAAATCTGCTGAGCCAGGACAATGAAAGAGAGAAGGACACATGCCCTCCTGGTAGTTCAGGTAAGAGCGGACCACCTGTTTGTCTGCACACACACAGAGGAAACCACCAGCAGGGGACGAAAAACCCGGAGAGCCTGCAGGACAGCCACCAATTCCCTCCAATTAGAAGACTGATACGCCTCAAGCAGGTCCAATAGGCCCTGAGCCGAGACCTGCCCCAGAGTGGCACCCCAACCCTTCCCACTGGCATCAGTTGTGAGAACCAGGACAAGCCAAGGACTCAAAGAGAAACCCCTGCCCATATGAGCGGGGTCCAGTCACCACTGGAGAATCTGACGGACCTGAGTGGTCACAGGAATCAAAGCCTCGTAAAACTGGGACAGCGAATCCCAATGCGCATGTAGATGGTGAACAAGCGGATAAAGGTGCAACCTCCCCCAACGAACCGGAGCCAAAGAAGAACACATCTCCCCCTGACTGCAAAGTCAAATCTGGGCAGAGGCTGAAGCACTAAGAAGGAGAGAGGACATTGCTCTTCTGACACCACGATCTCCCCCAGGTCCATCTGGAAGCGTGCCCCAATTAACAGGAGATCCTGGGAAGACCCGACCTGGGACTTCTTCCATTTGATCAGGAAGCCAAAGTCCTGCAGCAACGTGGTCACTCTGCGAACCTCCGACTGTGCTTTTGGAAAAAAGAACAAGAGGTACTCATCCAGTCGTCCAGATATGGAAACACCTGGATACCCACCGAATGTAAAATACCCACCTGAGGAGCCAGGAGCTTGGAGAACACCCTCGGGGCAGAGGCCAGCCCAAACGACCCAGAACTGGAAGTGGCTGCCATGGACCGACACCAGGACAGAATCTGCTGCAGGGAAACCATCTTGAAGGAGACATAGGGAATGAAGAGATTCACTCCTTTGAGATCCAGCACACAGTGGAGGTCCCTGGAAGCCTTCTGGACCAGGAAAAACAGGGAATAATATCCCTGGAACCGCACCCCAGGAGGCACAAGAACAATGCGCTCCTTCTGAAGTAGCAAGTGAATCCCCTGAAGGAGAGTGGACAACTTCGCTGGGGAACAAGGAGCAGGAGTCTCAAAAAATAAGGAGAAGGAGCCTTGCTGAAATTTATTTTTTAACCGCCAGAGACCACTTGGTCGGCCCAGGCATCAGAAACTGAGTCCAAACCTTCTGAAAGTACTGCAGACACCCCCCCACTGGACCGAACCTGGAACCGTCATGCCTTAGGAGGGGTGGGAGAGAAGGAGGCAGTGGAGTACCGGGACTTGTCAGCATGAGGGATTCTCGGCCGCGACTTCTACCTCGAAAGGGCTGGTGTTACGGGGTCTTACCCACAGCAGGAAAAGCCCTGCGGAACCGAAAACCTCTGCCTCTGGAAGCAGGACGAACTGGAGTGACCAGCATCTGATTCTCCGCAGACTTCATTATCATGTCCTCCAAGTCACTGCCAAACACCTTAGAACCTGTAAAAAGCAGTTTAAGAAGGACCGCCTTCTGTGTGGCATTGGCCTTTCAAGACTGCATCCAAATGTTGCCCCAGGTGGCAATAGCGGCACTAGAGACAGCTGCAGAAGCACAGAGGTGATCAAAAGTGACATCGGAAAGAAAGCACACCTGCTGCTCCATCAAAGCCAACAATGTAGAAAAATCCACGCAGTCCTGTAATTTCTCGGTCAAAGAATGGAAGTCTTTAAGAAGGGACTGAATGGCATAAGTACAGTAAGCATTGGCACTAACGGCAAGGTTCAAAGCTGCATAGGCAAGCTTCACAGACCCTTCCACTTTATGGTCCACCGAATCCGAAGGAAAAGCATCCCCAGACACCACTGCCACTTCCACTGTCACCTGAGAAGACAACCCAGCAATAATGTTGTCAATTTTAGCAGAAGAGGGAAATTCCTCCCCAAAGGCCACCAAGGGGTAACACTTCAGCAAGAAACGGGGAAAAGCCTGCTTCTCCAAATTTTCCCACTCATTAGCCAGCGCCTTGCAAATGGATGCATGTAAGGGCGGAGATTCCAGCTCAAACCACTGATATTGGGAAAGAAGTTGTCCTCATCTGGAACTGGAGTGACCAAAGCAAAGCCCAAATTGGCCCGCACATGCTGTAGAACCTCGGCCAGATCTGCGCTTTGCACAAACCGGCCCTTCAAATCCTCATCCTCCCCGCCAATGGGAGGGTCCAATCTAGGCACTTTGGCAGGAAGCGCACCCTCACAAGCCCAGAAAGCAGCCTCCACAGAAGCCGCAATGATGGCCTTTAGGTCAGGGGACACCAGAACACCAGATGATGGCCCAGCCAAAACCGAAGAGGCCTCGTGATCACTCATAATGGGGCTGGTAACAGGTCCCAAGCAAAGACCAGATATGTTACACAGGCACCAGAAAGCAACACACCAAAGCCACCAAAGCACAGGAATGAGGCAATAGTACAGAAGAAAATAACTGGGCGGCACCCCTTATGTTACTAATGCAACGAGGAAGCCACCGGCAGCCCAGTAAACCCTAGACTCCTGTCGTAACCATGCAGGCCCAGCCCACACGTGCGATCACAATAAAAATACAGGAACCGCCCAGCAAACCTGAAAAATCGAAGGAAAAAGGAAAAAGAAAACAAACTACCGAGCCAAGAAGGCAACCAGTGCAGGATGAAAAAAAACAGGAAATCCCTCCCAGGATGTGAGGTACTTGGACTCGGGAAATACGGGTGCCATCCTGGAATGCGAAGGGAAGTCAAGTTTGGTGGGTAGGATCTGCAGAATGGAGTAAACTCCGACGTGAGGACTGTGAGAGGAAGAGGCTCGAGGCGGTAATGATCTTTAGTTTCTGTGCTTGTGCAGTTTGTTACACATGACTCAGTTGTAGCCTCTGGCCAGTGGAATTTGATAAAGAATACTTTAGCAAGTGGTGAACAAAACGACCTTCAATCCATTTTCTGAACTGGAGTTGAAGTTTTTAGGTCTGGTCGAATGGGAATGGGGCAGTACCATCAGAGATCTGCCACAAGGCTTTATTTCTGAGAGGGTAGATAACCAAAATGCCATGACTGACTGAGATAGACTGGAGACTCTCTTGTAGAGTGAGAATTTGCCAGAATGAAGAGCCACTGGGCATTAGAGAACCGATGTGCTGGATATATTCTTCAGCTGTATCTTGTTGGCCACTCTCAGCCAGAACATGGAATCACAATGTTGATGAAATGTGCTTCCTGTAGCCAATTTTTATCAGAAGGTGGTAAGTCACAGTTTGTGCCTCTTGGACGCAGTCCACAAGGGCACTGGAAAAGTCCAAGTAACAGCTGCTTTTGCTGTTTAGTCTCCAAGGGAGTGACTGTTACAGCTACACTAAAATTTAAATGAATCTGATGCGATCTTTCCCCAATCTACGATACGCTTTATGCTTTTTTTGCACCTTGTACTGCACTTTAAGATCGCACTTTCTACACTCTCTCTTATGTCATATGAATTTTAATACACACCAAGAAGGGTTGTAGTTTTTACAGCGTTTAGACTCAACTTCAACATGTTATTCAGTTATAAATTACATTTCTTCTGCTCTAAGATTAAGAAGTAAATATGCCCCATAATCACGCTAACCTCAGACCTTGTCTAGTCGTATAGCGCTCATTATTACATTTTATTGTATTATTAACTGATGTATATAGACTGCATGTTTGTATTGATGTACCCCTTTCAAATTACCTTCTAATTTAACAGGCCTATAATCGTGGCCTTTGTCTTACGGGTAATTGTTGGGTGGTTTACTATAAAGCACCAAGTTGTCTCCACTAAAGGGTATGTCTCCACGTTTTTATGTCGTTATGTCTTTTTGTCTTTCGATGATACGCTAATATTGAAAGTCTGTTTTTATTACTGAGTGAATTTGATGTTTTATTCTGTGCTTTTATGGTCATGTTTTGACCGAATAAAGATTGTACTGACTGAAATGGATCTGAGTAGTGGAAGAGTTTTTGGGATAGTGAATTAAGAAGGCGACCACCACTTTACTCTTTGGCACTATAAAGAGAAGCTGTTAATGTGAAAGCCTTTGTTAGCATCAAAAGACTACTTACAGGAAAGGATTTAGGGCCATATGTAGGTAGCTAAATACCGGTCGGTAACGGCCGAAATTCGGTAAATCACCCGTTACCGACCGGTATTTAGGAGATTGAGATGTAGGAGGCCAAAAAGAAGGAATCGGTAATTATGAATCGGTAAATACCGATTCATCATTACCGAATTCAAATCTACCCATTCGGAAATCACCGATTCCTTATTTACCGAATCGGTAAATAAGAATCGGTAAAAACGAAAAAAGAGATGTAGGTAAATTCGGTAATACCGAATTACATGAAATTCGGTATTTAAGAGTCGGTAATTAACACTGACTGAAAGCAGGTGGTAATCATCTACAGCGAATATAAGCAATCCCAAAATGCAACAGTGTGATCACTATGGCGGCTTTCTATGTGATTGCAAGGCGGCTACGTCTACAGGCAGCAGGAGTGAGGATCTGGAGAAGGGAGGAGCGCATTTACAGACAGCGCATCACAATCTTCCAACAGACTGAGGCTGAGATCCATGAAAGGTACAGGCTACACCCCCACACCATCCTGGACTTGATAAGGGACTTGCACCCACTCCTGGAGCACCCAACACCAAGGGCGCACACCATACCACCACATGTGCAGGTGCTCTGTAGCCTACATCTACTCGCATCTGGCAGTTACCAGGGGGTGATAGCTGCGGTAGGCGGGGTGTCTCAGAGTTGCCTGTCCCGTTTCTTCAGAAAGTTCCTGGATGCCATGATGCAGAGAATGCACCACTACATTAGCTTCCCAAACACACAGGCGGAACTGCTGAAAACCAAGACAGACTTTTACCAGATGGCACAGTTCCCGCATGTCATAGGCTGTATTGATGGCACACACATTCCAATCTGCCCACCAGCAGCCACTGAGCACATCTACAGGAACAGAAAGTCCACCCACTCCATAAATGTGCAGGTAATCTGCAATGCTGCCAACATCATCACTGACATCGTGGCCAAATTTCCTGGGAGCACCCACGACTCATACATCTTCCAGAACAGTGGGATCTACACACGCCTGGCTGCGGGAGAATTTGGAGAAGGATACCTGCTAGGTAAATCACTGTGACACTCACTCATACTTACTGCAGATGAATGTGTATTGGTGTATGTGACTAATGGCACTCTCATCCTCACCTAGGCGATAGTGCATATGCCGTGCGGTCATTTATCCTCACTCCCTACCTAAACCCATCAACCCTGAGTGAGAGACGATACAATGTGGCACACAAATCAACACGCAACGTTGTGGAGCGCACGTTTGGACTATTGAAAAGCAGGTTCCGCTGCCTCCACAAAAGCGGAGGCGCACGTCAGTACACACCCATCATCTGCTGCAAAATCATTGCAACTTGTGCAATGCTGCACAACCTTGCCACAAAGAAAGGTACAGAAGTGGAATTAACAGATTTTGAGGACAATGATGATGAATTAGCACAGCCAGAGCCCAACGCAGCAGGAGTGCCACCAGCAACAGATGGGAGACAGAGACGGGCAGAGATCACATGCAACTATTTTTAAGTAAGTAAGGAGACACAGCCAGTAGTTGTATGTAATGACGTAGTTTTAATTTCTGGGCACTACGCCACAACACAAACGGCCAAACATGGCATTCCAATTTCTGACATCCATAGTAGGAAGTCATGGGTTACTTCACCCAATTCTGTCCTGTTAGTGTGGGCTGCATCAGCGTCTGCGGCCACGCACAACAGTACTGGATGCCAGTACGTGACTGTCCTCACTGGCTGTGGAACCAGTGGCAGCCCCATGCCGTCTGCTGCTCCTCCGGGTGTCTGTTACAGGGGGGTAATGCTGCTCCGACTGGTCGTGTCCTCGCTGTCCCCAACTTCCACAGCACCAGTAGTGGCAGACTGACTTGTCAGCAGCACCTCAAGAGCAGTGGTCACCTTCACCAGCCCCCTAGTGACATCAGTGCTGCAGTGCGCCAGGCCCTCCTGCATGGCCACGGAGCGCCTGCAGAGCAGAGAAGTGGCAGTTGCTAGGCGGTTCACTGCCCTTGTATGGTGCTCCATTTTCTGCCTCTCCCTGCGCCGTGTAACTCTGTCCTCATCCATTTTGCTGCACAGCAGCATCACAGACTGGGACATGTCCCGCATGCCTGCAGCCATCTCCTTCATGCCCTCAGCCATTGTGCCTATGCCCTTGTCAATGTTGCTCATGTTGTCATTGAGGCGCCTCATTTGTCGCTGGACTGACTGTATTGCCTTTCCTTGTAGGCGCTGCACCTTCACCATGCTTGCCTCCAGCCCTCCGAAGACACCATGGCTCTCACCCTGTGGAGGTGGACTGCTCACACGAGCCCTGCGGCGGCGTCTGGCACCTGTGTGTGCTCCCTCAGTGGTGGACAGCACACCAGCATTGCTACCATCCACTGGCACAGTGGATGTTTCCCCCCTCGAGTCTTCTGAGGAGGACTCAAACTCCATCAGTCTGGCAACAGCACGCCTCCTAGGTCTCAGCACTGCAGGTGGTGTTGATGCTGGTGAGGCTAGCAGTAGTGGCGAGGCTAGCTGTGGTGGTGAGGCTGGCAGTAGTGGCGAGGCTAGCTGTGGTGGTGAGGCTGACTGTGGTGGTGTTGTGTGCCCTGCACTCGTACTGGCCTTCTCAGTGATGTCCTTCCGGGGTGCCCTCTCTCCCTTGTCCTGAGCAGTCCTGCGCGATGTCTCGCCTGTGGACAGAAATTGTACATTAGCTCAGTGTACCTGCAGCCCTGCATAGCAAGAATAAATATACATTTCTGCCACACTATCTCATTGTCTTCTGCCTGCTTATCGCTGATGTGTGTCACATGCCTTGTTGTTCAGTGCGATTCCTGTCATGATAGGGGTTTCACTGACTACATCTCCCATAATGCATTGCTGGTTTGCACTAAAATCGGTTCTGGAGTGGGATTCACAGAGCCCAATTGGGGATTTGGGATAGGGGAGGGGGGCACAATGCTGTGCATGCTTCTTACCTCGTTTAGATGCAGCCCTGGCAGAGCTGTCTGCATCCCCGATCCCACAGACACTTTCTGGCTCTATCGTGGTCTCCACGAGCCGCTCGAGTTCAGTCAGGGCAGGTGCCCTGTTCCTTCCTCCTCCTGTCAGCCTGGCTTGTTTCTTGAGATCTGCCATCTTCTTCTTGGTGATGCTCCTGATGTCATACCACCGCTTCTTGAGCACATCAATGTCCCGGGGGTCACTCCAATGGCATTCACCTGTGACTGGATTTCAAGCCAGATTCTCCTTTTCACTGACTCTGCAACTTGCAGGGACTGCTTTCCAAACAGCTTTGCGTTTTGCTTCACCACCTCCTCCACAAGGACCTGCAGTTCCCTCTGACTGAATTTCAGTTTCCTCTTCCTTTCCCCTCCTTCTCTTTCTGTGTCCTGGGTGTCCATTGTGCACGATTTGCAGGCGAGGTTCAGGCAGTGGCTCTGTTGCTCTCCTCTGCACTCCCAGCCTCTCCAGAAGGTTCTGATTGTGTGCACCTGCCTGGGTGTGGCCACTTCCTGGTTGGGAGGGGTGGTGGTTGCACAGGATTGGCTGATTCCTCAATTGATGTTTTTTGAATTACCGATTCGGTATTTACCGATTCGGTATTTACCGATTCGGTAAAACCGATCGGTATTGTGGATTCGGTAAATATTTACCGAATTTTACCGATTCGGTATTGTTTACCGAATATTTACGTACATCGGGAATACCGATTCATAAATACCGATTCGGTAAAATTCGGTAATTAAGAATCGGTATTTCCAGATTACCTACATATGGCCCTAAGCTCCTTGAGCCAAGGATCACTTATTGGCTGTTTAGTTGTCTATGATAGAGGGTTTTGGTCAGAAGCATGCCGTGGAGAAGAGATCTTGGTGTATAAAAGAATTGGGTACAGAAACTATTTGCATGCAATGTCATAAAAGACACTTCAGAACCTAACCAGCAAACCCTATGTACTTTAACTGGGTTACAAACACTTGGCGGTCGATCCCAGGAAGCACAACTGATCTAAGTAGATGTACCACAAACGAAACAGAGCAGCCAAGACTCACCTATATCACACTGTCCTCGAGCAACACTACGACCAAGTCCACACCGCTGATGGACAGAGAACTGACTTGATATGGCATCGGGAGTCTTTTGCTCAGTCAGTGATCCATCAGACAGTAATAGTCACTTTTCCATCAGATAGTTATTGTGCCAGTGAGAAAAGCCAATAACCTTGTTATTTTGCCAGTAACCACACACACATCAGTCTATAATTATGTTATTAAGCAGCTGGTTTTTGCAATATCATTTTGTAACTGGTAGGGCACTATGACAAGTAGCTGGCCCTGCCGCTGTTCCTTTTGTACCTGAACTGTGGGGAACATTTGGAAAAACAAAAGTCTCTTACCCACTAAACTGTGAACCTTCCAATACACAATTTTTAATAACAATTTTTGCTGTTGCCCTCAGCAGTAATGCTTGACAGGTCGTGTTTCTGCCAACAATCTACACTGTTGTTCAACTTCAAATGCTGCAACTTTTCAGAATGAATCAATAATCTATTTTAATGAAGGGTAATGCCTTGGAATAGGAAGGAAATTACAACTTCCCAATTTATAAGCATGTATTCACTTCCCTGAAATTAGCAAATTGTACTCCAATAAGTGTGTTCTTAATGTCATTTTCACTCCCTTCAGTAAGCTAGTTCCAGAAAGAGGCCTCTAAAGTGGGTTATTTACAGTAAGTGTAACAAGGTGGCCCCAGAAGGGAACTACATCCTTAGACTTCAGTCCGGAAGCAAAGTGGGCTCCCTGCCATCTTCCTCCGATAGTCTTCTTCAAACCTTTCATTCTGGGCCACAGTGAAGTGGTTCTTCCAGTCGCCAGCAATGCCTTAAAGTGAAGCATAAAACTGGTTAAGTGTAGTGGATCCAGACTAGAGAAGAGAGTGCCAGAGGGGGAAAGTATTGTGCGGTCAGTGTGCAAACGAGACAGACCCATAGCTAAAGGAGTAGCGGGACAGAGAGGGAGCGACAGCTAAGTAGACAGACTGATAGGCATGGATGATGGAGAAACAGATAAACATTTATATAGTTAGCAGCGGAAACATCATTAAGAAAATAGAGATCAACAGACAGAGAGAGATCTATGGGGTCACACACACACACGTAAAAGAACCCCCCTCGTCTAATAAAAGTCTGAATGATAAAGAGCTGTAGATAGTGTATGCAGCCTTAAATGCCCCCTTTTCTCGCAAACCTAGGTATGTGGACTGGTTTTATGCTAACGTTTACAGGCAGTGGCTGACATCTTAACCCGGAGCTCTCATGTGTTCACCTTATACTATGAAAACGAAAATCATTCTTTCACGTGCAAAGTGCATTATTCTACCCAGTGCTTTCATCGTGGTTAGGGTTCCAGGAAACCTTCAGGTTGAGTCGCACCGAAGTAAAATAATCAATTAAGCACAGACGTGCTGAGTGCCAAACCCTGGAGGTTTATTCATATAAGGAAGGCAAACAATAGTATGCAGCTTAGTATGCTCAGCCTCACACCCCCCAGAAGTCCAGATTAACATAAACATTTCCTTGGGAACATTCAAGAGCACTTCTTATCTCATACTCTCAAGTCCACGTGGTGCACACACTCATGGGTCGTAACGTGCCTTTGAAACCTCACACAGAAGCACCTACTCCCACCCTAGTGGCTTCTACCCAGAAGTGACGTAAACTACACAATACATTGTGAAACAGCAAATAGAACATGTGCAAAGCTCTGACATTTCCCTGCTACATGCATAAGTAGTTCACCCAGACCATGATTTTTGCATTGCATCCTTGGATTTGTAGTCGTGTTTATCCCATTATAACATGAAGAATTCAATTCTCACAACGTAAAGCACATATCCTGGACTGGAAGATCTAATTTCACATGGAGCCGAGAAAGTTAGAGCTTCGGAACTGAACAGGTGGAAGGTCGGTTTTTACACCGTCCACCCTAGGGCCTCCTAAGTGTTGTTCTATGCCTAGAATGATTTTCTGGGTGACCTGAAGCTTGCTGTAATTGCTAGGGGACAGTATCGATGAAGAGGTCTGACAACATTTTTGTTAAACTAGGACACCTCCTTGTGCTGTCTACTTGCCCACCTGGATTTGTAGACTTTAGTGGTGTCTCTCAGCACATCCTCCACTTACGGCTTACACAAGGAATCATCATGTCTGCTGACTCCTGTATATACTATGTGCCTCACAAGTATGCACAGCTGACACAGAAAGCCCTGAGTAATCATCCTACCTGTACTCTGATCTTATCTAAGGTAAGGACAGTCCAGCACTTGGGTCCTTAAAATCTCTGGTCCTTGTTCATGGAGGGGGACCACTCTTTCTAGGGTCCTCCTGAAGGCATGACTGGTACTCATACATGGTCTGGGAGGGTGAATGCCCACTTGGCTTGGGGAGGTAAATGCTTGCAGGGGACCTCTATGGCGTACACCCAGGAGATCCTAATCAAACCTTTGCAACAAGAAAGGCAATTGAACTCTGGAAATTGTTGTCTCTAAATACCCTCAACTTGCTGCAAAGACAACAGTCACGCTACCATGATCTGCATGTATTGTGGAGTCAGATCAATAACATGTACATAACGTGTACATGTATTATGGAGACAGACAATATGTAAAGAGATAGCTGGGGATGGTCAGGCTTAAGAAACACCTACATCATGAGAGGGCCCCCCATCCCTGGCATGTGTGCAGGACTAGACTATAACTTGGAAGCAACGAATCAATAATAGAACGGCAATCATAGATTGTTCTGTCAATAAATGACTCATTGGTTGATAGCCTGGTTTTATTTTAGGGCAGGCACTGCTGAGACACTGTCAGTCCCTTATCATCCAATGGCTTATATGTGATTGACTCAGGCCAAGCCCTAGCAGCCTTTCAAAGACACCGGTATATTGTGACATTTTGCACTGACTTGATGTGAAGTTCAGATTCCCACAGCACATTGCTCCCGGAGATATGTGTAACTTTTTATGAGAGTTAGTGAAGACAGTTGTACCTAGTTGAATGCTCACCCTTTCTCATTTTGGATTTATGAGGGCCCTCAGGCTGCTGGCCAGCCAGACAGACACCTTTGTCACACAAATAGCTGTTTATAGGCATTCCATAGCATTAATTCGTCTCAGGACCAGATGGCGAGGCCCCTTATTTGTAGCAGTAGAACAATTACCTTTTCTCATGAATGGTGAGATGTTTGTCTGAAAGAAAGGTGCAGAGTCTGTCACATAGTTGGTGAGGGGGTTGTCCTTCATAACTTCGAATGAGGTCTTTTTGACAATCTTCTCGAGCACGTTCTCTCCCAGGTCCTTCCCCAGGAACTGCACCACCTTTTGGATTTCACGCTTTGGGTCCTGTGGTAGGAGAGAAAATTGGACTTGAGAAGGAGGAAGATATAACCAGAGTGTGTGAAAAAGAGGTTCAGGAATTTTTGGACATTCCGTGGAGTGGTTTGCTGTGAGAGGTGTGGATGGATCTTCTCTTACTTCTTTCATGTCCTCGTAGAAGATGTACAGGATGGGGTGGTCCTTTCTCTTTTCCCACCAGCTATTCACATGATCATACCATGAGCCGTAGCCAACTGCAGATGTGAAAAATGAAAAGGAGACAGAGCAAAAAAGTATGAATAAGTGGTAATGTGGGATGCAAACCATAGCCAAAGGGGTTAAAGGGAAGGGAACAGAGGAAAATCATGCTAAAGTAGAGAAAATTGTGAAGGAAGGAATTAAAAATGTAAAAGAAGGGTCACAATTGAATGCATATGTAGGACTGATTATGAGATTGTAACTCTATAGTTATGGGTCACTCTTAGGGCCTGATTTAGAGTTTGACAGATGGAATACTCCATCACAAACATGATGGCTATCCTGACATATGGGATACTCTATCACAAACATTATGGATATTCTGACAGCCGTATTATAACTGCCATAGGATATAATTAGGGCTCCCGGTTTTATGGTATTTATTTTTTTGCCATTTCCGTCTGTATTTATCCATATTTATTTTTTGGGCATTTTTTCTGTATTTATCCACATTTATTTTTGCCGCAAGCAAAAGACGACGCTACAGCTAGTATTTTTCCACATTTATTTAAAATGACAATGCACACATGCGCTCGGTTGTTATTGGTCAACACTATACATTCATCTGAAAACTTTGCCATTTGCAGAATGTCCCAAATATGCTTAAAAGTGCTATAACAAGCCATTTGTCTCAGAGCCTTGCAGTTTCTGTCATCGGCAGAGTGCCACATCCTCTCCCCCACTGAACACCATACTGCCCCACTGAGAGAAACTCGCACTGCCTTCAGCTACAACTCAATTGTGCCCTGCTATAAACACCTGAAAGCAATTCAATTCAAATTATGCACTAGACTACAATAATATGCTGCCTGAAAAAAAGTAACAACATACTGGAAAAAAGCAAACACTCATAGGGAATACAACTTAAAGCTTTTACACTCATTATTCAGAAATCAATGAGTGTTTTTGCTTGAAAAGCTAACAACATGAAAAGAAAAGTCTTTGATGAAGAGAATGGCAGGTGGAGGGTGAAATTTCGAGAGGCCCCAGCACAGTGTTCGATGAGTGTGAATGGTGGATGGAGGTTGAGATGAGAAGAGTCACCAGCACGGTGTCTAATGGGCATGAATACAGGTGGGAGTAAAAAAACAAGACGCACGAGATATTACGAGAGATGCAAGCCCAATGTTGGATGGATGTGAATTATGGGTGGAGAGTGAAATAACAAGAGGGGCCAGCGCAGTGTTTGATGGGTATGCATGGAGAATGGATGAAGAGAGACGCTAGCATGTTTGATGTGCATGAATCCAGGTGGTGGTGAAATAAACAAGAGTCACCATGACCCAATCAGACATTATCAAACATTCTGAAATCCTTATTGTTGGTGACTGCCAAATTGGGTTAAAAGACATCGTGGGATTTGTTTTTCCTTTTCATGGGTTGGACCTCCTAGGCCACGCCGGGATGTTGATATCACGGTCGTCACAATGAATATCCAGACATCACGGACAGCCTTGTGCTTCTGGAGTGTCTGATGGTCTAGGAAAAAGAACTAAGGGTCAATGCTGAAATGTATCGCCTTGATGATGCGCGTCTGTCACTGGTGTGCAAAGACATGTGAGGGACACGCACACTCGGCTTCACTCAGAGATGTTACTGTGAAAGTTGCACAGGGTCACTTTGCAAGCAGTGAAGGCTGCGGGTCTCTCTCCCTCGTCTACAGAAGCACCAAGGACCAGGCAAAACAGAAGTTGCCCATGCTGAAGTAGCCGAGTCCTCACTCAGTAACCAGTCTCAATCCTGCACCGAGGCCGCCATTCACAGGGAGACAGCAGAGATCTCAGTCTCGTGCCCATCCAGTCGTAGGGGAGCACAGGGCTCATACCTGCTGAGTCCTTGCCACAACTAAGGATAGATTAGCAGTATGTACCCATCCCTTCATTGGACTCTCACCACTGTGTGCCATCCCTAGATCTCCCCTAACGATAAGATGGGGGCCGAGATCGAACAGTGGATTACCAGTGGAACAGAACCTGTGCGCGTGATACATGTCCATACCCTCCTTCGCCTGTCACTGGAGCAGTACCTCTGAGTGCTAGTATGGAGCTGGTTACAGGGGCGCAACTAGAGCCAAATTTCGTGGGGGCTCTAAGAAGGGATGAAAGAACAACAAAGCCCCATTAACAAGTAAATGGTCTTTCAAAGACCTGTGAAGTACTCGGGTGCGGCTGTGTGTGTGCCCGGGAAGCTGTCTCTGCCCGGGCTGACACCTCTTAACCCTCTAAGGAGGGGAGACACCAGATGGTTAGGGGTGTGATTCTATTGATGTCAATGAAGACCTCACTCGAGGGGCGGAGCGGAGCCCCGGGAAATGGCTGGGGCATCAACAAAAGCGTTTTGTTACTGTAGGCAGGTCTGCTGGAGCACGGCAGCGCAGCAAAATGTACTAGTATTTTCCCGTTTTTATATATAAATACAGTTAAAGGAAAACTTGTTTTCCGTCTGTATTTATATTTAAAAATCAGTTTAAACGGAAAACCGGGAGCCCTAGATATAATGTACTTGCAATAAGGTGGGTCGGCTATTTGTGATGGAGTATCCCATTCGCCAAACTCTAACTCAGACCCTTATCCTGAGATTGCTAATAGTTTTGATTAGCCTCCAGAAAATGTTGACAAAAACGTACATGCACAAAGGTCTGGTACTAGAATACTTCTTGCAGGTTGGTTGGAGTAGGAGGGGAAAGGAATGCAATGGGACAGTAACACTTGTGTCCCTCATTTAGAGTTTGCATTTCTCTCCTTAACTCTTCTCTGAAAATGAGTGCACGGAATTACACCACACTGGATATGAAGGTTGCCATTAGTCCAACTTGAATATATTTCTTCTAATAATTGTAACTGAAAATCAGAATACGATACAAAATAAAATATCATCATAAGTGGAACACTGAACAGATTGACAGTGATAATCAGCACAAGCTAAGGATATTGAAACATAACAATCTAAAAGTGGTTCATCGGTACGAGCTACAGGGACCGAAAATAGGGTCCAAAGAAGGCCTGGGGAGGAGAACTGAGCAAATAACAAACAACCTCTTCTCTAGATCACAGGACCACAACATCACAAAGATTTACAAAGACAGACATGATTCAAACGTGATCAATACTGTCTAGTCACATGTCCAACAGAGTTTCTGACAGGCTTGACACAGATGTGCGACACAACAGGGCAGAGGACTGGCACATGTTGTGAGGGGTTCAAGCATTTGTATCCTGCAACCACTTGAGAAAGTCCTGGGCAGCTTCATGATGGATCAAAAAGTGTATCTTATCACCATGTCAAATCCGCAGTTTGGCAGAGAACAGTAACAAAGAGTCAATACATAGGGAGAGAAAATCTTTCTTTAGGGTTTGAAACTCATATTTGGTAAGCAGTGTGGTGCAGCTTAAGTCTGAAAACACAAGAATGTTTCCTGCATTAAATGTCAACTTACTTGATGCACTCCGTTGCCCAATTTCACCCAGCTTCAGACAATTTATCAGCAAGTTCCCTCTAGCCAGTAGTCAAACAGCTTTTTGAACTTAAATGTTCATGTCAGAAGTTCCCTTAAGGACCTATGTTTGCAGGAAAAGCAGTACTATTTTTTTTAGCACTTGTATCATCTTTAGATGGAGGGCCACTGTGGAATCATATCTGAGAAGCTAGTAGCATTTTCGACAATGTGCACAACACAATGGCATTTGGGTGATACTTTATTAAATGTTGTAAACCCACATAGGTATTTTGGGACATGTCTTTATAACATGCCTTACAAAGTGGTATAGGATGTAGCATAATGGTCAGAGCGGCCGACCTTGGAACTGGGGAACCAAGGGCCCGATTACAATGTCGTACGGACTGCCACCGACAGGCTGTTGGTGGCGGTCTACCTGACATGCAGGGCCGCAGTCCAATCGCCAGATAATGATGCCGGCATTTGGAGCGCTGCGAGCGGGGGGAAAGACCACTGCCTCTGTCAGGATTGGAGATCCTGTCGGGGCGGCGGTCGGGCAGGTAAGCCCTGAATAGCAGCGGTGCCTGCACAGGCACCGCCTTCGGAGTTAAGATTTCCCTTTCCCTCTGTTTTTTCATGGCGGTACGACCGCCATGAAAAGGCAGACAGAAAGCGAGTTTGGGGGCCCTAACAGGGCTCCCGCACCTCCTGGGCCTCTGCTTATAGGGCCCGTGGGGGCACCCATGGTGCCCCCCGAAACATCCATGCACCCTGTGCAAAGCACCACATGGTGCCTGGCACACGGTGCAGAGATGTTTCTAAACATGCTTTTTGCATTGAGGCTTGTGCTGTGGCCCTTTTCTGGGCCACAGCACAGGCCTCAATGCAAAAAGGCATGTTTCCGACCGCCTACACGGCAGTTGGATCGTAATTCAGAGGTCGGGACTGCTACCTACTTGTCGGGCGGTCCGAGCCCGACTGTAATTAGCCCCCAAGTTCGAGACGTGGTGTTGCTCAACATCTTTTGGAATCCTAAGGCAAATCACAACCTGTCCATACCTATAACACAAGAATAGGTCTTTGTGTAATGTAAATGGCGCTTATGTAAAGCGCTCCAATACCTTTGGGTCGAGTTTGAGCTCTATGAAACTGCCAAAAATAAAATAAAATAATGACCACTATAATAATGTAATGCATTAAAGGCCAAAGCAAATGAATTTGGATGTGCAATGAGGCGAATTTACCACTGACCACTCCAACAATTGCATTGTATATCTTGTGGTGTAGGTGTGGGCTGTCAGGGGCAACCTCTAGGGTTTTTTTGTGAATTTATGATTTGCTCCAATGTATGAATAGGTTTTTTATTTCTGATACTTAGTAAACAATGTTTGTAACTTGGCGTGTGTGTTTTATGGTGCACTCCGAAACATGGTGCCAGGTACAACTGGGACAAGAAAAGGGACTCACCAGCCCAATCGCTACACCAAACGGCCTTAGGCAAGGCTGCCTTCTGGCTCCCCTCCTTTTTTCATTATACCTCAGTGATCTCCCGGACAGTTTTCTACAGGTTATAAATTTCCCCCCGAAGATAGCATCATGTAACATACACACCATGATGTACGCCGACGACGTTGTAATTTTTGATCTTACCCCTTTCGGATTACAAAGGAACCTAGACGTACTAACAAGATATACAAAGGAAATTTTCTTGGTTCCAAATACAACTAAAACGAAAATAGTCCCATTTAGAGGGAGAAAGCATTACACAAATTACAACTGGACACTGGGAGGAGAAACGTTAGAAGTGGTAAAAGAATATACCTATTTGGGGCGGATCTTTAATCAAACACTAGGAAACTCTACCCACCTGCAGCATTTAAATCATAAAGCAGATATTCATGTGGGAGCACTCCAACGTTTATACTCTTCTTCCGGGCAAAGACACTTCCAATCCTTACTACAGGTTTATAGCTCTAAGATTCCCCCAATTTTATCGTATGCTCTGGAATATATCCCAATTACCCAGTGGCATCAAATACAAATGAAAGAAGGGAAAATTCTCCGTAAACTGGCTAAGGTCCAACAAGCTGTTCCTGCACAAGCTCTGCGTTTAGAATTTTCCTTAGTCAGTTCTTTTGCTAGAGCGTTCACTAATGTACTAAGATGGGCGTACAATCTTCTACACGCAGACCAAGGCACTTTAAGATTCTTACTAAAAAAAGAGACATTCGAGACTGAATATACAAAATATACTCTAAGTCAAAACTTGATTATTGCTTTTAAATGATCTAATTGTACAATTGCACTTTTGAAATCGTGGACTCCTGCCCAAATGAAGCTCTTCCTGAAACATCTGACGCCAAGGATTAGTTACGATCTGGACATCTTGCACTGCTCTAAATTACACCATTATGAACATTATGCAGAAGCCATTACATACACACAGGCTCAACAATACATTCGTTTTTCCTTAAGGCATGGAATTCGGCGGTGTATAATTTTAATGCGGTTTGGGTTACTCCCTTTTAATTCACTGACATCTAAATGGACTCACAAAGAACATGTTACCAGCAATTTTGATCTTTGCAATGGTGATGTGCAAGATATGAAGCACGTATTGTCGGTATGCCCAAACCTGATACTGGTTGAGGCTAGAAGGCGCTATTTAAAACAAATACAATTTAGATATAACAGCGCATCCGTGCAGAATCTGATCACGCTTTTTAACTCTCCCCCAGATGTATTTGTATGTCATAATTTGTTTAAATTTTTAAAATCTTTTTAAAATTTGTATTGTTTTATGTGTATAGTAATAGTAATCGTTTTGTACGAAATTTGTTGTTCTCAGCAGAGAACTAAATCAAATAAATAAAAACTTTAAAAAAAAAAAGTGTCTTATGGTGCACTGAAAATGTTTCCACTTTTGGTAAACAACACACTCTCCCAATGCATTGCTCATGACCACACATTATGTCACGGATTTCATCACCAATTACATAATTAGTGCCATCATGTTACCACACCGTTGACCTCATAAGTGACATTAATTACACTGCTATAGTACATCACAAACTATGCTATGTAACCTCAAAGATGGCTTTACAAATTAAATCAATAATGATTTCAATAATAGCAAAACATATTTTCAATACATGACGATGAAAGACAGCAGTTTCACTCACCAGGAATGCTCAGCCAAGTAAACACAACAACTTAACTACAATATGTGAATCATGAATATTTTAATAGTTTTTAAAGGCAAAGAGGATCTATTCAGTTACCTCATGTCATTAGGATTTGAATAATGTGCAACAAAAGTATAGTTCAATGCTTCTTTGAAACAGTACTTCAAACTATTAAAGTTCCTCTTAAAATATGAGTTAAATCCACAGAATACTTTTCTGTGTTAAATGAATCTCAGTTTCCAAATACACCCTCAAGGAAAACAAACAATATCCAACGTTTCCATAAGTTCTGGAATCAAGGCCCTGGCTGCAGCAACAAAGTAATTTGGTTGCTTAGAATGACCCTATGAATCAAGAGGAAACTTATAATGATGGCTGTCACCATTTCTAAAACAATGTGAGAGTTCAGCATACTCAGGACAGCTGCCAGCCTTCCTTTTCCGGGAAACTCAGTGTGTGCGAGTTTGGAGTATTGGCCTTCTCGTCCGGTGACCGCTGCAAGATATGTCACAGATCACGATAGAACTCTCCCCTACAAATCGCCTGCTCAGTGGTAGAGCTTCTGGTTTGTCGTGATTCTTGTCATAAAATTCACATACTCATGTCACAAACATGGATCATGCCGATTAGAAACCGGTTCCCATGATCCATCCTCAGCCACGAACCACTTCCAGTCTACCAAATATTGCAACTGCCTTCTAATAATTCTTGCATCTAGATGCATGCCATATTCTTTTTCAGGATTCAGCTGAAACAATACAGGATTTGGTGTTTGTGAGAACAAGTACACATGGTATAGTGGATGAATTATCATGGACTTTGGCGGTTTCATCCATAAGTGGATTCAGAGTCTGCTTAGTTCTGAAATCGATCAACAAATTTTGATTGTAACTTGAAAGAAATGTTTAGGTGTCAATTCTTGTGACTAACTATACTTTATCACCCACAATATACTTGGGTTCAGGGCTGCTTCTATAATCAACATATAATTCATAACTAGCTTAAACTTGTTATTTGGTGATTTTTGTACTTTCCTCACCTCACTTAAATAATTTTGTAGCCAAATGGACTAATTGAGATAAACACAAATCTAATGGTAATGTTCTGGGATGATGCCCACAGATACAAAAGAAAGGCAACATCACAGTAGGCTTGTATGATATGACAACAGATGCTTTTCCCACGCAGCCTTCACCACACAAACGTCTTTACCACACAGAAGCCTTTACCACACAGAAGCCATTACCATGCACAAGCCTTTAGCATGCACAAGCCTTTACCATACAGAAGCCTTTATCAAGTAAGTATATTTAATATAAGTAAAACCCGTGTGTGTGTATAGTTTGAATTTAATATTGGTTTGTTATTTTTTTTTCTGAGGGAACCTCCCATTCAACCACCCCACTTTTTAAAAATGTACTCCTAACTTTCCTTTACCACTACCCACCTATAAACCATAAAATCACTCATATCTCCCTTTACTCCTACCCACCCCAAAACCCCAAAATGAACGTTACATTCCTTTACCACTACCCAATCATAAAACTTACATTCACCCTTACCCTTTGGCCATTACCTAACCCAGCTCTCTAAATTTATCCTTACCTCACTTTACCACTATCCATCCCTGAAATGTAAAATTTCCCCTTACAAATATGTGTTAAAAAGTGTATATATATGTCCCTGTTGTTTCATGCACTGTTGGTGAGGAATCCTCCTGAGAGCTAGAATTGTTGGATTTATATACTACCTACTGGCGGTAGCCAGTAGGTAGTTATAGGTAGGACCAAAGTTTCCAGAGGAAAAGCGTTTTTTGTTTTGCCAATAACTTTGGCGCCACTTGACGAATCTCACAACATTTTCACAGAACTTCCCCTTTTTGGTTTGGCTGTTGTGTTGAAAGTTTCAGGGTGATCCATCAAGTGGGGGGTCGAGAAAAAAGGGGGGGCCCCAAAATGTATTTTCCCCATGTTAAGTCTAATTACACCAAATTTGGCAGAAGGCTAGATGTTGGCCTAGAACACATGCTTTCTATGATTTGGTGTAATTCCATTCAGTAGTTTTTGAAATATCTAGCTTTAAAAAATATAGAAACCTGGGGACGCGAGTCCTTGCAGTGGACTCGGTAAGCCTACTAAAATTTGATTAGCTGCCAACACTTCTACCAGGAAGTGTTGGCAGCCATCTTGGAACTCAGCTTGAAGCCAAGTCCCAGAAAAAAAGTTTAAAACAAGAAAAGGGGGAGGGTAGGAATACCCTGACCCCCCCAAATATGATGGGGGGATCCCTCAGGGACCCCGCCGGGGGGAAAGAGCAGTTTGTTTTTTAATTCTGACACGGATTAGCAGGTGGATCCGTAATCCGCGGAAAAATTAAAAATGAAAAAGGCAAGGGCGGGCTCCCGCACTTGCTTTGGAATAACCCCTGGGTGGGCCAGGTCCCGGGGGCATATGGTAAAAATAAGAGGGGGCGCACGGGGCCCCCCTACTAGGGCTATTCAACGCCACAGGGACCGCCACCTCCCTGAGGCAGTATCAATAATATATGCGGGGGAGCGGCTCCCTCACTGGCCTAGGGATCGCCAATACCCCGGTGCACAAATGTAATTAAAATATATTGCGGGGGAGGCCCTATGGCCTCCCCAGCAGCCCAGAGGGCCGCTACATCCCTGGGGCAGTAATTTAATTATATGCGAGGGAGCCTTGTGGCTCCCCTGCTGTCCCAGGGACCGCCACCTCCCCGGGGCACAAACATTACATCATTTTTTTTAAAACAATGTGGGGGAGGCCCTACTTTCTTCCCAGCACCCCTGGGAATCGCCACCTCCCCGGGGCACACATACAACAATTAAGGGGGTCCGTTGCAGACCCCTGGGGACTACCACCTACCAGGGGCTTAGTTCACAAAGGAGGGGGGCCGCGCAGCCCCCCTCGTGGAGCCCTACATGGCCCGGGACCGCCACCCTCCAGGGCCAGCTCCAGCAATGTTCCGGGGTTCCCACCCCCGGGATATTGGCATGGCGGGAGCACTGCTTCCACCATGCCATAGCAAACAGTATGCTCCGCTTTGAGCAAGCAAGAGCATTTGCATGTCAGCAGCTCCCTGTATGTAAAAGCAATGCCAGCTTCCGCAGGAGGCGGGGAGCCAGCAGGGACCTTCAAGCTCCCCCCACGATCCCCAACGTGGTGGCCATGCCCCAGGGGATGTGGTCCCCGGGGCTGAAAATGGACCAGGAGGGGGGCCCCCCTCCCTCTAAAGAAAATTATTTTTAATAAAAAGAAAAGGCCTGGCCCCGGGGGATGGGGTCCTCGGGGCCGAAAGCGGCCTGGGAAGGAGGGCCATTTGAGATGTCATCAGTGATGTCATATGTGAAGCCATAAGCAGTGCATTGCTGGGGAGCAAGTTATAGTTAGCTCACTAACTATAACGGCTGAATTTCTCTGGCTTTGTACGAGTGACACCTGAGCCTAACTATAACCTCCCGGTAACCTTTGGTTTTTTCAGTGAATATATATATTATATATATATATATATTTTGCAGACTTATTCCTTTTTCTGAATTGGCTGATGATGCAAAGTTTCACCGTGATGTAAAAAAATGGAGAAAAAAAACCTGTACTACACTATATTTCACCAACATTGTTTCATAGAATGTATGTTCAATTTTTTTGCATATTTAATTTTTTTTAAAGTTTACAGCGCACCACAGTACTACCTGCAAAGCACTGTGCTGCTTACAAATTAAAAAAAAAACTTTGTAAAAAAAAAAATATATACTGTACTACACTATATTTCAGAAATATAGGGTGCCACAGTTTATTTTAAATTTTTGTCATATTTAATTTTTCTTCTTTAACTACTGGAGTACTTTCTAGGTACTAGTGTGGCACTCTGTAAATTAAAAAATATATATATTAAGTAATAAAACTACTTTTCCTTACCTTTACATAATTACATACACTGCTTCATTCCTTCCTATGTCCCTATAATACAGTAGCACACTATATATCCAGTTAAAACACAGAATGCAGAGGTCTAAACAACTCTAAGTCACTCCACTCTACGCTATTACAGTGTACGCCACTCTGCTCTTCCACTTTACGCCACGACCCTCTACGCTATTCCACTCTACGTCACTCTACTCTGTTCTATTCTAATCTAAGCCAGTCCACTCCATGCTATTCCAGCATACGCCACTCCACTTAACGCTATTCCACTCTATGCTATCCAATCTGCGCCACTCCACTGTACACCACTCAACTCCACGCCACTCCACGCTACCCTATGCCCCTCTACTGTACGTCACTCCACTCTACTCTATGCCACCCCACTCTACGCTATTCCACTCTGTGCCACTCCACTCTATGTCTCTTTACGCTATTCCATTACACTCTACGCCACTCCAGTCACTGCCACTGCACTCCACGCTATTCTAGTGTACGCCACTTCACTCTACATCACACCACTCTATGCCACTCCACTCTACACAACACCACTCCACTCCACTCCATGCCACTCCACTTTACGGTATTGCACCTTATGTCACTCTACTCTACACTATTGTATGCCACTCCACTCTACAGCACTCAACTCCATGCCATTCTACTCTACCCTACTCCATTCTACGCCACTCTACTGTACGCCACTCCACTCTACACCACTTCACTCTATGCCACTTCACTCTTGCCACTCCATTCTACTCCATTTCACTCACTCCCACCCGTCTCTACATATTGCAGTATACGCCACTATACTCTGTCGATCCGCTCTATGCTATTCCACTCTACGCCACTCCACTCTATGCCATTTCACCCTATGCCTATCCACTCTACGCAATACCAATCTACACTGTTCCAGTCTACACAACTTCACTGTGCGCCATTCCACTCAATGCCATTCCACTCTATGCTATTCCACTCTACACCACTCAACTTTATACTATTCTACTCTACCCCACTCCACTCCAATCTATGCTATTCCACTCTACACCACTCCACTCCATGCCACTCCACTTTACGCTATTCCACTCTACGCCACTCCACTCAACACTATTGTACACCACTCCATTCTACACCACTCAACTCCACACCATTCCATTCCACTCTACCCTATTCCATTCTATGCTAGTCTACTGTATGGCAGTTGACTCTACATGTTACAGTATATGCCACTCTACTCTATGCCATTTCACACTACGTCAATCCATTCTATGCCACTCTACGCTATTCCAATCTACGATGTTCCAGTCTACGCCACTCCACTCTAGGCTATTCCACTCTACGTCACTCCACTCTATGCCATTCCACTATACGCCACTCCACTCTATGCTATTCCAATCTACGCTGTTTCAGTCTATGCTACCCCACTCTAGGCTATTCCAGTCTACACCACTCCACTCTACACTATTCCACCCCACACCACTTTACTCTATTCCACTCAAAGCCACTTCACTCTATGCCACTGTACTCTACACTGTTACAGTGTATGCCACTCCATTCTACGCTATTTCACTTTACGCCCCTCCATTCTATGCCACTCCTCTCTATGCCACTCCATGCCACTAAACTCTATGCCTCTCCACTATACGCTATTCCGCTCTACGCCACTCCGCTCTACCACTGTATGGCATGCCATGCCACTGTTTGCCACTCCACTCTACGACATCCCAGTTCACTCTACACCTCTCCATTCTCCGTCACTCCACTCTAAGACACAGTACCACACGCCACTCCATTCTATGCTACTTCTTTTTTTTTTTTTTTTTTACTTTTATTTAGTTGTTTTCAAACAGATAACCAACTGGCAGCAATGCAGTTAAATTAACAGTATTCGTAGTATGCACATTTGCAGCAATAGTATAATAGTTGCATACAATGGGAAATCTGCTAAGGGTAGTCTCTATGCCCAGGACTCTGCTGGAAGGGGAACGTGGAATCGCACATCTTCTTGTGCAACCGCTCAGTAGATGAGGAAACTGCTGTTAGCCCATCAGGTCCCCTCTGCGGGTGGTGGTTGGCAGGCCAGCAAATATTGGAGTAGCAGGCCCCATATATCTGTGAGCCTGCAGGCCAGTGGTAACAAAGTACCTTAAATATCTGAATGTGTGGAGGAGGCGGTGAGATCCCAGAGCCACTGGGAGAATCTAGGCGGGGAGGGCTTCCTCCAGTGTATTGCCACTCTGTGCTTCCCCATCAGGAGGGCTATTCTTAATATACCCTAGGGGAGTAATCTGCGGGGTGAGCTTAAGGGCAAGGGAGGTCATGCTGGTAATATTTTTGTTTAGTATAATTCAATAGGGCCTGGATCGGTGTGCACTCCAAAAGCCATGTAGAGAAAATCAACATCTGAAGCTCTACATCGCCAGCACTTGGTATCTGTAGCCAAGCCAAGTCAGGCCCTAGATTTGGGGGTGTACTGTATCCTATGTAGGAACTTGGGGTGCAGGAAGCGTAATCTGCCACTGGGTGAGACATGTTTTGTTTGTATACAGCAGTATGCCCAGGTTTCAGGTGGGATATCGAACCCCAGTTCAGTTTCCCATTTCTGTTTCGCACTGAGGGGTATAGGGGGCACGGCCGAGGCAAGGTTAATATATAGCCTGATGATGAGTTTGTGCGGGCTGGGGTTTGGTATTATCATTGTTAAGAGCGACCATTCCTTCGGCTTGTCAGGGAAGGAGTGGCAGACGCAGCGTACAGTGCTACAGAGAGTATTATATTGTAGTATCTGCATTGTGGAGGGCTTGCTCTAAGACAGGAACACCCCAAAAGAGAGGAACTTGGAGTTCACAAGCAAGTCTTCCATCCTCTGCAACCCCTTGGCCTGTAGCTGCCGAATCACCCCCTTCTCTGTTGTCATGGGCACTTTTGGTTTGTTAATAAGTGGAATGTGTGGTAAGTATATGTCTGTGTAGCTTGTGTAAGTAGCTAAGCGGGACCCACTCTATGCTACTACACTCTATACCACTCCATTCTACGCCACCCACTGTATGCTATTCCACTCTACGAAATTCCACTCAATAAGTCATTCCACTCTAAGTCACTCCACTCTACGCCACTATACGCTATGCTTTTCCACTGTACGCCACTCTAGTCTATGCCATTCCACTCTACGCTATTCCACTGTATGCCACTCCAATTACGCTATTCCACTCTATGCTACTTCACTCTACGCTATTCCATTCTATGCCACTCAACTCAACAGCACTGTACCCCAGCGAATTCTACACTTTTACAGTGTATGATACTCCACTCTACACCACTCCACTCACAGCTATTCCTCTGTATGCTACTCCACTCTGCCACTCCACTCCATGCTATTCCACTCTACTCCACTCCACTCTACACTTGTCCACTCTACACCACTCCACCCAACTCCACTCTACGCCATTCTACTGTAATCCAATCCACTCTACGCCACTCCAGTTTATGATATTCAACTGTATACCACTTGACTCTACGCCACTCCACTCTATACTATTACAGTGTAGGCCACACCACTCCACACCACTCCACTCTGTGGTATTCCACTCAATGCCACTATTCACCACTCCTGTTTGTACTATTCCACTCTACACCACGCCACTCCAAGCTGTTCCACACTACGCCACTCCAGTGTATAATATTCCACTCTACGCCACACCACTCTATGCCACTCCACTCTAAGCCACTCCACACTATTACAGTGTATGCCACTTCACTCTATGTAACTCCACTGTACACCACTATACTCTATGCCACTCCACTGTATGCTAATCCACTCTACGGCACTCCACTCCGTATCTCTATGCCACTCTACAACATGCCACTACACTGTACGCCACTCCAGTCTACGACATCCCAGTTCACTCTTCGCGACTCCATTCTACGGCCCTTCTTTCTAAGACAATGTATCATATGGCACACTATGACACTCCACTCCACTCTAATGTACAGCACACCGCTCCACTCTATGTTACCTGACTCCATGCCACTCCACTGTACGCTATTCCACTCTACGCCATTCCACTCTGCCACTCAACTCTATGCTACTCCTCTGGATGCCACTCAACGCTAATCAACTGTACGGCACTCCACTTTACACCACTGCTTTGTACGCCACTTCACTCTATGCCACTTGACCCTACACTATTCCACTATATGCCACTACACTCTACGCTATTCCGGTCTACACCACTCCACGCTATTACAGTGTATGCCCCTTCACTCTACGCAACTCCGCTGTACACCACTGTACTCTGCCACTCCACTGTATGCTAGTCCACTCTACACCACTCCACTCTGCTCTCCGCTTTTCCACTCTAGGCCACTCTACAACATGTCACTCCACTGTACACCACTCCAGTCTACGACATCCCAGTTCACTCTGCGCCACTCCATTCTATGGCCCTTCATTCTAAGACACTGCACCACATGCCACTCTTTGACAATCCACTCCACTCCACTCTAGTGTACAACACGTCACTCCATTCTATTTTACTCGACTCTACCCCTTTCCACTGTACGCTATTCCACTCTATGCCACTCCACTCTTTACCACACAACTCTACACTACTCAACTCTACGGCACTCCACTGTACTGTACGCCACTTCACTCTATTCTGTTCCACTATACGCCACTTTACTATACGCTATTCCGCTCAATGCCATGCCACTCTATGCCACTCAACTCTACGCTACTCCACTGTATGTCGCTCAACTCAATGCTAATCAACTCTACGGCACTCCACTCTAAGCCACTTCACTGTATGCCACTCAGCTCTACGCTATTTCACTATACGCCACTCGACTCTACACCACTACACACTATTCTACTATACGCCAGTCTACTGTACGCCACACCACTCTATACCACTTGATTCTATGCCAGTCAACTTGACACTATTCCGATCTATGCCACTAGACTGTATGCCACTCTACACCAGTCAATTCAGCGCTTTTACAGTGTACGCCACACCACTACGATCTAAGCTGTTCCTCACTGAGCTACTCTACGCTATGCCACTTTACTTTATGCTATTACACTCTACCCTACTGTATTCTACTCCACTCTATGGCACTCCACTTTAAGCTTTCCTATTCCCCGCCACTCTGCCCAAAGCCCCTCTACGCCATTCTACTGTAAGCCAATCCACTCTATGCCCTTCCACTCTATGCCACTCCAGTCTACGCTATTCCACTCTACCCCACTCCACTCTACACTAGTCGACTGTACGCCACTCTATGCCACTTCACTCTACGCTATTTCACTCTACGCCACTCCACTCTATGCCTTCTATGACACTCAACTCTATGCTTTTACAGTGTAAGCCACTGCACTATTCCACTTTATGCCATTGCACTGTACTCCACTCTACACTACTCCACTCTACACCAATCTACTCTATGCCACTCTAACCAACTCCACTCTAGGCCACCCCACTCTATACCACTCCAATTTACGCTATCCTGCTCTACGTCAGTTGACTCTATGACACTTCACTCAACACTATTACAGTGTAGGTCACTCCACACCACTCCACTCTACGCAACTCCACTCTATGCCACTTGACTCTACAGCACTCTATGCCACTCCAATCTATGCTATTCCACTCTACACACTCCAGTCTATGCCATTCCACTCTATGCAATTCCACTGTACGCCATTGCACTCTGCTCCACTGAAAGTTATACCCCTCCACTGTACACCACTCCACATCTTCCTATCCCGTTCTACACCACTCCACTCTACGCTATTCCACTGTATACCAATCAAGAGTACCTGTCTGTGTAGCTTGTGTAAATAGCTAAGCAGGACTTTTTCTAAGCTACTTCACTGTACGCCACTCCATTCTATGCCACCCACTGTACGCTATTCCACTCTGGCCACTCCACTGTATGCTATTCCTCTCTACGCCACTCCACTCTGCTATTCCACTGTAAGCCACTCCACTCTACCCCACTCCACTCTACACTATTCCACTCTATGCCACTCCACTCTACGCCACTACACTCTACGCTATTCCATTCTATGCCACTATACTCAATGCTATTCCACTCTATGCCTCTTCTGTCGTGTAGTTCCTATAGTACACATGCAGGACCTGCACGTTTGTGTAACATAAGCTGTGGGCTTGGTGGCAGACTGACTCTGTGCACCCCCACCGTTTATGTAAGATTATTTTGCATTAGCTAGCTCGCAGTGCCACTAGTGTCTCCTCTTATTGGGGAGAGATTCGTTTCTGGCAACCTTAGAACATGACAACCCTGATTCCCTCAGAATCGTGGAAACAATGTACTACCTTACGCTCAGTCATTCGTGCTCACTTATTCGGTTTGTCTCAGAGAGTTACACAGAATAAACAGTCCGGCGTTTCAATAAGTATTTATTGAACAGTTGTTATTCTAGTGTAAAATATATGTGCTGCAGAGACCAGCAGGCAATAGCAGAGATATATTATTAGCAGTACGATAAAAGCAAAGGGATAGAACAATTCTACCATATTGCGATAATCATGGATACATACATGAATACAAAAGCATTATGCAGAGTGTGCGTACTCCTACGATGCCTACCTAGATGTACCTGTTTGTACCTAGCATATGTGTGTAGGTCTTAGAAGCTAAGAGCCAAGAATCCTCCTAGGATTTAGTCGAACCCCCATACCTGAATAGAGAGAGTGTGGGACCCCGTCCTGGTCTCGATTTGGACACCCCGTCCGGGTTGTGTCAGACCGCTGTCAGCTTGAGCGACTGCATGCAGGAGCCTCAGCGTCGCTGGTCAGTGTGTCAGCATGGAAGTCTCGGTTCCCTCTGCCTTACCGGGGCAAAATGTGGTGTATTTATACCCTAAAGAGTCTCGGTCCTCAGTATGGGTTGTATTGGACATGAGGAAGACGTCAGGGGTGAACTTTGTACATACATATTATGCCGGTGGTGTATTCTTAGAAAGCCATGCATAATTAATGAGTACAGTGTGGGCCTGTGTTTGGAAGAACCCTGCTGCATTCAAAACCACAGGATAGATAACGTTCAGCCCTCAGAGCTCGTTGTGTACTAGCTGGGACCAATGTAGGTGAAAGATCATGCCTATATAAGGAATCATACTATAATAGGACATGTACAGTTGTGACCATAATTGGGCATATGCGGCCATGACCATAATTGGGCAAGTACGAATATGACCATATTAGGGTAAATATGAATACGTCCATTTTAGGGCATGTATGAACGGATCTACATTAGGGCATCTATGCGGGATATAACACCCACTCCTCTTCCGAACTGGATAATAAATGACCATACTTAAAATCTGGACAATTTAAAAGGCAAGTAAAAACATGGTTCTAAAAAATCGATAATTTTTTTTGGGGGTGCTTAAAAAAAAATGCATAAATTCAGCTTTTTCTAGTTGCCACTTAAAAAGTCAGTATCGTCTCTCGATAGAAGTTGTATTACCATAAGCAGGAGAAGGCCATGCTTTTCTCAAGCGAAAGTGTCAATGTAAGAAAATGTTCCAAATTTAGATCGTTTATTTTGAAACGAGTGAAGAAGCTGAATTCTTTCCCAGGACACGATGAGCCAATTCAAGATTACGCATCCTGGCTGGGAAGCTCAATATTATCGGTGTCAGCTGCTGTAGATGACAAATCCAACGCCTCACAGAGAACGTCAATCGCACATAGATGGAATGTAGTACTGCCAACAGTCGGTGCTGCGGCAGCTTGTGCGGCAGTTGTAACCTGGGTGCCTGTGGAGGAGTCACCTAACCCAGCATGAGCAAACGGCACCTGTGGATTCTCCAGGAATGCATTCATCAGAATCGGAAGCCGTTGAGGACAACGCAGAGCGTGGGCCTTTACGGGGTCCAGCATTGCATCCGTGTCCGGAGGCGCATCTGATGGAAAAGTTAGACAAAGATCCAACGTGCATTCTTCTCCGCAGAACAGGCATCGAAGCACAGGTAAGATGCAGTCTATCCAGACTGGTCTAAATGATAGAAACCAAGAGGCATTGAGTTCTCGCAGGCAAGAAATGCCCAGAAGTTGTACCATGCGTTCATGGTATTTCCGTTCCAGGAGCGTGTTCACCATTCCCTCGGGAAGTGGGCCGTCCATTTCGTAGCAGCAATATTACAATCAGGATTCCTGCGATTAGAAACAAGATGAGCGGGAATCCTCCAAATATGCTTCCCAATACGGAGTGTATAAAATTTGGGATTACTCCGAGGACTGTCTGAAAGGTGCTTAACAGTCCTGACCCTATGGTCTTAAATAGGTGTACAATTCCGCTCGTATCTGACATGTTAAAGATACGTCTCACCATTTCTGCGAAATGAATGGGGCAGTTTGTACGTATGAGTGCCTGTATCTCGGTCGAGGTCCTTGCAACTTGAAGTTCATAGGTTTCTCGAGCGGAGGTTAAGGGCACGGGTTGCTGTAAAAGCATGGCTTTCAATCTGCTCAAAGTATCAAACTGTATAAAAGAAACATTCAGCGAAGGCCATAACGGAGCCTCCCTGACTGTGTTCAGTGGCGGGAACAATACTTGCATACGGCAAGTAACCCTGGAGTTAACAGTTACTAGATATGCGACGCCCGGAAGCATCCCACAACAACCTTGATCATTTAGCATTAAGTAACTCCCATTCGAGAGCAGCTGGAAAACCGGCGTGATCATGGCCGCTGGGGTCCCTGACATGTGACAGGATAAGTTCGCCACTGAACCACTGCAGGCTCCGTGCAGAGAAATATCCTGACACATGAGAGAACCGCTCAAAGCATTCTTGCAGTTAGTACCACTCAGATACACTTCCCGATCCCCATTCCGGCATCGGTATCTATATGGTAACTCCCAAGTTTCCTTGATGTATCCCTTACCCATCTTTACATATTTGCCTGCCTGCCTTTGCTCAAGGCAATATTGAAACTGAAACGTAGTGACCGGCAGAGTTATTTGGCCATGAATGAGCCATTCTGTTGATGGTGATTCGGCTACAGTGAATGGTAACTTTTCCAGTTTCTCAATACGCAGCATTGTATATTTGAGTCCCCATTTCTGTCTGTTTATCAGTTAGATTGTACTCTGAGAACAGAGACGTGGTGTTTATAAAACGCCATGGCACATAGCCTGCACGCAAAGATTGTAGCGTCCAGCTTAACATCATAATAGAACGTAGCTGAGATTGCCCGTGTTATAACAAGGCCAGATCTTGTTCTAATATGTTGATTGCCGAGGACACAATGTTGCCTAAGGAGTAAATCCTAGAGGTCAAAGTTGTTAACCCATTATCCACTACAGCTAATGCCTTTTCTAAGATAATACAGTCTATTTCTCGTATTCTTTCTGCGGCCTCTTGTTGGGATATTTTCCAGTTTTCATTATAGTAGGCATTAAGGCCTGCATATATGAAATGTTTCTGACGCTGTTTCTTGGGTCCCAGTAGAAAATCTCTAAGATCCATGTCAAGTGTGAGTAGGGTCAAGTGGTGCTTTACTTCTGTTAGTGTTGAGGTCTCTAGCCAATCAAGGCACAACTTCCCAACACTATACGATGTCACTACCCCTGGGTGTTGTCTTTGTACATAGCGTGGGTCTGGCCTATGGATACTAAACCCTGCGGTTGTATTCATAAATCTCTGTTGACATTTGTTTGTGTCAATGGGCCAAACCAGCCATTCTGTCCAATCAGGATCTGATCTGTTGTACTGGAAAATGGCATCTAATCCTACCCCTTGTGTACTCGAGTTCTGTCCCCCACCCATCTGTGATGGTGTTGGAAACCCCGGTGTGTTCATTTCCTTGCCTTTGGCTAATCCAAGACAGGATGTCTGTTGCACAGTTTCGTTCAGAAATAAAATCTGCTGCGGAATGATGCATGCTCTAAAAAGTGCTTCTATTCCCTGGACTTGCCAGTCCCTACAACCCCAGATTGATTTTGATTCTATTGTGTCTTTCCATAGATCGAAACCCTGTTTAGACAACTGGTTCAGAAAGGATGCAGAGTAAATATGTTTGGTGTTTGTTAACATAATTTTCTGAGCTGAAATTTTCTCCATTTTATAATAAAATGACTTCGGGTCGGATGTGTTAAACCCTGAGAAGTATGTGAATTTCTGTGCAAATGCTTGTGAACTACCTTTTGGAGGTGTTGGGCAATGTTCCCACTGGTGGTATTCAAATAAATTTCTAGGTGTTATAGACTTGTGTAAGAAATGATCACCAAATTGTTGGTAACAGTACAATGTATCATAGTCTGAAGTACCTTCTAACATTTCATTATTCGGAAATGCAGCTGCTTTTTCTAGTTCAGATATCATAGCATTTACAGTTTCAGTGTCCCAATCATCAGAATATGCACTTGAGGTAATGATATCACTTAAAGAAATTTTAAACACATGTTTTAGCTTTAAAAGTTCAGTCGGACCTAATATATCATAATCAATCTTGTCCCATACTATACCGTCCGGTATAGGAACTGCTGTGATGTTCACTGAAGACAAGTCTCTGGGTTCACGATGTGAAGACTGGTGTGGTTTTAAAATCAAAATTTACTCTTTGGGCTGTGGAGCTTGGTTGGAGGTATCGTCCATTAATAAGCATACTAAAAGTTATTATTAAACCTAGCCAGAAAATGAAAAATAAAATCCCAGTGATATACCATAGTTCTATCCAAGGTGACACCAGGTAAGTCTTTATAAAAAAGTTCAAAAAGTCATTCAGTTTCTGTTGGAGTGATTTTTTGGCTGGCGTCGTTTCCGGCTCACTTAGATCTAGTGAAAACGTATCAAAGTTCATGAAATAGCCAGAAGCAGTTCGATCAATTGTTGGAATTGCATCGGGATTTGTTGAAATCGGATTTTGCTCTTGACGAGGCATGTTGACGTAGATGTCTGTATTAGGTCTGATTGCAACTTGGTTGTTAAGTTGGTTTTCATTTTGAAGATGAATTTCTTGTTGAAGTGGAACGAGTTCCATAGCATTGTTGCTTAGTCCTTCATTCCGTACAGGTGGCTCTTCAAACGTGATGAGTCTTTCTGTTTGAACTTCTTGGATTGTGGTGAGAGGAGGGCGTCTGCTACTGTGGAGTCCATGAGGCCTACTGTTTAGTATCGGCCACATAGTGTGGTTTTATTAAGTCGAGTGAGACAAATCTTTTCTCCTTTTTTCCGGCAAGAGGCGGCAGAAGTACAGTTCTTGTGCCGTGGATTGCAAGGACCGGTACAGGCTTTCTGTAGGATGGCCCAAATTCTTTTTTGTCAGCAATCTTCTCTCTGACTAGATCCCCGAGTTTTGGGATCCAGATAGGTCTTGCCGTTACTGCCTTGACTTCCTCAGTGGCGGCCTGTTTCTGGAGCACGTTACTTTGTTGTGTCCTGGATTCATTTAGATCCTGTAAAACAGCCAAACGATCATGGATATCAAACGGTTTTTCATCCGCCACTGTGCCTTCACAATCAAGATCAGGTACCCACATTCTTGTCCCAAATCGGACCTCGTAAGGAGTGACACCTCCTAAAGAGCTTCTTGGCTGATTATTGAGCGTGCGCTGTACCCCGTAAAGGTGATCGACCCATCTACCGCCCTTGCCTAATACCCTAGCTGTTAAAGATTGCTTTAAGTCTCGGTTTTTCCTCTCCGCAACAGAATTTCCCTCGGGATGGTACGGAGAGGAGTACCGCAATGCTACGCCCATTCCTTCCATGGCCTCTTTGTAAGCCCGATAGCTAAACGCCGGACCGCGGTCAGAATGTAACATGCCAACTGCGTATGTGCCGATAAAGACTCGCAAATCTTTTATAACAGTTCGAGCGTCAGCCGAGCGCTGAGGCCAAACCCATAGGAATCTTGAGCAGGAATCCACTGCAACCATGAGATATTTCTTGGACCCATCAGATTGTAAGGGTCCGCAGTGGTCCAAATACACACATGCGAGAGGTTTGTCTGATTTCAGTAATGGTGTCTGCGCTGGGCGTGTTACGGTGGAGCCTTTTATCTGCTGACAGATGTCGCATTTCAAGACATAGTCTTTAGTCTGCTTTGTTAACCCTGGCCACCAGTAGCGCTGTTTCAGCAAAGAAATAGTCGCTGTAACGCCTGTATGCGCAGAACCCAAACCATCGTGTGCCGCTAAAATCAAGCCTAGCCTACGATCCATATGTGGTATTACTCTATCCCCCACTCCAGGAATCTGAGCATATGGAATGTTTTGTGATTCTAACTTGTAGGAGTACTTGAGTGGAAATTTTTTAGGTACTGCTGTGCTGCCTTTGCGTGAAGCATTGACAGCTACCATTATCTCGCCGTCCACCCTCGACTTTGAACGAGTAACTGCAGCTATGGCGGCTGTGCGAACAGCCCCCTTTGCGGCTTCATCAGCCAATGAATTCCCTTCAACGTGAACGCCATCACGCTGATGACTCAGTGTATGTATCACGTGAGCGCTTGGTAGTTCGTTTCTCAACTCCACTACCTGTTCCCATAGCATTTTATGCTTAATTGTGCCACCTTTTGCATCTTTGAACCCGTTTTGTTCCCAATGATGTAGATATTCATTGTACGACTGTACACAGTAAAGGAATCACACACAATAAGTGTGGGGAATTCGTGATCCGTATTTATAAGTGCCAGTATAAGTGCTTTGAGTTCTGCCAACTGAGCCGTGCAGTCTCCTAGAGATTGCGTTTTTGTGCAACTTGGATGGAATTTCCCATTGTGCATGCAACCTTTAACAATCGCACATGCTGCGCTGTAAGCTTGCTTACTCCCTGTGGCTGGTTGAGCAGATCCGTCAGTGTAAATAATGTATTCATACTGAT
This sequence comes from Calotriton arnoldi, assembly GCA_963921515.1. Classification (NCBI taxonomy): domain Eukaryota; kingdom Metazoa; phylum Chordata; class Amphibia; order Caudata; family Salamandridae; genus Calotriton; species Calotriton arnoldi. Next base: position 641,537 of record CAWUFW010006869.1, read on the forward strand.
CTAGAGGCAAAATTTCATTTGGCAGAGGATATTCTTGTTCGTATTGCAGGAATGCCTGTGTTTTTAAACTTGGATCAAATCTGTATTCAACATCCGTTGCAGTAAGAGAATTAGCCCATGGTATCCATCTTGGATGTAAGGCTTTAGCATTTGGAATGCTAGCTTTCGTAACAGCTTCTAAAGCTGGTACTGGGGTCCACGACAATTATGCGTTTTCCCTGAGCCAGAGCTCTTTCTCTTGCTACAGCGGTCTGCACTGCTGTCAGGATTTTTTCTGTTGAAGTGAAACGCATCTCTGCATTTGTGTACAGGTGTGATTTGTATGCGATTGGTACTGTTTCACCTTCATTAAAAGTTAAATAAGTGTACCTGCATTGACCCGCTATGACTCGGATCACTAAGTTCTGTGCGTTTACGCGTGTCTGTAAATGTTTCGAAGCTAACATGTCTTCCTGTAGGGAACGCAGGATATTTGTATGTTCCTGTGTCCATTGTCTGACTGAAAAATCAGGTTTTATTAAGTCGTAGAAAGGTTTTACTCTTTCTGCGTAATCCAAAATGTATGTTCAACCAAAATTTAGGAATCCCAGAATTGATTGTAAATTCTTTAATGATTTTGGAGGTTGGAGCAGCGCACACTTTTCTAAAAAGTTTGCTGCTAGGCTTTTTCCTTCACTTGACAGCTCATATCCTAAAAACAGGACATTGAGGTGGGCAATTTTTGATTTTTTGAAATTAAATTTATAGCCCTCAGAGGCAAATCCCATAATAATGGTGCTCACCCTGGTCAAGTGCCTCTTTATGTCATCGTCCGTCAGATAAATATCATCCACATAGGACAATGCTTCTTCATCCAAATTTTGGAGTAACTCTGTTACCCTTGCTGAAAACAACCCCGGGCTATTCTTGTACCCTTGGGGGAGTCGGCAGAATTGCCGGTGCGACCCTAACGCACTGAATGCGGTCAGATACCTGCTTTCAGGCGCTATATTTTGGCAGAAAAATCCATTTGAGATATCAAGTGTTGTTTTATATTTTTTCCGCACAATGTTATTCATTAATGCGGCACTGTGTGCATTTTGAACTGCAAATGTCTTTGTGCAAGTGTTTAAATGTCTGTAATCTAAAACTAGACGATATGTATAGTCAGGTTTGGCTACGGGGAACAAAGGATTGTTCATAGGTGAAGTGCAATTTTCTATCACCCCCTGGTATTCTAGTTGATCTAGAATCTCCCTGACTTGTCTTTTAGCTTCCTGCTTTATAGGATATTGCCTTTGAGCATTTGGGGAAACTTTTAAAGGGATCACGTGGTGGGTTGAATCCTCATCCCAACCAGCATGATTTTTGTACAATGCTGGAGCTAGGGCAACCGCCCACTCCTGCGCATATGCATGTTTTAGGTGAACGGGAACGAAGTCGGAAAAGGCTGGAAAAATTATCATTTCTCCCCTAGGGCACTCCATGACGAATGCAAGTGGCCAGTCTTGTTCTGCTAATAGAATGTCATAACCAGATGACAGATTTTTCCAAAAGAGACCCTTAACTTTTCTGGGCTTGTCCCCTCCATCCGGAGTGTTATCTCATGTAACTTATGTGGGACACTTACCCGAGTATCAGGTGTTTCCACCGTGATATACTCACTCAACTCCGCTGTCACCAGAAATTCCTTCAGGTTCTGGCGAGCTATCGTTACTTCTGCCGCGCTGTCTAGCATCGTCAGAGCCCATTCCCCGTTCAGAAGCTGTGTCCTCAGAATTCTGGGCATGTCTGATCTTGAGACCTGCTACCTTCTTCTTTTGAACTGAGGTTTTAATTTTTGTTTATCCTCTTTTTTAGGTGCGTAGTCCGCAGCGTGTTGCGTGTCTCTGGACTTTGTACGCTCCTTTGACCGTCCTTCCCTCTCGGAGTTTCGTGATGAACCCTGAAAGGAACGAGAGGAACGAGTATCAGTATCCTGATACCTGTCAGGTTTTTTAATGTTATCCCTATTCCTGAGGTTATACCTCTTTTTAGAGGGATCCTGTTGAGGAGACCTAACTCTGGACTGAGATCTGGTGTCTTTAGACTTTTGTTGTTTTTATTTTCCCACTTCTTTTTAGAAGAAGTAGGTGTCTGCTTTATAGTGTCCTTTTCAGGTTTCCCCAGTTGTGGTTTTAATGCTTTCCCACCCAAACTGTCTCTGCCTAGTTCTGCATATGCAGTTTCAATTATTTTGGGTAGTTCGTGTTGTTGATCCTCTGGACCGAACTCCCTTAGGCGTTGACGGATCGCCACAGAAGCTGCTTCCCCCTTAATGTTAGCTAGTATTATGGCTGAGACCTGTTCAAAGTTGTTTAGCAACTTCATCCCTAAGTTAAGGGCAGGCTCTGCTCCGTACTCATTTTGTATCTGTTTCAATACGTCAGGTACTACTGCTAAGGACGGGATACCATGTGCTCTGGTATATATGGATCTTTTCGCCTAAGTGGGATGGGTATGCCCAGACGTGGGTCCCTTGCTCACTGTGCCACTGCATTCAAGCTAGCCTGGATGAAGAAGGGTGACATACCATGAAACCGGTCCCAGGATGCTTGTTTCCGGTCCAGGGAGGACCTGGCCTGGCAGTTCGGTCTGGACTGTTCCATGGGGCACAGAGTCAAGACTGATTTGCATATGGCTGGGTCCAAACTGGGGTGGCGTAGTGGGCAAAAGAACGATGGGTTTAACCCAGATCTTTTGACTGGGGGAGAATGTTTGCATTGTCAGCATTCCGTCCATCATTTATTTGCTGCAACACTTTTCGCCCTAAGTGGGATGGGTATGCCCAGACGTGGGTCCCTTGCTCACTGTGCCACTGGATTCAAGCTAGCCTGGCTGAAGAAGGGTGACATACCCTGAAACCGGTCCCAGGATGCTTGTTTCCGGTCCAGGGAGGACCTGGCCTGGCAGTTCGGTCTGGACTGTTCCCATGGGGCACAGGGTCAAGACTGATTTGCATATGGCTGGGTCCAAACTGGGGTGGCGTAATGGGCAAAAGAACGATGGATTTAACCCACATCTTTTGACTGGGGGAGAATGTTTGCATTTAAGCATTCCGTCCATCATTTGTTTGCTGTAACACTTTTCGCCCTAAGTGGGATGGGTATGCCCAGACGTGGGTCCCTTGCTCACTGTGCCACTGGATTCAAGCTAGCCTGGCTGAAGAAGGGTGACATACCCTGAAACCGGTCCCATGATGCTTGTTTCCGGTCCAGGGAGGACATGGCCTGGCAGTTCGGTCTGGACTGTTCCCATGGGACACAGCGTCAAGACTGATTTGCATACGGCTGGATCCAAACCGGGGTGGCGTAGTGGGCAAAAGAACGATGGATTTAACCCAGATCTTTTGACTGGGGGAGAATGTTTGCATTGTCAGCATTCCGTCCATCATTTGTTTGCTGTAACACTTTTCGCCCTAAGTGGGATGGGTATGCCCAGACGTGGGTCCCTTGCTCACTGTGCCACTGGATTCAAGCTAGCCTGGCTGAAGAAGGGTGACATACCCTGAAACCGGTCCCAGGATGCTTGTTTCCGGTACAGGGAGGACCTGGCCTGGCAGTTCGGTCTGGACTGTTCCCATGGGGCACAGGGTCAAGACTGATTTGCATATGGCTGGGTCCAAACTGGGGTGGCGTAGTGGGCAAAAGAACGATGGATTTAACCCAGATCTTTTGACTGGGGGAGAATGTTTGCATTGTCAGAATTCCGTCCATCATTAGTTTGCTGTAACACTTTTCGCCCTAAGTGGGATGGGTATGCCCAGACGTGGGTCCCTTGCCCACTGTGCCACTGGATTCAAGCTAGCCTGGCTGAAGAAGGGTGACATACCCTGAAACCGGTCCCAAATTGCTTGTTTCTGGTCCAGGGAGGACCTGGCCTGGCAGTTCGGTCTGGACTGTTCCCATGGGGCACAGGGTCAAGACTGATTTGCATATGGCTGGGTCCAAACTGGGGTGGCGTAGTGGGCAAAAGAACGATGGATTTAGCCCAGATCTTTTGACTGGGGGAGAATGTTTGCATTGTCAGCATTCCGTCCATCATTTGTTTGCTGCAACACTTTTCGCCCTAAGTGGGATGGGTATGCCCAGACGTGGGTCCCTTGCTCACTGTGCCACTGGATTCAAGCTAGCCTGGCTGAAGAAGGGTGACATACCCTGAAACCGGTCCCAGGATGCTTGTTTCCGGTCCAGGGAGGACCTGGCCTGGCAGTTCGGTCTGGACTGTTCGCATGGGGCACAGGGTCAAGACTGATTTGCATATGGCTGGGTCCAAACTGGGGTGGCGTAGTGGGCAAAGAACAATGGATTTAACCCAGATCTTTTGACTGGGGGAGAATGTTTGCATTGTCAGCATTCCGTCCATCATTTGTTTGCTGTAACACTTTTCGCACTAAGTGGGATGGGTATGCCCAGACGTGGGTCCCTTGCTCACTGTGCCACTGGATTCAAGCTAGCCTGGCTGAAGAAGGGTGACATACCCTGAAACCGGTCCCAGGATGCTTGTTTCCGGTCCAGGGAGGACCTGGCCTGGCAGTTCGGTCTGGACTGTTCCCATGGGGCACAGGGTCAAGACTGATTTGCATATGGCTGGGTCCAAACTGGGGTGGCGTAGTGGGCAAAAGAACGATGGATTTAACCCAGATCTTTTGACTGGGGGAGAATGTCTGCATTGTCAGCATTCCGTCCATCATTTGTTTGCTGTAACACTTTTCGCCCTAAGTGGGATGGGTATGCCCAGACGTGGGTCCCTTGCCCACTGTATTCAAGCTAGCCTGGCTGAAGAAGGGTGACATACCCTGAAACCGGTCCCAGGATGCTTGTTTCCGGTCCAGGGAGGATCTGGCCTGGCAGTTCGGTCTGGAATGTTCCCATGGGGCACAGGGTCAAGACTGATTTGCATATGGCTGGGTCTAAACTGGGGTGGCGTAGTGGGCAAAAGAACGATGGATTTAACCCAGATCTTTTGACTGGGGGAGAATGTTTGCATTGTCAGCATTCCGTCCATCATTTGTTTGCTGCAACACTTTTAAGCCTAAGTGGGATGGGTATGCCCAGGCGTGGGTCCCTTGCCCACTGTGCCACTGGATTCAAGCTAGCCTGGCTGAAGAAGGGTGACATACCCTGAAACCGGTCCCAGGATGCTTGTTTCCGGTCCAGGGAGGACCTGGCCTGGCAGTTCGGCCTGGACTGTTCCCGTGGGGCACAGGGTCAAGACTGATTTGCATATGGCTGGGTCCAAACTTTGTGCCATTTCTGTCTGTTTATCAGTTAGATTGTACTCTGAGAACAGAGACGTGGTGTTTATAAAACGCCATGGCACATAGCCTGCACGCAAAGATTGTAGCGTCCAGCTTAACATCATAATAGAACGTAGCTGAGATTGCCCGTGTTGTAACAAGGCCAGATCTTGTTCTAATATGTCGATTGCCGAGGACACAATGTTGCCTAAGGAGTAAATCCTAGAGGTCAAAGTTGTTAACCCATTATCCACTACAGCTAATGCCTTTTCTAAGTTAATACAGTCTATTTCTCGTATTCTTTCTGCGGCCTCTTGTTGGGATATTTTCCAGTTTTCATTATAGTAGGCATTAAGGCCTGCATATATGAAATGTTTCTGACAGCTGTTTCTTGGGTCCCAGTAGAAAATCTCTAAGATCCATGTCAGGTGTGAGTAGGGTCAAGTGGTGCTTTACTTCTGTTAGTGTTGAGGTCTCCTAGCCAATCAAGGCACAACTTCCCAACACTATACGATGTCACTACCCCTGGGTGTTGTCTTTGTACATAGCGTGGGTCTGGCCTATGGATACTAAACCCTGCGGTTGTATTCATAAATCTCTGTTGACATTTGTTTGTGTCAATGGGCCAAACCAGCCATTCTGTCCAATCAGGATCTGATCTGTTGTACTGGAAAATGGCATCTAATCCTACCCCTTGTGTACTCGAGTTCTGTCCCCCACCCATCTGTGATGGTGTTGGAAACCCCGGTGTGTTCATTTCCTTGCCTTTGGCTAATCCAAGACAGGATGTCTGTTGCACAGTTTCGTTCAGAAATAAAATCTGCTGCGGAATGATGCATTCTCTAAAAGTGCTTCTATTCCCTGGACTTGCCAGTCCCTACAACCCCAGATTGATTTTGATTCTATTGTGTCTTTCCATAGATCGAAACCCTGTTTAGACAACTGGTTCAGAAAGGATGCAGAGTAAATATGTTTGGTGTTTGTTAACATAATTTTCTGAGCTGAAATTTTCTCCATTTTATAATAAAATGACTTCGGGTCGGATGTGTTAAACCCTGAGAAGTATGTGAATTTCTGTGCAAATGCTTGTGAACTACGTTTTGGAGGTGTTGGGCAATGTTCCCACTGGTGGTATTCAAATACATTTCTAGGTGTTATAGACTTGTGTAAGAAATGATCACCAAATTGTTGGTAACAGTACAATGTATCATAGTCTGAAGTACCTTCTAACATTTCATTATTCGGAAATGCAGCTGCTTTTTCTAGTTCAGATATCATAGCATTTAGTTTCAGTGTCCCAATCATCAGAATATGCACTTGAGGTAAAGATATCACTTAAAGAAATTTTAAACACATGTTTTAGCTTTAAAAGTTCAGTCGGACCTAATATATCATAATCAATCTTGTCCCATACTATACCGTCCGGTATAGGAACTGCTGTGATGTTCACTGAAGACAAGTCTCTGGGTTCACGATGTGAAGACTGGTGTGGTTTTAAAATCAAATTGACTCTTTGGGCTGTGGAGCTTGGTTGAAGGTATCGTCCATTAATAAGCATACTAAAAGTTATTATTAAACCTAGCCAGAAAATGAAAAATAAAATCCCAGTGATATACCATAGTTCTATCCAAGGTGACACCAGGTAAGTCTTTCTAAAAAGTTCAAAAAGTCATTGAGTTTCTGTTGGAGTGATTTTTTGGCTGGCGTCGTTTCCGTCTCACTTAGATCTAGTGAAAACGTATCAAAGTTCATGAAATAGCCAGAAGCAGTTCGATCAATTGTTGGAATTGCATCGGGATTTGTTGAAATCGGATTTTGCTCTTGACGAGGCATGTTGACGTAGATGTCTGTATTAGGTCTGATTGCAACTTGGTTGTTAAGTTGGTTTTCATTTTGAAGATGAATTTCTTGTTGAAGTGGAACGAGTTCCATAGCATTGTTGCTAGGTCCTTCATTCCGTACAGGTGGCTCTTCAACCGTGATGAGTCTTTCTTTTTGAACTTCTTGGATTGTAGCGAGAGGAGGGCGTCTGCTACTGTGGAGTCCATGAGGCCTACTGTTTAGTATCGGCCACATAGTGTGGTTTTATTAAGTCGATTGAGACAAATCTTTTCTCCTTTTTTCCGGCAAGAGGCGGCAGAAGTACAGTTCTTGTGCCGTGGATTGCAAGGACCGGTACAGGCTTTCTGTAGGATGGCCCAAATTCTTTTTGTCAGCAATCTTCTCTCTGACTAGATCCCCGAGTTTTGGGATCCAGATAGGTCTTGCCGTTACTGCCTTGACTTCCTCAGTGGCGGCCTGTTTCTGGAGCACATTACTTTGTTGTGTCCTGGATTCATTTAGATCCTGTAAAACAGCCAAACGATCATGGATATCAAACGGTTTTTCATCCGCCACTGTGCCTTCACAATCAAGATCAGGTACCCACATTCTTGTCCCAAATCGGACCTCGTAAGGAGTGACACCTCCTAGAGAGCTTCTTGGCTGATTATTGAGCACGCGCTGTACCTCGTAAAGGTGATCGACCCATCTACCGCCCTTGCCTAATACCCTAGCTGTTAAAGATTGCTTTAAGTCTCGGTTTTTCCTCTCTGCAACAGAATTTCCCTCGGGATGGTACGGAGAGGAGTACCGCAATGCTACGCCCATTCCTTCCATGGCCTCTTTGTAAGCCCGAGAGCTAAACGCCGGACCACGGTCAGAATGTAACGTGCCAACTGCGTATGTGCCGATAAAGACTCGCAAATCTTTTATAACAGTTCGAGCGTCAGCCGGCGCTGAGAGCCAAACCCATAGGAATCTTGAGCAGGAATCCACTGCAACCATGAGATATTTCTTGGACCCATCAGATTGTAAGGGTCCGCAGTGGTCCAAATACACACATGCGAGAGGTTTGTCTGATTTCAGTAATGATGTCTGCGCTGGGCGTGTTACGGTGGAGCCTTTTATCTGCTGACAGATGTCGCATTTCAAGACATAGTCTTTAGTCTGCTTTGTTAACCCTGGCCACCAGTAGCGCTGTTTCAGCAAAGAAATAGTCGCTGTAACGCCTGTATGCGCAGAACCCAAACCCTCGTGTGCCGCTAAAATCAAGCCTAGCCTACGATCCATATGTGGTATTACTCTATCCCCCACTCCAGGAATCTGAGCATATGGAATGTTTTGTGATTCTAACTTGTAGGAGTACTTGAGTGGAAATTTTTTAGGTACTGCTGTGCTGCCTTTGCGTGAAGCATTGACAGCTACCATTATCTCGCCGTCCACCCTCGTCTTTGAACGAGTAACTGCAGCTACGGCGGCTGTGCGAACAGCCCCCTTTGCGGCTTCATCAGCCAATGAATTCCCTTCAACGTGAACGCCATCACGCTGATGACTCAGTGTGTGTATCACGTGAGCCCTTGGTAGTTCGTTTCTCAACTCCACTACCTGTTCCCATAGCATTTTATGCTTAAATTGTGCCACCTTTTGCATCTTTGAACCCGTTTTGTTCCCAATGATGTAGATATTCATTGTACGACTGTACACAGTAAAAGGAATCACACACAATAAGTGTGGGGAATTCGTGATCCGTATTTATAAGTGCCAGTATAAGTGCTTTGAGTTCTGCCAACTGAGCCGTGCAGTCTCCTAGAGATTGCGTTTTTGTGCAACTTGGATGGAATTTCCCATTGTGCATGCGACCTTTAACAATCGCACATGCTGCGCTGTAAGCTTGCTTACTCCCTGTGGCTGGTTGAGCAGATCCATCAGTGTAAATAATGTATTCATACTGATCTAGAGGCAAAATTTCATTTGGCAGAGGATATTCTTGTTCGTATTGCAGGAATGCCTGTGTTTTTAAACTTGGATCAAATCTGTATTCAACATCCGTTGCAGTAAGAGAATTAGCCCATGGTATCCATCTTGGATTTAAGGCTTTAGCATTTGGAATGCTAGCTTTCGTAACAGCTTCTAAAGCTGGTACTGGGAGTCCACGACAATTATGCGTTTTCCCTGAGCCAGAGCTCTTTCTCTTGCTACAGCGGTCTGCACTGCTGTCAGGATTTTTTGTGTTGAAGTGAAACGCATCTCTGCATTTGTGTACAGGTGTGATTTGTATGCGATTGGTACTGTTTCACCTTCATTAAAAGTTAAATAAGTGTACCCGCATTGACCCGCTATGACTCGGATCACTAAGTTCTGTGCGTTTACGCGTGTCTGTAAATGTTTGAAGCTATCATGTCTTCCTGTAGGGAACGCAGGATATTTGTATGTTCCTGTGTCCATTGTCTGACTGAAAAATCAGGTTTTATTAAGTCGTAGAAAGGTTTTACTCTTTCTGCGTAATCCAAAATGTATGTTCAACCAAAATTTAGGAATCCCAGAATTGATTGTAAATTCTTTAATGATTTTGGAGGTTGGAGCAGCGCACACTTTTCTAAAAAGTTTGCTGCTAGGCTTTTTCCTTCACTTGACAGCTCATATCCTAAAAACAGGACATTGAGGTGGGCAATTTTTGATTTTGAAATTAAATTTATAGCCCTCAGAGGCAAATCCCATAATAATGGTGCTCACCCTGGTCAAGTGCCTCTTTAAGTCATCGTCCGTCAGATAAATATCATCCACATAGGACAATGCTTCTTCATCCAAATTTTGGAGTAACTCTGTTACCCTTGCTGAAAACAACCCCGGGCTATTCTTGTACCCTTGGGAGAGTCGGCAGAATTGCCGTTGCGACCCTAACGCACTGAATGCGGTCAGATACCTGCTTTCAGGCGCTATATTTTGGCAGAAAAATCCATTTGAGATATCAAGAGTTGTTTTATATTTTTTCCGCACAATGTTATTCATTAATGCGGCACTGTGTGCATTTTGAACTGCAAATGTCTTTGTGCAAGTGTTTAAATGTCTGTAATCTAAAACTAGACGATATGTATTGTCAGGTTTGGCTACGGGGAACAAAGGATTGTTCATAGGTGAAGTGCAATTTTCTATCACCCCCTGGTATTCTAGTTGATCTAGAATCTCCCTGACTTGTCTTTTAGCTTCCTGCTTTATAGGATATTGCCTTTGAGCATTTGGGGAAACTTTTAAAGGGATCACGTGGTGGGTTGAATCCTCATCCCAACCAGCATGATTTTTGTACAATGCTGGAGCTAGGGCAACCGCCCACTCCTGCGCATATGCATGTTTTAGGTGAACGGGAGACGAAGTCGGAAAAGGCTGGAAAAATTATCATTTCTCCCCTAGGGCACTCCATGACGAATGCAAGTGGCCAGTCTTGTTCTGCTAATAGAATGTCATAACCAGATGACAGATTTTTCCAAAGAGACCCTTAACTTTTCTGGGCTTTTCCCCTCCATCCGGAGTGTTATCTCATGTAACTTATGTGGGACACTTACCCGAGTATCAGGTGTTTCCACCGTGATATACTCACTCAACTCCGCTGTCACCAGAAATTCCTTCAGGTTCTGGCGAGCTATCGTTACTTCTGCCGCGCTGTCTAGCATCGTCAGAGCCCATTCCCCGTTCAGAAGCTGTGTCCTCAGAATTCTGGGCATGTCTGATCTTGAGACCTGCTACCTTCTTCTCTTTGAACTGAGGTTTTGATTTTTGTTTATCCTCTTTTTTAGGTGCGTAGTCCGCAGCGTGTTGCGTGTCTCTGGACTTTGTACGCTCCTTTGACCGTCCTTCCCTCTCGGAGTTTCGTGATGAACCCTGAAAGGAGCGAGAGGAGCGAGTATCAGTATCCTGATACCTGTCAGGTTTTTAATGTTATCCCTATTCCTGAGGTTATACCTCTTTTTAGAGGGCTCCTGTTGAGGAGACCTACCTCTGGACTGAGATCTGGTGTCTTTAGACTTTTGTTGTTTTTTATTTTCCCACTTCTTTTTAGAAGAGGTAGGTGTCTGCTTTATAGTGTCCTTTTCAGGTTTCCCCAGTTGTGGTTTTAATGCTTTCCCACCCAAACTGTCTCTGCCTAGTTCTGCATATGCAGTTTCAATTATTTTGGGTAGTTCGTGTTGTTGATCCTCTGGACCGAACTCCCTTAGGCGTTGCCGGTTCGCCACAGAAGCTGCTTCCCCCTTAATGTTAGCTAGTATTATGGCTGAGACCTGTTCAAAGTTGTTTAGCAACTTCATCCCTAAGTTAAGGGCAGGCTCTGCTCCGTACTCATTTTGTATCTGTTTCAATACGTCAGGTACTACTGCTAAGGACGGGATACCATGTGCTCTGGTATATATGGATCTTTTCGCCCTAAGTGGGATGGGTATGCCCAGACGTGGGTCCCTTGCTCACTGTGCCACTGCATTCAAGCAAGCCTGGATGAAGAAGGGTGACATACCCTGAAACCGGTCCCAGGATGCTTGTTTCCGGTCCAGGAGGACCTGGCCTGGCAGTTCGGTCTGGACTGTTCCCATGGGGCACAGAGTCAAGACTGATTTGCATATGGCTGGGTCCAAACTGGAGTGGCGTAGTGGGCAAAAGAACGATGGATTTAACCCAGATCTTTTGACTGGGGGAGAATGTTTGCATTGTCAGCATTCCGTCCATCATTTATTTGCTGCAACACTTTTCGCCCTAAGTGGGATGGGTATGCCCAGACGTGGGTCCCTTGCTCACTGTGCCACTGGATTCAAGCTAGCCTGGCTGAAGAAGGGTGACATACCCTGAAACCGGTCCCAGGATGCTTGTTTCCGGTCCAGGGAGGACCTGGCCTGGCAGTTCGGTCTGGACTGTTCCCATGGGGCACAGGGTCAAGACTGATTTGCATATGGCTGGGTCCAAACTGGGGTGGCGTAGTGGGCAAAAGAACGATGGATTTAACCCACATCTTTTGACTGGGGGAGAATGTTTGCATTGTCAGCATTCCGTCCATCATTTGTTTGCTGTAACACTTTTCGCCCTAAGTGAGATGGGTATGCCCAGACGTGGGTCCCTTGCTCACTGTGCCACTGGATTCAAGCTAGCCTGGCTGAAGAAGGGTGACATACCCTGAAACCGGTCCCAGGATGCTTGTTTCCGGTCCAGGGAGGACCTGGCCTGGCAGTTCGGTCTGGACTGTTCCCATGGGACACAGCGTCAAGACTGATTTGCATATGGCTGGGTCCAAACTGGGGTGGCGTAGTGGGCAAAAGAACGATGGATTTAACCCAGATCTTTTGACTGGGGGAGAATGTTTGCATTGTCAGCATTCCGTCCATCATTTGTTTGCTGTAACACTTTTCGGCCTAAGTGGGATGGGTATGCCCAGACGTGGGTCCCTTGCCCACTGTGCCACTGGATTCAAGCTAGCCTGGCTGAAGAAGGGTGACATACCCTGAAACCGGTCCCAGGATGCTTGTTTCCGGTCCAGGGAGGACCTGGCCTGGCAGTTCGGTCTGGACTGTTCCCATGGGGCACAGGGTCAAGACTGATTTGCATACGGCTGGGTCCAAACTGGGGTGGCGTAGTGGGCAAAAGAACGATGGATTTAACCCAGATCTTTTGACTGGGGGAGAATGTTTGCATTGTCAGCATTCCGTCCATCATTTGTTTGCTGCAACACTTTTCGCCCTAAGTGGGATGGGTATGCCCAGACGTGGGTCCCTTGCTCACTGTGCCACTGGATTCAAGCTAGCCTGGCTGAAGAAGGGTGACATACCCTGAAACCGGTCCCAGGATGCTTGTTTCCGGTCCAGGGAGGACCTGCACTGGCAGTTCGGTCTGGACTGTTCGCATGGGGCACAGGGTCAAGACTGATTTGCATATGGCTGGGTCCAAACTGGGGTGGCGTAGTGGGCAAAAGAACGATGGATTTAACCCAGATCTTTTGACTGGGGGAGAATGTCTGCATTGTCAGCATTCCGTCCATCATTTGTTTGCTGTAACACTTTTTGCCCTAAGTGGGATGGGTATGCCCAGACGTGGGTCCCTTGCCCACTGTATTCAAGCTAGCCTGGCTGAAGAAGGGTGACATACCCTGAAACCGGTCCCAGGATGCTTGATTCCGGTCCAGGGAGGACCTGGCCTGGCAGTTCGGTCTGGACTGTTCCCTTGGGGCACAGGGTCAAGACTGATTTGCATATGGCTGGGTCCAAACTGGGGTGGCGTAGTGGGCAAAAGAACAATGGATTTAACCCAGATCTTTTGACTGGGGGGGAATGTTTGCATTGTCAGCATTCCGTCCATCATTTGTTTGCTGTAACACTTTTCACCCTAAGTGGGATGGGTATGCCCAGACGTGGGTCCCTTGCTCACTGTGCCACTGGATTCAAGCTAGCCTGGCTGAAGAAGGGTGACATACCCTGAAACCGGTCCCAGGATGCTTGTTTCCGGTCCAGGGAGGACCTGGCCTGGCAGTTCGGTCTGGACTGTTCCCATGGGGCACAGGGTCAAGACTGATTTGCATATGGCTGGGTCCAAACTGGGGTGGCGTAGTGGGCAAAAGAACGATGGATTTAACCCAGATCTTTTGACTGGGGAGAATGTTTGCATTGTCAGCATTCCATCCATCATTTGTTTGCTGTAACACTTTTCGCCCTAAGTGGGATGGGTATGCCCAGACGTGGGTCCCTTGCTCACTGTGCCACTGGATTCAAGCTAGCCTGGCTGAAGAAGGGTGACATACCCTGAAACCGGTCCCAGGATGCTTGTTTCCGGTCCAGGGAGGACCTGGCCTGGCAGTTCGGTCTGGACTGTTCTCATGGGGCACAGGGTCAAGACTGATTTGCATATGGCTGGGTCCAAACTTTGTGCCATTTCTGTCTATCAGTTAGATTGTACTCTGAGAACAGAGACGTGGTGTTTATAAAACGCCATGGCACATAGCCTGCACGCAAATATTGTAGCGTCCAGCTTAACATCATAATAGAACGTAGCTGAGATTGCCCGTGTTGTAACAAGGCCAGATCTTGTTCTAATATGTCGATTGCAGAGGACACAATGTTGCCTAAGGAGTAAATCCTAGAGGTCAAAGTTGTTAACCCATTATCCACTACAGCTAATGCCTTTTCTAAGTTAATACAGTCTATTTCTCGTATTCTTTCTGCGGCCTCTTGTTGGGATATTTTCCAGTTTTCATTATAGTAGGCATTAAGGCCTGCATATATGAAATGTTTCTGACGCTGTTTCTTGGGTCCCAGTAGAAAATCTCTAAGATCCATGTCAGGTGTGAGTAGGGTCAAGTGGTGCTTTACTTCTGTTAGTGTTGAGGTCTCTAGCCAATCAAGGCACAACTTCCCAACACTATACGATGTCACTACCCATGGGTGTTGTCTTTGTACATAGCGTGGGTCTGGCCTACGGATACTAAACCCTGTGGTTGTATTCATAAATCTCTGTTGACATTTGTTCGTGTCAATGGGCCAAACCAGCCATTCTGTGCAATCAGGATCTGATCTGTTGTACTGGAAAATGGCATCTAATCCTACCCCTTGTGTACTCGAGTTCTGTCCCCCACCCATCTGTGATGGTGTTGGAAACCCTGGTGTGTTCATTTCCTTGCCTTTGGCTAATCCAAGACAGGATGTCTGTTGCACAGTTTCGTTCAGAAATAAAATCTGCTGCGGAATGATGCATGCTCTAAAAAGGGCTTCTATTCCCTGGACTTGCCAGTCCCTAGAACCCCAGATTGATTTTGATTCTATTGTGTCTTTCCATAGATCGAAACCCTGTTTAGACAACTGGTTCAGAAAGGATGCAGAGTAAATATGTTTGGTGTTTGTTAACATAATTTTCTGAGCTGAAATTTTCTCCATTTTATAATAAAATGACTTCGGGTCGGATGTGTTAAACCCTGAGAAGTATGTGAATTTCTGTGCAAATGCTTGTGAACTACCTTTTGGAGGTGTTGGGCAATGTTCCCACTGGTGGTATTCAAATACATTTCTAGGTGTTATAGACTTGTGTAAGAAATGATCACCAAATTGTTGGTAACAGTACAATGTATCATAGTCTGAAGTACCTTCTAACATTTCATTATTCGGAAATGCAGCTGCTTTTTCTAGTTCAGATATCATAGCATTTACAGTTTCAGTGTCCCAATCAGCAGAATATGCACTTGAGGTAATGATATCACTTAAAGAAATTTTAAACACATGTTTTAGCTTTAAAAGTTCAGTCGGACCTAATATATCATAATCAATCTTGTCCCATACTATACCGTCCGGTATAGGAACTGCTGTGATGTTCACTGAAGACAAGTCTCTGGGTTCACGATGTGAAGACTGGTGTGGTTTTAAAATCAAATTGACTCTTTGGGCTGTGGAGCTTGGTTGGAGGTATCGTCCATTAATAAGCATACTAAAAGTTATTATTAAACCTAGCCAGAAAATGAAAAATAAAATCCCAGTGATATACCATAGTTCTATCCAAGGTGACACCAGGTAAGTCTTTCTAAAAAAGTTCAAAAAGTCATTGAGTTTCTGTTGGAGTGATTTTTTGGCTGGCGTCGTTTCCGGCTCACTTAGATCTAGTGAAAACGTATCAAAGTTCATGAAATAGCCAGAAGCAGTTCGATCAATTGTTGGAATTGCATCGGGATTTGTTGAAATCGGATTTTGCTCTTGACGAGGCATGTTGACGTAGATGTCTGTATTAGGTCTGATTGCAACTTGGTTGTTAAGTTGGTTTTCATTTTGAAGATGAATTTCTTGTTGAAGTGAAACGAGTTCCATAGCATTGTTGCTTAGTCCTTCATTCCGTACAGGTGGCTCTTCAACCGTGATGAGTCTTTCTTTTTGAACTTCTTGGATTGTAGCGAGAGGAGGGCGTCTGCTACTGTGGAGTCCATGAGGCCTACTGTTTAGTATCGGCCACATAGTGTGGTTTTATTAAGTCGATTGAGACAAATCTTTTCTCCTTTTTTCCGGCAAGAGGCGGCAGAAGTACAGTTCTTGTGCCGTGGATTGCAAGGACCGGTACAGGCTTTCTGTAGGATGGCCCAAATTCTTTTTGTCAGCAATCTTCTCTCTGACTAGATCCCGAGTTTTGGGATCCAGATAGGTCTTGCCGTTACTGCCTTGACTTCCTCAGTGGCGGCCTGTTTCTGGAGCACATTACTTTGTTGTGTCCTGGATTCATTTAGATCCTGTAAAACAGCCAAACGATCATGGATATCAAACGGTTTTTCATCCGCCACTGTGCCTTCACAATCAAGATCAGGTACCCACATTCTTGTCCCAAATCGGACCTCGTAAGGAGTGACACCTCCTAGAGAGCTTCTTGGCTGATTATTGAGCGCGCGCTGTACCCCGTAAAGGTGATCGACCCATCTACCGCCCTTGCCTAATACCCTAGCTGTTAAAGATTGCTTTAAGTCTCGGTTTTCCTCTCTGCAACAGAATTTCCCTCGGGATGGTACGGAGAGGAGTACCGCAATGCTACGCCCATTCCTTCCATGGCCTCTTTGTAAGCCCGAGAGCTAAACGCCGGACCACGGTCAGAATGTAACGTGCCAACTGCGTATGTGCCGATAAAGACTCGCAAATCTTTTATAACAGTTCGAGCGTCAGCCGAGCGCTGAGGCCAAACCCATAGGAATCTTGAGCAGGAATCCACTGCAACCATGAGATATTTCTTGGACCCATCAGATTGTAAGGGTCCGCAGTGGTCCAAATACACACATGCGAGAGGTTTGTCTGATTTCAGTAATGGTGTCTGCGCTGGGCGTGTTACGGTGGAGCCGTTTATCTGCTGACAGATGTCGCATTTCAAGACATAGTCTTTAGTCTGCTTTGTTAACCCTGGCCACCAGTAGCGCTGTTTCAGCAAAGAAATAGTCGCTGTAACGCCTGTATGCGCAGAACCCAAACCCTCGTGTGCCGCTAAAACAAGCCTAGCCTACGATCCATATGTGGTATTACTCTATCCCCCACTCCAGGAATCTGAGCATATGGAATGTTTTGTGATTCTAACTTGTAGGAGTACTTGAGTGGAAATTTTTTAGGTACTGCTGTGCTGCCATTGCGTGAAGCATTGACAGCTACCATTATCTCGCCGTCCACCCTCGTCTTTGAACGAGTAACTGCAGCTACGGCGGCTGTGAGAACAGCCCCCTTTGCGACTTCATCAGCCAATGAATTCCCTTCAACGTGAACGCCATCACGCTGATGACTCAGTGTGTGTATCACGTGAGCCCTTGGTAGTTCGTTTCTCAACTCCACTACCTGTTCCCATAGCATTTTATGCTTAATTGTGCCACCTTTTGCATCTTTGAACCCGTTTTGTTCCCAATGATGTAGATATTCATTGTACGACTGTACACAGTAAAAGGAATCACACACAATAAGTGTGGGGAATTCGTGATCCGTATTTATAAGTGCCAGTATAAGTGCTTTGAGTTCTGCCAACTGAGCCGTGCAGTCTCCTAGAGATTGCGTTTTTGTGCAACTTGGATGGAATTTCCCATTGTGCATGCGACCTTTAACAATCGCACATGCTGCGCTGTAAGCTTGCTTACTCCCTGTGGCTGGTTGAGCAGATCCGTCAGTGTAAATAATGTATTCATACTGATCTAGAGGCAAAATTTCATTTGGCAGAGGATATTCTTGTTCGTATTGCAGGAATGCCTGTGTTTTTAAACTTGGATCAAATCTGTATTCAACATCCGTTGCAGTAAGAGAATTTGCCCATGGTATCCATCTTGGATGTAAGGCTTTAGCATTTGGAATGCTAGCTTTCGTAACAGCTTCTAAAGCTGGTACTGGGGTCACGACAATTATGCGTTTTCCCTGAGCCAGAGCTCTTTCTCTTGCTACAGCGGTCTGCACTGCTGTCAGGATTTTTTGTGTTGAAGTGAAACGCATCTCTGCATTTGTGTACAGGTGTGATTTGTATGCGATTGGTACTGTTTCACCTTCATTAAAAGTTAAATAAGTGTACCCGCATTGACCCGCTATGACTCGGATCACTAAGTTCTGTGCGTTTACGCGTGTCTGTAAATGTTTCGAAGCTATCATGTCTTCCTGTAGGGAACGCAGGATATTTGTATGTTCCTGTGTCCATTGTCTGACTGAAAAATCAGGTTTTATTAAGTCGTAGAAAGGTTTTACTCTTTCTGCGTAATCCAAAATGTATGTTCAACCAAAATTTAGGAATCCCAGAATTGATTGTAAATTCTTTAATGATTTTGGAGGTTGGAGCAGCGCACACTTTTCTAAAAAGTTTGCTGCTAGGCTTTTTCCTTCACTTGACAGCTCATATCCTAAAAACAGGACATTGAGGTGGGCAATTTTTGATTTTTTGAAATTAAATTTATAGCCCTCAGAGGCAAATCCCATAATAATGGTGCTCACCCTGGTCAAGTGCCTCTTTAAGTCATCGTCCGTCAGATAAATATCATCCACATAGGACAATGCTTCTTCATCCAAATTTTGGAGTAACTCTGTTACCCTTGCTGAAAACAACCCCGGGCTATTCTTGTACCCTTGGGGGAGTCGGCAGAATTGCCGGTGCGACCCTAACGCACTGAATGCGGTCAGATACCTGCTTTCAGGCGCTATATTTTGGCAGAAAAATCCATTTGAGATATCAAGTGTTGTTTTATATTTTTTCCGCACAATGTTATTCATTAATGCGGCACTGTGTGCATTTTGAACTGCAAATGTCTTTGTGCAAGTGTTTAAATGTCTGTAATCTAAAACTAGACGATATGTATTGTCAGGTTTGGCTACGGGAACAAAGGATTGTTCATAGGTGAAGTGCAATTTTCTATCACCCCTGGTATTCTAGTTGATCTAGAATCTCCTGACTTGTCTTTTAGCTTCCTGCTTTATAGGATATTGCCTTTGAGCATTTGGGGAAACTTTTAAAGGGATCACGTGGTGGGTTGAATCCTCATCCCAACCAGCATGATTTTTGTACAATGCTGGAGCTAGGGCAACCGCCCACTCCTGCGCATATGCATGTTTTAGGTGAACGGGAACGAAGTCGGAAAAGGCTGGAAAAATTATCATTTCTCCCCTAGGGCACTCCATGACGAATGCAAGTGGCCAGTCTTGTTCTGCTAATAGAATGTCATAACCAGATGACAGATTTTTCCAAAAGAGACCCTTAACTTTTCTGGGCTTGTCCCCCTCCATCCGGAGTGTTATCTCATGTAACTTATGTGGGACACTTACCCGAGTATCAGGTGTTTCCACCGTGATATACTCACTCAACTCCGCTGTCACCAGAAATTCCTTCAGGTTCTGGCGAGCTATCGTTACTTCTGCCGCGCTGTCTAGCATCGTCAGAGCCCATTCCCCGTTCAGAAGCTGTGTCCTCAGAATTCTGGGCATGTCTGATCTTGAGACCTGCTACCTTCTTCTCTTTGAACTGAGGTTTTGATTTTTGTTTATCCTCTTTTTTAGGTGCGTAGTCCGCAGCGTGTTGCGTGTCTCTGGACTTTGTACGCTCCTTTGACCGTCCTTCCCTCTCGGAGTTTCGTGATGAACCCTGAAAGGAACGAGAGAAACGAGTATCAGTATCCTGATACCTGTCAGGTTTTTTTATGTTATCCCTATTCCTGAGGTTATACCTCTTTTTAGAGGGCTCCTGTTGAGGAGACCTACCTCTGGACTGAGATCTGGTGTCTTTAGACTTTTGTTGTTTTTTATTTTCCCACTTCTTTTTAGAAGAAGTAGGTGTCTGCTTTATAGTGTCCTTTTCAGGTTTCCCCAGTTGTGGTTTTAATGCTTTCCCACCCAAACTGTCTCTGCCTAGTTCTGCATATGCAGTTTCAATTATTTTGGGTAGTTCGTGTTGTTGATCCTCTGGACCGAACTCCCTTAGGCGTTGGCGGATCGCCACAGAAGCTGCTTCCCCCTTAATGTTAGCTAGTATTATGGCTGAGACCTGTTCAAAGTTGTTTAGCAACTTCATCCCTAAGTTAAGGGCAGGCTCTGCTCCGTACTCATTTTGTATCTGTTTCAATACGTCAGGTACTACTGCTAAGGACGGGATACCATGTGCTCTGGTATATATGGATCTTTTCGCCCTAAGTGGGATGGGTATGCCCAGACGTGGGTCCCTTGCTCACTGTGCCACTGCATTCAAGCAAGCCTGGATGAAGAAGGGTGACATACCCTGAAACCGGTCCCAGGATGCTTGTTTCCGGTCCAGGGAGGACCTGGCCTGGCAGTTCGGTCTGGACTGTTCCCATGGGGCACAGAGTCAAGACTGATTTGCATATGGCTGGGTCCAAACTGGGGTGGCGTAGTGGGCAAAAGAACGATGGATTTAACCCAGATCTTTTGACTGGGGGAGAATGTTTGCATTGTCAGCATTCCGTCCATCATTTATTTGCTGCAACACTTTTCGCCCTAAGTGGGATGGGTATGCCCAGACGTGGGTCCCTTGCTCACTGTGCCACTGGATTCAAGCTAGCCTGGCTGAAGAAGGGTGACATACCCTGAAACCGGTCCCAGGATGCTTGTTTCCGGTCCAGGGAGGACCTGGCCTGGCAGTTCGGTCTGGACTGTTCCCATGGGGCACAGGGTCAAGACTGATTTGCATATGGCTGGGTCCAAACTGGGGTGGCGTAGTGGGCAAAAGAACGATGGATTTAACCCACATCTTTTGACTGGGGAGAATGTTTGCATTGTCAGCATTCCGTCCATCATTTGTTTGCTGTAACACTTTTCGCCCTAAGTGGGATGGGTATGCCCAGACGTGGGTCCCATGCTCACTGTGCCACTGGATTCAAGCTAGCCTGGCTGAAGAAGGGTGACATACCCTGAAACCGGTCCCAGGATGCTTGTTTCCGGTCCAGGGAGGACCTGGCCTGGCAGTTCGGTCTGGACTGTTCGCATGGGGCACAGGGTCAAGACTGATTTGCATATGGCTGGGTCCAAACTGGGGTGGCGTAGTGGGCAAAAGAACGATGGATTTAACCCAGATCTTTTGACTGGGGGAGAATGTCTGCATTGTCAGCATTCCGTCCATCATTTGTTTGCTGTAACACTTTTTGCCCTAAGTGGGATGGGTATGCCCAGACGTGGGTCCCTTGCCCACTGTATTCAAGCTAGCCTGGCTGAAGAAGGGTGACATACCCTGAAACCGGTCCCAGGATGCTTGATTCCGGTCCAGGGAGGACCTGGCCTGGGAGTTCGGTCTGGACTGTTCCCTTGGGGCACAGGGTCAAGACTGATTTGCATATGGCTGGGTCCAAACTGGGGTGGCGTAGTGGGCAAAAGAACAATGGATTTAACCCAGATCTTTTGACTGGGGGAGAATGTTTGCATTGTCAGCATTCCGTCCATCATTTGTTTGCTGTAACACTTTTCACCCTAAGTGGGATGGGTATGCCCAGACGTGGGTCCCTTGCTCACTGTGCCACTGGATTCAAGCTAGCCTGGCTGAAGAAGGGTGACATACCCTGAAACCGGTCCCAGGATGCTTGTTTCCGGTCCAGGGAGGACCTGGCCTGGTAGTTCGGTCTGGACTGTTCCCATGGGGCACAGGGTCAAGACTGATTTGCATATGGCTGGGTCCAAACTGGGGTGGCGTAGTGGGCAAAAGAACGATGGATTTAACCCAGATCTTTTGACTGGGGGCGAATGTTTGCATTGTCAGCATTCCATCCATCATTTGTTTGCTGTAACACTTTTCGCCCTAAGTGGGATGGGTATGCCCAGACGTGGGTCCCTTGCTCACTGTGCCACTGGATTCAAGCTAGCCTGGCTGAAGAAGGGTGACATACCCTGAAACCGGTCCCAGGATGCTTGTTTCCGGTCCAGGGAGGACCTGGCCTGGCAGTTCGGTCTGGACTGTTCTCATGGGGCACAGGGTCAAGACTGATTTGCATATGGCTGGGTCCAAACTTTGTGCCATTTCTGTCTATCAGTTAGATTGTACTCTGAGAACAGAGACGTGGTGTTTATAAAACGCCATGGCACATAGCCTGCACGCAAATATTGTAGCGTCCAGCTTAACATCATAATAGAACGTAGCTGAGATTGCCCTTGTTGTAACAAGGCCAGATCTTGTTCTAATATGTCGATTGCCGAGGACACAATGTTGCCTAAGGAGTAAATCCTAGAGGTCAAAGTTGTTAACCCATTATCCACTACAGCTAATACCTTTTCTAAGTTAATACAGTCTATTTCTCGTATTCTTTCTGCGGCCTCTTGTTGGGATATTTTCCAGTTTTCATTATAGTAGGCATTAAGGCCTGCATATATGAAATGTTTCTGACGCTGTTTCTTGGGTCCCAGTAGAAAATCTCTAAGATCCATGTCAGGTGTGAGTAGGGTCAAGTGGTGCTTTACTTCTGTTAGTGTTGAGGTCTCTAGCCAATCAAGGCACAACTTCCCAACACTATACGATGTCACTACCCATGGGTGTTGTCTTTGTACATAGCGTGGGTCTGGCCTACGGATACTAAACCCTGTGGTTGTATTCATAAATCTCTGTTGACATTTGTTCGTGTCAATGGGCCAAACCAGCCATTCTGTCCAATCAGGATCTGATCTGTTGTACTGGAAAATGGCATCTAATCCTACCCCTTGTGTACTCGAGTTCTGTCCCCCACCCATCTGTGATGGTGTTGGAAACCCCGGTGTGTTCATTTCCTTGCCTTTGGCTAATCCAAGACAGGATGTCTGTTGCACAGTTTCGTTCAGAAATAAAATCTGCTGCGGAATGATGCATGCTCTAAAAGGGCTTCTATTCCCTGGACTTGCCAGTCCCTAGAACCCCAGATTGATTTTGATTCTATTGTGTCTTTCCATAGATCGAAACCCTGTTTAGACAACTGGTTCAGAAAGGATGCAGAGTAAATATGTTTGGTGTTTGTTAACATAATTTTCTGAGCTGAAATTTTCTCCATTTTATAATAAAATGACTTCGCGTCGGATGTGTTAAACCCTGAGAAGTATGTGAATTTCTGTGCAAATGCTTGTGAACTACCTTTTGGAGGTGTTGGGCAATGTTCCCACTGGTGGTATTCAAATACATTTCTAGGTGTTATAAACTTGTGTAAGAAATGATCACCAAATTGTTGGTAACAGTACAATGTATCATAGTCTGAAGTACCTTCTAACATTTCATTATTCGGAAATGCAGCTGCTTTTTCTAGTTCAGATATCATAGCATTTACAGTTTCAGTGTCCCAATCAGCAGAATATGCACTTGAGGTAATGATATCACTTAAAGAAATTTTAAACACATGTTTTAGCTTTAAAAGTTCAGTCGGACCTAATATATCATAATCAATCTTGTCCCATACTATACCGTCCGGTATAGGAACTGCTGTGATGTTCACTGAAGACAAGTCTCTGGGTTCACGATGTGAAGACTGGTGTGGTTTTAAAATCAAATTGACTCTTTGGGCTGTGGAGCTTGGTTGGAGGTATCGTCCATTAATAAGCATACTAAAAGTTATTATTAAACCTAGCCAGAAAATGAAAAATAAAATCCCAGTGATATACCATAGTTCTATCCAAGGTGACACCAGGTAAGTCTTTCTAAAAAGTTCAAAAAGTCATTGAGTTTCTGTTGGAGTGATTTTTGGCTGGCGTCGTTTCCGGCTCACTTAGATCTAGTGAAAACGTATCAAAGTTCATGAAATAGCCAGAAGCAGTTCGATCAATTGTTGGAATTGCATCGGGATTTGTTGAAATCGGATTTTGCTCTTGACGAGGCATGTTGACGTAGATGTCTGTATTAGGTCTGATTGCAACTTGGTTGTTAAGTTGGTTTTCATTTTGAAGATGAATTTCTTGTTGAAGTGGAACGAGTTCCATAGCATTGTTGCTTAGTCCTTCATTCCGTACAGGTGGCTCTTCAACCGTGATG
Organism: Calotriton arnoldi; assembly: GCA_963921515.1. Classification (NCBI taxonomy): domain Eukaryota; kingdom Metazoa; phylum Chordata; class Amphibia; order Caudata; family Salamandridae; genus Calotriton; species Calotriton arnoldi. Next base: position 665,532 of record CAWUFW010006869.1, read on the forward strand.
AGTCTTTCTTTTTGAACTTCTTGGATTGTAGCGAGAGGAGGGCGTCTGCTACTGTGGAGTCCATGAGGCCTACTGTTTAGTATCGGCCACATAGTGTGGTTTTATTAAGTCGATTGAGACAAATCTTTTCTCCTTTTTTCCGGCAAGAGGCGGCAGAAGTACAGTTCTTGTGCCGTGAATTGCAAGGACCGGTACAGGCTTTCTGTAGGATGGCCCAAATTCTTTTTGTCAGCAATCTTCTCTCTGACTAGATCCCGAGTTTTGGGATCCAGATAGGTCTTGCCGTTACTGCCTTGACTTCCTCAGTGGCGGCCTGTTTCTGGAGCACATTACTTTGTTGTGTCCTGGATTCATTTAGATCCTGTAAAACAGCCAAACGATCATGGATATCAAACGGTTTTTCATCCGCCACTGTGCCTTCACAATCAAGATCAGGTACCCACATTCTTGTCCCAAATCGGACCTCGTAAGGAGTGACACCTCCTAGAGAGCTTCTTGGCTGATTATTGAGCGCGCGCTGTACCCCGTAAAGGTGATCGACCCATCTACCGCCCTTGCCTAATACCCTAGCTGTTAAAGATTGCTTTAAGTCTCGGTTTTTCCTCTCTGCAACAGAATTTCCCTCGGGATGGTACGGAGAGGAGTACCGCAATGCTACGCCCATTCCTTCCATGGCCTCTTTGTAAGCCCGAGAGCTAAACGCCGGACCACGATCAGAATGTAACGTGCCAACTGCGTATGTGCCGATAAAGACTCGCAAATCTTTTATAACAGTTCGAGCGTCAGCCGAGCGCTGAGGCCAAACCCATAGGAATCTTGAGCAGGAATCCACTGCAACCATGAGATATTTCTTGGACCCATCAGATTGTAAGGGTCCGCAGTGGTCCAAATACACACATGCGAGAGGTTTGTCTGATTTCAGTAATGGTGTCTGCGCTGGGCGTGTTACGGTGGAGCCTTTTATCTGCTGACAGATGTCGCATTTCAAGACATAGTCTTTAGTCTGCTTTGTTAACCCTGGCCACCAGTAGCGCTGTTTCAGCAAAGAAATAGTCGCTGTAACGCCTGTATGCGCAGAACCCAAACCCTTGTGTGCCGCTAAAATCAAGCCTAGCCTACGATCCATATGTGGTATTACTCTATCCCCCACTCCAGGAATCTGAGCATATGGAATGTTTTGTGATTCTAACTTGTAGGAGTACTTGAGTGGAAATTTTTTAGGTACTGCTGTGCTGCCTTTGCGTGAAGCATTGACAGCTACCATTATCTCGCCGTCCACCCTCGTCTTTGAACGAGTAACTGCAGCTACGGCGGCTGTGCGAACAGCCCCCTTTGCGGCTTCATCAGCCAATGAATTCCCTTCAACGTGAACGCCATCACGCTGATGACTCAGTGTGTGTATCACGTGAGCCCTTGGTAGTTCGTTTCTCAACTCCACTACCTGTTCCCATAGCATTTTATGCTTAATTGTGCCACCTTTTGCATCTTTGAACCCGTTTTGTTCCCAATGATGTAGATATTCATTGTACGACTGTACACAGTAAAAGGAATCACACACAATAAGTGTGGGGAATTCGTGATCCATATTTATAAGTGCCAGTATAAGTGCTTTGAGTTCTGCCAACTGAGCCGTGCAGTCTCCTAGAGATTGCGTTTTTGTGCAACTTGGATGGAATTTCCCATTGTGCATGCGACCTTTAACAATCGCACATGCTGCGCTGTAAGCTTGCTTACTCCCTGTGGGTGGTTGAGCAGATCCGTCAGTGTAAATAATGTATTCATACTGATCTAGAGGCAAAATTTCATTTGGCAGAGGATATTCTTGTTCGTATTGCAGGAATGCCTGTGTTTTTAAACTTGGATCAAATCTGTATTCAACATCCGTTGCAGTAAGAGAATTTGCCCATTGTATCCATCTTGGATGTAAGGCTTTAGCATTTGGAATGCTAGCTTTCGTAACAGCTTCTAAAGCTGGTACTGGGGTCACGACAATTATGCGTTTTCCCTGAGCCAGAGCTCTTTCTCTTGCTACAGCGGTCTGCACTGCTGTCAGGATTTTTTCTGTTGAAGTGAAACGCATCTCTGCGTTTGTGTACAGGTGTGATTTGTATGCGATTGGTACTGTTTCACCTTCATTAAAAGTTAAATAAGTGTACCCGCATTGACCCGCTATGACTCGGATCACTAAGTTCTGTGCGTTTACGCGTGTCTGTAAATGTTTCAAAGCTATCATGTCTTCCTGTAGGGAACGCAGGATATTTGTATGTTCCTGTGTCCATTGTCTGACTGAAAAATCAGGTTTTATTAAGTCGTAGAAAGGTTTTACTCTTTCTGCGTAATCCAAAATGTATGTTCAACCAAAATTTAGGAATCCCAGAATTGATTGTAAATTCTTTAATGATTTTGGAGGTTGGAGCAGCGCACACTTTTCTAAAAAGTTTGCTGCTAGGCTTTTTCCTTCACTTGACAGCTCATATCCTAAAAACAGGACATTGAGGTGGGCAATTTTTGATTTTTTGAAATTAAATTTATAGCCCTCAGAGGCAAATCCCATAATAATGGTGCTCACCCTGGTCAAGTGCCTCTTTAAGTCATCGTCCGTCAGATAAATATCATCCACATAGGACAATGCTTCTTCATCCAAATTTTGGAGTAACTCTGTTACCCTTGCTGAAAACAACCCCGGGCTATTCTTGTACCCTTGGGGGAGTCGGCAAAATTGCTGTTGTGACCCTAACGCACTGAATGCGGTCAGATACCTGCTTTCAGGCGCTATATTTTGGCAGAAAAATCCATTTGAGATATCAAGTGTTGTTTTATATTTTTTCCGCACAATGTTATTCATTAATGCGGCACTGTGTGCATTTTGAACTGCAAATGTCTTTGTGCAAGTGTTTAAATGTCTGTAATCTAAAACTAGACGATATGTATTGTCAGGTTTGGCTACAGGAAACAAAGGATTGTTCATAGGTGAAGTGCAATTTTCTATCAACCCCTGGTATTCTAGTTGATCTAGAATCTCCCTGACTTGTCTTTTAGCTTCCTGCTTTATAGGATATTGCCTTTGAGCATTTGGGGAAACTTTTAAAGGGATCACGTGGTGGGTTGAATCCTCATCCCAACCAGCATGATTTTTGTACAATGCTGGAGCTAGGGCAACCGCCCACTCCTGCGCATATGCATGTTTTAGGTGAACGGGAACGAAGTCGGAAAAGGCTGGAAAAATTATCATTTCTCCCCTAGGGCACTCCATGACGAATGCAAGCGGCCAGTCTTGTTCTGCTAATAGAATGTCATAACCAGATGACAGATTTTTCCAAAAGAGACCCTTAACTTTTCTGGGCTTGTCCCCTCCATCCGGAGTGTTATCTCATGTAACTTATGTGGGACACTTACCCGAGTATCAGGTGTTTCCACCGTGATATACTCACTCAACTCCGCTGTCACCAGAAATTCCTTCAGGTTCTGGCGAGCTATCGTTACTTCTGCCGCGCTGTCTAGCATCGTCAGAGCCCATTCCCCGTTCAGAAGCTGTGTCCTCAGAATTCTGGGCATGTCTGATCTTGAGACCTGCTACCTTCTTCTTTTTGAACTTAGGTTTTGATTTTTGTTTATCCTCTTTTTTATGTGCGTAGTCCGCAGCGTGTTGCGTGTCTCTGGACTTTGTACGCTCCTTTGACCGTCCTTCCCTCTCGGAGTTTCGTGATGAACCCTGAAAGGAACGAGAGGAACGAGTATCAGTATCCTGATACCTGTCAGGTTTTTTAATGTTATCCCTATTCCTGAGGTTATACCTCTTTTAGAGGGCTCCTGTTGAGGAGACCTACCTCTGGACAGAGATCTGGTGTCTTTAGACTTTTGTTGTTTTTTATTTTCCCACTTCTTTTTAGAAGAAGTAGGTGTCTGCTTTATAGTGTCCTTTTCAGGTTTCCCCAGTTGTGGTTTTAATGCTTTCCCACCCAAACTGTCTCTGCCTAGTTCTGCATATGCAGTTTCAATTATTTTGGGTAGTTCGTGTTGTTGATCCTCTGGACCGAACTCCCTTAGGCGTTGGCGGATCGCCACAGAAGCTGCTTCCCCCTTAATGTTAGCTAGTATTATGGCTGAGACCTGTTCAAAGTTGTTTAGCAACTTCATCCCTAAGTTAAGGGCAGGCTCTGCTCCGTACTCATTTTGTATCTGTTTCAATACGTCAGGTACTACTGCTAAGGACGGGATACCATGTGCTCTGGTATATATGGATCTTTTCGCCCTAAGTGGGATGGGTATGCCCAGACGTGGGTCCCTTGCTCACTGTGCCACTGCATTCAAGCTAGCCTGGATGAAGAAGGGTGACATACCCTGAAACCGGTCCCAGGATGCTTGTTTCCGGTCCAGGGAGGACCTGGCCTGGCAGTTCGGTCTGGACTGTTCCCATGGGGCACAGAGTCAAGACTGATTTGCATATGGCTGGGTCCAAACTGGGGTGGCGTAGTGGGCAAAAGAACGATGGATTTAACCCAGATCTTTTGACTGGGGGAGAATGTTTGCATTGTCAGCATTCCGTCCATCATTTATTTGCTGCAACACTTTTCGCCCTAAGTGGGATGGATATGCCCAGACGTGGGTCCCTTGCTCAGCTCACTGTGCCACTGGATTCAAGCTAGCCTGGCTGAAGAAGGGTGACATACCCTGACACCGATCCCAGGATTCTTGTTTCCGGTCCAGGGAGGACCTGGCCTGGCAGTTCGGTCTGGACTGTTCCCATGGGGCACAGGGTCAAGACTGATTGGCATATGGCTGGGTCCAAACTGGGGTGGCGTAGTGGGCAAAAGAACGATGGATTTAACCCACATCTTTTGACTGGGGGAGAATGTTTGCATTGTCAGCATTCCGTCCATCATTTGTTTGCTGTAACACTTTTCGCCCTAAGTGGGATGGGTATGCCCAGACGTGGGTCCCTTGCTCACTGTGCCACTGGATTCAAGCTAGCCTGGCTGACGAAGGGTGACATACCCTGAAACCGGTCCCAGGATGCTTGTTTCCGGTCCAGGGAGGACCTGGCCTGGCAGTTCGGTCTGGACTGTTCCCATGGGGCACAGGGTCAAGACTGATTTGCATATGGCTGGGTCCAAACTGGGGTGGCGTAGTGGGCAAAAGAACGATGGATTTAACCCAGATCTTTTGACTGGGGGAGAATGTTTGCATTGTCAGCATTTCGTCCATCATTTGTTTGCTGTAACACTTTTCACCCTAAGTGGGATGGGTATGCCCAGACATGGGTCCCTTGCTCACTGTGCCACTGGATTCAAGCTAGCCTGGCTGAAGAAGGGTGACATACCCTGAAACCGGTCCCAGGATGCTTGTTTCCGGTCCAGGGAGGACCTGGCCTGGCAGTTCGGTCTGGACTGTTCCCATGGGGCACAGGGTCAAGACTGATTTGCATATGGCTGGGACCAAACTGGGGTGGCGTAGTGGGCAAAAGAACGATGGATTTAACCCAGATCTTTTGACTGGGGGAGAATGTTTGCATTGTCAGCATTCCGTCCATCATTTGTTTGCTGTAACACTGGTATATATGGCAGCAAAGACTGAACCCCAGGAGGTGCAGTCCTCTACTTGTGGTGTGAGACACATGGGCAAGCAGATTGTTAGTATTCTGTGTTTATCACTGGTGTTAGTATTCGGGAATACTGCTTCAAGCTGAGTTATTTTCTGAGCTATCCAGAATGGGATTTGTTCGCGTTTTGCTGGCATTTTGCCCATTATCGCGTGTAATGTTTGTGGAGTTATTTTATTAACTGTACCTTGGACTGGAGTGTCTTGTGCTGGCACTGGTGCAGGCTGAACTGTTAAAGTCCTCATCACAAATTGTGTGAGGTTTCTGTAGATTTTAATTAAATCTCTGTGTTGTACGAGTAAGTCTGGCTGTGGCATTGTGTTAATGTCAGGATGCGGTGTGTATGCCGCTAATATGGGCCATGTGGCTCCTGCTCCTCCGAGCGGGCCTAATCTTGCTCTTCCTCGTACGTGGGGTAGGGCGCCTTTAAACCAGTAATTATGCTCCTGGTAAGTGAGCGGGACCTCTACTTCCTCAAAGGGAGTATAGTCCGTTGGTGTTTCACCTTCTCGGTAGTAGTGAAATACATCTGTTATTGGATTCGCTGCTGGGATTGTAACCCAAGAATAGAACACCTCTGTTTTATTTGATTTGTGTGCCTCAATCACGTAAAATTACTGTACCACCCCTGGCTCTTAAGCCATGTTCTAGAAGTTTTATGGTGACTGCCCTTCTGAAATTTGATGCAATTTGTATTGCATCTTCAGGGTCTTCTTCTCCTAAACCAAAGAGGTCTGTTGTAAGTCTCCCTGTTGCGCTTGTTTTGTCCACCACTTTTAATTGGAAGAAGGGAGATTAAAGAGTTCTTAAAATAAGGTGTAAGTGCACAATTGTAGGAACTAAATGTCCTTCAAGCTTGAGTAACCAACAGCCAATAAATAGTATTCTCGTACTACTCAGCTGCGGCGGATTTTGTGCCCACCCACTCCAGACGTCTCTGGGGTTTTGTGAGTAGGTTCTCTGAGAATAGCACGACTGAACTACTCAGATTCTACTGTTAAATAAGTACCAAACCAACGTTGGGCGCCATGTCGTGTAGTTCCTATAGTACCCATGCAGGACCTGCGCGTTTGTGTAACATAAGCTGTGGGCTTGGTGGCAGACTGACTCTGTGCACCCCCACCGTTTATGTTAGATTGTTTTGCATTAGCTAGCTCGCAGTGCCACTAGTGTCTCCTCTTATCGGGGAGAGATTAGTTTCTGGCAACCTTAGAACATGACAACCCTGATTCCCTCAGAATCGTGGAAACAATGTACTACCTTTCGCTCAGTCATTCGTGCTCACTTATTCGGTTTGTCTCAGAGAGTTACACAGAATAAACAGTCGGGCGTTTCAATAAGTATTTATTGAACAGTTGTTATTCTAGTGTAAAATATATGTGCTGCAGAGACCAGCAGGCAATAGCAGAGATATATTATTAGCAGTACAATAAAAGCAAAGGGATAGAATAATTCTACCATATTGCGATAATCATGGATACATACATGAATACAAAAGCATTATGCAGAGTGTGCGTACTCCTACGATGCCTACCTAGATGTACCTGTGTGTACCTAGCATATGTGTGTTGGTTTTAGAAGGTAAGAGCCAAGAAACCTCCTAGGATTTAGTCAAACCCCCATACCTGAATAGAGAGAGTGTGGGACCCCGTCCTGGTCTCGATTTGGACACCCCGTCCGGGTTGTGTCAGACCGCTGTCAGCTTGAGCGACTGCATGCAGGAGCCTCAGCGTCTCTGGTCAGTGTGTCAGCATGGAAGTCTCGGTTCCCTCTGCCTTACCGGGGCAAGATGTGGTGTATTTATACCCTAAAGAGTCTCGGTCCTCAGTATGGGTTGTATTGGACATGAGGAAGACGTCAGGGGTGAACTTTGTACATACATATTATGCCGGTGGTGTATTTTTAGAAAGCCATGCATAATTAATGAGTACAGTGTGGGCCTGTGTTTGGAAGAACCCTGCTGCATTCAAAACCACAGGATAGATAACGTTCAGCCCTCAGAGCTCGTTGTGTACTAGCTGGGACCAATGTAGGTGAAAGATCATGCCTATATAAGGAATCATACTGTAATAGGACATGTACAGTTGTGACCATAATTGGGCATATGCGGCCATGACCATAATTGGGCAAGTACGAATATGACCATATTAGGGTAAATATGAATACGTCCATTTTAGGGCATGTATGAACGGATCTACATTAGGGCATCTATGCCGGATATAACACTTCAATCTACACCACTCCACTCTACGACGGTCTACTGTACGCCACTTCATTTTACGCTATTCCACTCTACGTCACTCAACTCTGTGCCACTTTACACCAGTCTATTCTATGCTTTTACAGTGTACGCCACTCCACTCTACGCTACTCTATGCTATTCCACTCTATGACACTCCATTCTACGCCACTCCAGTCTACGCCACTAAACTCTACTCTATTCCACTGTATGCCACTCCACCCTACAACACTTCACTCTATCCCACTCCACTGTACGCTATTCCACTTAAGCCACTTGACTACGCCACTCTATGCCAGTCCATTCTACTCTTTTATAGTGTATGCTACGCCACTCTCATAGCTGCCAAGTTTTCAGATTGCTCATGTGTGATATTTCCATGTTTTCAGTCTACATGTGACATTCTACTACTTCGTGTGACACTTTCTTACGAGAAAAATCAAGTACTGAAGTCACTGTAAAATGACTAATATCAATTATGTCCCCCTTTTGAGCAATGCAATACTCCAAACACTGCAGCAAAACCACTTAAATGCAAGGGTACGAAGGGGAGAAAAGGTGCCTCTTAAGAGAGCTGACTTTCAAGCACAAAAGAAAAATCTCTCCCTTTCAAAACAGGTTGGGCAAGTTAAAAACATAGGCATGTTAAAAGACCATTTTTAATCATTTAGCTACCAGTCCGCCTCCAACAATGCAAAAGCCTCACAGTCACTCTTACAGCCTGCATATGTTTTTACTAGAATAAAAATGCTGTAGTTGGGTAAGCAAAAGAAATTGCCCACCCAGTGATGGACTGGCCTGTGCTAAGTTAAGGAAGAGATTTGTCCGACCTGAGAAAGCCTCTATGTGTTGCTATTCTTGGTTGAGCTCTTCTTTAAAAGCCAGAGGCTGACAGTATTGTGTTCTTGCGCCAGGCACTCACGACTAGCCTCGGAGTGTGTCAAGATGCACCCATTGCTCTATGCTCTCTACTCTGGATTTCTCCTGCTGAAACTCCCCTTAGTAGCACTCACTGCGAGTGCTCAGAGGCAAGTCGGCTGGTGCTTTACTCCATAGCAGCCAGGACCCCAGAGTGGGAATCAGCCAGATATGTGAGCAGATGAGAAGTCCATTCTTTCCTCATTCCTGGCTGATCTTGGGGCTCAGCAGGCCCTCAGCACTGCTGGCTGCAAGAAAAACATCCTGCCAGCATGACCCTCTCCATAGTAGAGAACACTGCGAGGGTCTGTGCAGGACCAGGTGCCAGAGAGAGTTGCCTGCAGTGCTGAGTGATGGCAGGCGTGGCAAGTAAAACAAAGTTGCTACCTGCATATGTGTACACTAGTCATTAGTAGGCTGCCCGGGTTCATCCACCTAAGATGCTGTAGGAGAGACTAGGGCAGTGCAGCTTGGGTTTATTTTGAGCAACTCAAAGATTCACAGCAATGCTTATTACCAAATCTGCACACACCTTTTACATTATGCCACTCTTAAGAAAAAAAAATATCAAACTAGTGCGTTTGTATTACAGAGTCTATTTGTTGGTGGGAGGAGGGTACATCTGTACTTTGGAACACTAGTCCGAGATGGCAGTCACGGTCCGTACTGTGGCTGAGCCTAATGCTATATTAAGTCCTTTTTAGAGTTTATCAAACTACAGCAGCCAGTTTTCAGAGAGCCACGAGACGCTTGCACTCTTCCTACCAGGCACAGGCCCTAAGTCTACTGGCTGTAGTTTTGGGCCTAGCATTGATTCTCATTGGCTTAAACTGTGATGTTTCCTGGCTGGCGCTGTCAAGTTGAACTTGTTAAATGCCTTGGTTGAGTCAGTGATTATTCAATGGCAGCCAGCACATAGTAGCTGCTGTATAAGTATGTAGTAAATAGAAGTAAAAGTTATGCGGCCACAGTGTTTTCAAAACAGAGCAGAGCTCGCAGCGCAGCACGTTTGCTGCTTAAATGCATTCCTGCCTGCCTTCGGGTGGTCTCTAGGGCGCTATAAATGCATGAAATATTCATTTTAGTGCGGTGATGCGGGTGCCAGCACTAAAATGCGATAGTCTAACCCCTAATACGTGGTACTTGGCAGGGCTGCACTTCACTTTATGCTATTACACTCTACACCACTGTATTCTATTCCACTCTACGCTATTCCACTCTACCCCACTCCACTTTACGCTTTTCCACTCTATGGCACTCCAGTCTACGCTACCCTGCTCTATGGTGTTCCACTCTATGCCACTCCACTCTACACTATTCCACTCTACACCACTCTATGCTATTCCACTCTATGCCACTCTAGTCTACATTATTCCGCTGTATGCCACTCCACCCTATGCCACTTCACTCTACGCCACTCCACTTTACGGTACTCAACTCTATGCCACTCTATGCCAGTCCAGTGTACGCCACTTCATGGCACCCCACTCTACGCTATTCCACTCTATGCTTTTCCACTATACGCTATTATATGGCCCTCCACTCTAAGACATTACCAAATGCCATTCTATGACACGCAACTCCACTCTACTGTACGACACACCACTCTACTCTATGCTACTCCAATATGCGCTACTCCACTCTACGCTATTGCACTCTATTGTATGCTATTCCACTCTACCCCATCCCACTCTACGCCAATCGACTCTACGCTATTCCACTCTACGCCAGTCCATACTACGTCACTCCATTTTAAGCTATTCCACTCAACTCTACGCCAGTGCATTTTATGCTTTTAGTGTGTGCCACTCCACTCTACGCTTTTCCACTCTACTCTAAGCCCCTCTTGCTATTCTACTCTACGCGGTAAGGAATCAGAGAACAAGGTTATCATCTGGCTCCAAATAGACCATACCTATATCTTACTACTACCACTTTCTGATAAACTCCAGTCCATTCTACGCTTTTACAGTGTACACCACTCTACTTTAAGGCACTCCGCTATATGCTATTCCACTCTACACCATTCCACTTAATGCCACTCCATTCTATCATACTCCACTCTACATCATGCCACTCACTCTATGCTATTACACTCTACGCCACTCCACTGTGTGTCACTCTGCTCTTTGCCACTTCGCTCTACTCCACTTCTATCTATGCCACTCTACTGTATGCTATTCCACTCTGCGCTAGTCAACTGTACACCACTCTTCTGTATGCACCTCCACTCTATGCCACTCCATTCTAAGCTATTCCACTCTATCACACTCCACACTATGCCCCTCCACTGTAACACACTGTATGAAATGGCATTCTGTGACACGACACTCCACTCTACTGTTCAACACACTGCTCCACTCAACAACACCCCCCTCCACTCCACTTTATGCCTCTCCACTCTATGTTATTCCAATCTACACCACTCCACTCTACACTGTTCCACTCTATGTCACTCCACTCTATACCACTGTATTGTACGTTATTCCACCTTTTGCCACCCCACTCTACGCCACTGCACTCTGCACCACTCTACTCTATGCCACTCTGCTCTATGCCACTCTACTGTACGCCACTCCACTCAACGCTATTGCAATATACGCCACTCTACTCTATGTCCCTCTACTCTACGGCATTCCACTCTATTTCACTCCACTCAATGCCATTCCAGTCTACGCCACTCAAGACTATCCCATTCCGCTGTAGGCCACTCCACTCCACTCCACTGTACGCCACCCACTGTACGTCACTCCACTCTATGACACTCAACTCTGCGCCGCTCCACTGTACGCCACTCCACTCTGTCACTCCACTCTATGCCACTCCAATGTACGCCAGTCACTCAACGCTATTCCACTCTATGCCATTCCACTCTACCCCACACCACTCTACGCCAATCTACTCTATCTCACTCCACTCAGAGCCACTCTACTCAGATCTATTCCACTCTACACCACTCTAGTGTATGCCGCTGCATGTATGCCACTCCACTCTATGCCACTCTATTCTACACTACTTTAATGTATGCCACCCCTACCACTGTATAAAAAGACAGACAGTGATATAGTTACTTTGTGCTATGTTACATTAAAAAAAAAAAAATCAATGAAAAAACCTAAGGTAAAAGCTTAGTTATAGTTAGGAAAACTTAATTTATTCTTTCTATACAAACCAAACTTAAACTTCACAAACATTAGAAATGTTAAAGTTAGTTATAGCTCAAATTTATACGGTACACAGCACCATCAAATTAATGTAACTCGTGCACCGCAGTACATAGTGTTGTTAACTAGTTAGCCACACTACATTAACAAAAACTTGCCACTCTACTATGCACAATGTTCTCACAAATTATGTTATTTGAGTTGTCATATCAGCTAGTTTGGAATAAGGAACTCAAAACGTTTTCTCAGGTTAGCGAAGAATTTCAACTCTAAGTGTCCCAAAAATTGAATTACATACAATTAAGTCAGTGTCTCAGCACCATATTAGGTCTGTAGAGATAATCACATTTGAACAAGCTGTATATAATTAAATAGAGAGACTGAAAGAAAAAGAAAAAACAACATACTGTAACATGACAAAACAAGAATCTACAGCCCTCAAAGAAATTAGAGAACAAACACAGGTGATCATAAAACCAGCAGACAAAGGAAATGGCAAAGCTCTACAAAACCAACAAGACTATTAACAGGAATGCCTCCGCCTACTATCATATGGGAAAAACTACAAAGTTCTGCAAGAAAATCCTACAAAAAAGCTGCAAATGGAAATCAGGCACCTAGTTGAAATGGCAGAAGAAAGGGACTGGATTTCAAAAAAAGAAGCTGAATTTCTCATCACTCAGAATCCAAAAATCCCATACTTTTACACATTACCGAAAATTCACAAAAATAAATACCCTAGACCAGGAAGACCTATAGTCTCAGGAATAGGGTCCCTATTAGAACCTCTATCTTGGTTCTGTGACTTCTACCTAAAACCAAGACTAGAACAAAAAACTGCTCTGCTTACTACAAGACATAGATTTTTACCCTACAACCAGCATTCTGCTATCTATGGTCGTGGAAAGCCTATACACCAGCCTTCCACAAGATGCCACACTAGAAGTATTGAAGAACACATTGAACCAGGGAGAATGGAATTTTATGGCACCAAAACACTTCATGTTTACTTCAACAATATAATTGAAATAGACGTGACAATTAGTCGTGGTAAGGAATCAGAGAAGAAGGTAACCATCTGGCTCCAAATAGCCCATACCTATATCTTACTACTGCCACTTTCTGATAAACTCCACTTTTTACAGGAGGAAAAACAAAATGTGACTTTCCTGACGAGTACGTGCGTTTGTAATTACAAACCACACACACCATCCTTGCATGCCATAGTGCGCATGCCTTTATGTTTTTGGTCCTGACAAAAGCCATTTGGGCCCTGAGGGGCATTAAAATAAGATGGCTGAAACATGTAGACCACACTGAGGAGAAGTGGGATCTATTTAATATCCCACATCTATCCTCCATTGCTTTTAACATTGACCAAGACTTCCTCCATTATATTTTTCACGTCCAGTGACAGGAAGTCTTGAGCCAATTTTAAAAACTGCACCTTTCACTAACTAACTAACAATCACTGTTTCCCCCCCAAAAAACCAGCAACGCTGTAATCAAGCATTGCAGCACACCCTGGAAGCACTCGGCGTCCAGGGTGGGAACCCAATGATCAAGCATGTGAGGGTTGTTTTAAAATACCCTGTGGGTTGAAAACCATGAGAAAGTGGTCATAGGAACAGCAGCTAAGAAAATAGGAGACTCGTTCTCATCTTGTTATTATATTGATTGATTGGGAAGACGAACGGGTCTTGGCACTCGCTTCTCCCTCTCCTATTTCTGTTGAGATACACTCTTTTAAAAGACCACTTGTATTCAAACCGAATGGAGAAACAGCTGAGAGAGAAATAGTAGCGATTTTTGGACTGTGAATACAATGAAGAGGGCCGGTCCCAGATCCTCTATTTCATGATAAGAGCACTTTAAAATTATCCAAAACTGGTATTGGACATTGCAGCTATACCAAGCATATCCACACTGATCAGCCAAAATCTGAATACTCAGACATTGGTGGATACCTATACTACACAGAAAGGTTGACAGAGGTGTACAAAACTGCATCATGTGAGAAAATCATTTATAAACTTCAAGACGCCTTGTCATAGGTTTTACGTATGCGGCTGCCATTCTTAGAGGGCGAGGAAATCCACTGATTGTAACTGTTAGATAATATATACGTATGATGGGACTGGACCTAATAGGGTGTAACATGGGAGAGGGAGGATGTGCACTGAATAGCTGATAGAATGGGGTTAATGCTCCATTTGTTTATACTCAGTATCTATCGGGAAACATCGGTTACATCGCGGTGTTTACACCGCAATACCTTTACAACGCGGGTATTACAACGCAAGTCATTACAATGACTTGCGCTGGATGCGCTCTAAGCTAAGGAATAGTATGATTTACTATTCCAACACCTTCCCTACTGTAACGTAGGCTGGAGTTGGAATAGTAAATCATACTATTCCTAAGTCCAGCGCCCTCCAACGCAAGTCGTTGTAACGACTTGCGTTGTAATGCCTGCGTTGTAAAGGTATCGCTTTACACCGCGATGTAACATCGTATATTCGTATCTATCACTTACTGCGCCCCCTTGGGCTAAGGACTGACCCTTATAGGCCCTAATATTAACCCTCTCTGCAAATATACTAACCCTAGCTTCTTCCCCACCTCCTATCATTGTACCTGCCCAAAGTACTCTCAAGCACTCCCGTTGTATTAGACCAAGAGCAGAGTGTGATTTTCATAAATGCTAAGAATGTTACCTGTTCCAAGAATACCTATGATAGGATGTAATAATGCCAATTTAATGACTGTCATTGTTAGTAGAATTGCTGAAGATACGTTTCTGATCTTAAAAAAATAAGAGCTTGAAAAATCAGAAAACAAAATAGGAGTTTGAAAATTCAGAAAACGACTTGGCCACTGACTGTACATTATTGATCACTTTGCTCTCATGGCAGATTGTCTTTTTTTGCATTTTTCAGTACCTTTTGAAATAATTAAGAATTGCAGCAAAAGTAATCCTAATACTGGGCATCAAATAGATAGTTCTATATTTATTCAATGTATCTCAGAATAAGTACTTCAAACTATGAAAGTCATCTCAAAATGGGACTTAAATACGTAGAATACTTCTGTGTTCATTCCAAGCGCACTTTCATACAAACGAAACTATCTTCAAAGTTTCCATAACTTCCAGAATCAGGGCCTGGCTGCAGTAGCAAATTATTTTGATTGCCTAGCAAGGATGCTGTGAGTCAAGAAGACACATAGTACCAATTACTTCAAAATGGCTGTAGCCATTCCCAAAGAAGATGCGAGTTCAGCTCAGTCAACGAAAACGCAGGTTTACAATTATCTAAAAAGGTACGAGAGAGAAAAATGTACGAGAGAGAGAGAGAGAAGGAGGAGGGGGGGGCTTTCGTCGGCCCCCTTCAGCTACTTGTCTTTGATGGGTTTTTCAGCGTTTGCCATTGTTCGGATGGTTTCGCAGTCAAGGCTATGACATTTATGGATGGTTACATAGTCCTATTTGCCCGTTCGTTTTTGGTGATATTGTAACAGGTAGTCCAGTCATTCTGTTAAACCGCAGATGTGCCATGATATGTAGCATGCGACTGAGAGCCAATGTGTTTTGTTTGGTGTATTTACTTTGCTGACACAAGCACATTTATTTTAATTGCTGGTTTTTTTGGGGCTTTTTGTTCAGGAAGTGTCTGCTGTTTAAGATGCCTTAGCCTGCCTTAAAGAAACAGTGATATTCACTAATAATCCTTCTTGTTCATTTGTTTGGATTTACGGTTCTTACTTTTCACAAAGTAAAGATGTGCGCTCAGGTCAACTTTCTTAAACATATAAAGAAAATACTAGCCCTTTGTCAAAATGGTCTACTATGCATTCTTTTGTCCTGTACGCCTTTTAAGGTCCCCACTTATAACACAAACTTCACCTTCCAACACCTATTCATAACCATTTTCTTTGAGGCTCCGCTTAACTGTGCTAATGCAACCTGTTAAGCAAATGACTGCTTTTAGGTCTGGCTTAACAGTGTAGCTTTCTGTGAAACCTATTGTTACTAATACTTTAAACTATAGAGAGGGCTCTGGCTGTGTTCCAGAGGAGTATTTCTCTTTCATCTCATGCTGCTAGCTGTTTGTTGTGTTATTCTGCCTCTTACAGCGTGCTGCATTGTAATGCATGGATAAGAAGATGGTTGCTGATGATTTTCTTATCCTGAAAGAAGATGACACTTTAGGGAAGGGACAAATGCAGAGGTTTGCCTGTGACCAAGGCATAAATACCCAAAGTGGAACGGAGAGAGACAACGCTGAACATGATTTTGCAAGCCTGCTGGAAGACACTGCTATGATGCACAGTAGTTGTCCTAGGAAAACTAAAGTGTGATTAAATGACAGTAGATGTCTTCTAAAAGGTTATAGTCGGGGGAAAAGTTGTAATATCACGCAGTTGTTTTATTTAGAAAAGCAAGGATGTGGTACCAACAGCACTTTACTAGAATGGCACTGCAGTCCTTCGGGATATGGAAGCCAGGCTGCCGAATCACTAACTCCGAATACTTAGCAGAGGGAAAGTGTGTGCCTTCATCATCTCTGCCCTTCTATCTTGACTGGGCGGCGCATGTTGTTATGCTTTTTAACTGTAGAGTGTTTTTCATGGCTTTCATTACGAGTTGCCTGAAGTAATATCCCTCGGTGGGCACGGATCCTTCAAGGGGTCCAGTGTTGCTGGCCCTCACATGTATAGGTCTTAAAACACTGGACAAGGTTTACCTGGACCAGATCCGCAACCATAAAACACGTGTCTGCGAGTGGGGCAGGAGGTGCAACAGAGGCACAGCCTCGCCCCTGCCCACCCCGTCTCATACTACGTGGATGTGGCGGTGGGACACACAATGCTCCCACAAGAGAGTGCCCAGCTCTCCTTACCCCAGACACCTTCTCTGACCCTACTTCCAACAATCGTAATCTGCAGAAACCCACACACAGATAGTTTACCAGTTGCTCAGAGCAAGTGATACATATCGGCCTCAAACTCCCGGAATTAGGACAAGCCTGCACAAAGGACCCAATAACCTTGGGTCTGGCAGGTTATTCCCCATTCTGGGAAGATTAACTCATGATTCAAGTTAATTCCCTGGGAGATATCAGTCAGAATTGTTCATTTTGGCCCTAGTGTCCACACCCTGACAAACTATTTGGGATCTCTTAAGGGAGGCCTTGCTACCTCCGTTTTTTTTAGTTCCATGTTTTACTTTTAGTACAGTTTTGAGTCGTTTATGATCTTGAGCACCATTTCTAATATTTATTGCAGTATTAGTGATCTAGTATCAAGGTCATTGGCAGGACCTTTATAAGGCAGGAGGCAACATGCTTCTCCTGTGGTATTACTTTGCCTCTGGTGGCATGCGTCTGTGTAGGGATGTTTACAGTCATCTTCAAATAACAACTGTGACTAGAATCTCACAAACAGGAATTGCTGGGCCCACCGTTATCACTGCTCCAAAGCCTGCTCTGCCCTCTTTCTCCTCTTTCTGTATGCCAACATATTGAGTAACAAAATATTGTCTTGCAATAATATTATATCCAGAATATCGACTAACACAATATTGCAAAGATAAATACATAGGTAAATATAGGTTTACTATTTTACTTCACATCTATGTACATTGACAATATATATCGTCAAAGTATGAACATGCGGTGAAAAGAATAGGAAATCTATATTGTTTTACTTGTTTAAAGGGCTTCTTTTGTTTTTGCACTAGGTGAATGTAGTCAGGGAAGACAAGGATCTTGTGGGCTTCATATTTAATCCCGTCCGGCTCCTTTACTGATTGAAGAATGAGGTCTTTGTTGCCATATTTCAAGATGGGGGCTATTAGTCGGCGTGGTGGGGTCCCAGGAGAGGATTGTTGGTTGAGTGCTCGCTGTGCCTGTTCCACCAGAAAGCAGACAGATATTCGATCTGTCGGTAGGATGGAGTGGAGACATGATTCATGGAACAATATCTGATGTGAGCACTACCTCTGGAAAACCAAGCGTCAGATTTATGAAAGTGTCACCCAACGCAGCGAAGCAGCCAAAAATGCTGCGCTGCATTGTGTGACAGGGAGGGAGCAGGGGAGCACCATATCTACAGAGATATGGCACTCTCCTCCCCTCTCCCTAGCACTGGCGCAGAATTTTGCTGCCAAGCACCACGCACACACATTTGCACCATAGTGCAATGGTGTGTGCGTGGATCTAGCGTAGGTTTTGTACTGGAAGGGTTGTCATCCAGTACAAAATATTATGCCTAGACAACTTTAAAAAAAACTTGTTCTACTTTGTATGTGTGATGTACAGTGCAGAACACATGCAAAATCGAGCGAGAAAGGAGAAATGTAAACATTTCTACTTTTCACGTCTGCTTTCAAGTGGCGTTAATTTTTTAAGCAAAAACCGGTCTATTCTTGTTAATAGATAGGGTTTTGCGTCAAAAAGCATGGATGGTTACATGGGAATGCCCAAGTACCACCTATGTAACGTCCCCTTGACATTGAGTAATGCAAAGCAGTGCTTCGTGCTGTTTTGCATTAACTTTAGGCAACTTTCCAGCACAAAACAAATTTTGCTCTGGAAAGTAAATAACAACAAAAAAACATTTTGCGCTGGTTTGCATCACTTTTGTGATGCAAGCATGTTTGTAAATCTGGCCCCACGTTGGAGGAGATTGTTGCGCCTTGTGCGGCCCTCAGCACCTTTCACCCTAGCCGCTGTTTCCCTCCCTGAGCTCTGGAGCTTCTTGATTGATCGTCTGGCATAGTGTAGAGAGAGTGGTGATGTAGCAGAAACTGCATTTTAATTGTAGGGGTGCATTATACTCACACGTGAAGAGCGCACCCGCATATTATCCTTTGTTGTGTTGACATGAAGTGCTAGAATTGTGAAATGTATTAACCCAAACATGATGTATCTTAGACCATTTGAATGTAACATGGAGGAATTCACCTAGAAAGTAAATGTAACTAGCAGAAAACATTAATGTGAAGAATTTGTGTTGTGCTAATGATGGTCATTCATTTATTAAATGTGTTAATTAGTGTGTCATTTCCATGTAGGTAGAAATATTAACTGAATGTGTCTTAATTTCCTATGCAACTCGTTAACCTCTTATGCCATTTTTAGGTCGGGCCTATAGCGGCAGCGCGCATGCGCTGCTCGCTCTGCGAGGCATGCAGTAATGGAGTATGGAGTGGAAGCTCCGCACAGTCCCCCACCCATCTTTTTTATTGGCTTGTGTCTTTGTCCTTTCTAAATGCTCCCTTCCGATTGGTTTATAGGCTGTTAGTCCCTCCTTATGACGGCCATGTCATCATTTGTATACTTCCATGGCTACTGGCCCCTTTACTTCGAGTGTTGCATGGTATGTGTTATTTAGATTGTGAGCACTATTTTCTTCCCATGCCTTCCCGCCCCCCCACCCACCGTACTCCCGTTGTTTGTGCCTTCTAGCCCTCCTGCCCCCCGCCCGCCCGCACTCCAGTTTGCAATACAATAGGTCTTGCGTAAATGCGAGTCCTATTGCATTGCAAATGCTTGTTATTTAGGTGCCTTTGTGGTCTTTCCCTCAGCTTGTGTATCAGCACGGCGCCAGCTTCACGGACACCGCACTTCATGTTTTGGAGGCATTTATATTTTGTAAACAGTAGCGACTACAACACTTGTTTGCCTTGCAATGATTGTATGCATATGTGCGATTACATCATTTTCAGTTGTTTATTGCTTGTTCCCCGTCCTCCTTTGTTTTGTTTCTCAACCCCCATCCTGCTTTGTTTTGTTACTCAACCACCGGGTCTGCATTGTTTGTTTAATTAGTCCCGCACCATTTATTACTTGCCCCCGGGCACTCTCCCTTCCGTCCCTCCAGCAAGGCACAAGATACTGCTGAAAGGCACGGTTACAGCGTTTCCAGTTGTTTATTGCTAGAGCCCCACCCCGCTTTGTTTTGTTTCTCGTTTTGCAGTGGTAGGCACACTCTCTAACCTAAAGGTAACTGCATGTAACCATGGAGAAAGTACTGTCATGCCGCCTGTCTCTGGATTTGCATTGGTAAATAGAGCGTCACCTTTGAATTGCTTTACTCTTATTTCAGAGGACTAAACACGGAGAACGTTGCCAGAGCAAATCAAGGCCAGGTAAGCAAATACTTTCGGTCTTTAAAAGATGTTGTCTCCTACTCCATTTGTCAGGGTCACACATGTAGATAACTTATTTTTCAAATTACCTAATGTGGGTTCCCTCCACACCTTTACACAATTCCTTTAGCTTCCCAGGCAGGGTGTACGGTCTTGCTTAATACCCCGGCTCGTGGCATCCATGCCTGTGTTTTTATGGTCCAGTTTCCTACATGAAGGATCTGCAGGCTTTCCCCGCCCCTCGAGTATTTTGTGTGTAAAATCTGAATGCACCGCAAACCAACGCATCTAACGCTGAGAGTCTCCATTTCAAAAACCTTCCCTTTGCGATCACTTTAATCGCTTCTTAATTTAAAATTCGAATGCGTTAAATAATTGTATTTTTTTTATCATTTGTTGCAATGTTCCAGAAGGTGGATTTGATATGAAAACTCTGCAGTAGGTCTGCGCAAGAAGGTGCCGTCACCCCCAAACCACTGTAATCCAGGTTTGGCATTTTATGCATCCACGCTTAGCATGCTGCGCCTTTTAAGCTAATTCATATACTAAACGCAAAACTACAACTCCCACAATTTAGAGTGATATTACATATTACCTAAAACAAAAAAAAGTTGACTGACCTGTGGGGATCACAATACTTATAAGGTCCCAATGGCGAGACCGATTGCATTGCAACTGCTTGTTTTCCTATGTTAGCTGAACTTGTAGGCCTGAAATGCATTTCCATGAAGGCTCTCGCTATAGAATCAATAGTTGAGTTCATGTGTGCTGTGGATTTTGCTCTTTCTCATGTTTTGTGTTGCAGGTGGAAAAAGCGCCCTTGTTAGCTAGAAAAATGTTTTTGTATTATTTTACCCCTACGCTATCCAACACTTTCCCTACTGTTGCACTCACTGGAGTGGGAATAGTCAGGCAAGGAGAGAGAAGGAGATACATCGTAAGCTAAAACCGATAAGGGAAATTGTTGTGTTTTCACATTGGAGAAAGCCTGGGAATCAAGGTCAACATGTTGCAGTTCAGGAACATCGATATCCCGTGGAAAATTACCTATGAGATCATGTTAAGAGCGGATGGCGTGACCTGCAAGGACTCTTGGGAAAATACCTGTGGTAATGCAATCTTAGAGTAGGGAAAGCGCCCACTTCTTCTCTGCCTTTGGAGAGAGAGCATCTTAGAACGAGCTCTGTCTCTGTACCTTTATGCTATCTGGCCATCAATGGTGGAGAGACTTCTTAGGAAGACTCCACATGCTGACACCTTCTAGATCTTTTCTGAAAATGCTTAAGTAGGGATGTCATCTTAGTGTTAGTGTAGGGGCAGATTAATGCTTTATATACATCAACCCTCGATGCAGGGAAACTTGGACCCATGCTTTCTGTTCCTCTGCATCCTATTTCTTGAATTGTTTTGTTCATGTTACATCGCCTCAATTTTATTCACAGATTTGGCTTTATGCTTATTTTGATGTATTTCTACACTCTTGTTTTGAGATGTCTCTATGCCCAGTTGCTTTTGCAGCTGTAATAAACTAACTAACTTTGAGAAGTTGTCTGAGGTTACTATGTGTCCAGAGAAATTCCAGTTGAAGTAACTTGCTTTATTAATGATTTTCCCCCTCTGCGCTTACATGCTGCTAAAAAGAACCATTGGGTTGTGATTCTAGAATAGGTCCAGAACTTATGGGCCCAGCCCTTTCAGTTGGTAGCAGTGTAGGATGGTTTGCACATGAAGAGAGGGGAGAATCCCCTCTAGAAAAGAGGAAACCTAGAACCCCAGAGTCCCAAAATAGAGCCCAATGACCAAGAACGGAGAGACTGATGGTGCGGCGAGGTCAGTGGCAAACGGAGGAGTGAGTATTAATAGGGTGTATGGCGTGTGTTAGATTGCGGGAATTAATTGATTGTGTGAGTTCTGGCGGAGTTGGTGTGAGAGTCGAGTGAATGTGGTTTCAGGCCGGAGGTGGTCCAAGGATTGAGATTCAGGTCCCGGGATATATTAAAAGGTGTTGAAGACACTGAGATTTATTGTGATTGTCTGACCGAAGAATCTGAGGAGTTGTCGTGAGACGCCATCAACAGTTCCACCTAAGACAGGAAACTTTGTGTGAATGGGACGTATGGGGAATTGTTTAGCAAATCTTGTGTACAGAGGTGAACTATACTGATTCAGGTGACCAGCACAGGTCGAGGGTTGCAGTGTGTGAACGCTCTTGTATGACCAAATTCTATCGATCTTGTAGATGGCAGACAATTACAGAGTTTAAGACGGTTGAGTGAGTGAATGGGTACAGAGAAATCGTAAAGGAGGGTGAGCCGCTGTGAGGAGTGGAGGTGACTTAAGAGTGTGCCACGCTGCGATAGGTCGGTTGGTGTAATGCCGCGCTGGTATTGGTTGGTAGTCATCAGGAAGTTGTGGTTGGAAAATACTGTTCCGTCGTAATTTTGAACATCTTGCAATCCAATCATGCAATGTTTTAAAGTGTTGCGGGATCTTTTCAGGGGTGATGAAGGGGTTGTTACTCAAGGGGGCGAAGAAGCGCCACCCAAGTATACTCCAGCACACTATATGGCGACAAAAGTGGATCCACGCTTCTCATACCCGACTAGTCTCAGTGCCCTCTGAAAAAGAGCTCCTCTCCCAGAAGTAATTCCACCCATTGTCACAAGATCACCGGAGATGGCAAGCCAAGCTGTGGGGGTCCCTGAATAGGCTGTATACCTGCCAGGTCGAGCTGAGAGGGGCCAAGCTACACAAGACCCAGGTACAGACGCTGAGGGAGACGGTAATGTTACGAGTGGTATAGAGTCTGACTCAGCAAAAGAGACTGGTGTGGAAATTGTTTGTGTGCCGTCAAGGGAGAAAAAGGTTGCAAATGAATCATGGCCTGTGAGACAGAAAAGGAGGAATTTGAGCCTTGCATCTAAAAAAGAACTTGCACCAATAAGCGAGTCATCTGAGTCTGATCCGGGTGAGTCTGAGGAAGCTTCAGGAACTGTAAGGAGATCAAGGAGAGCAAGAGTGCCGTGCCGGAGATACTCCTCTCCCGAGTAGACTTATCTAGCTACCAATGCCGGGGAGAGAGCGGTCCGAGACTTCTGATTGTCGAGATTCTGCTGAGAGTTCCTGGAATAGAGGCTAATGCAATTCTGTCATTGACTGTGCCTTACCCACCAAGGTTTAGTGGTTTACGGACTCTGATTCTGGAAGACTTCGAATTCCCGAGCTTTGGAAATCAGCCACCTCCTCAGGAGATCGTAGCATTCAGAGCAGAACTGCTACAGCGAGTCATTGACGAGATTGGCTCTGATCTCATAAGGAATGTAAATTGAACTCTTGAACTGTAAATAAAAGTTGCTTGAAGGAAGAACCTAGGCCCGAGTGGAAGAAGAATAAAATTAGGGACCTTTCCTTTAGAAGAAGAAAGATGGTTAAGGAACTGTTCCAAGCTGTGTAAATATTGAGCCAAAGACTGTTATGAGAATTTTCTAAGATCCGAAAAGAAGTTGCTCAAAGACTTTATTGCCAGTCTGTGTGTTAATCCTCTTACAGCTACAATCTGAGCCACTTTTGAACACAGAGTCTGGAAATTGAAATCGTAGGCACAAATGTATTATAGGTACACTTATAGTAGGGGTAATCATAGTGATAGCTCTGGTCATTACTGAGTTCCTTTTAAGCGCACACAAAGCTGAGATACAGGAAGTGGAAAATCATGGAACACCAATACCTACTGCTGCTGCCTCAAAAGATGGTACATTAGGATCTGATAACATTTTAATAGAACTAGTCGCTTTTTGCATGTAGATTTGTCCAAAGGTGATTACACGCTGAATGCTTATGCAAAATTGCTGTATGAATATGTGAATTCTACGGATGTGAGAGTGTTACGTGCGTATGCAATTTCCTGCTTCGGTTGAGGAGGGTATTGGGTACCATCACTTGCCCATGACGTATAGTATTAGGTGTAGTTTGCACCTTAGCATGTTTTATGGGAAGGGTCATTACGAGTACTATTTCTCGAATTATGATTTGGTACTTTCAGAAGTTCCAGTCTACAAATCTGAACAAATATGATAATTACAAGCAAGAAGAGAGAATGGTAAAGTATTTTGTACCCATCGTAACGTTGGACACTGCTTATGCGAATAGACGTAATTTAACTTGCACATTAGCAGACATATAAAAGAAATTTGTAGATCAAGTAGAGGATAGACATAGAAGACTAACCATTAGGCTTAATAACTCAGAAGGAACCTTTGAGTGGACCAATGAGGAGTTAGCTCACAAGGCTAAGGGAAGCTATGGTCCTATAGCTCTGGATTGGGAACAACGAGGCAAGCTTTGCATTCAACAGGTACAGACCCATTATGACATTATCTTTGTGGTACAGAGTGTGTGTGACCACATCTTCCTAATTGATGCTTCTTTGAAGAAGTTCCTTCAAGATGCAGTGCAAGTGGTGCCAGGAGTATAATCTGTGTGTGGGAAGAAAGCATATGTTTGGCTTCAGAACAATTGGTATGGTACTTGTTATGTGGCAGTTGCGTTTCCAAAGATATATCCTGTGGAAGATTTGGAGAGTTTGGAGGGAAAATCGAACCATAGAGATTGCGAACCTATGCAGGATTGATGAATAATTTTTACCCCCAGGAATTGTTTTCTTTACTGATATGAAACAAAATCAGTCTGTGTCTCTAATTATAGACTCTCTAAGATCACAAAACAGATTTATAATAAGCTTTCTATAGTTCATTCCCCTCCCAAAGAGCTATGGTGGTGCAGGCCCCTTTACGATTTTCTTATTCTTAAGTGTCTTCTTAACCATCGAACTGTTGCACATGTGCAATTGCCACTTGGCTGCGTGGCTTACATACCTGCGGAAAAGTCTCCTGCATGGTGACAGACGTATACCCGTGCCCTATGTGCCCCAGCCTCTTGGCTATCTGGGCCCTTAAAAATGTGAATGTCTCACGGAATGCGGTCTGCTTAGACCAGAAAGGGTGTACTAACCTTGTGATGGTAGAGGGCTATTGCCCCTGCCAGGAGTTAAGTGACACGAGCATAGTGGTGTTAGCATACCTGTTTTGTGTTCAATAGTACTCAGTAGTGTGAACAAGCCTTTTTAACTGTGAGGAGACTAGCTTCGACATCTGTTTAGATCGGTCTACTCCACAGGGAATTAAAGGGTTTTGTGATGACACAGGTCATCAGAGGGGGCGACTGATGTAGCGGGAATTGCATTTTAATTGTAGGGGTGCATTATAATCACACATGCAGAGTGCACCAGCATACAATCCTTTCTCGTGTTAACATGAAGTGCATTCACCCAAACGTGATGTATTTTAGGCCATTTGAATGTAACATGGAGGAATTAACGTAGAAAATAAATGTAACTAGCAGAAAACGTTAACGTGAAGAATTCGTGTTGTGCTACTTACGGTCATTCATTTATTATATGTGCTCATTAATGTATCATTTCCATATAGGTAGAAATATTAACTGAATGTGCCTTAATTTACTATGCAACTCGTTAAGCTCATATGCCATTTTTTTCCTGTGTTAGCTGAACATGTAGGCCTGAAATGCATTTCCATGAAGGCTCTCGCTTTAGAATCAATAGTTGAGTTCATGTGTGATGTGGATTTTGCTCTTTCTCACGTTTTGTGTTGCAGGTGGAAGAAGTGCCCTTGTTAGCTAGAATAATGTCTCTGTATTATTAGTCAGGCAAGGAGAGAGAAGGAGATACATCGTAAGCTGAAACCGATAAGGGAAATGGTTGTGTTTTCACACCAGAGAAAGCCTGAGAATCAAGGTCAACATGTTGCAGTTCAGGAACATCGCTATCCCGTGGAAAATTATGTATGAGATCGTGTTCAGAGCGGATGGCGTGACCTGCAAGGACTCTTGGGAAAATACCTGCAATAATGCAATGTTAGATTAGGGAAAGCGCCCACTTCTTCTCTGCCTTTGGAGAGAGAGCATCTTAGAACGATCTCTGTCTCGGTAGCTTTATGCTATCTGACCCGTCAATGGTGGAGAGACTTCTTAGGAAGACTCCACATGCTGACACCTTCTAGATTTTTTCTGAAAAGTAGGGATTTTAAACTGGTTCTCTTCGTTCCTTCATAACAGATCCCAAAGCTTCAAGGTGAACCAATCCTTGTCCCATCCTGCACCGGTCACCTTGGGGGTTCCCCAAGGTTCAGCACTGTCCCCCACGCTCTTTAACCTGTTCATGGAGCCTCTGACAGAAATTCTAAAATCATCCAGCATTCATTAACATATGTATGCGGACGATACCCAACTATACCTGAAGATCGCCTCCCCCGAAGACATTCAGTCCTTCAACTCAGTCCTGCTGGAAACACAAAGCTGGTTGACACGTAATCACCTGAAGCTGAATGCTCTTAAAATGGAATTCCTACTGATCTCACCCTACAACCAATCCCTTGTCGTGGAACAATGGCTGAATCAGCTGACTGCTCTTAACTGTAGACCGCACCTCGTCGACTCGGCATCCTCTCTGGGTATCATTCTTGACAAAAGCCTGAACATGCAGAAGCACATCAATTCCCTCACCAAAGGAGCGAACTTCCAACTCAGCCTACTTAGGAAACTCAAACCCTTTCTCCCTGCGCATGACCTAAAGGTTGCAATACAAGCATTAGTGATCTCAAAGCTGGACTATGGTAGCACAACACTTTGCGGCTTGCCTAGAGTGAGGACGGCTCCTCTTAGGGCTACCCTCAATTCCGCTGCTAGGCTCTTAAGTGGCACAAAAAAATACCACCACATCTCTCTGGACTTGCGGGACCTGAATTGGCTTCCATATGAAGCTCGGATAGTTAAAAATTGCATGCATGGCTCACAAAGCCATCCACTTCAAGACCCCGCTGTACCTCGCGGGGAAACTGGAGCTCTCCTGTGGTTCTAGAGCCTCCAGAAGCGCCAGCACCCTTTTGCTAAAACCACAAAATATCAAGAAAAAAAAGACCTATAATCGAGCCTTCTCAGGGATAGCTCCGAGGATCTGGAACTCCCTTCCCCCTGAAGTCAGGGTGAACCCTTCCACTGTCTTCTTCAAAAAAGAAGTCAAAGGGCTCATAATGAAGAAATTTCTGCCTTAACCTGGCTCCTTCATCTGGTTCTGGGTCCATACCCGTTGACTCTGGCCCAGCCACCTGGTTCACGAGTATCTCGGACAATTCTAGACTGTGATCTTGTCGCGCTGTCGATTCTGTTGTGTCTGTTTTTCCCTCATGAGAATGTTGGACAATTTTAGACTTTGAATTTGTTGCTTTGTTTATTCTGTTTTATTTGCTTATACCCTTCGTGATGCATAATCTGTAAAGCGCTCTGATACCCTCGGTGGTCATGTTCGCGCTATATAAAACTTTCAAAATAAATAAATAGGGATGTCATCTTAGTGTTAGTGTAGGGACAGATTAATGATTTATATACATCAACCCTCGATGCAGGGAAACTTGGACTCATGCTTTGTGATCCTCTGCATCTTATTTCTTGAATTAATTGTTTTGTTCATGTTACATTGCCTCAACTTTATTCGCAGATTTGGCTTTATGCTTATTCCGATGTATTTCTACACTCTCATTTTGAGATGTCTCTATGTCCAGTTATTTTTGCCATTGTAATAAACTAACTAACGTGGAGAAGTTGTCTGTGGTTACTATGTGTCCAGAGAAATTCCAGTTGAAGTAATTTGCGTTATTAATGATTTTCTCCCCTCCACACTTACATGCTGCTAAAACGAACCATCGGATTGTGATTCTAGAATAGGTCCAGAACTTATGGGCCCCGCCCTTTTAGTGGCTTCCAGAGTGGAGATGTGAACTTCTGCCTTGGTGACCCGGCAAGCAGGATTGGGGAGGTCTTGGCGGAGGAGCGCCACGTGCACCCCCCACCTCTTCAATTTTGGTTTATCAGGCTAGTCTGGAGAACTGTATGGCATGCAGTATGATGTTGGTATTAAAGCGTGTGCCTTCTGCAAAGTCTAGGGGAGGCTTCTCCAATGAGTATCTCGGGAGCTATCAGTAGCTCTCAAGCTACCTAGATGTAACTTTCTTGTATGCAGTCCAATCTACTAAATGAGAAGCTTTTGCTTAATTAGTTGAGTAAATATATGTACACCAAATATTAAAAGTGTGCATTTGAGATGAGAATGTTGCATTTTCAAAACTCATAATCTGATACTTCGCGAAAAATGGTTGCAATTCCAAAATATATTTAAATCTGATAATTCAGTGGCAAACGTGATGTTGGGAAGACTTATTAATAATACTTTTACTTTGGTGCCAGAGGCATTGCCGCTATGATTGTTATGTATTGCCCACATCAAGGCTTTTCACATTAACAAAGCCTTTTTTTTTACATTACGGCTGACAATCCTGCATGATTCACTGATGTGATTACTGATGGTAATATAGCATATGGTGGACACTAATGTGATCTTGCATGATGCGGTTACTATTACAACACTACTAGTAGTAGCTCTGGATGATTTTCATTGAACATAAGTAGCTTTTATTAGAGAAAAGGTAGGAGACTTCCGGTCTAGGACCTCTCGTGGCCTGGTGCTGGGCTCTGCCCTTGAGTCTGCTCCCATCGTTAGAATTTTAGTGAATGTGTCCAGTTTGTAGCTTTCCCCATCATGCCAGTTTCGTTTGGCATGATGTAGGCCACATATACAGGTTCAAGAGGTGAGGAAGTTACCCAGGTGCTTCTGACATGCCTGACCCCCAGCAGTGGGGCGGCACGAGCGGCATAGTCTCAGGTGTTGTCTCAGGTTGTCAAGTGGGTATAGGTCTACACCTGACAGCAGCGGAACACTCACACTCCACGAAGTGACTGTTTAATGTTTGATGAGAAGTATGCGGGAGGAGAAAAAATGGTGGAAGAGGCCCCTTTCGCAAGAGAGTCTCATACCCTGAAAAGATTTCTCTGGCTTGGGGGACACTTCAATTACATTTCCAAATGAGGCCCAGTCCAACCTCTTGCAGCTCGCCACCGGGAGATCAAAACTCCAAAGACCTGTAAGTAGATCACTGCCTCCACCGCCCTCCTACTCCGAGTGTCTCATTCAGGACCATGTGCAACCTGCCTCCCCTAGCTCTGGTTGCTGTGTGTTCCCTCTGGGGTCTTGTCTTTGGGCACAGGTTGGGTAGTTGCCGGTGCAGCGGCATTAGAATGGCAGGGAGGGGGAGAGAACCAGGGACCCACATCAATTCGCTGTGTGCCACTGTGAGAAGGCAGGGGGTGAGGGATGGAAAGTTCAATGGCCCAACTCAGCGGCTTCTCCAACTGCAGCATTCAGCTGCGTCTCAGGGCCAGCGGGCCTGTCCTCAGGACCAGCAAGGC
The DNA here is from genome assembly GCA_963921515.1 of Calotriton arnoldi. Lineage (NCBI taxonomy): Eukaryota > Metazoa > Chordata > Amphibia > Caudata > Salamandridae > Calotriton > Calotriton arnoldi. The sequence goes on from CAWUFW010006869.1 coordinate 694,979, forward strand.
CCACCCTCTGTGGCTCTCACTGGAGTTGCGGGGTTCCTGGGCATGGGTCAACTCCACAAGGGGTCTCCTCTTCCTGTCGCGGCAGCTCTGTCTCTCAGTCCCAAGTCTTGAGGCCGCTTGGACTCCACCTAGGGTGCTGCAGAAAGGCAGCCCCTCCTAATCAGACCTCTGTCACTGGCAGCTGTTGCTCTCTTGGCTTGGGGTGGTTAAGGCCAACCAGGCCCTGAGTTTCTTAGTTTCACTGCCATCTTGGGACCGATATTCATTGTGGGCCCAGGAGACTCCGTGGCTTCTCTCCGTCATACGGGCTCCTCCGATGGATCAGTGCTGATGATATTTTGCCCGCTGTCAGCCAAGTAGACCTTGGTGCTTGAACCAAGTGTTTTGTGCCAGTGAAGCCAGAATGATGCAGGATCTTAGGCGCCAGGCATGGAGCGTTAGCAGAGTACATCCACCATTGTGCGCTGCCGGCTATGCCCCGCTGCATATAATTAATCCTATTCCAAGATGCCCATTTTTTGGTTTGGGTAAACCACGAGGCAGACATTTTTGATTTTTGCCAGTATCCTCATACCAAACAACAGGCATTTCAAGTTATAAACCCAGGAATGGAAAATAACTATGTGGAGCAGGAAATACCATGTGAAAAGCAGTGTTTTCTCTGATTCCAAGGACTATTCTGCTGACATTTCTCAGCTGCTCGAAGCTGGTGGTAAAATAGAGTAGCGGCTGGGGTGGGCTGGAGGGGAGGCAGGGGTTGGGGAGGGTGTCCGTGAGCAGGCCTTGCTGTGACCTCTCTGGAGGGAGTGCTGTCTCATCCCCTGTGGAGGTGCAGGGCAAAGACAGAAGACTGTGCTCACAGCCCCTGACCCCTGCTCTGCTGTGAATAAGAGAATGGCTCTGCCATATTCCTAATGAGAGTCTACATGGCTGAGTGTTATCATAGTGGTTTGGTTGGACCATCCTTTAATTCAGTTTGACATCCTTCCGCCAATTTAGACTAGGCAAGGCACGTCCCTGTAATATCTTAGATACTGAAAGCACTTCATCGACTTTTGAAACATCTTTGATCAACATCCACCTTGCCTTCTGATAAAGATTCACTGTTCCAGGTTTTCACATGTTGTCTTATAACAGCCTTTTATTAGGCACTACCTAGTTTTGTTTTCAGGTCAAAATCTTCAAAAGCCAAGCAGTGATTCACCCACATCTTAACAGCAAACATATTCCTCAACAGGATTCTAAAAATGTACATTTTAAACTTACCCTTCACTTTGTTCACAACAAAAAGAAAAATTCCTAAAAACTGTCATTCACACAGCAAGACGCTGGGTCCCTCCTCAAAATTATGACCTCCATCAGTGCTTAATTTGAGACGGTGCTTTCCGGTGCTGAGCACCGGCACTTAATTGGTTTCCGGTGCTCGGCACCGGCACCTAATTGTCGATACCACACTTAGGGCAGTCTGCCACATGGTGGCGCTGCTCATGTAATTTAGAGATGAGCAGTATAACAGTTGTTTAGGAAAACAATATACATTAAAAAATTGCGAATACCTGCCTCCCCAGCCATTCCTTTAGCTTTGGGGACCTGGAATAATCTGAACTGTCACATTTACATGCGAGAGAGATGGTTAGTAGTTGTTTTGGCAGCAATGACAGGGGCGATGGGTGGTGCAAGCTGCAGTGGCCTCCTGGTCAGAGCCCTGGCACTTAATATTTTGCAAATTAAGCACTGCCCCTCATCATTTGTTGATGATCTTATTCTAATACTCCATACATCTGATAAAACTAAGTGCCTAGGATATAACAAAGTCATCATCTACTCACTAGAAGGGGCTTCCTATTTCAAAATCTAAGACAAGTCTTCAAACTGCCTTTCATTGAAAGAGTATAGTAAAAGCTTGTTTCTCCGCAACTTTTATCCCACATTTTAAAAAACTATCTGCTAAATTCATCTCAGTCTCGATCCATTCTAAGGGCTTCATTAAAAACATCAACTCTTCAAGTACTCCAAACACTTTATGCATACTAGATAGACCGAGGTAACATCTACTTTTGGTCTTATAGGACTTACCAGCAGCACACTAATGCAACTGATATGATCCTTTACTCAATATCCCCTCCTATGGAATCGGGATGGAAGCCAAGACCTGAAATTGTGTCATCCATTATCTCATCACATTAAGATCAGCCCTGCCTGTAAACTGCTACCCTGGAATCACTTGACCCAAAGCTACAAGAAAACGGGATTGTCACATATCTAAAACTGAATTCCACCCAAAACTATTTCCTACTCCTTTAATTCATGGAATCCCTCCCTGTCCAAAAATGTCCAGAAATATACTAGGACTGGCTTGTCATCCATACTTATTCTCTCTGCCAAGACATTTGGCTTCATCATTAACTGAAAGCTACCTATGGTATCCGACATAATCAAACACACAAAAACTGTATCAGTCACCTAACTCAAACCAACCATTCCTCTCTCTGACTGTAATACTAACGCGAAAGTCTTGGTTCTCTCACAACTAGATGGCAAAAATCATTATCTGGATGTTATAAAATGCCCCCAGCTTCTCTCAACCCCAATCTGCATGATGGAGTTCACCTTATTAAAGGCAGCAAGAAATCAGACAACCTCAGTCCTGTTACAGGAAACTTCTGCTGCTTCCCCTTGAAGCTAGATTCCACTTCATAATGGAATGAGTTATTGACACTACAGTACACTGTGGTTTACTCATTAATTCGAAAGGCTAACACCTTATCACAGGAGGATAAATAAACACAAGACGTAAACCATACTTATTCCTAGAAATTCTGAAAGCTAAAAACCAAGCTGAACTAACCATCTACTTTCCAAGCGCCAAACCTTAAGAACCATCTACCCCTGGATCTCAGATTCATCCCTAAACTCTTCTCCTTCGGGAAAAACCTGAAAACCAAATATTCAGAAGTTATCTTGAAGATTAATGTTACACTCAATTGAAAGTTCACTAAGCTGCAATAACTCTGTTATTGAAGTTCATGTTTCAAGCCTAGCTCTCAATTGCCCTTGCGGCTAGGTCTGCTCTTTGTGAATAACTTTCATAAATGAATAAAATATCAACAAAAAAAATATAACATTACAAAAATATTTTTTCTACAGCTTCATGACAAACTAGGGTGTATCACCATCAGTTGGTAATAAGGAAAGGGTATAGTCCTGTGCCCAGTACCAATCAATCAATCAAAGCACTTTATTTCGATCACTTTCGATCATAAAAGTGCAACACAAAAAAGACACACACATAAAAATTAAAAACAATTATAAATAACACAGTATATACATAATACATAGAACAGCCATCTCTTAAACATTTTCATCTATTAAACACATTAGAATAGCCGAATGTGAGAAATAAAGCTCCTCTGTAAAATTTTAAAATTTACATCGGTTAAATGCATTCAAATAACAGCATATGGGAAATGAAACTACTTCACAGAAAGCTCTAGCAAGAAGCCGTCAACAGTACAACAAGATAGCAGCATGAGAAAAATTGGCTCCACAATTAAAGCAAAAAAGAAGCTAATTTATACATGCTTCGTGCATCTTATCCACATTGCCAGTAAGAACTTAGCCAGGCAAAATTCCTCAATCTGGCTTGTGTCAGTTTGTAGTATTCTGAACACCTCCTCGTTCTTCATAATGCCCAGATTTCTACAAAGGGGAACAATCCACTTTGTACGAAGCTGTTTATAAAATCGACAAAAGAAAAGTACATGGATGAGCGATTCAGAACCCCTTCGACAACCCGTACAGAGATCATTAGCAATGACCATTTCTTTTTGCCACTTCTTAGTGAATTTTTTTACAGGTAGGGATCCATACCTAAATTGTAGGTAAAGCTTCCTTGCCAATGGGGGAACAATTTCGTCAGTCGTATTCTCATATAATGCCCCAGGTTTAAAATCAATAAAAGCGGAAGATAATGACCCCCTACATTGCAGAATGTTGTCAACTGCAACACTCTCGCAGAAAAAGGTTTTGATACTAGCCTTTGAGGTTCAGCTCATGGTCCCTGGAGAGACCCAGTATGTATCGAGGCTCAGCCTCTGAAGGAGTGCCTTTACAGAACAAAGCCACGGGATCTTGCTTACAAACTGCAGAGTCATGAGGTCTCTAAGGCCCACTCGGTATGATTCTAACGCTGTTGTGGACCAGAGACAGTGCCAAAAAAGTCTGTACTCAATCTTATGAGCAATTTTCTTTTGTGCCAGATCTAAATAAAGAGGAGTCTATTGGGGACTCGCAGGGAGGCTTATTAAAGATCTTAAGAACTTATGCTCCACTGTAGAGAGGCTCTGGGTTTTTGAACTACCCCATAGCTCCACACCATACAGGACTGAATCTAGAGCCTTGGCACACTGTAAATCTCTAATGCAGGGGCCACCCTTCTGGATATCATTTTTCTGTGGATTTTTGCTATGCTAGCAGTGTGTTAGACCAGGGACAACTGTGCCCTTTCCACTTGCAGAGCCCAGCATAGGTTTTTTGCAAGTTTTATACCTAAATAATCGAATTCGGCCACCGCATCTAAGGAGATATCGCCCACCAGCATCCGTTTCTTACACAGGGTTATATTCTGTGAAGAAAAAATCATGCATTTGGTCTTGGAGCTATTAAGCGCCAGACCCCGCTCAACACAGAACAGATGAAAAGCATTTAAAAGCTGTTGAAGTCCCTGTGGCGATTTAGAGATTAGCAAGGTGCAATCTGAAAAAAGGAGAGCAGGGGCCCTCCGCGCGCCTATGTTAGGTGCATCACATCCATCCTTGTTCAAGAACTCAATTACACCATTAATATATAAAGTAAACAGTATTGGTGTCAAAACGCACCCCTGTCTTACTCCCCAGTCAATGTGGATGGGATTAGTCAAAGCCCCTTCCTCCCCCTTCTCACCTGAGCAAGAGTATCAGCATGTAACCTCACAAAATATCTAATAAAGAGGCAGGTACACCCATTTCCTCGAGCACCCTCCATAGCTTGTCTCGGGGGACCATATCAAAGGCCGATCGAAGATCAACAAAGGCAACAAAAAGTTTGCCCTTGCTGATAATCACCTCCTTCCGATAGATACAGACAAACCGAAAGACCTGGTCTTTAGGGCTCATATTAAATTTAAATCCAGCCTGCCAGTCCGATAAAACACTCTCTTCACTGATCCAGTCTTGGAGATGCCCTAACACCTACTTATAAAAAGATTTCTGAAGAGAATCAATCAGGCTAACGGGCCTGTAATGGCCCGGATTTGCCCGGTCACCCTTCTTAAATATTGTAACAATATCAGCTACTTGCCCCGAAGGGGGAATATTTATGCCTGCTAGAATAGTGTTGGAGAGCAAATTTATATACGGAACCCAGATTTCTGGATGCTCTATACAGATCATTATGTAATCTATCCGGGCAATGGGCACGACCTTGAATGCAAGAATTGAAAGAGTTTATTGTTTCATTCAACAAGAATTTCAAGCTACTAGAAGCGGGTATAGCTCTCCTATCTGGTGGCATACCGTCATCCTTGGCAGTGTCCCACTTAGTGGAGTAGAGCTGACTAAAATGTGCTACCCACTTATGAGGTTGGATACAAAAATCTAGCATGGGTTTACAGCCATTTAAGCAGACCACAGCTGTTCTCCAAAAAGCCTTAGTATTCTTACTGGACAAGGCTTCATGGAAGATCGTCCATAGTGAGCTCTCCCACTCCCTTTTCGCATTTGCTAATGCTTACCGATAGCAAGACCTACAATTAACTACATCTGTCTGAGATTTAGATTTAATAGCCACAAGGAGCTCACTTTTAGCCAATATACAATCACCATTATACCAGGCATCAGGCTTTGGATCGGGCTTCCCTTTTCTTCTAACTGTGCCCAATACCTCCCTTATCTGGCTAAATAACTTGCCATGGCTACATGCAAGCTCCTCAATTCTAGACTCAGGAAATAGTTGGGACAAATACTCATAATCTGCCTTACACTTCCCTTTACTATATCTAGGGCTGCAGGGTTCCTTACCACCCAGTCCCACCTGATAGATAGATTTTAGGTTGTTGATAAGCAAAAGATCTCCTGTATCTCGATTTCCCTGACACATGTGAACTGGAACTAATTTGTCACGTATTATCAGGCTAAACGCACTGTGATCACTATCTACTCGATCTACCACTTTCATATCCAAAATGGCAGGCCAGAGCTTAGCATCTGCTAAGAAGTAGTCAATTCTACTGCTATGGCCTAACCTATTAAATGTCATCTTATCCTGTCGGTCCGAAAAAATATCTGCCATTAGTGGCTTTCAGGTCATAGTTTAGTGTTAATGACAGAAACTGGCTAGCTTTAGGTGTCCATCTTACTGTTGGAAGATCAATCTGTGGTATACCCCACTGACTAACTAATTCCTGGGTTAAATCAAGGGGGGTGGCAGCCATTGGTTCGAAGTTAGAATGAAAATCTCCTGCCACTAAAATCAGATCCTTACCTACATTTTCCAGGAGCACTTGCTCTAATAAGCTAATTACATTTGTCTCTTCATTACGAACCCCCACTCTGTTGTAGACATTATGCATTTTTAGGGATAAGCCAGAGGAAAACAACAACCTAAGTGCTAATATGTCAAGGGAATCAATGGGCATGTAGAAATTCGACATTGGAGTGCTGTTTTAACCCAAATGCCAAAACCTCCTGAGGGCCTACCCTTTGCAGATTTAATTGCATTCACACAGACGCTTGTGTACCTATTCCTACAAAAAGGCGATAAACACCACGTCTCTTGGAAAAGGCAAATATCAAACATATCAATGAACTGACCCCACTCAACCTCAGACAGTAATTTGGATATTCCTGCTACATTCCATGAAATAATTTTTATTGATACTCCAGGAGGCGAACTGACTTCATCAGGGACTTGTGGATAGGATCAGTATTTATATTACTCTCATTACTAACATCAGGGGAGTTAAACACCTGTTGAGGTGCCTGCCGCGAGGGGCAGTCGTGATTGGCCCCTAGATGATTCCCCCTATCCAGAGAGGGGAAGCTAGCCAAAGCTTGTTTTGGAAACGAGTGGAGTAGCATGCCCTCCTCAAAAGCTCCTACATCCTTTGCAGTTCATCAGGGGGCCCTAGACTCCAGTCAAGGAAGAACCCTATTGGTACCACTACTCACTTCTCCCGCCCCCTTTTCAGCCCCAACAGACTGCAACCCCAGGGGTTCGGCCGGGTCTTGAAATTTAAGCTATATACCAGTATTTGCACTGGAAATGATTCGGGCATCAACAGCCATAAGGCCCTCAACTAGAACCCTGTAAACAAAAGAGACCCACACCTTGTCGTGCAGACCATCAGGGGTTGCAATCCTCTCTGCTTTTATAATATCATTCCTAATAATCGAATAACAGTGTCTAGTGTCACAGAACCAATAAATAACTTTATTAATTAAGGAATCCCTATCTTTCCTACAACCAGGGGACAGCTTGGGAACATAGACAAAATAGACCATGTCTTCCTAAGAATGTAGATACCATTTTGAATCCACCCTCCAGAACAAGGCCGCCAAGATCGGGCAGTAGGGTTTACACATAATATCCGGGACCCCCACCCCTGCCCAGGGACTACAGGTACTTCCTTCTCAGGCAGTCTCACTCTCGGAAAGGGAAATTGTAGGCATATCCTTTCTGCATTTGTGCCTAAACAATAACAAACTACAGGGGAACAGAGGAAGACTGGGCAAAAGTATTTACTAGTGGCTGACATGAAGTAGCTGGAGTAAGTGGAGTACTAGTATCCCCATGCTTAGAAAAGAGCCCCACATTTTTTCCGCCCTCCCCACCAGGTCGACAGCACACCTGTCCTTTACTATTACTCCCACCAAGATTCTCCACTGCCTTAAGCAGTATTTTAACATGGTCTCTCAACTCTCCAATAACCCCATCAAATTCTGCAACACTGAAAAAATCCCAGAGTTCCTTAAGTTTGGCCTCTCATCTTGGGGCCTCTCAGTTATGGCGTCATCTGTGGAAAGAATTGAATATCGATTACTACACTCAACTCCAAGTATCACCTGCGCCACTATAGACTTTTCAGGACTAATAACAGAGTGGAGTTCCCCGGTCCCCCTAGGCGTGGACAAGTGGGGACTAGACTGAAATGTTTCAAACATGTTGTGGATAATTTGTGACAGGTCAGTGACTGGGACCATTGAGCTGGAATTGGCCGGGTTGGGGTTAGAGCTGATAATATCTGCACACTCCAGTAATAGATTATCAATCCTATCTATTACATTTTCCCCTGTTGAGCTTAAAGATTTCTTCCCTTTCGGGGCCCTCGGTACACCGTTCACAGCCTTGCGTAAGCCCATCTCGGAGTGTTGAAAGATGAGAAGATAAGGAAGGAGAAAATTTACTTAACAACCGTGACACTCCTCACCCATCAATATCCAAATAACAACACCACGATGGGGAATAGGGAGACCAATCACCCTTGCATATAACTTTTTCATCAAAAAGGGAGTTTGTCCAAACCTTACCCCATACGTAGCAGAGCTAAAACAGTCAGAGCATACTACAACACTTTCCCCTTAGATCTACTAGAATTTGGGGGAGAAGGTTTGAAAACAGTCACCATAGGTCTCACCAGTAATTATTGGCAACCAACCCAAGCAATTTCCTCTTGCCTGTAAGTGTTTGACAGAATGACATGTTCCAAAACCAAGCAAATGCCAACTCCATCTGTTGGTTTAAAGTACCTGGGTGGGCTGGAGAGCAGGAGTCCATCACAAATCAGTGGTGACAAAGCAGGTCCAAGAGGTGTGGCCCTGCCCTGCCTGGCGCTGACGGGCGTGGGACGGGCACGAGACGGAGCTGCCCTTGACCCAGACTTCACCCTGGCACAGCCCGCACGCATCCCGTGGAGATTGCCAAGGTGTTTTATAGCGTGTCACGGTCTGCGAGAGGCGGCTGTCGGCAAGCCCCTCCCACACAGGGCTCAGGAAGGTGTTGATTGTAGCTCAGGGCAAAATGCACAGGCCCCTAGCACATGGCGTCCTGTGCCGTGGAGATTGCCAAGGCACTTTATAGCGTGTCACGGTCTGCGAGAGGTGGCTGGCGGCGAGCCCCTCCCTCATAGGGCTCAGGAATGGTGGTGACTGTAGCCTGGGGCAAAATACACAGGCCCCCAGCAAACGGCGTCCCACGCCACAGAGTTTGCCAAAGAGATTTACAGCACGTCACGGTCCACCAGAGGACGCTGAATACAAGCCCCTCCCTCACAGGGCTCAGGAATGGTGGTGATTGTAGCCCAGGGCAAAATGCATAGGCCCCAAGCACACGGCGTCCTGCGCTGTGAAGATTGCCAAGGTGCGTTATAGTGCGTCACGGTCCGCGAGAGGTGGCTGGCGGCAAGTCCCTTCCTCACAGGGCTCAGGAATGGTGGTGATTGTAGTCTGGGGCAAAATGCACAGGCCCCCAGCACACGGTGTCCCCAGTACATACACACACAGTGCACAGTGCAGAGTTCAGGTTACTGTGCACAGCTAAATGAATGCTGGGCAATGAAGGAATGCAGTATTAAAACTGCCAATTCGACCTGGAAAAATAAACCATTTGCCAGCCTAAACAGATTTAATTTTGATGATGAAAGGCCTCCTTTCCAAACTTCACCTCCTCTGGTCACATACAATAGTGCACTTTTCTGCAGGAATTTGTTGACTTGAGCAACCTCCCTGAGGTCCATTTCACACTGACCCAGTGATGTACACATGATTTCACAGTGCCTACATACCTTCTGTCCAAAATAGCATGTATGAATACCTATTTTGAAAACTGTTTGAAGACTGATGTTTAAAGATTCTCTTGATTGGTGGACTAATTGCCCTAATCAGTTGGTGTCTCTTATATATTTCTACATCATGATGATGTCCCCGTTTTAAATAATTTAAGTTCAGGGGTCGAAAAGTCGACAAAAACATTATATGTGGACTGTTTTTCAAGAAACTGATAGTGGCTATCAACACTCGCTTAGCAGGGGTTGATCTCTAACACTCTATTATCCCTATCAGCCACATGTATATATTTCCGTACATAGCACATATGCACTTTCTGCACTTATAGTCACTTTCACTGGGCCGTCACCCCCTTTTTTTGGAGCACCTTGTGTTCGATAGAGCAAATATAAGTTTTACTTCTCACTGTCAACAATCAAAGAAAAAGTTGCTAAAATAAAATAAAAAGATAAATATGTAATGCTAAGTTATTTATTTGTGTTAGAGGTGTTTGTATCCCCTTCTTGACACTTTACCGTGGAAGTCAAGGGCTACACTTCCCCCATAGGGACCACCTTTTTGTTAAAAATTATCTGGCCCAGGTCCCTGGGTTGCCCCTTTTGTTTCAGAGGATGACTATCTGCGCTGTGACCAGCAACCTAACTAATTTCAAAGGACTTTTACTCTGTCACTGGAAGATGTAGCTCACACCTGGGCCTGCCCCCATCTATTGCCCTGCTCGCCAGCCAGGCATCACTCCCAGTGGTAAAAAGCTGCCCCAGAACCGGTTTTGAGTGACCACAAGGGAGAGTTTTACCATTTTCATTGCCACTCCTTTGGGTGGGCACTGGGAGCTCTGCACAGGGCAAGAAAGGTTCTGGCATCCTGGTTTTAGTTAGAGAAGGACAGTGTAGGATAGCCTGTAGGAAAACACACAGACCTTGGTGCGCAAGTAGGTAGGGTCACCTCTGGGAACTTTTACCCTGTTCATTAATGAGTGGCCAGGAATTTCCCCCACCCATAGCTGGCGCTTGGCATAAATGTGGCACCCCGTGTACCCTCTTCAGAACACTGCTAGTTCTGTGGAAGACAGAAGAAGGACTGCACCTGCTATTGTGGCCTGTGAGGAGAACCCTAACGGCTGGGTCTGCTCCCACTTGTACTTAGGACCAAGAAGTGGACTTCAGTTGCCTGAACTCTTGTTAAGCTACAGGGACACAGAAGCTGCAAGAAGCTCATTTGATCACTTTCAATTAGACCTGCCCTGGACCCCGCTGGTAGCTTCTATCAGAGTGAGTCCTGACACCTAATTGATGTCCCTAAAGTCCTGGGGCTCTTAGATAAGTGTCAGAGTGTACTCCTCCTGCCTAACCCTAAACGTTTGGACCTAGAAACTTTTTCAAGATTTTTAGGCTGGAAGACCAATGAAGGACAAGAACAAACCTGCCAAGTCAGTCCGCCGAAGGTGTGTTGCGGATGGGCTGAAGATTCAGGTTGCTTGTGCTCGGAGCTTTTCCACAGCAGGAAATCTGTTTCAGCTGGTTGTTGCAGAAAAGGTATCCGGCCTCAAGAATCCCTATTTATCTACAACTGGAGGAATCCGAGCTACAGAAAAGTGACTAGGTCTGAAGATAGAAATCTTCACCAGGTGAAGGTACCACAAGTATCCGGCAGAGGAGGGACCTTCATTTGGCACAGCTTTTGTATTTCTCCTGCTTGGAGCTTTCTTTCAAAAGGTCAATGGCTTCACCGGGACTTCGTCTGATGGCTATCTAGCCTTGTGCAACCTATCTCCGCCAGCTGCCTTGTATGGCTGAGGATTTTTGACTTCCATTTCAGAGACTACGTCAAAAAGTAAAACTTACGACCAGGATGACCCGGGTCTCTGTATTCAACACGTGGTCCATCATGGTCAGCCTTAAAGCTTCCCCTTGTGCCAGTCAAGCGCAACCAGATAACCACTGTTGGCGCTTAATGCTTTTTATCTAAAACTTTAAAAATTCATATCTTGTTTCCCCTTATTGGACTCTTGTGTTTTTGGTGTCATGTGGTTCATTAAAATATGCTCTAGGTTTATAAACTGTGATGGCATTTTTATTGTGTTGTATTCTCAACTTTAACTGTTTTGGTACTTTTTAATGCTTTATACATTTTCTTAAGTTAAGTCTGTGCCATAGCTACCAGGGGTTGAGCTCAGGTTTAAGTTACTGAAACCATTACTAGACCAAAAAGGAACAGTAAGATTATTACTTGTAGTAGACTACTAATAATCCACTTTCTCACAATATTCCATAAGTCTCCATTAGCAGTTCACTCCTACTTGTCAATGTCAGAGATGCTGCGACACTTTGTCGAATTCGGCGGACTCAAAAAGTCTGACCACTGACTTATTCATACAAGTTGCATCATTTATTTTATCATGTCCTGAAATGAAAACACACCGCCACCGGTGGCTGACGTGTTTCGTCGCAATGCCTTCCACTGGATCAACCAGTATAAAAACTTGTATAGTCAAGGTATTTAGATATGGTGTTAACAATAGTAAATCTGTACTTACCCATATGTGCATACTATATGTCTGCAGCCATGACTTGTAGGCAGTGAACATAGTTTGTGGTTTTTGGCAGCACCCTATTACCAATGCTCTTGCACCAATGTCGTCAGGGACTGTCATGTGCCCATGCTCTGGGGGCACAGGCCATGGCCTTTGGCCACAACTTATGCCCAGTAACCCACTCACACATGCCCACTGGACATAGCCCAGGAATCTGCCTAAGGACGCAGGATACAAGCCGCCTGCAGCTATATCCTCTGGCCAGTACCACTGCACTAAGTGCCTGCTTAGCGTATGACATGACCTTCATCCACCTCCTGTGTGCACTACCCCTGTAGCTACTGAGCAGAATGTATGGCCAGTCCCAAGTGGCACAGTGAACAAGGTGTAGGCTTTGGACACAGCCTGTGCTCCACATCCCTGTGCTTTGAATGGGTCATGTCAAAGACTCCTGCTACCAGTGCCCCCTGACCATGGCTTGGGCAGCTTGTGACTACTGGACACAAGACGTGGCCTTATGACACAGCCTGGAACCAGTACTCCAGCATTTAATAGCCTGCTCACTGTGCAGGGTGGGGTATAGATCACTCAGTGCTTAGGACGGTACAGCTGTTGCTCGAGATGTTAAGACAGATGCAGGTTACTTATTAGTCTCAGGTTACTGACCAGGGTGTAGGAAAGAGTGGCAGCTGTGATTAGCTCATTTAGAATTTGGTTACACTCACAAACAATACATCTCACTTTAGACATTAATTACAGTTGTAAAGCAGCAAGAACTACTCTCAACTCTAGCATGTCCTGGCACAGAATATAACTGAAAAAATAACTGTAGGCTCATTCTCAATATGTAGATAACATACAGTAAATGAAGTTTCAAGGTTCTCCATAAGTCCTTTGATGACATGTTACAGTTTGGTCAGCCTGGTTACAAGGGTATCCACTTGCATGGTCCATGCACCATGCATCCACTCCATGAACCCAGCATCATAACTTACCCTTCCCAGCCATGTACTTTTCAAGGTATCCTGCCCAGGTACCAGGCTCTGGGTGCAGCTGGTTCATCCGATCAAAATTATAATACGAGACTGCCAGATCCTTTGCATTTCGGGCCACATAGACCACCTAGATACAGAAAAAAAGTGAGTGTGACCCTCTACTTTGAATTTATAGGGCCAGTCTAAATCATCCCGATTCTCACAAAATGTGAAAATATACAAAGGCAGAACAAATTGAATATAAAGGCCACTGTCCAGTACCATCAACATGCCACCAGCTGACCTTCTTTCGGGTACAAATGTATTAATTTACATGGACATAATATTCAGTTTTTTCATGATCTGTTTCAACAACTCATCTTTGCTTCAGCATATGTTAGAGTTCTAAAAATGTCCCATCTTCATTGTTTTACATGGTGGTTCAATGATGTAGATGACATGTGGGTTACTTGCACCCTTATTCCATTTCATTATTAAAATGGATTATCAAGTTTACAATTGTGAGAAATTAATCTGGCACAGTAGATGTAGGTAAATTGCAACAAACACCATATTTGTAGGATATTTTGTTTCCGATTTAGAGTTAGTCATATAGATTACTCAGTTGCAAACACAACAGAGTACCATGCCTCCAAAATTCTCAGTTCACTTGACTCATTTAGAGATGGGAGTACCTTAAGTATTGTGTCAATGGAGCCCCTGTTGGCTGTATTGACAGACAACTTCCTCTGATAGAGTAGGAGTCATCAAACGAAGGCCATCACACCATCCACCCAACTTAAGGACGACGGTGTAATGGCTCTTTCTTTTCCTGTCCGTCACCACCAGGAAAAAGCTGGCGATGAGGGACAGGAAAAAAATGAAAATGCCCCTCACATCCTTGTAGAAACCTTCCAGGGTGTGGAGTATTAGTTTTTAGCTTTGCAAAATTTTAGGAGTTTGTTTTTGAAAAACAAGCCTTTTGAAAAGTTTGACAGCCGAACGCCATGGCTGGCAGTACCTCCTGTAATACTTTTTGTACATTGACAGGAACTGCCATAATGGTGGTTCCTGTCAATGTAGAGAGATGGAACTGCCATGATGACGGTTCCTGTCAATGTAGAGAGATGCCCATTGAGCCGGCAGACATCTCTGAATTTGACTGGCGGAGGTAATGTCCTCCGCCATCCCGACACAGTAAACTCCATTTGCCAAACTCTAATTTGGCCCATTTATTTCTTCAGCGCTTGGGGCTGAGTAGAGTTTTTTGGCCTTTGATCAGATTTGTGGGTGCTTGCTGTGAAGAAGGCTTGTGGTGTGGTGTGGAAAATCTCAGTGAGGGGCTGTGTACCAACAGAAGCCAATGATTTTTCGCAATTCACTGACTAAGAATTTGTGTTTCACTCCATTCACTTCCACATGTTAAGAAAAAACCTCTATGCATTGTTTGGACAAGCTATGCCACATTTCTCTGTTCATTTTTCTGTCCTGTACCATGTTTCTCCTATGTGAACTTGACAATCTGTGAGTACATTAGAGATTCTCCACATTATAATAATGCTTTTCATTAGCTGAGCTGGACTCTGGTGACAAGGGGAACACCTAAAGTGCTCCCTCAACATGAGAGCGGGAGGCTGCTTCCCCTCCTCTCATGCTTTGAGATGGTTACCAGTTTTCAGTGGGTTTATAACTCAGGGGTTCAGGCTTTTTTCCTGAAATCCTTGTGTGGAGGCTTCTATAGTCTCTCCCGCTAAAGGTCCACTCATACCCCCACAACTGGATACCAGATTTTGTTCAGCATGTTTGTACCATGTGTATGGTCTCATAGTGCTTTTTCATTTTCTGCTTTGTTGTACCATTTCTTAATAACTGCAGTCATGTAGTGGTAAGTGTCTGAGTGTGAGTGCTGTAAGAAGTTGTCATTTTATTTGTCTAACAAGGTTGAATTCTTACCCACTGATCTGCCTGAAGTGTTAAAGCTGATGAGCCTCCTAGGGTGCCTATTTAATGCATCTGAACTGTACTGCAGGTGTGTGGGTAAGGTACCTAGGAGCTTCTGATCGAGGTTTGTTTTAAGGTTGTGAGGAAATGGGTGAGCTGCTGGGGTGACAATGCTCAGCCAACGATATAGTTTTGCTGCTGTGTTGTGCACATAAGGGTGTGATCTGATGTGTCTAACATGCCCTCTAGGCTTTACAAGGACAGTTGAGTATTTGTGGGTTGTGCTGTTGAGGAGGCAGCTTTTTCATAATCATATAAAGTTGGTCCATACTTGTGCAATTGAAGGAGCCGGGAGCTCTCTCTAATGTATACTGTAGAATGTTATTTTGTTTTATGGAAACCAGGTCATCAATGTAAACGTGTGTCGTGTGAAAGATTGCTTCACTGTAGCAATGAATGGTTTATGAGAATTTGTGACACCTTTAACATGGCTGCACAATAAGTGGGCACCTTTCAGACTCCATGGTGACCATGACAACCTTCAGATCACTGTGCTTAGCACTCCTGACCAACTAGGACTACATTGGGGTGGGCAGAGATTTCCCCTCCTTTTTATCGTTCAAGCTAGATCTCACGTGCCTGAGCGCATATCAGCCCCATTCCAGTGTTGCTTACTGTCACTTAGCAATGCTTCTGCTTGGCTCATCCTTGGATCGATATGCATTCACACCATGCTCAGCTACAACTGGGCTGGATTGTTACTGACAGAACTAGGTGGCCATAACAATTACATATAATGGCTTTCTAAGCTAGGGGGCAGAAGGTAGGTCAGGTAAGGCTCTGCTGATAGGATTCCTGATTTGAGGTGGTTCCTTAGCATGGTCCCATGGTAGGGGGTATGGAAGCAACCCTGAGCCCAAAGAGGAGTGCATTGCAGCGGAGAGGTAATTAGAATGAGCGAAAGTATGAATGGGCCCAGGTGGGCTGGCTAATGTGAGCAGGTGAAGGCTAGAAGCTTCTCAGTTCAGGCCTGGCATATGAGGGTTAGGTGAAGTGGAGGGCAAGGTCATAGATTGCTTTAAAAACCAGGGTTATTATCTTAAACTGTACTCTTCTGCTAACCAAGAGCAAACTAACTTTTAGGTGGCAATGGGAGGTGGGTTTATAGCTTGGAAAGCTGAAAGGCCCTCAGATGGCAAATGTATTAACTGATGATATGGGGTGAGGCAAACCTAGAAAACCACATGAGCAAGCTGTTACACTAATTGAATCAGCTCAAGAAAAAAATGGTATGATGTTTTTGGCTGTAGCAAATGGAAGGTGGGCACAATTTCTTTTAGATAAAGTAGTCTGAATTAAGAAAAATTTAACGTTTCTGGCTGTGGAGACAGGAGTGTGAATCTTCAGGGTGCAGAAGATGGTAGGGATTGATAGAGAGAGGTTGCTGGATGCAGGAAAGAAGAGGATTTTCATTTTAGAGAAGATGTGCAGAAGGGAACATTGGGCCATCCTACTAAAGCAAGGTAGAATAGAGCAAGAATTCTGGGTGATCAAATATGGAACCCAGAGAGATGCCTACTTAGAGGTGCATGGAAATGGATTGGTCAGAGCACCAGTGGACTGAGAAAGAGCAGTCTATCGAGTGCTAATCACTTAAACAGTCTCTGCAATACCAAGGGAGGTAAGAGTATGGAGTAGGACTGAGTGAGGAAAAATACTGAATGGAGCTGAGAGGTTAACGACGATGAAATTAGAACACAGTTGTGGTGAGCTGATGTGATAAAGCTATATGACATAGAGGGGGCTGCCTCAGTGGAGTCAATAGTAAGAGATACTTACTGGAGGGAGTAAAGTTATTAGAGGACAGAAGATGGGTGAGTACCTTGAATGCAAGGCAACCCTTGACATTATTGCTGGACTAACGTTTGTCAGGGACAGATACCTTGCAGGTAGTTGACATGCCTTAGGATTCCTTCCAAACCTGGCTTCATGTAACACGTTGCTGCAGTGACTATAATATAAGGAGAGGTTCTCCAGAAGCAAAAGAGCTGAGTAACTGGAAGGCATGTGCACATTCCAGGTGACTGATGCATCTATAAAGAAAACGCTTCAAAGTACCCAGCAACCTAAGGGCAACAGGATTCGAACAACCTGCCTGCATGGATAAAATACAAAGAAAATGAAATCAAAGACACTAAATTCTGGAGTGAGACAGGGACAGCCTCACAAATTTAGTACTGACTCATATCAAAATGCTGAAGGCCATACTACAGCAGCTTTCAACTCTCTACTAGAAATAACACTAGATTTTGAAGTGATGCAGAAAGACCACAGTGATAAACAGAGCTACTTTTCAAATATGTTCTCGTGCTGCTGGGATTAGTGAACTACCTGGGTCTCTTCCCCCAACCTGGACACATTCTAGCTGCTCTTCATGTGGTTGTTGTTGGACTGCCTCCCTGCTGTGGTGGGCCCACCACAGTCCCTCTAGACTAGAGCATGCTGGGTTGGCAACATGGGATTGAGGCCCTGGATAGTTTTACTGATCAGGTGGAGCCTAGCTGCTGCTACCGCTCCATTTGTTGTCAGGTGGAAATCAGCAATAAACATCCCAATTGGGTGTCATAGATGCTTGCTGAACCTGCATGAATACAGTGGAGTGGCTTGTAGCTGCTGTAACAAGTGGTGCCAGAAATCCAGGGACCTGGAGTCAGACATGTGCCTGCCTGGTTATGCTACAATGAAAGAATTCTTCAGTACAACCTGGGCCTTTGGAGCAGTGTCTGTACCCCCACACTTCCAGCAAACACTACTATATGACAGCAGGTGTTTACAGGTTTTTGGGGTGCCCTATACAATAGTGTTGTGGTCTCCATGCCCTTTGCTACCCACCCAGACTCTACATTCCACCTTTTAGAGTTCCGAACGCACATTGGGCCTGATTTAGTAATTTTCCACTCGCAAAATGTGGCTAGAAATTGCCCACTGACCTTTTGCAAATAGAAAGGAATTTTGCAAACCAAACTATGTACTAGTCGGTTGTTTCACAAACTTCCAAATTGTAGTGAGTAGCAATTCGACCAGCCTCATTAATATGCACGAGGCAGTTAGGAAATTGCGACCTATTACGATTGGATGGAGTCACAGGCATGGTGGCCTACTGGAGTCAGCAGACCACCATGTCTGTCATTGCTTTTAAATAAAGCATTTATATCAGGTAACAGTGCCTTCAAGGGATATCATTTAAACATAATCAAGCTTAATTTATCAAAATCAAATTGTGAGAGCCCATTATTGTAATCACCACTGCCGGGGCAAGCAAGCAATGCAATACAAAACAGAGTGGTATGCTGTTCCTACTGAACGGTACAGGTAGATGTGTGTTTAGAACAATGATGTGCTCACTGAGGGCAGGAGAAAAATATCCTCCTTTCGGAAAAAGACCCTCACACACCCAATCAGCTAGGTGTCTTGCTTCATCATTGGGTCTGCTCCTCGTCGGGTCGACGCTGCAATACCCGATCGGCACCCATGATTGGGGCCTTTTAGCGGAGATCTTTTTTCCTGGCCGTTGGGTGCAGTGCGTGTGAGGGCCCTAGTGAGTGTAGATGTGACAATGTGAGGCTAAAACAGGAAGTAGAGGTCCACTCAGAACAATTTTAATGAATGTGGCCACTATCCTGATTAAAACAACAATGCGCGCACCCCTGCTATAAGGTTACAGGGTACTGCGCTTTTGAAATCAGGCCAACATGTTTCTTGCCCTAGGTCAATTAGACGGCAATTCTTCAGGACCGATGTAAGATCTATCTACACTTTTTGGTGGTGGTCCAAAGTAGTGAAAAATAGTGACCACCCACACAGCACCCTAAAAAGTGGTACCTGTAGATCTAGAACATCACCTGCAAAAAGAAAGGATTATAGAAATTACTGTAGCATTCCAAAACAGTATCTATAGTTCTAAAATAATAGTGCAACCCTTTAAAAAGTGCATCAAGGCATGCATCACACTCAGGTGTCTGTGACCATGCACAAGGCGACTGAATACACAGCGACAATAGCAACCAAGAGATAGTCGTGTATTGAACACATATATGGACTCACCCAATTAGGGTCAACAATGTGCGGCAACGTGTACCGGCAGGTGTTGACACTGAATAGTGCAGTGTCCTACAGAATGGAGAAATGTAAAAAGGTATGTATACAGGGAAACAGCGCCTGTATGGCAGTAACTTGGCTCAAGGTAAAAAACAGCTAAGGACCCAGCGGTGCAGTCCCTTTCACAACAACCGGCAAGATGGAGTATAGTTAAGCGTGATCCCTGCGTGTTATTGTCTTATGGGACCAAGCAGGTTTCATGCAGTATCCCCCTGACTCACCCTCTCGCACCCAAAACAGGATGTCAAGTAGGGTCAAAGTGGGTGCTGCCGATCCCTCCCGGTTCCCATAAGGCACCAACGGCGCAAAAGTTACACCGCAAGCGAGCGTCACTCCTGGGCGCTCAAGTACTCATTGGCCAGAACGGGTCTAGTGCTATCTCTGCCCGTCCCTCAACGGGCATCTCAGTGCGGTTGTAGCCCAGTAAGTGGTAGTCGTTGGGGCCGGGGCAGGAGCAGCGTGTATATAACCGACTGCCGTTGTGTTTATTGGGGCCTCCAATCAAAAACTCCCGCGTACCATAAAACCATGTACTGCGAAGTTCCAAGTTAGGATCACACCGCCTTGGTTGAAGGACCAAGCGTCTTGTACTCACGTGTTCTTGTCCGTTATTATGGCGGTCGACCTACCCCTCACTCTGCCGATCCCGGGAGGTACTAACCAGCGCTGGTGCTGTTTAGTTATACCTCCGGTAAGCTTCAGGAAGAGGCGGGTCTACCAGTCACAGTGTGAAGGACGCTGGCGCGCTAACCCAATTTTTTCATGGGCGCCATGTTGGAGTTACCGAGCTCTGTGTCACGCTCAAAATTGCAAAGAGTAAGTGTTCACAGGAAATATTTATGGCTTTTAATGCTTCATGTCTGCCATTTTTGAGAAAGAATAACGGCGCTAAGCTACAATGAATAACACCAGGAATCCGCCCGAATGTTTAGCTAAAGTGTTCAAAAATGGGCGCCATTTTGGACAAGTCAAGCGTGCTCAAACAGCTCATAATGTAGCTCATGTACGAGTTTTTTACTGTTAATGTAGTATTCGCTCTGTGCCTCGGGGTTTGTGTACCAAGGTAGACTTTTTAGACAGGTAAGTCTGCCCACAGCAAATCACGATGAAGCCCCAAGTGAAAATATATTATAACGATAATAGTCATAAAGTTAAGGTACCTGAGAGGATTATTCACAAGGGCATGGATATTGTTAATCATCTAGTCAATAAGCACCAAGGGATGTCCTCATTCAATCCCTCTTTATCTGAGGCTAGTCTCAGCACCCATCTTTGTTCAATGCAGAACAGTGTCTTTTTGTTCATGCCAGAGTGTGCTTCAAGACCGACCCAGCTTAGTGAGTCGGGGGAATGATTATGGTGCTCAAAATGTGTTGTCATCTTCGTGTTTGTTTTGTGGCACCTAAAGTTGCTTATGTGTTCTGTAATCCGGGTTCTCACCGGCCTAGTGGTCATCCCTAAGTATAGGAGTCCACATGGGCTGGTTAGCACGTAGATACAGTTTGTAGTGTTACAATTAGTATGTTTCTTGAATTTCCACTTAAACCCATTGGTGAATGTTACCTCTTTCGTGACTTTCGCAAATGGGCAAACTGAACATGACCCACATGGGTAGTGTCCCACAATTGGTGGTAGGTCCCACAGGGATCTCTGTACACTAGTATGCTGAATTTTAGGTCTGGTATGTATGAGCATATCCTTCAGATTGCTTGTACGTTTGAACGCAGATCTAGGTAAAGGGAGGTCAAGAGTGCCTGTATTTAGAATTCCCCATTGTTTTTTGATGACACTCCTCACTCGATTTGAGTCAGGGGTAAAAGTGGTCACATAAGTGAGTGAGTCACCGGGCTCTTTCTGTCTGGTTTCCAACAGGGTTTCTCGGTTGTTATTCCTAGCCCTCTTCCGAGAGAGTGAGATATTACGTTTAGGATACTCTCTTTTACGTAAATCTTTTGCTAGGGTATCGGACTCCCTTTGGTAGTCTGCCACCGAGC
Organism: Calotriton arnoldi; assembly: GCA_963921515.1. Taxonomy (NCBI): domain Eukaryota; kingdom Metazoa; phylum Chordata; class Amphibia; order Caudata; family Salamandridae; genus Calotriton; species Calotriton arnoldi. The sequence goes on from CAWUFW010006869.1 coordinate 716,397, forward strand.
TGCAGTTCCTTCTAATACGGAGGAACTGTCCCAAAGGTAAGTTTTGTTTTAAGGCTCTAGGGTGGTGGCTGCTGAATAACAACAGGCTGTTCTTATCAGTCGGTTTTCGATAGAGTGTAGTGGTGATATGCCCCCTCTCTAACCTGACCAATAGGTCTAGGAAAGGTATGCTGGTTTCTGAGATGATACTGGTAAATTTCAAATAGGGGTTCAACGTGTTAATCCATTCACAGAACTCCTCGCACCTTAGGTAACATTCACCAATGGGTTTAAGTGGAAATTCAAGAAACATACTAATTGTAACACTACAAACTGTATCTACGTGCTAACCAGCCCATGTGGACTCCTATACTTAGGGATGACCACTAGGCCGGAGAGAACCCGGATTACAGAACACAGAAGCAACTTTAGGTGCCACAAAACAAACACGAAGATGACAACACATTTTGAGCACCATAATCATTCCCCCGACTCACTAAGCTGGGTCGTTCTTGAAGCACACCCTGGCATGAACAAAAAGACACTGTTCCGCATTGAACAAAGATGGGTGCTGAGACTAGCCTCAGATAAAGAGGGATTGAATGAGGACATCCCTTGGTGCTTATTGACTAGATGATTAACAATATCCATGCCCTTGTGAATAATCCTCTCAGGTACCTTAACTTTATGACTATTATCGTTATTATATATTTTCACTTGGGGCTTCATCGTGATTTGTTGTGGGCAGACTTACCTGTCTAAAAAGTCTACCTTGGTACACAAACCCCGTGGCACAGAGCGAATACTACATTAACAGTAAAAAACTCGTACATGAGCTACATTATGAGCGGTTTGAGCACGCTTGACTTGTCCAAAATGGCGCCCATTTTTTAACACTTTAGCTAAACATTCGGGTGGATTCCTGGTGTTATTCATTGTAGCTTAGCGCCGTTATTCTTTCTCTAAAATGGCAGACATGAAGCATTAGAAGCCATAAATATTTGCTGTGAACACTTACTCTTTGCAATTTTGAGCGTGACACAGAGCTCGGTAAATCCAACATGGCGCCCATGAAAAAATTGGGTTAGCGCGCTAGCGTCCTTCACACTGTGACCGGTAGACCCGCCTCTTCCTGAAGCTTACCGGAGGTATAACTAAACAGCACCAGCGCTGGTTAGTACCTCCCGGGATCGGCAGAGTGAGGGGTAGGTCGACCGCCGTAATAACAGACAAGAACACGTGAGTACAAGACGCTTGGTCATTCCACCAAGGCGGTGTGATCCTAACTTGGAACTTCTCAATACATGGTTTTATGGTACGCGGGAGTTTTTGACTGGACGCCCCAATAGACACAACGGCAGTCGGTCATATACACGCTGCTCCTGCCCCGGCCCCAACGACTACCACTTACTGGGCTACAACCGCACTGAGATGCCCATTGAGGGACGGGCAGAGATAGCACTAGACCCGTTCTGGCCAATGAGTACTTGAGCGCCCAGGAGTGACGCTCTCTTGCGGTGTAACTTTTGCGCCGTTGGTGCCTTATGGGAACCGGGAGGGATCGGCAGCACCCACTTTGACCCTACTTGACATCCTGTTTTGGGTGAGTCAGGGGGATAGTGCATGAAACCTGCTTGGTCCCATAAGACAATAACGCGCAGGGATCACGCTTAACTATACTCTATGTTGCCGGTTGTTGTGAAAGGGACTGCACCGCTGGGTCCTTAGCTGTTTTTTACCTCGAGCCAAGTTACTGCCATACAAGCGCTGTTTCCCTGTATATATACCTTTTTACATTTCTCCATTCTGTAGGACACTGCACTATTCAGTGTCAACACCTGCCGGTACACGTGGCCGCACATTGTTGACCCTAATTGGGTGAGTCCATATATGTGTTCAATACACGACTATCTCTTGGTTGCTATTGTCGCTGTGTATTCAGTCGCCTTGTGCATGGTCACAGACACCTGAGTGTGATGCATGCCTTGATGCACTTTTTAAAGGGTTGCACTATTATTTTAGAACTATAGATACTGTTTTGTAATAATACAGTAATTTCTATAATCCTTTCTTTTTGCAGGTGATGTTCTAGATCTACAAGTACCACTTTTTAGGGTGCTATATGGGTGGTCACTATTTTTCACTACTTTGGACCACCACCAAAAAGTGTAGATAGATCTTACATCGGTCCTGAAGAATTGCCGTCTAATTGACCTAGGGCAAGAAACATGTTGGCCTGATTTCAAAAGCGCAGTACCCTGTAACCTTATAGCAGGGGTGCGCACATTGTTGTTTTAATTAGGATAGTGGCCACATTCATTAAAATTGTTCTGAGTGGACCTCTACTTCCTGTTTTAGCCTCACATTATCACATCTACACTCACTAGGGCCCTCACACGCACTGCACCCAACGGCCAGGAAAAAAGATCTCCGCTAAAAGGCCCCATCATGGGTGCCGATCGGGTATTGCAGCGCCGACCCGACAAGGAGCAGACCCAATGATGAAGCAAGACACCTAGCTGAGTGGGTGTGTGAGGGTCTTTTTCCGAAAGGAGGATATTTTTCTCCTGCCCTCAGTGAGCACACCATTGTTCTATACACACATCTACCTGTACCGTTCAGTAGGAACAGCATACCACTCTGTTTTGTATTGCGTTTTGGGCTTGCATGCTGGACCTAATCAAAATAGCCCAGAGTACCCCCCTTTATTGTAGACACACAAGCAAGCAATGCCTCACGGGGACTCCATCCCCCATCGCGGCGGGAGCTGCCAACGCCTGTCCACGCGCCAGGAGGCGCTTATTAACCGCTCAGGACTCCTGTGGTGCGGGACGCGCGCGGGCGTGCCTGGGCCGGGCCCAGACGAAGACCAGGCCAAGGGCTGGCCCATCTGCGCCCGTCAGCGGCCGAAAGAGGCTGGGCTGGGTCCATTCTCTTGGTTTGAACTCCCACCGATTACAGTGGAGTATCATTGCCGGTAAAAGGACGCCAGTTTGTAAATCTGAGGATTGGATCGGAGTAAGTCCATTTTCCCCTTTTCTTTTCTCCCCTTATTTGCTGAAAAATACAACTGGTAATATGGCAAATGAAAGGTGGGGGGTACGAAACAATCAACTGAACAGCCCAGCACCTCTAAGCGTACCACCATAGACACCTTCCTGGCCCGTGCTGTTGGAGCTCTATCTAAAGAAATCGATCTAGCGGAGCGGCGCATGTCCCTCACCACGACTGGCCAAATTGGGAGGACTGGGGGGACTGGGGATACTCAATGTGTAACATTCGCTAAAGAGAAATAGGGCCAAGGCAATGAACAAGATGACCAGAATGCAGTATGCCCAAGTGGATCTATTTGTCAAACCCCAACACTAACACAAATCGTATTAGAACAGGGATTAACCCCTACCACCCCGGATCCAGCAATTCTACGGCCAGTCATAGCCCCAAACATCGTCCGCCAACCAGCAGCTAAATGGAAAAAAAAGACACTTGTTGATTTAAGATCCCCGGAGGAACTCCCTTTAATGGGGGGGGGAGGGGGAACATGGAACTAACTCCATGTACAACCAAATATGGGGATCCTTTTGGGATAAATTAACATCCGTCATCAGTGACTTGTTAAACCCACTCAAAGAAAGACTGGGTAGGGTGGAGGAGGAGATGAAAAAGGTTATTAGTATGAGTAAAACGCAATTGGTGGAGAAGCTCCCACTAATAGATACTGGTCTGAATAATGGTATAGGTGGCAAGTCCCCACATATCGAGGGTTTACCCCGTCACAGATAAGATGTGATGTCGAGTAAAAATGTACAAGAGCCTAATAGTAAATCTACTAGGATAGATATTATGGCACAAATCCAAGGAGGCTCTAATATACACCCCCTTAATACCGATATTGATGTGCCGTTACAAGATCTGGTTACCATCAATTTGCCACCCGCTAGCTTAACATATGTGGCAGTATTAGTCAATGTCCCCCGCTAAAACCAGGGGCCAGGGAAACTACAGAATGTCTGAAGAATAAGGTGGTCCACTGGCTGAGCTCTAGACATCTATTTTGCCCTAGAAGAGCACATGAGATCTTGCTCACAAGAAGAGTGGGGTGGATTGGGCCTCTGGAAAAAAATCTTGGCGGTGATTGTGTTGTAATTAATTTTAGAAGCCCAAGAACAGCTAGTGGTATCCATAAAATGACAGGGACACTACCGAGGGAGACACAAGACGTGGGCATACTCCCATTGGGGTTCTTTTACCGTCACCTTAAGGGCTTAGTTCAACGCTCCAGTGGTGCACCGAATTTCCAAAGACAGAGGGCTACTCAAAGTTCGTACCCGTTACAGGGACCGGAATTGGTAATGCCCAACAGATTTGAGGCGCTGAGTGGGCTAGATGATAATGAATGACTTAGCCCTGATCAAAATTATGCTGGGGACCCTAGGTATAATCAGAGTCGGTATTTTACAAGAGACCCTATAGCCAATCCGATAACACAGCTATCCCCGAGAGACTGTACACATATTACGCTGGCATCCGCAACTCGTGGGATGGTAGAAGCTAAGGTCACTAAGGCCACTAGTGATGATATTTGTAGCATACCTATAAGGGTACCAAACACCTACCCGGTAGGACAGCCCCTCATGAAAGGGTTTGAGTTCGCAACCTGGAATGTGAATGGATTATCAAATAAGGCTGCGAATATTGACTGGGTCAGTACCATATCTAGTTATGACATCATATGTCTACAAGAAACCTGGTGTATAAGTCTTGTACATGTAGAAGGATATTCCTCACATTTCCTAGCAGATATAGGGTCGCAAGCAGGGCGAGCAAAAGGGGGGTTACAGATACTTATTTCTAATAAAATCTCTATCAATGTTTTTTTGATAACCAATTTTATTGATTTTGGTGAAAACAAACAAAAAGAAAACAGAAGACCAGCAGCAAATAGAGACATTAGTGCACAGCAGAAACATGGCGTCATTATAGCATCGAATACGTCCTTGAAAGGCATAGAACATGAAAGAGGGCAGAGTAAACTCTCACCGCGGGGCCACAGACGCCCAGGCGGAATGTCAATCGTCTAGCACTCCCACCCATTTGCCCCATAATCTCTATCAATGTTAAAAAGGTTACATCCGTGGGCCACCATGCACAAATGCTATGGTTAAGCAAAAAGGGGGGGGGGGAAGATTTGGTAGTTGTAAACTTTTATAATAACATCTTCGATTCCACACGTAGTAATGTGGCAATAGCTCTTGATCGTGGCCTCGAAACCTTTTTATCTCCAATCAATTATGTTTTATTGTGGGCAGCAGATTTTAATATACAGGCATGTGGAGCATCTAACAATCAGGCATGTGGCCATATATATCAGGATGGAGAGGGAAATGATAATTTTTGCCATAATGATTATGGGGAAGCCTTAAATCAGATGATCCCCAAATATGATCTCCAACTATTTAGGGGGCTGTGGTCTGAATGGGGAATTAGCCCCAACTTTTACAGGGAGAAATTTGTGTTCTATTATAGACCATGTACTAGTGTCTGCTTCTGTTATCTGTATGTGTGGCAACCTTAGTGTCGTTCCCTCTTTATTTAGTGACCATACATTGCTTACATTAACATTCTTTTTTTGGGGAAAAAGGAGCGATGCATTTGATTTAGTAAACTATATTGACAAACAGTGTCAGAATTAAGTGGACGGGTGTTGATCCATGCTCGATTATGAGAAAAATAGTAGTAGCTAACCACAAGGAAATAGCATACTGTCTCCAGGATGAAATCGCCCCAACTATAGTGACCGAAAACTTTCGCTGCATTGCAACCTCTATCAAATCACTTTTAACAAGGGACCCTGGAACACCAGGTAACAACAAAAAGGGGTGGTTTGACGGTGCTTGCACTAAAGCATTACAAGTATTAAAGCATGCCTTGTCTAAATCACCGCGAGATTTACTAACCATCAAAACCCTACGGAGTGAGTACAAAATAGCTATAGCTGCTGGAAAAAGACACTTTAGGCTGAGGCATGGGAAAATCTGGCCGTTTCTGCAAAAACCAGGAATAACAAACTCTTCTGGGATACACTAAATGCTCCCTTTCTGAAGAGTGACAATATCCCAGAGTTATTTTCCTTTGTTCCTTCAGATACATGGGTGACACATTTTTCTGGAATCTTCAGCAAAAACGGGGAGACAATGGGAGGGTCTTATTGGGAGTTGTGTGAGGGGAGACACCTCCCTCTGAATATCATCAATGATGAAGTTCTTCATGCCATTCAGACGAGTGCTGGGGGACGGGCCCCAGGTCCGGATGGTGTCCCAGCTGATGTTTTTAAATCTGCCCCTGTATTATGGGGACCCATCTTAACCAGAGTGTTTAATTCAGCCGTTACTGATACAATCCCACAGACATGGGGAGAATCTATCATCGTACCCATATTTAACAAGCATTTGCAATGCAATAGTTCTCGCATTTACGCGAGTTTGAGCTATTGGCATTGTAAATGCCAATGCCTTTTATTTATGGTTTGGTTTTTAAAACAAAAATAAAAGGCATTGTCATTTACAATGCCAATAGCTTAAACTCACGTAAATGCGAGACCTATTGCATTGCAAATGCTTGTTTTTTTTAAAAATAAGATGTTAGCTGTCACTGAACTGTTACCTGCACTAACTGCAAAGCAGCGACATTGCAAGCTGGTGTTACGCATTTGACTAAACCCAGCAGAAAAACTGCATGGTTCCCCATTTTGTAGATAAGCCGGATGGAGATTGTTTTAATTTCTCTTGTTTCACCTCCCTCCTCATCTTTTACTGCTCTTCCAAGCCTGCTAAACAGAAGATAAATCCGGCCTCAGCCAAGCTCTGCCCGCCTCGTCTCTCCCACTTTCAGTCCAGAGACAGCAGCGCTGGGGCTTTGGGTGGGTGTGCGCTCGTGTGTTACTTCAGGGAAAAAACTGAAGTGACCATCATATGTTTAGGATTTTTTCAACATTTCCCTGAAGTTCTTAACTCTAGGGAGTCTGGACATACACCTCAATGGATGTCTTGTTTTCAGCATGCTTGTAGGCGGCTGGCTGCGTTGATATCTGTGTATTGGGGGCGGTGTCGCTATCATCGTCAGGAACTCCCTTCAAATGAAAGCCTTCTCTACCACCCTTTTCCGTACATTCGAATGCCTATCCCTAGAACTTCAAATATATCACGGCTCACCCTTTAGATTCCATGCCATCTACCACCCACGCAGTAACTGCTCTTCCTTTGTGGAGGAACTGACTGACTTCATCAGTGACCAATTTTCTCAAAGTGACAGACAGATCTTCCTCGGTGACTTTAATCTCCACTGGGGCTCTTTGGAAGACTCGGCTGCCAACAAGCTTGCCACCTTTCTCTCAGCCAATGATCTCCTCCAACATTGCTCGGAAACCACACATTCCAAGGGCTCAATTCTGGACCTTGTCATATCCAAAGCAGACCTGCTGACTACTGCTCCCCCCATCCAGGTAGACTGGTCTGACCACTTCCTCATTCCCTTCCGTTTTCACCTATCGCACGTTATAACTCTCGGCCAACCTAAAAGAGCTACTACCTGGTTCCGCAACACTAAGAACATTGATCTTGACACTTTTTGTGATTCTGCTATGAGGGCACTTCCTAGACTAGACCCTAGCGTGGATGTCAACGTTCTCACTTCTCAGTGCCTCTCAGTACTAGCAGTCGAAATCGACAATGTCGCTCCACTCCAAAGCAAAAGGAAAAGACCCACCCCCTCAGCACCTTGGTTCAATAAAGCTCTCTACGATGAAAGGAAAAACCTTAGATTCCTGGAGAAACATTGGAGAAAATCTCCTTCCACCTCCAATCTCTCTCTTTACGCTCAGCAAGATCCAAATATCACAACCACATCTTCCTTGAAAAAGCATCACATTTCAGATCCCTCCTTGACTCAGCCAAAAACGGACCCAAAAAACTTTTTGACCTCATCAAAAACCCAAACTGTTCTCCCCTAACCATTAAGCTTCCGCAAAGAAAGCAGCAGATTTCGCTATATTCTTTGATGAAAAGGTCAAAGCACTGGTGGATCAGGTTGCCCACCCCTCCCCCATTGAGGAGCGGAAATCCTTAGTTACCTGGCAGAACTTTGACGTCATCTCGGAAGATGACCTCCTCAAATGCATCCTCGAAACTAAACCCTCCAACCATTCTTCTGACCCCATCCCTAGTGACATCGCCATCGATTTCTACACCTATACTCTCTCCTACTGGACCAGGCTAGTCAATCTCTTCCTCAGCCAAGGCTCCCTCCCGGTTGCCCTCAAATCAGGACAGGTCACCCCTCTTCTAAAAAAACCCTCCGCCGATGCGAACGACCTCAACAACTTCCGCCCTATCACCAACCTCCCTTTTCTTTCGAAAATCACTGAAAAATGTGTTGCGAAACAATTTTCCTCACATATTATGGACAATAACCTCCTCGACGTCTTCCAGTCTGGCTTCATCCAAAATTGCAGCACTGAAACAGCCCTGCTGCAAGTGATTGACGATGCGCTGCATATACTCGACTCTGGGGAATCGTGTCTTCTGATTCTTCTAGACCTCTCTGCAGCCTTTGACACTGTTAACCATAGCACTCTCCTCAACACTCTTCAACAGAGAATGGGATTGGATGGCACAGTGCTCAAATGGTTTGCCTCTTTCCTCTCGGACAGATCCCAAATGATCAAGATAGCGAACAGTCTTCCATCTCCATTGGCCGTAGGTCAAGACGTCCCTCAAGGTTCTATCCTGGCACCCACTTTGTTTAATCTTTACCTGGAACCTTTAGGGAACCTTCTAAGCAAATCTGGGATCCATTACCATCTTTATGCCGACGACACTCAAATCTACCTTAAGGTGTCTTCCGCACACGATCTCTCCCTTCTCAACTCTACTCTTAACTCTATTCACAACTGGATGTTAGCTCACCAACTCATTCTGAATCCTGCCAAAACTGAATTCCTCCTCCTCTCTACCTCTCTCTCACCTCCTCCTGTGCAATCTTGGATGGATCAGCTGAACCTACTCAACAACAAACCCATCATTGTCGACAGCGCTAAATCCCTAGGTGTCATTCTTGACAAAAGACTCAACCTAATCTCCCACATCAACTCTATTGCTAAGAACGCACGTTACCAGTTGCGCCTTCTTTGGGGGATCCGTCAGTTCTTCCCGGAGAAAGACTTAAAAACCTTGGTACAATCTCTGGTTCTCTCAAGACTGGATTATTGCAACTCTCTTCTGACGGGCCTACCCAAATCCCACCTCTCCCCTCTCAAATCCATCCTCCATTCAGCAGCTCGCTTCATTTCAGGGTCTAAGCAGAGCGACCACGTCACTCCTATCCTGTCCTCTCTTCGATGGCTTCCGATCGAGGCAAGATCTATTTACAAAACTGCCTGCATCACACACAAAGCCTTACACACGTCCTCCCCTCGTTACCTGGCGAATAAATTGAAATTGTCCGGTGGCTCTCGCCCTTCTCGCAATGCGGAAAAGCTTCTGCTTGAACCCCCCGTCTTCAAAAGGGAAAGATCGATGGCGCAATCCTTCTCAGGCAATGCGGTGAGAATCTGGAACTCGCTTCCCCCATTGCTCTGTGCCACCGCCTCTACCCGGATCTTCAAAGCTGACCTCAAATCTCTTCTCTTCCAAAGACACTTTCAGAACTAATACTTTCATTCGCAGGCCCCTCTAGCGCTCTTCATTGTAAATTTGTACTTTTTCCTGCACATTCCTCACCCTTGCGTGCTGTGCTGGATTTTATGTGTGTGCTCCCTTCATTTTAAGTCCCCTGTGTAATTCACGCCCTCTCTACTCCCTCAAGAAAGTTCTTCCACTATAGGAAATTCTGTACTCCATGCCTATAGAAGTGCCGTCCCAGTGTGTTCTGAGTGACTGCCACTTATTGCAGAATTATACCTCTATTTGTATCTCATGTATCATGCACACCTGTCACTTTTTCCTCTTGGAACGTATACCTCTTTGTATCTGGTTTGTTTTTGTTAGTTGCACAATTGTCACCTTTCCTCATGTAATGTAACGCTTGCTTTTGTATTATGCTCACGTGTAACCGACTCCTCATGTAATGTTACTGTTCCTATTGTGAAGCGCTCTGACACCTTCGGGTAAAGTCCGCGCTATATAAAAACGCATAAATAAATAAATATACATAAAGGCTTGCTCTGCTCCCCCCCTCCCATCCCCCTCCCTTGGCTGCCTGCTTGCTTTGTGTGTGTGAGTGAGAGGGAGGGAGGCAGGCCGAGGGAGAGAGAGCATTTTTTGAAGACTTGGTCGCGAATTATGATTATTTATAATTGAGCTGCGCCAATGACCAAATGTTATCATGGACACGAGTACTTTGCGCAGCAACTGTTGAGATGGTGAGCATTTATTTCATTTTCTTAAGCTGTATCTCCTTGTTCCAGACCCCTTTGTGAGATGCAAACTTGTTTGCAATCGTATTTTTCTGGTGGATTACAAATCTGTGCTGCATACTTGATTTTATTTTCCAATTGTGTGCATTGATTTAACTGTACTTGAACTGTAGAGGAATGCAGGTAACAACGTTGCTGTATGCGCCCCAGGAAAATATCAGCCTTTTATGGTCCGTGCTCGGCGATGCTCTCTTTTGTTTATTATTTCATGCGATCGTATTGACAGTTGCGTAGACTGGTTTGCTAGCTTTGATCTCTGGTGCGCATACTGAATTACATTTTCTGATTTTTGCGTCGGCTTCTTCTCGCAGCGCCCTGTGTGATTTTATGGCTCAAAGGCGGTCATGCTGGGCTCGTGTTACAGCGCTCAAAGACGGAGAAACACACTCCCTTTTCCAAGACAATGATGAATAGGGCTCGAGGCTGTGGAAGTCAGGCCTGGCTGACTTCACGCTCGGGTCAAGGCTAGGCCTTAGGCTTGGGGAGCGCATAAACGTGACACACACACGTAGTTGTATTTTACGAGCCAAGACCCCGAGCGGTCTTGAGCTCTTTTATTTATACCCTCGGGCGAGCCCGCCCTCGGGGTGCATGCAGATCGCGACACTGTATAGTGTGGGCCGGGTGGCGCCGACACTACAGAGGTTGTCTATCTCTGGCATTAGCAGGTGATGCAAAGAGGTGCACCCAGGACTGCATGGGAACTAGAAATGTGTTCTGAAAACGGCACTTGTCGACTTTTACTTTTTAAATATCTAATATATTCAAGAGATACGGAAGGCTGAAAATGCAATCGCGTTCTCAGAAAGAACTGTTTAGAACGTATTTATTTCTGTGCACTGTGTTTGGGGAGTTGGGGGGTTGTGGGGGCAGTGTGCAGTTTTTGGAGGAAGGGTGTGTGTTGTTCATTTGCGCCGCAGTGGCCACGAGGTTAATGTGAAGCCCTCGGGCTTCCTGCCACATAAATAAAGGAAAACACGATTTGAAGAAATCTGCATGTTGTCCCCTCACAGTGAATTAACACATGTTAATATAGGCGCGGGCAAAGCACCTCATTCCCGGATTGCCTGCAGGTAAAATCAACATAAGCACCAGCAAAGTGGCGTGTTCCAACCCTGTGCCACCCTCAGGAAAAATAACTATTAGTGAGGGCAAACCACTGCACTTTAGGCCTGCTTGCGGGATCAAATAAACGATCTCAGGCAAAATACGTTGCTCAAAACCTGGCCGCAGGCTGAATAAACAAACATCAGAGCATGCAAAGTTCCGCGCGCCATGATGCCCCAGTAATAAGCACGGGCTCGGCACCATGTTCCAGGCCTGACCTTCCGCGAGCCCAGCTCCATGCCAGGAAATAAAACTATACATACGGCCCTCGAAATGCTCCATAATCCTGTTCTTTAACAAAAGCGGGCACGTGAACCAGTTCCCGTAAGAAAAATAAAAGAAAGAGCCACAAAAAAGAAAACAGGAAGTGGCAGTGGCTTTTTTCCTTTTTAGGTCGAGACAGAAAGGTGCGCCGTGCTGCAGAAGTAAAACAAGCATTTGTAATGAAATAGGACTCGCATTTACGTGAGACCTATTGCATTGCAAACGGGAGTCAGGGAGGCGAGAAGGCACGAACAACGGGGGTGCGGGCGGGGGGCGAGAAGGCACGGACTGCGGGGGGGGGAAAGCACAGGCAGTAAGAGAACCTCATTAAAGAAAATAGTGCTCACAATCTAAATAACACATACCGTGCAACACTCGAAGTAAAGGGGCCAGTAGCCATGGAAGGATACAAATGACGACATGGCCGTCATAAGGAGGGACTAACAAGCCTATAAACCAATCGGAAGGCAGCATTTAAGAAGGACAAAGACACAAGCCAATGAGAAAGATGAGCGGGGGAGCGGGTGGGGCTTCCCTTACGTAGTAAACTACCACAGATCAACCCCAGAGCAGCCCTTGCGCGCTGGCTCAGGGCTCGACCTAAAAAAAGGGATAGAACAGACCCTAAAAACTATCGCCCTATCTCGCTGCTAGACACTACTTTGAAAGTGATGAGCAGGGTTTTGTTATTAAGACTGGAGGACTGGGCACAGGAGCATATGGTCGTAGCCCCGGTACAGTTTGGGTTTAGGAAACGACTTGGGACCATTGAGCAATGCATTAACTTAGAGCTACTCATAGGCAAGTATACCAGGGCAAAGGCCGGTACTCTCTATCTATGCTTTGCCAATCTAAGTAGTGCATTTGACCTGGTCGATCACAATTTACTCTGGCCAACCTTGATCTGTATGGGAGCACCAAGGGCGATTATTGGGTTTATTTCCCGTCTGTATGAGAACTTAACCAGCCAAGTTTGTTTTGGCCCTCGGGGGGGAATGCTCACCCAAATTCAAAGTAGGGCGGGGTATACGGCAAGGGTGTGTGTTAGCACCAATTTTATTCTCCCTTTTTATTAATGTGGTAGATAACTATCTACAAACAATACAGGCTGATGCTCCAAGGGCGGCAGGTCGTCCGATACCCGTACTACTATATGCGGACGACGCAGTACTATGAGCAAGAACCCCAGTAGGCCTACAGAGACCGATGGACGCTTTCTCAGATTTTATGACACAAAGGAAAATGGTAATTAACAAATCGAAAACATTTACCATGGCTTGTGGGCTGAAACCGAAATCTTGCAAAACGTTCTTTATTGACAGTACCCCAATTCATACCGTGAACTCCTTTTGCTATCTTGGTATTTTATTTTCGGGAAATGGCTCATGGTCCCAACATATTTTAAATACCAGAGCCAAAATTAGCAGGGCTACCCAAGGGATTTTTTAATTCTCAAAGTTAGGGAATCGACCTACTAACAAGATGGTAGCCATTTATAAAGCAAAAGGAGTAAGTACAGCCCTTTATGGGCAGGTCTTTGGAGTTATGCGAAGAGTACGGCCCTACAAACAGAAGAAAATTCCTTCCTGAAACGCTTATTATATTTACCGCCCTCTGCATCAAACACTATTGCACACCATGATGTGGGACTCCGGTTTTTAGAAGACCTTCTATTGGTTAGACCACTGTTATTGTGGGCATCAATTTGGAAGAGGGAAGAAACGGCTTTTACTAGATCAATTATTTTAGACTGCCTTAACGTGAATGATGCATTAAGAATCCCATGGCTATTATACATTGATTCCTCCTTAGAAAATTTCTTCAAGATAACAGTACGGTCGGATGTTTCAAAAATATTGTCACACACAAAGAAAGAGATCAGAGATTATTTTTTACAGTATAGGCTGGACCTTAGATCAAAAGCCGAGCGGAATAAACCGACTGTCGCCTTGTACAAATCTTTTAGCTTAGACGAGGGAGCTAGTAATTACCTGTCAAATGTGACTTATGTACAGCACCATTTTGTGCTACTGAGATTGAGATGCAGCATTGCTCACTATCTTGTTGCATTCCCAAAAATGAGGTCTCGCCCATCTGATATGGAACCATGTCCTTGCGACAACAAAAGTAAACAAAGCACATTGCACTTTATATTGTTTTGTAATTTTTAACGTAATTTTAGATGCTTTTATCTTAAACCACTGTTTGTCGCTCATAATATTAGGTCACATAAAGTAGCAATGAAAGTCTTGGTGACACTAGGTGATCCTCTAATATGTTATAATATTGCCCTGTTTATCCTGAAATGGATTAATGCAAGGAAAAGTTTTTTGTTATAGCATAAGAAATGAATTGATCTTAACAATTGTGACTGTAACTGTATGTTTTTAATTTTTTTTTAATGTATTATTATCTGTACTTTTATGGCTATTTCTCTTTGATAGCCGAATAAAGATCTAAATGAATGAATGAGTGCCCAAATTTGCGGTCTCAGATATATGAATTGTAGAATTCAAATAAAGGACTCACTAAAGAATATATCAAAAAAGAATATATATCAAAAAGGAACAATAACGGATGTATTCTTTTTTGTACAAATCTATGTAATTAAATAATTTAGATTCAACGGGTTCAAAACTACATTCACATAAACAAAAATGACTGAGATTGATTAGAATTATCTCATAATCCCTTCTGTGAATAACCCATTTGATTCACCTATTTACAAATAGAAATGACCATTAAACATTCAGTGATTAATTCCTATATAACAATTTTTTGGGGGAAATGGGTTAATTATGTTGACGTTTCGGTCTTGTCTTGTAATTCATCTAGTAGACGATCTTCAGGACAAAAAAAATCATATGTACGCTGAAGACCCCTATTTAAAATGAATAATCATAAAAGTTCTATTTGTCGTACAAAAACATCATAAAAAGAAAGATATACAACGAAGAAAGTAAAAAAGAAAAACAAATAGATTGACGTGAAAAAGTAGAAATCCTTTAGGTTTATAATTTAATTCAGCGGAAGAAGATAATTGAAAAAAAAATAATATAAGGGAAGGTGGAAGAACCATTACCCACCTATTGTGTGATAAAATATGAGCAGAGACTTACTCAAGATTTATTCCGCTAGGGACCTTGAAGCAATTAGTCCGGATAGAAAAATGGAAACCTCAGAAAAATCTAAAAGAAATATAAATTTATTATCTACCTATATCTAATTAAATGAAGATACATATGCTATACCTGATCTGTAAGGTCAAGGTCCTATTGCGAAGCAAAATTGTTAAGTAACAGACACTGTGTGGTTGTCTGATAAGTCGTATTTTAGGTCACAATCATCATAAAAGATGGTGACAAACAACCATTAATCGATGAGAAGTAGAAAAAATATCTTACTTATGCCAATGAAAGGGTATGGTTTCAATGCGAGCTCTTGGTGTAATTTCACCGTTAAATTATGGCGAGTTGACACTTACAATTTAAACATCAAGAAACGAGCAGTGATAAGAGAAAAGTTATATGAAACAAATTGTATTGAATTGCTCAAAGTAAAAATTTGCCTTACCGTTACCAGCAGTCTGTTTAAATTATAATGTGCAGTCTGGATAGAATTCACAGTTATATATTAGGCGAGTCGACACTGGCACTTAAAAAACAAATAGTTGGATGGTAAAACAATTATATTTTTAGATTAAGCCAATAATAGACAAAGAATATTCTAACTTCTCTTACTTGTCGAACATGTAGAGCACCGTCCCAGATCAGCATCTGGGCCAAGACAAAACAGCAGAGAGAATTCTGTCACAGGAAGCATACTTCCGGGTGTTGTGCCATCTAAACGGCAACAAACTAGCCGAAGAAGTGGCAGCCATCTTGGTAGAGCATCAACGTAGGCAACAATAGATAAATGAAAGTCTTTGATGAATATGATTCCATGTCTTTGATGAATATGATTCCATCATATTTATACTTATACACCAGGTATTATGGTGTAAATAGCTGGTGATGGCACTACATCTATATCAAATACTGTCCTTGTGTTGTACTCCTCTTAGGGTGTCCATACACGGGCTTTCCTGTATCATGTCCTTATATAGGCACAATTCGCCCTGCCCTTATATAGGCATAGAAATCCCAGCCCTTATTTAGGCATTAAACCGTGCACTCCAAATACAGGCATGGTCTCCGACATCCGTCCACCCTAACGTCACAACGAGTTCATGAAGAACAGACCCTTAGGCTGCGGGAGTTTCCCTAGCACAGGACTATTGATTACTTCAAGGACTCATATATTATGCATGAACCATTATTCCTTAGGGGTTCATTCATGACGTCTTCCTCTGTCCGATTCACGTCAATGCTAACATTCCTAGGTACTTCTCAGGTATAAATATACCTTCCCTAGCCCCTGTAAATCAGAGGAGACCTCGACTTCAGAGGAGCCCGTTTCCCGGCCTGACGCACTGAGAAGACGCAGAGAGTCCAGCTTCCAGTGATCTGACTTCCCTTGCGGGGTGTTGGGAGTTCGAGTCTGGCAAGAGATTCCTGCCTCTCTCATTCTTAAGGTATGGAGCTGACTAGAACCTAGAGGGACTCTTGGCATACTAGGCTTAACATACTCTTAGTATACCATAGTAAGGAATACTTCACCTACTTCATACCTCTCCCTACACCTAGGTTAGGTTAGGTACATTGGGGTAGAACTAGATTAGAAACGCATCGTATGAGTACTCGCATTTTTAGTCTGTGTCATTTATGTAAATGCATATATACTAAAAGATAATGCTATCGCAGTATTATTTATTTCTACTGCTCACACTGTACATTATTTATCTCGCATACTGTCTTGTGATCGTAACAGCACATTTTACTTACACCAGAAACAAGTCTGTTCAATAAATCTTTTATTGAAACGCCCGTCTGTTCTTTCTGTGTAACTTGGAGAAAACTAAGCATGCACGATTGAGCTGAGTGAAATAGTTATCTATTGTTTCCACGACTCTGGGACACGTTCTGATTCTAAAGGGAAACAAAGTGGTCATGTTTTGCGGCTGCCAGAAACTACTCCCTTCTTGTCGTCAAGGAGTTTCTAGTGGCTTCTGAGCTAGCTGGCACAAGTAATTAAGTTTAATATACTCGATAGGGACATACTGACCTTAGTCCTATGTCAAACCTATAGGATATATTATTCCAATGCGCAGAGCCTATTAGGGAAATAGGAGCTACACTACATGGCGCCCAATGGTTTGGTAAGGCGGTAATTCAACGTTAGATACTGAGTAACTCAGCCGTGCTTTTTTCTCTCCGAGACCCCTACCCATATAATCCAAAAGTCGTCTCTAGTGGGCAGGGTTAAGTATCCACCACGGCTACATAGGGCAGTACCCTATATATTAGCTGTTTGGTTTGCTCAACGTTGAAGGATACAGTGTTCCAAAAATATTGTGCACCTTATCTTTGTTTCCTTGAAACTTGTTCTACATTTTTCAAAAAACAAAAATGCCTGACTCCGACAATGACGCCGGAAACGGTGGAGCTGCGGCTGATCCAGCCCAAGCAGCAGTTTTTAACTTTACAGGTTTTATTGAAACTGAGGAGGGTGTTATAGACATCCCTCCAAACTTAACAAGAGCCATCACTCTAAAACTCATAAAACATGGCCTACCACCAAGAGGAGGTAGAACAGTTTTCGTGATAGAGGCACACTAATCCTTTCAGACAGAGGTATTCTATTCATGGGTAATATTTCCTGAATCCAATCCAGTAACACACATGTTTCACTTCTACAAAGAAGATGATCCACCAGAGGAATACATTCCTTTCGAGGATATAGAAATTCCATTAACATACCAGGAGCATCAGCTCTGGTTTAAAGGCGCCCTAAAACATCACAGAAACATTACCAGGCTCGGTCCACTAGGTAGACCAGGAGCAACATGGCCGATTCTAGCCGGCTACACACCTCATCCTGACATTGAAGAAATGTCAGACGAGGAACTACTTACTCAACTTACAGAGTTAATAAAAATCTACAGACAATTGGTCCAATATGTCATGCGGACTTTCACAGTCCAGCAGCCACTGACACTTCCAAATCAAACCCCTCAACCGGGGAATACACTAAAAATTACACCACAGACTCTATACGCAGTCATGGGTAAAATGCCCACAAAACGTGAGCAAATTCCATTCTGGATAGCTCAAAAGATTACTCAAATAGAAGCAGTATTTCCAAATACTAGCCCATATGAGAAACACAGAATACTGACAATCAGTTTACCGATGGGGATCACACCACAACTGGAAGACTGCACCACTTGGGGCTCAGTCTTTGCTGCCATCTATACTAAAACACATGGCATTCCGTCAATTGCGGTTATACCTGATGTCCTGAAACAAATTCAAAATGAATACGGGGCAGAGCCTGCTCTAAATTTAGGTATGAAATTGCTGAAAAATTTCGACCAGGTCTCAACAATAATATTATCTAATATTAAAGGGGAGGCAGCAGCAGTGGCGATCCGCCAAAAATTAAGGGAATTTGATGTTACAGAACATCAAACTGAGCTACCCAGAATAATAGAACAATCTTATGCAGAATTAGGCAGAGATAGTTTGGGTGGAAGACCAGTGAAGCCGAAGCTATCTGAAAGTCCTG
This sequence comes from Calotriton arnoldi, assembly GCA_963921515.1. Lineage (NCBI taxonomy): Eukaryota > Metazoa > Chordata > Amphibia > Caudata > Salamandridae > Calotriton > Calotriton arnoldi. Next base: position 734,884 of record CAWUFW010006869.1, read on the forward strand.
AGAAGGACTCAATTAAACAAACTCCTACATCTTCTAAAAAGAAATGGGAGACTAATAAACAAAATTCAAATGAGAAACGTTCTCAATCCCGAGGTAGGTCTCCTCAAAGGAGCCCTCTGAAAGGAGGTATAACCTCAGGAATAGGGATAATTTGAGAAAGCCTGACAGGTATCAAGATACTGATACACGTTCCTCTCGTCCCTTTCAGATCTCATCACAGACTTCGGAAAGAAGAGACGATCGGAACATAGAGAAGAACGCGTGAAACCGAAAGACGAAAAACAAGCTCCAAAAACTAAAGCAAAACCTCAATTCTCCAAAAAGAAAGTAGCAGGTCTAAAGATCAGACATGCCGAGAATACTGAGAACACAACTCAAGAATGGAGAATGGGCTCAGACAATGCTGGACAGTGCAGCAGAAGTCACAATAGCTCGCCAGAACCTGAAGGAACTTCTGGAGATAGTGGACTTGAATGAGTACATTAAAGTAGAGACTGTAGACACCAGGGTTAGTACTCCACAAAAGTTATATGAAATAACACTCCGGATGGAGGGAGACATACCTAGACAGGTGAAAGCACTTTTTTGGGAAAGACTATCAAGGGGCTAGGACATACTTCTAGCAGAAAAAGACTGGCCACCACAATTTGTCAGAGAGTGCCCCCATGGCGAGGACATTATTATGCCTGCCTTCTCCAACCATATTCCAATTCACCTAAAATATACATATGCCAGGAAATGGGCAGTGGCCCAGGCCCCAGCATTATATAAAAATCATGTAGGATGGGATGAGGACTCACCTCACCATAAAATACATCTAAAACATGAACCAACTGCACAAAGGCAGTATCCTATAAAGCAAGAAGCTAAAAAACAGGTCAGGGAGATCTTAGATCAACTTGAATACCAAGGGGTGATTGAAACATGCACCTCCTCAATGAACAATCCTTTGTTTCCTGTCTCCAAACCAGACAACACATATCGTATAGTTTTGGATTACAGACACTTAAACACTTGTTCTAAAACATTTGCAGTGCAAAATGCACATAGCACAGCATTAATGAACAACATTGTGCGTAAAAAATATAAAACAACATTAGACATCTCAAATGGTTTCTTTTGTCAAAACATAGCACCTGAAAGCAGGTACTTAACAGCATTCTCCATAATGGGGACCCAGCGTCACTTTTGTCGACTCCCACAAGGGTTCAAAAACAGCCCAGGGTTATTCTCAACGAGGGTAACGGAGTTACTACAAATTTAAGACAATGAGGCATTGTCCTATGTCGATGACATCTATCTGACAGACGATGACCTGGACAAACACTTGAACAGGGTGAGCACCATTATACTGGGTTTCGCCTCTGAGGGCTACAAGTTCAACTTTAAAAAGTCCCGAATTGCCCATCTCAATGTCCTATTTTTAGGATATGAGCTTTCAAGTGAAGGCAAGAGCTTGGCAGCTAACTTTCTAGAGAAATGTGCGCTGCTCCAACCTCCAAAAACGCTAAAAAACTTACAATCCATCCTGGGTTTCCTAAATTTTGGAAGAACATACATTCTAAATTACGCAGAAAGGGTTAAACCTCTCTACGCATTAATCAAACCTGATTTTTCGATCAAAAACTGGACACAGGAACACACAGAAATCTTGCGTTCACTACAGGCTAACATGTTAGCAACAAATCACTTACAAACACGTGTAAGTCAACGAAATTTGGTGATCCGAATAATTTCGGGTCAATGCGGATTCACCTACTTAACCTTCAATGAGGGTGAGAAAATACCAATCGCATACAAATCTCATTTGTACACACAAGCGGAAATGCGCTTCAGTTCAACTGAAAAAATTCTGACAGCAGTTCAAACGGCTGTAGCAAAACAAAGAGCCTTAGCCCAAGGGAAACGCATTATTGTCGTAACCCCGGTACCAGCTTCAGAAGCGGTCACAAAAGCAAGCATTCCAAATGCTAAAGCATTACATCCAAGATGGATACAATGGGTTAATTCTCTTGCTGCAACAGATGTTGAATATGTTTTTGATCCTGATTTAAAAACACAAGCATTTTTGCAATATGAACAAGAATGTCCTCTGCCTACTGAAATTCTGCCTCTCGATCAGTACGAATTCATAATTTACACTGAAGGAGCCGCACAGCCCGCAACAGGGAGTAAGCAAGCTTACAGTGCAGCATGTGCGATCGTTAAAGGTCGCATGCGAAATGGCATCTTCAGACCTATGGTCACAAAAACTCAGTCTCTAGGAGATTGTACAGCTCAGCGAGCTGAACTACAAGCATTCAAACTGGCACTTGAAAGTACAGATCGAGAATTCCCCACACTAATAGTGTGCGATTCCTTTTACTGTGTTCAGTCGTATAATGACTATATACAAAACTGGCTTGAAAATGGTTTCAAAGATGCGAAAGGTGGCACAATAAAGCATAAAATGCTTTGGGAACAAGTAGTTCAGTTGAAAAACGAACTACCAAAGGCTCACGTGATCCACACACTGAGTCATCAACGTGATGGCGTTCACGTTGCAGGGAATTCATTGGCTGACGAAGCCGCAAAGGGGGCTGTTCAGACGGCTTCCGTAGCTGCGATCACTCGTTCAAAAACGAAAATAGACGGTGAGATAATGTTGGCTGTCAATGCTTCAAGCAAGGGCAGCAGTGCAGCGTTACCAAAAAAGTTTCCACTCAAGTACTCTTATGTAATTGATGCGAACAACGTTCCTTTTGCTTGAATCCCTGGAGTGGAGGATAGGGTAATTCCAAACAAGGAACGCAGATTAGGACTAATCCTAGCAGCACACGAAGGGATAGCTTCTGCACATGCAGGTGTTTCTGCAACAGTATCTATACTCAAGCTAAGATATTGGTGGCCTGGCATTCGGAAACAAACTAAGAATTATGTTTTAGAATGTGATATTTGCCAACAGATGAAAGTCTCAACAGTGAAACGTCCTGCGCAGACACCCCTGTAAATTTCAGACAAACCATTAGCTTGTGTTTACCTGGACCACTGCGGTCCCTTGCAAAGGGACGGTAACTATAAATATATCATGGTTGCAGTGGATTCATGCTCTAGGTTCCTATGGATATGGCCTCAGCGCTCGGCTGACGCTCGAACTGTTATAAAAGATTTGCGAGTCTTTATCGGCACATACGCAATAGGCACGCTACATTCTGACCAGGGTCCTGCGTTTAGCTCTCGGGCTTACAAAGAAGCCATGGCCAGTCTGGGCGTTGCATTGCGGTACTCCTCTCCATTCCATCCTGAGGAAATTCGGTTGTGGAAAGGAAAAACCGGGACATAAAGCAGTCTATAACAGCTAGGGTATTAGGTTCGGGTGATGGGTGGGTCAAACATATTTATGGGGTTCAACGCTCATTGGACAACCTGCCAAAAAGTTCTCTAGGGGGGGTCACTCCATATGAGGTCCTATTTGGGACAAGAATGTGGGTACCAGACCTTGAACACGTAGGCACAGTGGTGGAAAATAAACCGTTTGATATCAAAGATCGTTTGGCTGTTTTACAGGAACTGAATGAGTTAAGAACGAAACACAGCAACGTATTCCTGCAGCCAACCACCACTGGGGAAAAATCGGCGGTCCCAGCAAGGCCTGTCTGTATTCCAAAAGTTGGGGATCTAGTCAGAGAAAAGATTGCGGACAAGAAGGAATTTGGACCTTCTTACAGACAACCAGTACCTCTCCTAGCAGTTCAAGGAACAAGAACAGTACTTCTGCCGCCCCTTGCTGGAAGAAAGGAGAAAAGATTTGTGTCCATCGACCTCATCAAACCACAGTATGTGGCCAATACTAAACAGTAGGCCTCGTGGACTCCGACCTAGTAGCAGACACACTCCTCTCGCTACTATCCAAGAGGTTCAGACTGAAAGACTGATAACTATCGAGAATTCAGCTGTAACAGATGAAGGACTGAGCAACAATGCAATGGAACTCATCCCTCTTGAAAACCAAGTAACAGTTCGTCCAAATACGCCTGTCTACACCAATGTAGCAAGTGATCAACTGGTTCCAGTGATTTCTACAAATCCTGATGCAATTCCAACAATTGATAGAACTGCTTCTGGCTATTTCATTAACTTTGATACGTTCTCAGAAGATCCGAGTGAACCTGAAACGACGCCAGCATCATTCAAACTCAAGCAGCAAGTACAAGACGTTCTTCACTTTATGAAAAAGACTTATTTGGTTTCTCCATGGATTGAACTCTGGATTATATCTGGACTATTTGTTTTCCTGCTCTGGCTAGCTTTGGTTACAACTATGAGCGTGCTTATAAGTGGCAGATACATCCATGTGAACACTGAAGGAAAAGATGTGAACGTACTTTTGAAACCTCATAAATCTTCCCATCGTGAAGCAAGAGACTTGTCATCAGTGAACATCACAGCCGTTCCTATACAGGATGGTATAGTGTGGGACAAAACAGATTTTGACATCTTCGGCCCGACGGAACAATTGAACATTCCACATTTGTTTAAAATTTCACTAAGTGATCTAATTACGTCTAGTACCTATTCAGTTGATTGGGACTTTGAGACGGTTAATGACATAATGTTTGACTTAGAAAAATCTGCTGCATTTTCTAAAAATGAATTTTTAGAGGGTTCATCAGACTATGAACAACTGTATTGTTATAACCACTATGGTCATCATTATTTGCATAAATCTGCATATCCAAGAAATGTGTTTATGTTTAACCAATGGGAACATTGTCCTACACCACCAAAAGGTAGTTCAAAAACATTTGCTAGCAAGTTTCCATATTTTTCAGGTTACAATACATCTGACCCAGAAACATTTTACTTTAGAAATGTAGACAAAACAGGACTGAAAATTATGTTAACTAATACAAAACAGATTTACTCTGCAGCATTTATTGCCCAACTGTCTAGACAGGGTTTCGACTTATGGAAAGACACAATAGACACAAAAACCGTCTGGGGTACTAAAGATTGGCAAGTGCAGGGGATAGAAGCTTTATTTAGAGCCTGTATCATCCCTGAACAAATAATGTTGTTGAATGAAACCATCCAACAAACATCTTGTCTTGGATTAGCCAAGATCAAAGAGATGAAAACACCTTCTGTACCAACACCTGCAAGTGATAACGATACACAGGCAGTGGTGACAGTTGACAATATATTACAACTCAACAGATCTAATCCTGATTGGAAAAAATGGTTGATCTGGCCCACAGACACGAATAACTGTCAGGAAAGATTCCTGAATAAAACTCAGGGCTTTACTATTAATAGGCCAGACCCAAGATACGTCCAAAGACAGCATCCGGGGGTAGTAACAACATACAGTGTAGGAAAATTATGCCTCGATTGGCTGCATAAGTCTACACTACAGGATGTGAAACAACACTTATCCTTACCTAAAGAGGACGCAGACCTTAGGGAATTCTTGCTTGGACCAAGAAAACCGCGTCAAAAACGTTTCATATATGCCGGCATTTATGCTGCCTATAATGAAGCATGGAAAGTGTCACAGATGGAGGCCGGAGAACGAATACGTGAACTTGATCGTATTAATTTAGAGAAAACCCTCTCTGTGGTCGACAATGGGTTAACAACTTTGTCCTCCAGAATATATTCATTGGATGGAATTGTATCCTCTGCTTTCGACATACTAGAACAAGATTTGGCGATGTTACAACAAGGTCAGTCTCAATTACGTTTTATTGTGTTATTAAGCTGGACGCTGCAATCTTTGCGAGCGGGCTATGTGCCTTGGCGTTTTATCAACACGTCAGCTCTGTTTGCAGAATACAATCTAACTGATAAACAGATCGAATTGGCACAAAGAGGAGCAAGGTATACATTGCTGAGCATTGAAAAACTGGAAAAGTTACCATTCACAGTGGCAGAAAAACCAGCTACAGAATGGCTTATTCATGGCAAAATAACATTACCTGTGACTACTTTTCAGTTTCAGTATTGCCTCAGACAAATGCAAGCAGGCAAATATGAAAGGTTGGGTAAGGAATACATTAAGACATCTTGGGATTTACCGTATACATATAGATGTTGGAGTGGGGATCGTGAAGTGTTTTTGAGCGGTACACACTGTAAACGTGCACTGAGCGGTTCACTTATATGTCAGGACATTTCTTTACACGGGGCTTGTAATGGTTCTGTGGCAAATTTGTCTTGCCATCAGCAGGGTACACCAGCTGCTGTGATTAATCCAACGTTTGGACAACTTTCTAATGGGAGTTACCTCATGTTGAATGATCAGAGTTGCTGCGGCATGTTGCCAGGCATCCCATATCTAGTAACAGTCAACTCCAGGGTCACTTGCTGTATGCAAGTATTGTTTGCCCCAATAGACACAGTCAGGGAGTCGCCTCTATGGCCTTCGCTGAACGTTTCTTTTATAAGATTTGATACTTTGAGCAGAATGAAAGCCATGCTTTTACAGCAAACAGTGCCTTTGACCTCGGCCAAAGAAACCTATGATCTACAAGTAGCAAGGACTTCGGCTGAGATACAGACTTTAATACGTACAAACTGCCCTATACATTTCGTGGAAATGATAGGACGTATCTTCAATATGTCTGATACAACAGGAATTGTACATGTATTTAAGAGCATCTGCTCCGGTCTGTTAGCACCTTTCCAGGCAATACTCGGTATCATCCCGAACTTTGCACATTCGGTGTTTGGTGGCATACCATTAATTCTAGCACTTGTTGCCGGAATTCTATTTCTCTTCCTGCTATTGCGCTATGGCCAGCCTATTCGCAGACATCACTCCTAGCGAAATGGAGAAAGCACTCCTTGAACGAAAGTGCCGTGAGCGAATAGTACAGCTATTGGGCATGACTCGTCTACGGGACCTGAATACCACGTGGTTCCTGTCATTCAGACCAATCTGGCAAGATTGCATCTTACCTGTTCTACGATGCCTGCTATGCGGTGAAGAATGCGTGTTAGACACTTGTCTCACATTTCCATCAGCAACGCCAACGGACGTCGATACTCTGCTGGTCCCGATAACGGCCCATGCTCTGTGTTGTCCCCAGAGGCTACCAATCCTGATGTCAGCATTCATTGAGATCTCACAGACGCTTCCGGCTGCTGCTGAGGTACGAGAAAGATCTACAGGCACACACCTAACATCGGACGCGAACATTGCTGCGGCAACTTATGCTGGAAGCGATGCTTCACATCTCTGTGCAATTAATCTACTACACGAGATGTTCCAACTGACACCAACTTCAGTGGATGATTTTTTGTCTACGGAAATAGATGATCTCATGTTTACACCAGACCCGTAAACTGACTCTGATTCAGCATACAGTGTTCCAGAGATGCAGTAACAATTTGGCCTTCATATTTCAAAAACTTGGGACCCTTCCAAAATTGAACTTTTTCCCATTTTTTCGAACTAAAATGGCACTTCAATCTGCTTAAAGTAGAACTAGCCTTATAGTACAGACTTCGCGGTACTTCCACGGACACTTAGTCATCTTGTGTGTCTAAAACAGTTCATTAATTTTCAAGACATGAAATGATTCACATGTAAATATTACTGCTTATTTTCATTCAAATTGCATTTAATTTCGAACTTTATGCCTGAAATGAAAAGCATTGCTTAATATGTACAGTACCTTTTTGCATTTTTACTATGTTTTTAATGCTTTTAAGACATATTTTTTAAATATGCGGTACTCCATTTTATGTTTAGCATTTTTTAAATGTCTAGCATTTTAGTATTATCGTACACACGAAAGTGGAGTGGGTGTTGTATTCCTCTTAGGGTGTCCATACACGGGCTTTCCTGTATCATGTCCTTATATAGGCACAATTCGCCCTGCCCTTATATAGGCATAAAATCCCAGCCCTTATTTAGGCATTAAACCGTGCACTCCAAATACAGGCATGGTCTCCGACATCCGTCCACCCTAACGTCACAACGAGTTCATGAAGAACAGACCCTTAGGCTGCGGGAGTTTCCCTAGCACAGGACTATTGATTTCTTCAAGGACTCATATATTATGCATGAACCATTATTCCTTAGGGGTTCATTCATGACGTCTTCCTCTGTCCGATTCACGTCAATGCTAACATTCTTAGGTACTTCTCAGGTATAAATATACCTTCCCTAGCCCCTGTAAATCAGAGGAGACCTCGACTTCAGAGGAGCCCGTTTCCCGGCCTGACGCACTGAGAAGACGCTGTCATCCCTGCACGCAGAGAGTCCAGCTTCCAGTGATCTGACTTCCCTTGCGGGGTGTTGGAGTTCGAGTCTGGCAAGAGATTCCTACCTCTCTCATTCTTAAGGTATGGCGCTGACTAGAACCTAGAGGGACTCTTGGCATACTAGGCTTAACATACTCTTAGTATACCATAGTAAGGAATACTTCACCTACTTCATACCTCTCCCTACACCTAGGTTAGGTTAGGTACATTGGGGTAGAACTAGATTAGAAACGCATCGTATGAGTACTCGCATTTTTAGTCTGTGTCATTTATGTAAATGCATATATACTAAAAGATAATGCTATCGCAGTATTATTTATTTCTACTGCTCACACTGTACATTATTTATCTCGCATACTGTCTTGTGATCGTAACAGCACATTTTACTTACACCAGAAACAAGACTGTTCAATAAATCTTTTATGAAAAGCCGTCTGTTCTTTCTGTGTAACTTGGAGAAAACTAAGCATGCACGATTGAGCTGAGTGAAATAGTTATCTATTGTTTCCACGACTCTGGGACACGTTCTGATTCTAAAGGGAAACAAAGTGGTCATGTTTTGCGGCTGCCAGAAACTACTCCCTTCTTGTCGTCAAGGAGTTTCTAGTGGCCTCTGAGCTAGCTGGCACAAGTAATTAAGTATAATATACTCGATAGGGACATACTGACCTTAGTCCTATGTCAAACCTATAGGATATATTATTCCAATGCGCAGAGCCTATTAGGGAAATAGGAGCTACACTACACTTGTAGCTCACATTTTGTTCACTTTTTAGCCCAAACTTGAATATTTTATTGAGTATGGCACGCTCGGGTGTATTACGGCTGTTGGTACTCTGACTCTTGGATTCTTTTCATTCTTACTCTTTTGGTGTCTCTTGATCTCTTCTTCTTTAGTCAAAGGCACACTGTGTCTTTTTAGTCTTCTTTTGCCAAATTTAAATGATTACTGTCAGATGACTTAGGTTTGTCTTACTTCATTGTATCAGATTTTGTACATCTCATGTATAGTATCATTTTATATTTTGTATTATGTGTTTTTTTTAAACTTTATCACAAATTGTATATAGCACATTGATTGTAATATATTTATCATTCCAGCCTTGAAAAAGTCTGAGTACAGACGAAACACGTGTCGGCTAATCGTGTGCTGGGAATTTTAATTTTTGGACTCTAATAAAGGATACCAGAAATCTCTATTGATGATCAGATTGGATTATTTTGAACGTATTGGTTCTTCTTCATCATCCTCATTGTGTAGAGATTGAACTATATTATGGAATTAGTTTGACTTATGACCAACACTGTTTTTGGTTACTCAATGAATACAAGTCGAAAGGATGTGCTGTAATAGCTTTGTTTGTTGTGTTCATTCCGTATTCCTAATATATCTTTTTGAGGTATATTGGTGTACAAACTTTCTATGTCCATAAAGCAATCATTTTTGTTTTAAATGTTCCCTTTTAAATTGCGATTACTTATTGTTTACTTAACTCGTTAAACGATTCAGAAACCTTTTAAAAATCATTCACTGGGTTTAGTAAATTACAAAAAAGTGCTTTAGCCATCGCAGACCCTCAGATTTACAGAATCTGTGGGTTTGTGAAGGGTAAAACATTTTGTAAATCAGGCTCATTGTCCCCTAACTTTGTTAAGAAACAAACTGGCAATTCTAAGCACTGTCAGTGTACTGTACAAGTCATATGGAAGTATCCGATTTATATTCCAGGCAGTGGATTGCCACAACTCAAACCACTTTTTCCTATTAAGAGGCACCTACATTTAACGACAAAGCAAGCATTGGCAAAACCAACAGGTTTCGCATATGTGAGATCTGGTGGCATTGTCAATGTTTTTTACATGTGGCACAGCACAGTGAGCTGCAGTGCATCATGGCTTAAAGGGGAAAAAAGCACTATGAACAGGCAGCATTGACCGGGTCATAGAATATTTATTTTCTTTAAACCTTTCACTGCCAGGCCTCCCCCTCCCTTCCCACACCCTTTTGTGACTATTTGGGGTAGTTTGTGCTTAGGCCCCCATAACTTTTTGTCTACATAAGGTATCCAGGCCAAATTTGCGTCCTTTTCTTCCAACATCCTGAGGATTCTAAAGGTACCAGGGGTTTGTGGATTCCCGAGGGGGCGAGAAATTAGGCAAAATACAGCTAAATGTGTTTTTGGGGGGAACAATGGAATAAAAGTGCTGCAGATGAAAGCATCTGTTTTTCCCTGTAAACAGTATCAACCAAGGGTTTGAGGTGCTAAAATCACCATCTCCCTAGCTTTCAGGAACAGGCAGACTTTTGTCAGAAAACCAAACTTTCTACACAGTTTTGGCATTTTACTGGGATATAGCCTATTTTTCCTATTTTTTGTGCTTTCAACCTCCTTCCAGTTAGTCGTAGAAATGGGTGTAAAACCAATAACGGATCCCAGAAAGCTATACATTTCTGTCCCACCTACAAGGCAATAAGGAATCGTTGGTTACGACAGCTTTGTAGGAACTTTGGAACTTCCCACTGCTCACAGGCTTATAGGATCCTGAAATATGATACCGGTATGCCAATTGTATATTCAGTTTCCCGTTACCTGTTTTCAATGTGGTGTGCACGCCGTGCAGTTTTAAAGATAGATCAAGTTTAAATCACCCACTCTATGCCTTTACTATTACTTGGGACTCTGTATTCTAATCTGTTTTTTAATCACATGATTTTGTACCATATGCTCGAGATACTTAGCGCCTCAGGATATTTAATACTCTTTTTAACGTTTTATTGTTCTCATATTTTAATGTGTAAAAAAAACAAAAAACTTTTATACTGATAAATTGCACTGAATTTTTAAATGTGTTATTTGCGCTTTTATGGTCTTGTGAGGCCGAAATAAAGTATCTCTTGACTTGACTTGAAAAGTAGACAAAATTCTGAATTCAGCACAGGGTCATTTGTGTAGATCCTTCAAGGTTTTCCTAATAGAAAGTAACAGTTGAAACAAAAGAATATTCCAATTTAGTTGGAAAAAAACCAGTCATTTGTGCCTACATTTTCACCTGTAACTTCTTCTAACTATGGTAGATTTTTTAAAGCTATATACCGTTACATCTGCAGGACCCTTCTGGTTGCTGGGATGTATGAGGCTTGTAGGTTCACCAAGAACCCGAGGTACCCAGAGCCAATAACTGAGTTGCCCCTTGCAATGGATTTTCATTAGGTACCGAGTATACAGTAATTCACTTGGTAAAATATACAGAGTGAAAAATAGGTATCAAGGAAACCTATGTATTTCTGAACTGGGAACAAAATATGGAGTTTAGAAGCAGTGGTTATTTGTGCATCTCTGAATTTGTGGGTACCTATATTAGCATGTGAATTAGAGGCTATTGTTCAATATGACTTCTTTTTTACACACTGTCTTACATTTGGAAGGAGAAATGCATAGAAAGACATATAGTAATAACACTTGTTCTACTATTCTGTGTTCAGTATTTCTGCCCCCCCCCCCCGAATCCCTTGCAAACCTCAAACATTGTGGGGGAAAAAACCCCACACATTTTCCTTACATTTCTGTGATGGAAGGTTTTGGAATCTGTGGGGAGCCACAAACTTTCACCCACCCAGCATTCCCCTGTGTCTCCCGATAAAAATAGTACTTCACTTGTGTGGGAAGGCTTAGTGCCCGCAACAGGAAACAGCCCAAAACACAACGTGGACACCACATTTTTCCAGTGAAAACTGACCCTTTTTTTTTTAATATGCCTAGCTGTGGATTTTGGGCCCGAGCTCAGCCGGCACCTAGGGAAACCTAGCAAACCTGTACATTTTTTAAAACTATACACCCAGGGGAATCCAGGATGGGGTGACTTGTGTTGCTCTCACCAGGTTCTGTTACCCAGAACCCAAAGACCAAGGGAAACGCTGGGTGGTAGGAAATGTATGCTGGTGCTGTGATCCCAGACAGAAATGTGAAGAAAATGTGATTTTTTTTAGCTAAATTTGAGGTTTGCAGGGGATTCTGGGTTAGAAAACGATGGGGGATCCACGCAAGCCACACCTTCCTGAACTCCCACGGGTGTCTACTTTTTAGAAATGTCTGGGTTTGGTAGGTTTCCCTAGATGGCCAGCTAGCCAGAGACCAAAAATGCAGGTGCCCCCATCTAATACAAAACAACCTGTTTTTGCAAATGGGGCGCCTGATATTGCCATCTGCACCCCAGGGGGGACAGTAAGACTGTGCCAATTTTTGGGAGGGGTGGGGGCATTATAATGCCCATTTAGGGCAGCTCACAGCCCTACGCTTTCACCCAAAAAATAATTCCTGGTGTCTAGTGTGCTTTCTGCTCCCCTGGGGGCAGATTGGGGGCAGAAAGACTGAAAATGGCCACATTTGTATGGGGGAAGCAAATGCTCCTCCTCCCTGGTGTCTAGTAGGTGGATACCTGCTTGGGAATCGCCCACCTGCAGCAATCCCCAAGCAGGGATACACTAGGGAAGGATACCATTGGAAAGTCTGCCTATGTACTCAGGGGGCTGAGATAGCCCCAGGAGCATGTTGGCAGTGAAAGTTAAATGAGCCGATAGGCTCATTTCACTTTCAGTGTATGAAGTTGGCGCACCTTGTGTGCCGATCGTCGCTACACTGAAAAACAAAATGCCTCAGGCAGCTGGGGAAGCTCTTTCCCAGAACCTGAGGCTGAGAAAGAAAAAAAGAAATCCCTCTGCTGGTGACAGCAGAGGGATTTCTGACTGCTGTTCCGAGGACGTAATGGTTACGTCCTTGGCACTGCAGCACCACAGCCGAGGAGGTAACCATTATGTCCTTGGCATGGAAGGGGTTAAGCTATATTGCAACATGTAAAAAAACAGTGCATGGGGTTGGGGGTACCAAGCAACACAAGGGAGGAGGGTGGGAAAGACACTGGAGAGTGGCAGGAGGGCAGAGGAGGGGCGGGTTTGCATGAAACCACAAGGAGAAGGAGGAGGGCGGCGGGTGAAGGTGACACCACGGGGAGCAGGAGGAGGGCAGGCGGTTAGCACCACGGGGAGTGAGGGGAGAGCAACACCACAGGGAGCGGGACGAGGGCGAGGGGGAGAATGACACCATGGAAGCAGGAGGTTGACACCACGGGAGTGGAAAAAGGGCGGGAGAGAGCTTGATACCACGCAGAGCGACAGGAGGGCAGGGGTGAAGGAGAGGGCCTGCTCACACATGCACTCTCCAAGAGTGATGCCGAAATAATTTTTGTTTAAAAAGAGTACCTGCAGGAGACTACAGCCAGTGGAAGGATATTGGCCACAGGAAGATGTACTTGGTCCATGCTCTAGGGCAAGGACGAAGTCTCGAAGCCCAGGAGGAAGCTGGAGGTGAGGAGGAGGCGTTGACCAATAGAAAGCAAGGAAACACAAGTGACGTGTGAGCCAACCAATGGTAAGTAAAAGTAAAGTCTAAGCCCCTTTTAAGATTTTTATTTTCTTTACAGGAGATTTTGAAAGCAGGCGAAACCCATAAATGAATATTTCATGCATTCGCTGCTTCTGATCTTTGAGACGGTACCCTGCAAGCGCTGGAGGTGGGTTGCTGCTACTTTGCCATCCCCACTTGTGAGGTTCAGAGAAAAGTGTGTCACACATCTTCAGAAAGTCCTGCAGTAAAGGGGGATTCCCCTTACTCACTTGGGCACAACTCACCAGCACCTCCCGGCTGCTTCAGACATGGACCTCAGCCTAGAACCTCACTTTAGTAAAAGAAATGACAGCTCCTAACTGTATTAGCATGCCAGATTCTGACTGTAATTAAAATTGAGGGACTTTAACTCTTTGAGCAGCCTGGAACCTCGCTCTCAGGTTATAACAATGTGATATTAAACTGACTGCCCTATCGTCTGAAACCAGACTAGATTCATTTATTAAAACTGAGGCTCTAGACAAACACCACAGGCCTGAAACTATCAATAAAACTGAGTGACACAGGCAACAATCCAATTGACAATAATAATGTATATAATGTCTTGATTCCGATGTAGCATTAGTGCCACCATTTTTGTCAATTGTAGGTGCTGCACGTAACTGGTGCCTCTACTAACTAATGTAACCGTGCTCAATTTATCAACCTCAGAAGAATAAAAGTCCTAGTTTGTTTTGCCAGAGTTTGAACTTGTATAATTCCATTTCAAGCACTGGTCTAAATGCCCTACAGGACACAAGCTCAAACTCTGGCAAAACAAACACAATAGAGCGCTTAACTCGCTGAGCCATTGCTATGCCATTACAATTGGGGATATTTTAAGGGGCAAGACGAAGGGTAGGTTGGTATTGATTAAGCAGAGACGTCAGGCTGGAATGAATGAATCTTCAATTTCCCAATGCATTTTTGAAATAGTATTATTAATTTGCGTAATACCACTGCAGGGTTAGTTTGCACGTTTCAGCATATTCAAAGTAAAAGGTTGGCCCACATTATGAATATACTTATGTGTACAACCGTGAAGGTAACCTCGTTTCCCCCTAGCCTAGGTAGGGAATTTCAATGAAGGGCTCGGGCACCAGCGGCCATTTCTTATTGTAAGGCCTAACTCGATGATTTGACAATCGGAGAGCTGCTAAGGCCTAACTCGATGATTTGACAATCGGAGAGCTGCCGTGCCACTGTGAGGAATACAGACAAACGATGACGCAGTCATGATGAGCTGGAAACTCAGATTACTTAAACTGCGCCATGCCAGCTTTGTGTAGGTCATTCACTCCAGTTTTTGTTTGCATTGTATTACCTGTTCTATACGTGCATACAAAATAAAGAAAACTGAGAGAACTATTCTCACCTTGGGAGGAAAACAGACATCTCCGGGCAAGCTGTGCATTGCTTCACTGTGACAAAATAAATGTTATTGTGTAGTGCAAATTGAATTGCTTGAAGCTGTTCTTATATTTTGCAGGAAAGGGGAATGCAGGCAGAGGAGTAAAGTGACCTGCCCAAGAACACACAATTAAATAAACGGCAAAGCTAGTATTCTAAGTCATCTTGTTCCTTGGTTTGCAACTTAGATGTTAATCATGTTGTCTTTCTAAGCGTTAATGGCAACCCACAGCCTTCCACATTTCTGCCCAAGTGGGGAGCATTTAAGAAATTCGCATAGCAATGGCTACGTGGCTGCCAAGTGTCCCGTGCTGTGCCTGGCACCATGACTAAGTCCTAGCTTTTTTGCCAACAGTACTTTGCATTCAAGAAGTTTTAGATAATTTACCACTATAAATATTGACCAAAACATCCCAGCATGCAAGTTGTTGTTGGCTAGAAAGCCACAACTGTCAGAAGGTATTATATGTCATCAGGGAAATCGTGGCTGGTATGTTGTTTTATGGGGTGTATGTGCTTCTTGTAAGTAAGTAAGTAATAATCTTTATTCGGTTTAAAAAATATACCATAAAAGCTCCAAATTCATACAACTTATACTTGTTCCATGTCAAACAATTACACGTACAGTCTCCGGGCCCGTGTGTGTCAAAATTATGTACAGAATTCCAACCAGGAAATTTACTGTAAAATCTGTGTTAAAATTGCTAAAAAACTATAAAAACTCACTCGAATATAACCAGTAGCGTAGAAAGACATGTTCTGGCATTACCAAAGAAGATCAACGAGGGTATAAAAATAGTGATATGCATATTAAAGTGCAATTATAGTGCAGAAAGGGGAAATATACTTAAATTCCTAGATTCACAGATACCATACCTGCAAATTTAATCAATGTCATAAGTAAAAAGCTGTCTAATGACATTACATAAATGAAAATATGCAGTACGTACTTGAATAATAACAAGTATGTAAGATAAATACGTGATAAAATATGCATGTTATATAAAAAGGGGTTTGTTGTACTTACAACTCACTACCATATTCCTGTATGCTAGAAATCCATTCACTCCCTGAGTGTGATACAGTCGTAGGACCTGGGCATCTATTAGGTTCTGAAAACTATGTACAAAACTTGCTACACAAGTAAGAGATAGCTAGCAGGATTATGAAGATGGCAAATAATTGTTTTCCCACCAGCTTCTGTAATCTAACAGGCAATTAAATATACTTGTAAACAGTATAGCAAACCATGTCTGCTTGTAATAGTTGTAAATGTAATAGTGCAGGTCTGCATTGCTTGATCTTCAGCAACCTCAACAAAGGGACTAACAGAGTCCTATTCCTTTTGTATAAATCACAGAAAAAGAAAAAGTGCATCTGCGATTGAACAGAGACCGAGTCACAGGGACCTACAGTAAAGGTCCTGATCGCATCCGGCTGTTGAGGGATAGGCGACCAGACGATGTGACAGACCTAGGCGGAATTTGACTAGGTAATAGCGATGCGAACTGGGGATAGTGAGCAGATATGGCTCCATGAATCTAGTTGTTACTAACATGCTATAAATTTTGACTGAACGTTTGCTAAGCTCCTCCTCTCTTTTTCTCGTCGTATAGCCCATCCATTCCTTCTTGACCAGTGTTTTCGTGGGCCTAGTAATACTCGTGGGGTGGTTAAACAGATCTTGCCTCCCTATCAGTGTCCTCGCCTCAGGGCACCTTGTGAAAATGTTATTGAACGCGGCAGCCCGGCCGCAGAGGACAGCATCACCATGAATCGAAAAATGGGGCCGAAGGGGCTTTGAACTGTGCTAGCCCCAGGCGCTGCAAATATGTGGTATGAATACCCAGGGATTCTCACTCTGAGGCCCACTGGGGTTGACATTTTCTATAAAGAGGACACTGGTATATGCGGAACCCACTGGGGTAATTATTGGCTCTAGTGAAAAACTACAGGTCCCAGCATGCAAAGAAAATGTAACTCACCTGAGAGGCCCACGAGGGGCCATTTAAGTGCATGCGGTAATGGTGCCAACGAGCATGTCTGTTGAACCAGCGTCAGCCTTTGAGTAAGGAGCGCCCAGCTCCGAAACGCGTCAGGAGGAATCTAAGAAGACTCGGATTGAAAATGCTGGTTTTCGTTTTAATAAAAGGTTGAAGAAACCAATTTGCAGCCGAGTGCGTCCTCGCCTCAGGGCACCTTGTGAAGATGTTATTGAACACGGAGCCCGGCCGCAGAGGATAGCATCACCATGAATCGAAAAATGGGGCCGAATGGGCTTTGAACTGTGCTAGCCCCAGGCGCTGCAAATATGTGGTATGAATAACCAGGGATTCTCACTCTGAGGCCCACTGGGGTTGACATTTTCTATAAAGAGAACACTGGTATATACGGAACCCACTGTGGTCATTATTGGCTCGAGTGAAAAACTACAGGTCCCAGCATGCAAAAAAAATGTAACTCACCTGGGAGGCCCACGAGGGGCCATTCAAGTACATGCGGTAATGGTGCCAACGAGCATGTCCGTTGAACCAGCGTCAGCCTATGAGTAAGGAGCGCCCAGCTCCGAAACGCGCCAGGAGGAATCTAAGAAGACTCGGATTGAAAATGCTGGTTTTCGTTTCAATAAAAGGTTGAAAAAACCAATTTGCAGACGAGTGCGTCCTCGCCTCAGGGCACCTTGTGAAGATGTTAATATATATATATATATATATATATATATATATATATATTTATTACCTACTGGCAGTCGCTAGTAGGTAGTTATAGTTAAGGCCTAATTCCCATAAACTAAAAATGTCTTGCTCTGCTCATAACTTTGGCCCCGTTTGATGAATCGTCATGATATTTAAAAAAAAAGTGCCCTGCTTTGTCTAGTTCTGCACGTAAAGTTTATGGGTGATCTTTGAAGTGGGGGCCGAGAATAAAGGGGGGTCAAAAAATGTGCGTTTCCAATGCAATTCCCCATAGAGATTTTAGACACGACTACAGCAGGAACCGCTTTTAAACGGAATTACACTAAATTTAGCAGGAACCTAGCTTAGTCCAGAAAGAGCCCTTGTTGGGATTTGGTGTAAATCTATTCAGTAGTTTTAGAGTTATTAAAGTAAAAAGATTTATGTATATCTAGAGACGCAGATCCACCACGGATCCACATGCCAACAGCAATGCCATGGTTGGCTGGCCGCAATCTAGGAGGAAAGTTGCGACCACCATTTTGTGGATCGGGACTCGGTTCTCAGGGGGTGAAAATAAAATGTAAAACTGATAGAAAGGGTCAGGGTAGAGGTACTCTGACCACATAGGACTGATGGATTGTCTGTAAGGGACCCCTCATGGGCAAAAAATTGTCTAAAAAAGTTTGTTTTTAATCGCACAAGGATCCGCGGATTCACCGCGGCACTCGGCGCGATCCCCTGTGTGCTCAGTGGCGGAGCCAGACCCCAATTAAAAAAGCATGCACCCACTCACAGACCCACACACCTACTCACACACTCACTCAAACACTCACACACCCACCCACACAACCACTCACACACCCACTCACAGACCCAAAAAACCACTCACACACCCACTTACACACCCACACAACCACTCACACATCCTCTCACACACCCATAAAGCCACTCAAACACCCACTCAGACCCACAAAACCACTCACAGACCCAGAGCCACTCACACACCCATACATCCACTCACAAACCTGCAAAACCACTAACACATCCACTCACAGACTCACATAACTCACACACACTTATAACCACTCACACACCCATACAGTCACTCAAACACCCACTTACAGAGCAACAAAACCACTCAAACACCCACACAACCACTCACACACTTACTAATACAGCCACTCCACGCCCACTTACACACCCACACAGCCACTCACACACCAACACAGTCACTCACACAACCATACACAGGCAGTGATACACTTAGAGAAATTGCAACAGCATATTTTTGTATTAAATGTGTTGTTGTTTTAGAATTGAATGTGCATAATATAACCGGCAGACCCCTTATTTGTCCAAGGATTTGTGACGGATTAGCAGATCCATAAAAAGAATTTCTAAAAAGAAAGACTTGGTGCATTGCATTTATAGAAAGAGTACATATGTCACCTTACTTTCATTTTTTTTTTTTTTTTTTTAAAATAAATAATAAGAATGAATGTGTGAATAAAATGTATTTAAAAACGTGTGAAAATATATATTAGTGAAAAAAACTTATAGGTCAAATTGTAGTACAAATTATATTAAAAAAACTGACATTCACTAAAAAACCAAAGGTTACAGGGACGTTACAGTTAGGAAATAGCATTAAAAAAACATTGAAATTGGGGGGGACAGAGCTTGCCTGGCCTCAACATGGCCGCTTGGTAAACGAGCTCCGTGCATACCGTCATAACTATCCTGAAGGAATCCTTGTTACCTACTGAGGATCACTAATACATCAGGGCGCCTCTGATTGCGCTGTGCGGTAGAAACAGAAAAATATTTTTGCGAGCGTTTAGCTCACTGGAATGCGGAGCACAGAGACGAAGCTGATCTGGGCGGAGCTGCGGCCTACCTGTTACTGCGTGAGGCGCGTCTGGACCTGTGTCGCAGAATTGAGCCCGGACGACTGCTGTGCTGATTTGGCCGGGAACGTTGCAGACCGCGCCGAAGGTGGTGAGCGAGCGGCTCGGCCGGTTTTTGATACCGGAGGCCTGTGGGCGGCGTGGTGCTATGTGTCCGATTGGGCCCGTGCGGCTGGGACGTGTGCAGAGCTTCCGGGAGGAAAAGAAAGGCCCCGGCTGTATCCTTCAATACGACATGCTTGCAGTGCGAATTTGCAGACGGTGGGTGACTGCTCTGAGCCCCTGGCTGACTTGTGCTCCGGCAGGACCCTCAAGCCCATAGGACGCTGTGAAACTGAGCCTGGCTGCTGTGTGGGCCTAGGCCTACGTGTTGGTTTCCTACAAGAGGAGGCTCCACTGCGGGTGGGAAGTGCAGGCTGGAGACGGCGGCGCGCTGACCAAGAGCCAAGCTGGGACTCAGTGCTCATCTGCTTAGCTAGACGTAAACAGAGCTGTGGCAAGAGAAAATTGTTGGATCAGCAGAGGGGGTACTGGCACGGTGAGGTGCTTGTGCAACTGCTTTACGAGGCCGAGTGAGAGGGCTGACTGCTGCTGCGGCATTTCCCCTGAAAAACCCCCAACAGACATAGAGGCTGGAAGAGCAGTGTGGAGAATACACAACGCCCAAGATTTGGGAGCAGACGTGAGTGCCCTGGCAGTGGCTGCAGGTGTAGCACGCTCTAAGACCCAACAGAGACAAAATGGGGAAACCAGATAAAACGCAACCTAGGTTGCAATTTGAGCAACGCAAATCAGTCAGAAACAGAGAAGAAGACGTTGAAAATGAGACAAAAGAGAGAGGGGCTTCAGGTTCGAAGCTGGGAGAGGACCTGCGCAAAATATTGGAAACAATGCAACACAGCCTCTCAACTATAGATGGAAAAATTGACTCATTCTCGTACCGCATGGACCGTATGACGGAACGAATAGATATAAAAATCAACAAGAGAGAGAGGGATAGTCACTCTTGTTCCCCCTAGAGAGTATACTCAAAAACAACAAAAGAGTGACTGCTATATTTAGAAAATAGAACAGCACAGGGAAAACTCTATTCTTTAAAAGAACCCTCACTCACCAACCTAGTTGGTGACATGCTTCATCATCGGGTTCCCACCAGAGAGGCCGAGTGCCTCCCTAGTGTGCTACGACGCCTGAGTTACAGCAGAGCAGGTTCTTGTGCAGGGATTTGAATGTGGTAAGTGGTGTGAATTTTAAAAGGTGGCCGGTTCTAACCAAAACTAATTTTAATAGTGGAAAACCAGCGACCGTTAAAAACAAGTGAGACGGACGTTGACTGGCTGGTTAGGTTGACCAGGGCCGTCCGGTTTAGTAGAATAAGTGATGAAAAATGGTCAACATGTTTCAGCTTATCTGTGCAAATTCGCTAAGCATTCATCCGGACCGAAAGAAATTCCACGGCGGTATGCGCTCGCTAAGGCGCACCCTAACCAGTGGAACTGTGTGGGCGGTAAAACTCACGGAATATTCGGGCCGAGGAGGACAGCGTTAGGTGACTAACGGGAGTGTGCGAGTTTAGAAATTCTATCAGCATACCGATCCCCCCTCCCGGACCCATGACGTAAAACGAGTCCAGTTTTCATAGTTTAGTGGCCTAGGAAATCCCAGGAGGCCCCACTGGTAGAACCGTGAGTTTTACTGCCCACACAGTTCCACTGGTTAGGGTGCGCCTTAGCGAGCGCATACCGCCGTGGAATTTCTTTCGGTCCTGATGAATGCTTAGCGAATTTGCACAGATAAGCTGAAACATGTTGACCATTTTTCATCACTTATTCTACTAAACCGGACGGCCCTGGTCAACCTAACCAGCCAGTCAACGTCCGTATCACTTGTTTTTAACGGTCGCTGGTTTTCCACTATTAAAATTAGTTTTGGTTAGAACCGGCCACCTTTTAAAATTCACACCACTTACCACATTCACATCCCTGCACAAAAACCTGCTCCGCTGTAACTCAGGCGTCGTAGCACACCAGGGATGCACTCGGCCTCTCTGGTGGGAACCCGATGATGAAGCATGTCACCAACTAGGTTGGTGAGTGAGGGTTCTTTTAAAGAATAGAGTTTTCCCTGTGCTGTTCTATTTTCTAAATATAGCAGTCACTCTTTTGTTGTTTTTGAGGAACGAATAGATAAACATGCGGAAAGAATTGACATGGTGGAGTGCAGAGTCTCAGAAGTTGAGGACCACCAGGTAGAAACCATAAATGCTCGGAAGCAGATTGGGAAGCTATTGGACGCCCTACAGCTCAAGACTGAGGATTTGGAGGCACGCTCTAGGCGTAACAATCTGCCTATAGTTGGCTTGCCGGAATCCAACCCTACAGGCAATATGGAGTTATTTGTGGAGAAATTGCTCACAACTCTGCTGGGCCGGGACACCTTTTCCGATATCCTTGTTGTAGAGCAGGTGCATCGTACTTTGGCACCTAGGCCGCCACCTAGGGCTCCCCCGCGTCCACTCATAGCCAGAATATTAAACTACCGAGATAGGGACTCAGCCCTGCGGAAAGCAAGAGAGTTGAAGTCACTTTGCTATGAGGGAACCGAAATATCACTTTACCCGGACTTCACTATAAAAGTGCAAGAGGCGAGACAAAAATTTGCTCCAGTGAAGCGGAAGCTACGAGACTTAAAAATTGAATATGCAATGCTTTATCTGGCTCGTCTGAAGGTCACACTTGACGGCAAAGCGAAGATATACTCGGATCCCAACAATCAACAGAGGGCTCTCAAACATATAACTAAGGCCAAGCACGGTAGGCAGACACCAGAGGTTGACGTAGCCAAGGGGCAAAGCCCTAGCGCACTGGATCAAAATGAATGATTGAGTTGAGGCTCCCACTCGGACAGCGCAGGAGTTGTTGGAACTGACAGCCAGCAGGCAACCAGCGGAAAATAGTGTTACATATCCATTCTCGCAAGTAAGGCGGAATTAAAGACCTTCTAAAGCTTAAGACCATGATGCATTATTGTTAAGAGTGGAGGTCATTGAAGTATTTGAACACAGGTTGACCTGACACTCAGGATAAAGAACTGGAGGAGCTATGTATGTACGGGATGTGTTACAGTATTCCAAATATACTAGATTAAGTCATAGTTAAGGTAATAGATTAGATATAAGAAAATTGACGGTTGTGTGTACCGGGGCTTTAATAAGCTGTTGGGCACCTTCCTCCCCAATGTGTATCACACATTTAAATGGGAAGCTAAGAGGGGTTGTTTTACAGGGGGGATAAGAGCGGGTACAACAAAAGCATGTTGAAGTTTGGGGGCCATGCCGTGGGTGGGGGAGGAGGGTATAATAGATGTGCAAGTATGTGACAAAAGTAGCCTAGTGAGCACGATTAGAAAAAAGTTTGAGAAGCAGCAAAGGTACAGTGAAAGTGATTATATACTATAAGTGGACACAATGACAGTAATCACCCTAACGATGTACGAGGGACAATGCTAAATTTCTTAACATGGAATGTTAGAGGCTTGAATGATACACGCAAAATACGCAAAGTGGTATCATACTTGCATAGACACCAAATCGATGTAGCAATACTGCAGGAAACCCACCTCACACAGGGTTGCTTACGCAGAGAAGACTGAAGGGGGATTGTGTAGCAGCTGGATTCACGTCACACGCACGAGGAGTATTAATATGGCTTAAACAGGGCTCTAATATCAAACTACAGACATTAGAAATGGACCCGGGAGGTAGATACATTGTAGCTCACTGCCTTCTGTGTAAGGCTGGTGGGGCTATATGGACCTAACTACGATGACCCTCAATTTTATCGAGCACTGCATAACAAAATTGCTATTTACACGGCGATGCCCACACTGTGGGGGGGTGATTTTAATTGTGTGCAATCACCTGACTTAGATAGCTCAAGAGGCCCAGTCCGACTATGCTTAGCAGCAGCTAAGGCCATGGCTGCAATAGCGGAGGCAGATTACCTACTTGATGTATGGTGCTATCGCCACCCCCAGGGAAGGGAGTACACTCATTACTCATCAGTCTATGATATACATACGCGCATTGACTACTGGTATGCCACACGAGACCTAGTCTCACACATAGTAGAGTGCAAACACTTGGCCCGTACATATTCAGTTCACTCCCCTGTTAGATTGCGGATAAAACTAGATGAGATAACACGCAGGGTCCGGATGTGGTGCTTCCCACAGTATTCACTGCTGGACACAGCGTTTAGGGAAGAGCTCTCTCAGGACGTAGATCACTATTTTAATAGTAACATTGGCAGCGTCCCTAAGTTAGCCACCTTTTGGGAAGCATTTAAGGTCTATATTCGTGGAGTGGTCCTATCTAAACACTCTGGAGTGCTTCGCTCCATTAGGGGAAGATTACAAAAATTGGAAGCGGAAATAGCTGACCTACAGAAGGAAATTCTGAAAACCTCCACTCAGATAGATATAATATAACGAAGAAGCACTAGCAGAGGTGAATCACTTGGGCAAATATGCGACTGCAAGGGTATATGGGGAAGGCGAAAGACCCAGCGCCACCCTGGCAGCACTGACTCGGCCAGCAAAAGGCGCAAACGAAGTAACTGAAATAGTTGACGGCCAAGGAGCATTGATCCACGACGCGACAAAAATAGCGGATAGATTTCGTGAATATTATAAAGAACTCTATACATCCCGCCCCTCGAGCTCAGAGGAAACAGCAGAAGAATACTTAGCATATATAATAAAATGAGCTGGTTTGCAGACGCTTACAGGGAGAGGCTGCTGGCCCCCTTATGCCCAACTGAGATTATTGCTGCTCTTAAAGACATGCCCAGCCAGAAAGCTCCTGGCTCGGATGGGCTCACGGTTGCTTTTTATAAGGAATACCAGGACCAACTAATACCGCACCTGGTAAACCAATTTGAAGAAATGGCTAGAGATGGTGTTATGCCCCCCACTATGAGAGAAGCAATACTAATCACATTGTTAAAGCCATGTAAGCCAGCGGAACAGTATTGATCGTATAGACCACTGTCTTTGCTAAACACTGACACGAAATTATATGCAAAGGTGCTGGCAAACAGACTCGCTCCTCTGCTCCCCTTAGTTGTTGCTCCCGAACAATCAGGATTTGTCCCGGGCCTGTCGCTCACTAGTAATTTTCATACGATTTTTTGCACAATTAATCACCTTGATCCAACAATCAGAGCTGCTGCAGTATTCCTGGACGCCGAAAAGGCTTTTGATTCAGTGGAGTGGGAGTTCTTATTGGCTGTGCTTAGACGAATTGGGGCTGGGGAGGTGTTCATTCAACTTGTTAAGGTATTATATGCAGAACCTACTGCGCGGATACACGTGAACGGGCTGTTCTCTTTCCCCATAAATATTACTAGAGGTACCAGACAAGGATGCCCGCTCTCTTCCCTGTTGTATTCCCTAACAGCTGAGCCACTGGCCTGCGCCCTGACGGAATATCATGGCCACCGCGGAGTGCGGTTCCCTCTATACACATTAATAATATCTGCGTATGCAGATGATACTTTACTATATGTGCGTAACCCTGAACGTAACTTAACTCCTATCCTACAGGAGGTGGAACGATTTGGCCATCATTCAGGCCTTAGAATAAACTGGAGTAAGTCGTTAGTGTATCCACTAACTACAAATACCACCCCAGACCAGGCAGACTATCCAATAACGTGGACCTCAGATCCCATACGATACTTGGGTGTGCAGATTCATTCAGACCCGGAAGTGGTGGTTTGGGAAAACTATGGCAGGGCCATACAGAAACTCACAGATGTGGTTGAGAGATGGATCAGATTTCCTTTGTCATTATTAGGGCGCATATCGCTCATGAAAATGATCGTTCTCCCAAGGCTGCTGTTTTATTTTGTAAACATTCCAATCCCTTTACCAAAGAAATATTTCTGCACATTACGCACCCTAATGATTAGGCTCGCTTGGGCCGGAAAGCAACAGCGAGTGCAATGGGAGACACTGACTAAATCATATTCAGCAGGGGGGCTAAATGCACCAGATTTCGAAATATACTACAGGGCAGCGCAACAAATGCATGCTCTGCATTGGATACATGGCCCCCACGATGCCCCGCAGTTATATATAGAAAGAGAAGAAGTAAGCCCGATGACACTCCCGCAATACCTTATGGGGAAAGCACAAAGGAAATACCATGTCATAGATCCTGTAGGAACTACAAGATACCAGTTTCATAGAGCGGCAGGACTTCAGAAGACCGAATTGTAATACTCCCCGAAACTGCCTATAGAGTGGTGCGAGTGGCTGCAGAACCAACGGGACAAGGCATTCATACACGCAATGCACAAGCTACAAATAAGAAATATGGGAGACTACTTCACTGAGGGGGTGGTTAAGAAATGGGACCAATTACAGGACACGACAATGGTAGCTACCCAACTTGAGAGATATCACTTTCACAGGGCGAGGCATGCACTCCGAGATGTGCTGGGAGATAGTATGAAGGAGCCACCGGAATATGTAGTATTGACATTCCGACTACAAACACGCTCACCGCAGAGAGCAATATCGGTGCTATATTTACTCATTAGATCGGGTATTAACCCTACACATGCAAAGGCCCTACGGAATGGCGAGACGAACTAGGGGTAGATATAACAGCTGAGCAGTGGCTGTACTGCTGCGCTAGCACCAAAACTGTATCACAGTATGGCAGACATCGCCTTATACATTTTAAATTTTTGCTGAGAGTATACATTTTAAATTTTTGCTGAGAGTGTACTATACACATAGATATGGGTTGAGAGAGGACGACAACTGTGATAGATGTGGGGCGGCAGGGGCATATTTTACACATCTGTCATGGGACTCCCCTGCCATTCACAAATATTGGACTGAAGTTATAGGGGCATTACAGGATATGGCGGATACCCATATACCAACAACACCATTAGTGGCACTACTTGGTTACGTCAAGGCATTACCTAAAAGCGCTAGAAAACTGATAGCACTGGGCATATCAATAGCTAAAAGAAGACTAGCTATGAGATGGATGAGAGGACCAGTACCCACACTAACCGAGTGGTGCACCGATCTATCATATTGTAACACTCAATCCGATAATTATAATGCACTCATACCAACACGATGCAGACCGAAGAATATTTGGGGTCCATACCAAGCATACCTCACTCATAGAGCCGCTGCAGAATCGAACACTGAGGGTCAGGACAGCACTGGATGGAGTTGGCTAGACATAATTGTAGCCGCGAAGTCCGTGTGAGATGTGTATCCCAGTAGGGGCGGACGCAGTCCAATAGAATGTAATTCGAGGATAACACACGAGAAAACTGGTGGGGGGTGGCCGGTAATGGGATGGGGTCTGCGAGAAATGTGATTGCCCAAGTATATCATTTCTAAAGCTTGTTGTATTGTTCCCCATTCAAGTATTAATTGTAATAGCAATGTAACAGAAGGTACCAAGTAATGTTGTATGCTGTACAAGGATAAGAGTGTAAAAGTGGGCTACTGTACTGTTTATTATGTCACAAAAAAACTAAAATAAAGGTTTAAAAAAAAACATTGAAATTTGTGAAAAAAACAAAGGTTACATTGAGATTATATTTAGGTTCAGACTTTACACACACAAAACTATAGAAATTCAGCAGTTATAGTTACTTGAGCTAACTATAACTCACGCCCCCCACAATGCACTGCTTACGATCTCACATATTACATCTTTCATGACAACTCAAATGATATCAGCGAAACCGAAAGGTTAAAGTGAAGTTATAGTTAGGTATGGTTATAAAATCTTACTTTATGTTAAAAAAGAACAGAAATTTAGTGAAAAAAAACAAAGGTTGAAATTATGTAATAGTAAGGTGTTGAAATACGATAAAAATGAATATTTAAACCCCCCCTCAAAAATATTGAAATTCACCAGTTAGAGTTTAATGCACTAACTTTATAACTTGCGCCCTTGCCATGCACTGTTTGCGACCTTTCATATTACATTACTGACATGTTAAATGACATCACTAATGATATCTAAATTGACATCATTGATGATATCAATGGGGACATCCCAAATGATATTATTGATTACATCACTGATGACATTATGCAGTCATTATGACATTGTCCTATATTACTTGCGAAGTAATTCACCACGGGAAGGCCCAGATTTATTGAATACTGACACAGCGCAGCACACTATCCAAAAATGATGCACTGCGTGAGAAAGATTGAGCCAGAGAGCGCCATATTTACAGAGACTGAAACTGATATTTACAGATACTGCACTCTCCTGCCCTTTACCTAGTGCCGGCACAGACGTTTCCTGCTGTGCGCCACGCACACACCTTTGCACCATAGTTCAAGCGTGTCTGAGTGAGTCTAGCATAGGTTTTGTACTGGAACAATACCCTTCCCTTACAAAATACTATGCTTAGACTAACTTTAAAACTTTTCCCACTTTGTATGTGTGCTGTATGGAAAGTCAGAAAAGAAAGGAGGAATAAAAACATTCTCTGTGTCAGCGCCTATTTAAAATGTGCGCTATTTTGTGACGCAAAACCCTGTCTGCTTTTTTTTAGTTAATAGGTTTTTGTGGCAAAAACATTGGTACGCTGCATGGGAATGCCCATGCACCATCCATGGAACACTAAGTCCTGAAAAGCAGAGCTATGTCCTGTATTGCGTTACTTTCATGTGGTATTCCAGGGCAAAACATGATTTGTGCAAAATCTTAGTAAATATTCCTCTAAGTCTCTTGACAATGTTCTGTTCGCTTTATTGAGAGTACCCTCATCATGACTTCACATGGCCCCCAATTTTAAGTCAAGAGGTTGACAGGTATACTTTTTCTACTCAAAAGACACCTTCTGTCAGGCCCTATGTACAACCCATCATAGTTTACTAAAATATAATACAGTCATTCGTAAGATAAGAGCAGTGGCATACAACCTCTAAGCCATGCTTACAAGAGCAGTGTGAGATAAACCACCTCCAAGTGGTACACCCCTACATGCTACGTTATTCAACAATGTGCACTACATCAAAATCTTCAGCGACATTCTGGAAGTAAACATCCACACCTTATAAATATCCTCACTACACAGAATTTGTCTAGGCACTGTATTAAAACTTTTTAACAGAGGCAGGTGCCCCAATATCCATTGATGAATAACCTGTTGTCAACAGAAGCTTTGACCTTTCTCACGGATTTGTTTTGGAACAGTCATTGGCTTTAAGCCTCAACCTAATTTGAAGCACACCTCTGCAAGCTACATCAGGTACACTTAGCACTTATCTTGTTTAACACAGTGTAATATGTGAACCCCAAACTTCAGAGATTTGTAAACAGAGCATCATATAATTTTCAACAAGCACAGTCATACTTGCCTTCAGGGCATATGCTATTTCCATGCTATAGACCCAGATATGTATGCTCAGTAACTCTATGCTGCATATGACTATTGTGTTATCAGTGACTTCATCAATGATATCATTTGAGATGCAGGCTTTGAAAAATCAACCCGCCCACTCGCTATGGCAAAGCAGATTTTAGCAGCGCAAGCTATATTTTGGGCCTACTGGCCTGTTTTGACGAGGGAGTTTGGGTTGGGAAAGGACAAGTGTCCTGTTCATTTAAAAAGTGAATGAGCACTAAAGAAGCATTTAAAACTTGTTTTTATCTTGTCACATTTGCTATGCATTCAAAGATAGAGGTTAAATGTCAGCTTAGGTCTTCTCACAAGTTGTTGCTTGTTTTCTTTATGGAAATTGGTATTTACTTTTCTTTATCTGACCGCAAAGTTAGAGGATTTTGTAAAAGGTACTGTCTGACAATCGTGCTGCGGAACAGCAAGTGTAAAATGAAAGGTTGTGGGATGGCAGTTTTTCTTCTAACACACAGCATTTAAGTAGCTTGTAAATGAACAATACAATATTTCAAACTATATATACGGTTAGGGAAGCATGTGTTTTGAAATTCAGAAGTGTGATGGAGACGAACATTTTAATAGGATCAAAACAAATCAGAACACTTTACTTGTTGACATGCTAATGATAAATATGTGCTGAAACCCAATTTCCAAATATTATCATATGTAAGCTATACAGTTTTATCAGTAAAACTGAATATCAGTGGGAAATTTTGTAGCCATTTAAATGGAAACTGATGTCTATAAATGACAATGCGTTACCACATCATACTTTAGTGATATATTTATTTAAACTGAGAAACATTCCTACCCAACCCCTGATGATGATGCTGTTAGTGAACTAAAAACTCAGTGGTCAGGTGTACCCTATATATGAACAACGAGAGAGTGTGCCTTGTAATAACAAAATAAAGCACAACAAAAGAAACCCAGTTGGTTCTTAATAAAGCCCTCACTCACCAGCCTAGTTGGTGACATGCTTCATCATCGACTGGATGAAATTAATAAAGATATCACAGAGTATAAAGATGGTTTGACTCAGGCAAAGGTGACGAAGTTTCAGAAAGATCTGAAAAAGTTCACATTTCACAAAGCCTATCCTTATGCAGATCCTGCATTTACTGCACCAAGTAGGAGCAATTCTAACTCAGACTCCTCCGATGACAACTCCTCGACATCAAGTGGCTCTAGCAATGAAAGCTATAAACAGAGACAGAGAGGTGGTACTAGAGGTACTATGAAGCCAAACTTTCCACAACCAATGTGGCATCCATATTCGATGCCAGGAGGGATACATCCTATGCACTTTCAACATCCTCAGATGCCTATGATGGGATGGAATCCTGGCTTCATTCAAGCACCCCACTTTCAACAAAACACCTACCGCCCGCCTTTTTTAGAGAGAGGCAGGAGAGGGAGAGGAAAAAGGAGAGGGTACAATCAAGTCCGTTGGGAGCAGGACGACCCAGTGGGCAACAACACTCGCAGCAAGTCACAACAAGCAAGCACGAGTGCCCAGGGAGTCTAATCATTAATCTCTCTACTGTAACTCTATCCCCATTAGAGACTCAAGTCCTTGAAAAAGGCTTGGGCTTTGTGCCCACTGCCCGTTTGGACAAGTTTCGCCTCCATTGTGAACTTGCCAATTTTTTTAGGAAACTCAAACTAAAGGCCTTTTTTGAAGGTAAAGATGGAATTGCAACTGATCTTAGCCAGGGAGATACCGGCTTAAGAAACAAATCAACCTTTACACCTCCACCACATGCAATACCAGCAGAAATTACTACCTTTGAGCAGGCGGTTTTCTGGAAATTGAGACCTTTGATGAACCCAAACAATTTAAGAACTTAAGTACCATGGAATTTGAGGCCCTTGATAATCTCAAAGCGAATCCCATGATTACAATTAAACCTGCAGATAAGGGTGGGGGTGTCGTGATATTAAATACAGTGGACTATGAGAATGAATGCAAGCGCCTTTTAAGTGACAGAAAGAATTATCAATTGCTGACTACTGATCCTTCCAGCGAGCTGAAAATACGTATCCTGAACCTTGTGCGAGATGCTGAGGCTAATGGACACATTACGAGACATGAGGCTGAATTTCTGACCACAGGGGAAAGTGTGGTGCCATATTTTTATACATTACCAAAAATACATAAAAATAAAATGCCCCCCCGGGACGCCCGATTGTCTCTGGCATTGGTTCCTTGTTAGAGCCACTGTCACGTTTTTGTGATTATTTTTTAAACCTTTGATTCAGCAGACCCCAACTTATCTTAAGGATACTAAGAATCTCCTTAATCTATTGCAGGAATTAGTCATCAATCCTGAATCCACGATACTTGTGACCCTCGATATCGAGAGTCTTTACACAAGTATACCCCAAGACGATACCATCAGAGTCTTGGGAGAGGCCCTGGATTATAATGCCTGGGAACATCGGACTCCCAAGTAATTTATTTTGGAATGTGCTACCCTTGCGCTAAAACAAAATTTCTTTGAATATAAAGGGGACATGTTCTTACAATCCACTGGTACATCTATGGGCAGTACCTTTGCCCCAAGTGTAGCGGGTTTATACGTTCATGATTTTGAACGTCGATACATTCAAAATACTGTCAATCCTTTCTCCTCTTCCATTAGTTTTTGGAAGAGGTACATAGATGATGTCCTTTTGATCTGGCAAGGTGCGGAGAATGATCTGATGATTTTCCTACAATGGATTAATAATTTAGATCAAAATCTGAAATTCACACACACCTTTAGTTCACAGTCAGTAGTTTTCCTGGATGTGGTTATCACGAAATCTAATGGATGCCTCACTACAAAAACGTACTATAAGCCCACGGCCAAAAATAATCTTCTTGAATTTTCCAGTTTCCACCCGAGGCCCCTAAAAGAAAATTTGCCCTACGGACAATACCTAAGGGTAAGAAGAAATTGCAGTGATTTAGACGATTTCCGTAGACAGGCAGCAGACTTGACTATAAAATTAAAACACAGGGGTTATCCTGACAACATTCTCAATAAGGGTTACAAAAGGGCACGAAATCAGCCCAGAGAAGCGCTACTTGAAGATAACACCAGAGATAAGAAGGATGTACCTCTGACGTGTGTCACCACCTATAGCAGTGCGTCTAACATCGTTAAAAAGGTGGTTAACAAACACTGGAGTATCCTTACGAGCAATGGTCGGAATTGGAATAAACCCCTTTTTTCGTTTAAAAAGGGACGGAGCCTTAAGGATACCCTAGTACATACACGCCCCGAGAAAATCCTGGGAGAGATCTAACCATCACTGAAGCATGGGGCCTACCCAAGGTCAAAGGGCATTTTCCCTGCACTACTTGCAGTATTTGTCATCTTACGAAACATACCAAAGTGCTTGACCTTGAAGTAGGAAAAACTTGGACACAGCTAGCCCACACTAATTGTAATTCAACAAATGTGATCTATTTGATCACGTGCCCGTGTGGGTTACGCTATGTGGGCATGACCACGCGAAAAATAAAATTGCGTGTGGGAGAGCACAGAAGTAACATCCGTTGTGGTCGGATTACAACTAAACTGAGTGAGCATTTTTTACAGTATAAACACTCTGCCAATGATCTTAGGTGGACAGTTATAGAGCAAGTACAATCAACACGTAATATTCAGAAAGTTCTCTTTGAGAAAGAACAGAGGTGGGTGTACCGGCTGGACACTCATAATCATGGATTAAATGACAATATTCCTTGGTCGACAGTACTGTACCATTGAGTTTGTCCGGTTCCTGTTCTGTAGCATTAATCATTTTTTTCCTCTTTTCCTCTTGGGCATCCTAGTGGCTCTTTACTCCGGTAAAAATCACCGGCTTTATGCAAAAACACCTCCCCTTCCCTTTCTTTCTTTCCCTCTCCTCCCCTTTCTTTCCCCCCTCCCCCAACCCCCCCTTTCCCCCCCCCACCTCTCCCTCCCTTGTCTGTTTATATCTGTCGTTTTTGTTTACCAAATTTTATAGGGCATTCAATATCCCCTATCAAAATTAACATTGACCAACAATCGCCAAGTAATCCTAATATGTGTTTTTTTGTTTGTCGGCTACTTGCCTATTTCGTTTGTAATTAGTTTTTCTTTTCTCTTATTACTGTGTGATACTCACAACAAACAGTCTTTTCTCAGTGCCTTTCCTTTGATTGGCAACGGAGTACCAACTAGGAATGCTACGTTTTACAACCTTTAGATGGCGCTTGAAATCGCGATGTTTACGCGATGACGTAGCTCCCCCTTTTTTGTTTCTTTTCTTTTTTCTTTTTTCGTTTCCTTTTGGCTTTCAGTGCGTAAAATTCTGACGCCCATGTTATGACGCGCTCTTATGCGCCCTGTTCCAATCCTTTAAAAACATACCGGAGGAACCTGGCTCCCACCATCGGGGTCCGCGTTTGGAGGGAATGCCTAGGTATACTGCGGGTGCCTAGCAGTGCGGGCGTAAGTCCCTTCGCCTTCGAAATTAAGATAAGTACTGGGGTCTTCCCTGTTTTCCTCTGTGATTTTTCTGATCACACCTCTTTCTTTCTCTCCCTCTTTGCTTTTAGGGTGTGCCATTATTGCTACCACCCCCCTTCCCGAGACCCATGGTGTTATTAATGATGACACCCCATGTGAGATTTATTTCCTTTTGATTTTATGTTGCTCAGCTAGAATGTGTTCGATAGTTATCACGCTTAGTGTTTGTTCATATACTTCTTTAAGTAGTGGTAAAGATCACGTTGGGCATTATTTAAATTTCCCTCTAAAATCTATAGAGGTTGATGGTTCATTTTGAATGTTCCTTTCTCTATCTAGTAGCACGTATGATCTAAGTTATCGATTAAGCGCATCATATGGAGCACAACTATATGTTTTTTCCATACTGACAAACTTATTTCAAGATGTCTAACTTATATATGTTTGTCTCCCTTTCTTTATGTTGTATGTTTTTCTCAATCAGAATAAACTCGGTTCCTCTCAACACGAGGAATTTTAGAAGTATATTTTTTACTTTTTCACACTTAAAACCTCAGGTTAGGGTGGGCCGTAGTGCGCTCACACCGCCGGGGTTTCACACGTCTCTTTTGGTCCTGACGAATGCCTGTTAAATAACTACACATAGGCAGAAACATGTTGACCACATCATAGTGGACCGTGCTGAACAATTTATTTGGCTTTGGTGTCCCACTCTTTGTTTTTACTCATGTCTGATTGGCTTCTAATAAAATTTATTGTTTGACACAGTCAGCCATTTTTAAATTATCACTTTCACTTCACACTGGATTTTTAAACCAGCTCCGCAGTAATTCTGGCGTTGCAGCACACCGGGGTGGCATTCGGCCGCTCCTGGTGGGGCCCGATGATGAAGCATGTCACCAACTAGGCTGGTGAGTGAGGGCTTTATTAAGAACCAACTGGGTTTCTTTTGTTGTGCTTTATTTTGTTATTACAAGGCACACTCTCTCGTTGTTTATTATCATATTTACCCCCGGGGGATTGAGAGTGGTCCTTACTTTCGAATTCCCTCCCTCTCTTGTTGTTTTCAGCGTCCCCTATATATGGCCTGGATTATTCTTATACATGGAGCAAATGTTTAAACTAATAAATTAAAAAAAATGCTTTTGTACAGCAGACATGCTGAACTCACATATTTGAAGGCGCTCTCATATGTGATAATGAAGAAAAAGGTGGAACGGTGAAGTAAAATATTTGCCCAGGATCACACAATTTTAGACAAATTCATTGTTTAAGAGAATTACAATTAGGTAGAGTGGGCCATTCAGGGCACAAGACCTGCAGGATTGTAACATTTTAATGATTTTTCGAGGCCTGGGATGTCATCAGTGATTCATCAATTATGCCATTTAACATGTCACGGGTGATGTAATATGTGAGGTCATTTGTAGCGAATGGTGGAGGCACAAGTTATAGCTATCTCAGTAAGATATAACTGATGAATTTCAGTGGTTTTTTGGGGGAGGGGTTTAAACAATAGTTTTTCAGGTCTAGTCTAAGACGGCGCACATGTGCTGTCACTTTCGACAATCTATAGGTTCTAAACAAAAACTTTCAAAAGGGGTTTTCGCTCTTTCATAACTTACCATTGGTTTGCTTCATTGTCACTCTTATTTTCTTCCCTTTCATTGGTGAGCACATCTGTGCATTCAGACTTCACTTTGTTTCAGTGTTTTTGTTTTCTTACCTGGAGCATGGACCAAGTACTGATTAATTTCTTGATTACTGTTCTTTCACACTGCATGTGCTCGGATTGTTTTACTTTGTTTTTTGGTGAGTGTGTATTTTTTGTTTGTTTGTTCTTTTTACACACTCCTGTGTCACATTGTCTCGTTATTTAGCTGCCTATAAGCCCCTTTGTTTTGGCTTTTTTGTATTCGGCCCAATGTTTCCCTGGATTGTTGTTTGCTTTCCAGATTTTTCAAAAGTTCACTTTCCAGTAAGCCTTTCTCCAGCAAGTCTTTTCTGAGCCACAGAACAACACAGTTTATTACATTCTAATAAAGTTAAAGCTAAGGGTACATTTGTTTATGAATCGTCCTCATTTTGGTCGGATTCTGTGTAATGCCGCTTTCCTACCCAATTTGGGAAAGACAACGTAAGCTACAAATACCAACTGGTGATATCGGCGCTTGCCTAAGTCCATTGTATGCGTGCTGTTAGCAGTTCATAGGTGGTACGTCTCAATAACATGCCATACTCACACCATAATATGCTATACAATAATAGGCCATGACATGCCACACCATGTAGTGCTGCCTTCCTACTCAATTTGGGAAAGCCAACATAAGCTACATGTTTTTTAAAGTGTACCAACTAGTGATAACAGGGCTTACCTATGTGCATGTGTGTGCGTGCTGTTAGCAGTTCATAGGTGATACGCCTTCATAACATGCTATAGCATACACATACCTGTGTTACAGCCAGAATGGTTTTGCGCCGGAAGGGACACCTTCCTGCACAAAAACAATCATCTGGGGCTTTGCAGAATACAGCAAACATAGAAAGAGGAAAAACAAGGAGAAATAAACATATTTCTCCTCATTATGCCTCACTTGTTAAGACGTAGCATTTTGACGCATACTCAGGTTTACTAGTTTTAGTCAATCTGGGAATGCTTTAAAATCCTTGGGTGGATGCATGGGAACGCCCATACTCCACCCATGGAACGCTTCCCAATGCAGAGTAACGTAAGGCAGTGACTTGCGTTACTCCAGATTTACTATGCCACACAGTCACACAAAATGCATCACACAGTGGCAATGCAAGGGCTTCCTAAATCTGGGCACCAGTTTTTAGTAATCAGTAGAGTGAACAGATCTATGTGTCCGTGTCACTATGAGTAGTGCTTCCTGCCTTATTCCAATAGGTTCTGCTGCTGTGTACTCAACTAACCCCTTGGCCTGCATTGGATTGTGTACAGCGCAAGGAAGTACATAAATGATGGTACAGTAAATGAGAAATACCACGATTGATTGTGTGTGTTTGCGAGGAAGTACGTGTGCCTGAGAGATGATACAGTGCAGGAGAAATAGTGGGAGCTGTCGTGTGTGCAAGCTTGGATGTGTGTGTGCCTGCAGGAAGATAGTACTTGATTTTTCTTGAGAGCGCTAGGATGTATCGGTGCTTGGGTACAGTACATTTGTGACTGTGCTCGTCTGAATGCGTGTGTATGTCAGAGTATTTGTGCAGGAGAGGTTCCCCAAGACAGATTTGTGGATGGATGTTTTTCTGAGACCTGGTGGGATACACGTGGAAGGAAGGAAGAGCCAGGCTGTTCAGTGCACTTAAATGGGAACTCTTTGATTCTGAAAGGAGGTCACTGGGCAAAGAGGCCTGGGCACATCTGAGGAAGAAGATGGGCTGATAAAAGAACCATAAAGATTAGGGCTGGGGCCCTTTGATAACCTTTTGAAGCACATATGAATTAGGCTGACATCCAAGTGTGAATCTCTAGTCACTCCTGTAGCCTGTGTTTGGGCCTATCAAGACTGGAGACTGTACTGGTGTGTTAACATTTCTATGGAGGAAAAGCAAAACAAAGGAGTGGGTACTTCAAAGTGAGCAAGCCCCAGAATACAAACTTCAAATGCAGAGTCACTAAATCACAAGTGTGTCTGGAAATGGATTATAAAAATGGGATCCGAGACTCATAAGTTGTCAAACTGAAGCTATGCATCAGCATGGAGAAACTCAGCACAAGCTCTGCCTGTTGTGACCAGGACTGGGACCATGGGTCTACCAGTCTTCCATGCTGAGTGAGATGATATCACCAAAGAGGGTCAAGAACACTCATCTGGAGCCTGTAGCTCCAGCTTCTGCCTGACCCAAAAACAGTGGGCCCTGTGAGGTGAAGGAGATTGCTTCAAAGGGAGGGAGGTCCAGTGAGGATCATGTTGTGTGGATCCCAGGAGTGGAGTGTGAGTTTCTGGTTCGTTGGGACCGCTGTACCGATTGGGCTACTGGCCCATGTGCCAAAGTCTGAGACCCCCTTAGAAGGTAGGAGTAGGGGGAAGAATAAGGATTACTGCCCTTTGCGCTGTACTGTGAGAGAGGAAGGGCTGTTGTCTGATAGATGGCCGAGACCCTCAGACGGCCGTCATCTTGTTTATGACCTCTGTATGCCAGGTAGGGGCAGTGGTGAACAGAGAGGGCTGTTGCCCTGTCTGTGTTGCAGCAACCCTATCTGCATGCCAGGAGAGATGGGCCATGAAGGAGGTAGAGGGGCATCAATAACCACAGGCCATGGCCCATGGAGATTAAGAGCAATTACTTCAACTCTACTATCCAGGGGCATCAGAGACCTGACCACAGGACCAGGCAAGACTTATCGCTCAGGAGAAGCGCCATGGACAGCAGACGTATTTATTTATTATACTGTCTGTAGATAAATACTTCTTTTTATATAAAAACAAGTATTTCACTGGACAATCATTTATTGGGGGGCAAGATGTATTTTCAGTTGTGAGTCTGTGCTCACCTTTCACCTACCTTCTTCCTGAGAAGCCTTGGACTGCTCAACCTGCACTACCACTGAGAGTCGAGTGCTGAAGGGGTACTTAGCCCAATTGCTCGGAACCCATAATAGGTTGGCCTCTGGGACATCAAGAGTACAACCACTACAGCTGGGATCCAGTAATTCCTGCTTGACTCATGGCCATCGGAATATGGTTCTGGCCTCCCTTTACCTCTACCTAAACCTAAGCCCTGAGGGCATCCTCAGCTCCCCTTACCTCTAGCTACCCGAGCCCTCAAGTCACCCTGACCTCCCTTTACCTCTCCCCGACCCTGAGGCCTCAAGCTTCAAGTCACTGTAACCCCCTCTTACCTCTGTCCATCCTGAGCCCTCAAGTCACTCACCTCCCTTTAACTTTACTCACCCCTGAGCCCTTTAGCCACCCTCAACTACCTTTACCCCTACTCACCCTGAGCCCTCGTCACCCTCACCTCCCTTTATCTCTCCCCACCGCTGAGCTCTCAAGCCTCAAGTCACCGTCACCTCCTCTTACCTCTGCCTATCCTGAGCCCTGAAGTTACTCACACCTCCCTTTACCTCTACTTACCGCTGAGCCCTCCAGCCTCCCTCAACTCCCTTTACCTTTACACACCCTGAGACTCGTCACCCTCACCTCCCTTTACCTCTACCATCCCCTATGCCCTCAAGTCACCTTCACCTCCCTTTATCTCTAACCAGTCCTGATCACTAAATGTCACCCTAAGTTCCCTTTACCTCTTCCCAACCCTGGGCCCTCAAGTCACCTTCACCTCAATTTAACTCTACCCACCCCTATACCCTCAAGACACCCTCACCTCTCTTTACCTCTACCCACCCGAACCCTTAAGTCACCCTTACCTCCCATTACCTCTACCCACTCACGAACTCTCAAGTCATCCTCCTTTTCGTTTCCCTCTACCTACCCCTGAACAAAAAAGTCATCATTACCTCCCTATATGTCAACCTATCCCTAAACCCTAAAATCATGTTTTTAAATCACATAAAAAGTATGTTATTTA
Source organism: Calotriton arnoldi (assembly GCA_963921515.1). NCBI lineage: Eukaryota > Metazoa > Chordata > Amphibia > Caudata > Salamandridae > Calotriton > Calotriton arnoldi. Next base: position 774,071 of record CAWUFW010006869.1, read on the forward strand.
AAAAAAAGTATTTACATGTGAGGTAAAGCCTGCGTGGTAAAGGTCCTGCATGATAAAGTCTGAGAGGAAAATGCTGTTTCCTCCAAAGCAGGACACAAATGTTTCTGGGGCACTGCCAGTTGTTGTATGACTTTCACTATGTCTGGCAGGCACCTTCACCTTTTTGACAGTTTGCCTCTGCCTCCATGCCTCCACCCCCACACCCTATGCTTTAGGTCTCTCACCTGAGACTATGCCTGCACTGTCTCTTGTGAGACATTTTGTTTACTTAGGAGGCTTATGCCAGCCCATTGCTTCCTCTCTCAGGAGGTTAGTCCTGACCACCACCGTAGGAAGCTCGAGGTTTAGGGCCTTGGCTGCCCTACGCAACACCACTGCATACGATGCACCCTCCTCCGTAGACACAGTAGGGGGAGATAGCATGCCAATGTCTGGGGAGGTATCCAGACCACTGGCCTCACCCAACTCCTCTCTCCAGTCCGGTTCCTTCAAGTGGTCTGCAAGAGGATCCACAGAACCCTCCCAGTCCTCCTCACCCTCTCCTGTGAGCAACTCAGGGCGGTAGGAAACATCAGGGGAGAACAGGGGTACAAAAGTACGGGTCGGAGCCGGTACCAAAGTCGGACGACGTTGGTCCGGCTCCGTGTCCTCATCGAGGGGGAGGCCGGGGTCAACGCCGGCTGGGGACACAACCGGCGTCGGAGGCGGCGGGGGTGTCGTCACTGGATTCGGCGCCGGAGGAGGTGTCACGAGGTCGGCCGGCGCCGATCCGGATCCCGGCCTGGAACCTTGGGGGCCCTGCGGCGCCGGAGCCGCCGACATCGAAGGCATAGAGCCCGCAATCGCGGGGCCTGAGGGCGCGCCGGTGGAGTCGGGCTGCCCGAAGATGGAATGTAAAGCTTCGTAAAAGCTTCGAAGCTGGGCAGGGGTCGCTCCGGGTCCTGGAAAGGGAGGGAAGGCCGGAATCGACCCAACAGCCTCCGCGGGCGGAGCCGGACGACTACCTGCTGCATCCTGCGCCGCGTCGGCCAACGGACGGGGAGAACATGAAGAGCGACGATGCTTCTTCGCCTTTTTCTTGTGCTTCAACTTACCCGAAGACGAAGACTTCGATGACGAGTGGTGGTCATGGCTCCGCAACCGGTCCCGCGACCTCCCTCTCGACTGGGACCTCAAACGGCGCAGAGCGGACTGCCGGGCCTCGAGAAGCTTTCAGGACTGCTCCCGCAAAGACTTCGGGTTCATGGCCCGGCAGTCGGAGCACGACTTAGGGTCGTGGTCGCGCTCCAGGCACCAAAGGCACACGAGGTGTGGGTCCGTGTCCGACATCAATTTGTGACAGGCGTCACAAGCCTTGAAGCCGGTCCGACGTGACATCCCTCCGTGCACCAGGAGTCGATCGACTCAAAAAAGGTGTCGACAAAAGTCGCAAAAATTGGAGTCAAAAAGTGACTCGAGGTACCGCTCTCTCTGGATCTGCGCTGGCTGGCGCGGAAAAAGAAAGAACTGACATCAGCGTGCGGCCACGACGCCAACGACGAACGCGGAGTCGACCGACGCCACCTATCGACGCGCAGAGGTACTGCTGAGGAAAAAATTCTCTGGATCCAGTCTGACGCCTGGGGGTAATTCTAAGGTTAGGAATCCATAACTAACTGTCGCTTTCAGATTGCAAATTTTAACAATATGAGGCTCCGTATAATGCTCCCTGAGTGCTCTCAGATTAGTTGCAAATATTTGCAGAAGCTTAAAAAGCAAGATTGACGATTCTTTGCTTTCAAAATAAAATTTTAATAATAAAATGCAACTAGGACAAAAAAGTTTTGCTAACTACTGTGAAATTTTAGGTACACTTTTTGAAGCATCATTTAGAAAAATATGTTGATGCATGCTAGTATTTCCCAAAAATATTCATGATGGAAAATCAGTGGAACCAGTTTCAACAAGTTTATGGGAAGCATGAAAATAATTAGGTCTGACATTGTAGGTCAGCCTTTTGGTATTGTCAATGCGTGTCTTGTTTTGACAGGGTTTTTGTAAAATGTTATTGTTGTGGGTGCTGTTGTTGCACCATTATAACATCATTGGTAAAAAGCAAAACAATGTTTCAGTCTCAAAAAGCACGCATTTCCACAGTAGTTGTTGGCACTGATATGCTTCTTGTGAAAGAGCAGAATGCCGTCACTCACCATGAGGTAGGCAGGCATATAGTTAGATAGAATTTTAATAAAAACATAAGGTCTTTGTTAACAGCAGACCTAATTAGTGGCTGAATTCTTAAAGAAAGTAACAAAAGTGGACCAATGGTATACATTGCATTACTGAATTCACAAGAATTTACAGAAGTAGGCTACGAAATCGTACTCCTAGAAAATACTTTGTTAGAAATGGGATCTCTGGTTGGCTAAGGCTTGCGCCAAAGCCAGGCAGAGACCACCACTCTAGTCAGGGCAAGGGAGTTACACGCCAAAGATAACCCCTGCTCACCCCCTTGGTAGCTTGGCACGAGCAGTCAGGCTTATCCCGGAGGCAATGTGTAAAGCGTTTGCGCAACACACCCACAGCAACAACATACTAGGTACACCACAAAAAGGAACTCCACACAAGGTTATATATAAAAATAGCCTTTGTATTATCATAAAACACATTAGAATAGAATTCACATAATATACATCGTGCCACCTGGCACTAGGTCATATTTACAAGGGAATTATTTACACCTGGCAGGGCCAACTGGACCACTGTCAGAACCAGCACAAAGCGAACTTAGTAAATGTAAAACAGATCCTAAACGTACAACCAGTAATCACTGGTAACCACTGTACTCAGCATCATCCTGTAACATAAACCATATTATGCACAGTATCATATTTAGGCGCGGAATACATTCTGCGCCAACCTCACCAGCATAAACACATTATGCAATCATCTCAGAAGTCTAAACCCATTAGACCCTAACCTCCTAAGTATAACTCACATTAGGGGCGTAAAGCGCAGTAGAGAATAACTCACAACCTAAACGCATTAGGTAATAATAAAATCACAAGCATAAACACATTATGCAAAACCTCATAATCATAACAGTACATTAGAGGTATAATACCGGGTGCGTAAATCATACTACATGATTACATTTCCTAGCACCCAAAATCACATCAGCACATAGATCAGATTAGGGCATTGGCGCCCTATAAACCTAACTGCCCCCCTGGCCAACTGGCCATCTCAAAAGGGGCTCAAATGCCCTATGTCCACAGAGTCAGGGCGCGCTGCCAACGCAGCGAAAGTCAAGGGTGCGTAACTGCGCAAACCTAAAAGTAGCAGCTGCCCACTACTTGCTGGGCAGCTGGGAAGATATGGGGCAGCGGAGTGCATCCCACTCCTAACTTCAAACATGCCCCCCCCCAAAGAAAGAATAGCCTAAACGGTGCAGCTGCCCACTACTGGCTGGGCAGCTGTGCATCCAGTGAAGGCCCGGCACCTCTGTGCCCTCTGGACCCCCATGTGGCACTAAACACATGCCCCCATCGTTGGAGCGCACTGGCGCTGGTGCCTCGATCGGCACGAACACTGGGGAGAACACGGGCCCCTCTGGCCCTTTAAATAACAATGTGCCCCCTTCGTGGGAGCGACACGGGCTCTCAAAACATGCCCAGGGTTGGAGCCACGCCGGCTCTAAGAATAACTGTGCCCCACGTTGGAGCGGCCCGCCCTCTGGCGGGTCCGCTCAGGACTAGGCACTCACTGTGCCAACACGAAGCGACCCAGGGAGAGGGCACCGACAATGTGCCCCGACATACACCAGAATTGCCACCATCGTTGGAGCGGCCCTCTGCCAGGCGGGGCCGCTCAGAAACTAACCCTCTAGCCTGTGCCCCGACCAGGCACCCGCAACGGAGAAGCCACTACTCACCGGGCTCTCCATGCCGTGCTGATCCGGTCTCCTCTTGGCTTCACCCGGGCCCCCTCCTGGGACCCGGGACTTCGCTCTGGAGCAGCGAGGCTCCGGACGGTTCTCCTTTCCGCCCGCACTTCACCCGGGCCCCCTCCTGGGACCCGGGACTTCTCTTTGGTGCTCCGGGAGGCGGGGTAGGCTCCCGTTCTCCCTCTCTGCACACCGGGGCTCCCATCGGCTCACGGGAGCCCCGCATCGACAGGGGCACAACTTCCGGTCCTGCGGCCGGCCCCGCCCAGAGGCAGGCGAACTTTGCCTGGCTTCCGGGTCGGCGGCCATGATTCACTCGGGCCGCGGCAGTGAAATGCGGGGTGGGCTCCCGCTCCGTACAATAATGAGATAAGCGGGGTGGGCACCCGCAAAAGCTCCACAAGAATGCGGGGTGGGCACCCGCCTTTTAAATAAAGAAATAAGCGGGGTGGGCACCCGCAAAGCTCCGCATCGATCGGGGGGGGGGATCCCCACGTCGGGATTCCCTCCCAACAAGCTGCAGCGTTAAGCAGAAGCGCTCTTTCCTCCTGGGGGAATTTCAAATAAAAGCGCCCTTCAGGATTAGGAGCCACAGCTCCACAGCCAAAAAGTCCAGGAGAGTTTCAGGGGCAGAGCTGGGCCCAGGGGCCAGCACACAGGGCCCTCCAGCAGGGAGGCAGCCCCCATGGCGGTCCCTCCTGGGCCCCAGCAGCAGCAAGCCCCCCTCCGTCAGGAACAGAACAGAGACACTGAACATTTACATGGGGTCACAGCCCCTTCTTTTATACACCCTTTTCCCTTTGTGTCACAGCACAGGGCTGGGGAAAAACCAGACGCAACTGGTTTGGGGGAGCTTTGGAGCACTTTGTTTTGCTCAGCTCCTTTCTCCTTTCTCAGGACAGGCCAGGGACATCAGACGCACCCCAGGGGGTGGAGCCAGCATTGTGGAGGGAAGGCACAGCCCTATTCAGGCCCCAGGTGCAACTCCTCCCTCCCATCTAGATGCAGATCTCCCTATTCAGCCCTGCGCTGACTCACCCTGCCCCTCCTGGAGCCACACACACCTCCCAGCCCCTGTCACTCACAAGCCAGACATGCAATTCACATCAGGCAGGCAGACACAGAGCACACATAAATGCCAACTTCTAAAAGTGGCATTCCTACACCAGTTATAATAAATCTGCGCACACCTTTGCGCAGCATTTATTCTCACGAGTTCGCACATTCTAAACTCGCCCCTGCACTCCTCTCACCCTAGGAATTACCACTGGCACACAGATCCCCAATGCATTCCTATGGGAGGCAGGTCAATCTCACTAAATGTGCACAGAGCGCGCACGCACTTTCCACTGGACCACAGTGCGAAAGTGCCCAGAGGCCTAAAACCACCAACACTAGGTCACAGACCAGGCAAAAAGTTTAGGGGTGAACCTGCTAAAAAGGGCCAAGTCCAACATACTTCTGTACTGCATTTTAGCACAAGCAAAAATGCATGTGTTGATTTGTTCAAGCGAAAATCTGTTGAGCGTTTTCAAGTTTGCTTTCCCTCCAACGACTTTCTTCCCAACTCTGGAAGAAGTTTTACTTCTGCCCTTGTGAGGAGAAAATGTCCTGCCTTTTTCAGTATGGGAAAAGATTAAAGAAGAACTGGTGAAAACCCCTAAAACATGCAGGTTAGTAGGTTCGCACAAACCCAAAAGGGAATTCCAGCCCTGGAACTATTACTTACCACTACCTTCAGCCTCAGTATGTAGATGTGTGGAAAGCTGGCAAAATAAGGGAATTGTTAGTATTTAGATCCTACTGTAGTATGTGCTCTGGCATAATCAGAGAAGTTATTATCAGAGCTCTTATGTAATGAGATTGCTGCCATAATGTGTTGCCGCACTACGTGGCACCAAAGGGACAAGTGGATTATTTTACAGGACAAGTAGATTTATGAAGCAACTTGCACCATGGATAAGTAGATCGTTTATTCCACATACCTGTAATTAAAACGGTACCGAAATAAGGGTTTCTGACCTCAGATAATGTGACATGATCCTAAGACCTTGACTGAAGAGTAACATCATCTGTGTCCCTCTCAGACTGGAAATGGGCACATACAGGCTCCTTGGTTTAGTCCTGACAAGACGCAACCAGGATAAAGACAGAATCCATCATTGCAAAAGAAAACATGAGCTGACCTGAAAAATATTGGCTGCAACCTCACTTAAGGTAAAAAAAAAACAGGGTACACTCCAGGGTGGAGTAACAATGGGCCAATGAAAATCCACACAGTCACCTTTGGCTGCCACTGTGCCTCTCACACCGAACCAGCCACCATTCTTATGACGTCAATAGCGCAGCACCCCAGGCAGACCAGCTGCTCATCCTAATATTATCCTTTATCTGGTGTGCTACTTCTTTTGATTCTCTCCCACAAACCCAGCCACAGTGCTCTTCCTCTGCCCCCCTGTACCTGCCAGGTCGCCTTCAGTGACTATGTCTGCTTTTTACCTTACTCTTTGTCTCCCAGAAGGACTTGGGAAGGAGCGACACAGGAAGATGCGTCTTTATCACTCGGGGAGATAGGGTTTCCGCCAGTATCTTAGTCCCTATAGAAGAGAAACATCAGGTGTAAATTAAACAAACACACTGAACTGAATTTAGTGTCCTGATTATTTTATCACCAGTGATATTATACCACCACCCACAGTAACCTGTAATGAACTCTCCTGTACCACTTGCCACATAACCCATAGAGCCACTGTTACTACAATCATACCGACACCTGCCCAATGTTCAGGCACAAGTGTCCAACTCTTCCACCTACAGCTAGTGCTCTACTCTAGTCCCTAAAGTCCAGTCACACCATGTACCCATTCACAACTCCCTACAGGTCCGTCAGAGTGCTCTCGCGCCCTGTGCTAATGCTCGCCTGTTGCCGGCTTTTGAACACCGCTGGACTTAGCTCCCCATAGCATGCACTCATTCATCAATTCATTGAGACCTACACCACACGCTTGTTCTCACAATTCAATGTAACTCTCTAACACTTACACTACTCCATCATTCACTACATCTCATTCTACACCGTCCCCTGAGCTCTCTCATAGCCAGGACTCCTACATCATTCCCTTCAGCTCCGCTGCAGCCAGTCAGCACTCATACACCATTCCAGACAGCCTGTGCTCCAGTACCATAACACCGACCCCTTCACCTTTCACCCAGTGCTCCCATGTTACCTTGATTTTTCTGTGTCACTCACCGGGTGCTATCACGTTGGGCGCCCAGAACTCCAGCATGGGCACTTTGTTGTAGATGAAGTCTCGCTGGCATTGCTCATCATCCCCGGCATGCAAAATCATGTCCACGATCTCGCTCATCCAGGTCGTGCCTAGGATAGAGGGACAAGTTATTTCACATCCACCCTTTGGTAGTCCCAGATTCTACCATTTGTTTACTATTTGACATTGTTTCTTGACCCCCTGGGAGCCAATCATTGGCATGGCATGGAGCATGATTGTCTTCTGCCTACTTTATATCTGCTTGACGGAAACACAAAGGTGATACAGTGGGCAAAAAAACGATGGAACTGGAATGTGGTCCTGACTAATTACCAGCGGATGAGATTAAATCAAGCATTCCACCCATCACCTTTTTGTTTTTCTCTCAATACAATGCCGTAAGTGCGATGTGTATGCCCAGACAAGGGCCCTGTACTCACTGAGCGATGGAAAACAAGTTGCATCTTACTGAGCAGTCCCAATAGGCTGAAACTACCTAGGTTTGCTAGTTTCTTGTTTGGAGGTAACCTGGCCTAGCAGTTCCAGCTCGACTGTCCCTGATTTACATGAGGAACGCTGTCTTCTGGAATGGCACAGTGAATAACATGGTGCAGTTTGGAATCAGAGAAGGATTGGGAATCCAAGAGCAATGCTTGAATTTACATCTAATCATTGAAAAGTACTCTGTTGCAAAAAGAGGACCCATATATCTTTCTTTTGAGGATCCTTTAATCGGGTAAACAGATCAAAGCTATGGGATATTTTGTTGCAGATGGGCATACACAATCCTCTAGTGAACTTAATACATACCCTACATAATGGGGTGATACAAAACAATGGCCCCATGACATATGAATGCAACAATGCTATGAACCAAATGATCATTCATTCCAAACAATAATTAAGAAATCCTTAGGGATCAAAACGTCGACTGAAATTGTGTGCAAACCCTTATCTATATTGCTGATAAGACAGGAACGTGCCGTGCTATTCTTGCTCTTAGATACACACTTTTGATCACAATTGTCACGTGTGTGTACCACTGATGAGAGAGCACCAAGCTTGTTTTTCTCTCACACCACTGCGCCCTTATACAATGCCAGGGGATTCCCATTGCGCGACGGCGAGCATGTGGTCTCGCTCTATGAAGACAACATGCTCCTTTACCTGAGGGAGGCCCACATGGGATTTCCATGGAGCATGGCTCTCTTGGAGGACCTTGGAAGGGCTTCAGGGGCTGCAGGAAGACATGCGCGTTCCCAGTCTCCTCGGAGTGGCAGTGTTAGACCTGTCAGCCCTAGGGTGGTCTTACCCCGTTTTTTTCTCTTTGCGCCTCATTTTTGCCACCATCGTTTTGTTGGACCTAGGTCTCTGGGCGCCTTACCACTGCCAAACAGTGCTGAGGTGCAGGTGCTCTCTCCTAACAAGATGGCTGCCACAGGCCCCTGCTACTGCGGAGTGGCCTTTGCACACACACCTACCAGTAGTCAGGATCAGGCTGGGACATAAGGTTACTGTATCCATGCCGTCCCGCCTCTGGGCCTCATAGACAGACATGATGGAAGTTTCTAGAACCTTCCAGCCCAGGGAGGAGTTATGTTTTGCCGCCTTTCAGAAGGGTCACCTGACCTAGGGGTATAAGAGGTTTGGAGGGAAACCTAGCTAGTCAGTTGGGGCACCACTGGACCTGGGGGAACCTCTGCCGGAGTACAGGCTGTTGGGCCTAGGGGGGAGACCTACACTACTGGTACTGACTGGGCTTAGGCACTGCTGTGCTAAGATAGATGAGGAACACCTTCCACCTGATGACCTTGCCCAGCGTGAGGGAACCCAGGGAACTACCTCCAGTGTGCCTGCTGGGCACCTACCTGCCTCTTGTGCCCACCAACTCAACCCCCTTTTCCCCCCAAGTTACCGCAACCAAGCAACTACAGCAGCTAAGTAACTGCAACCAAGATATTCCAACCACCTGCGCTGGGACTGAAGCGCTGAGGACCCTGTGAGCGCTGCTGTCACTGGAGGATCACCAGGTAAAGCGCTGTGCTTCTAAGCGCTGGGCCCCCATAGCCTGCGTCCTGCCACCAGCCCTGTGCGCTCCCCTAGCGCTGCAATCTCAAGAATCGGCTGCCCACGAGGCGCTGGCCCAAAGGAAACTAGCCGCGCTGTTGAGCGCTGTGCAGTGCGCTCCTGCTGTGTCCAAAAGTCACCGCCGCAGCCCCTGCGCCGTGAAGTGCGAAAGCGCTGTGTAAAGAACTCACCGCCGCGACCTCGGGATTGCTGGAGAAGAACCGGAGGCCTGTAATCACCGCCGCGACCCCCGCGCTGTCAGGAAGAGGCGCTGTGCCCAGGATCACCGCCGCAGCCCGGGCGCCGCGTAAAATTGAAGCAGCGGCTGGATCCAGGCTGCGCTAGGCCTGCCGCGTGAAGAAGGCGTCACCTGGCAACGAGGGCGCCGGCCGCGTCATCGGCCGCGCCCCCGTCAAGCCGCGCTGCGATTGGCTCCCGGGTCGAGAGGCCTACGGAGGCCCGGGGCCGTCGCCGGCTGCATCTGCGGGGCTCCGGGGGGGGGGGTCAAGGAGTGTCTTGCCGCCCTCTCCCCTTGAAGGGAGCCCCTCCATTTCCTCGTCGCCTTCGGCGCGCGGATCCGCCTCCCCCGGCCGAAGCCCCACGTGAGAAGAGGAGCGGGCTGTCTGGGGAGGAGGCGTCCGGCGCTACGGGTGCCGACCAGAGTGTACCGGGACAGTGTGGTGAGTCACGGAGGCCTAACTCCAGCGGCGCTTCCCCCTTACATTGCCCTGAGTGTCATCGTCGAGGGGCTGATGCCCCAGTGTACTGCCATCTATGATTAAACCCTCTGTGTTCGTGGGCAGGAGGCTGGGCCCTGTTTTAATGCTTAGGTCAGGGCTGCTCACTGAATGTTATTACTTGCCCTACATGGGGGAATGGCCTTAAAAGTGAATCCCCGCTTGCTAAATGTTCCTGCAATGAAATACCGACGCAAGGGAGGTTACCTGGTTGACAGGGATTAAGCCATGTCTCTCATGATAATCGCATACCTGCATTAAGTCTCTTATTGAGTGAAATGTTACCAATGTTGGGTGCATATCTACCTTAAGACCTTCATTGAATTGAATGTACCTAGATGTATTGAGCCTCTGTGTTCACCTGCTATGATTTAAATGTTCCCATGTTGAATGCCTACCTGCATTGAGGCACCCACTGTACTGAATGTGGTTGCGCCTAGGTTGACACAGGTTCCTCATCATCTACAGTGTTAAGTGCATACCTGCATCTAATTTCTTGCTAATTGAATGTACCTGAATGCATTGAAGCCTATGTTTTGACCTGCAGTCTATGACCTACAGTGTTACCTGCTTTTCCAGGAGGTTATTGCTACTGCCTTCTTACCGGCATAAAGTTTTACTGTTATGATGTGCTTGAATGAATTTACGCACTGGTTTTAGGAAGCTAAATAAATTGAATGTTGCCCTGAGATTATCTGCCTCATCTACTGCTGAGTTAAATTAGATAAAGAATCTTGTTTTTACATAACAGCCTGGTGTGGTGTCTCCTTATTGTGTGCGCATTACTGGGTCAGTGTGAGTGTGTGCTGCACAACTGCTTAACACATTGCCTTCGGGTGCCTTCCTGCCTCGCGCCAAGCTACCGTGTCGGAATCGGTGACCCCGGTTCTAACATTGGTGGCAGCGGTGGGATAAGGACTTGTGCTTGTGCAGAACCCTACAGGGATTCAGTGTGCGCCGCAATTGAACACCTATTTGTAAGCAAGCCTAACAATTCGCCCTTCACTGCCTGACTGTACAGACTCCTGTGTTAACCTGTTGCCTACGTCCTAGTAGTTTTTCCCTTAAGTTGTCTGGGGCCCCACCTGTCAGGATGGAGTTCGAGCTGGCCAACCTTGAAATGTATACGGTGGCGCAGCTGAGGGAGTTCTGTCGGGGGATGGGGGTGCCCGTCAAGCGAGGCGCCAAGAGAGAGGAGCTTCAGAAAGTCTTGAGGGCATGGGTATTGGCCCACCCGGGAGGGAGAGTGGTCGAGGAACAGGGGGAGCCGGACGCTCCAAGAGAGCTACACCTACTGCACATAGACATCAGTGAGAATGTGTTGCCAGGGAGACGTTCCAGGGCAGGCAGTAGTGTGTCAGCGAGCAGTGTGTCTGTGGAGGAGTAAGAGGACAGGAGGGAGGAGAGGCAATTGAGGCTAGAGCTTGCTAAGATGGGCAAGGAGCGAGAAGAGGCAAGGCTAGCCATGGAAGAGAGGAAGCTTTTGCATGAGCTTAGCCTGAAAGAATTAGAGCTCCGAGCATTGCAGATGGGGGCGCAGGGCAACTTGAATGGTGGCAGCGTACCCGCTGAGGCTCCACGAGAGCCTAAGTTTTACCTACCTAAGGAGGTGATGGCCAGTTTCAGTGTAGGGGATGACATTGATAAGTGGTTGGCGGCGTATGAGGTGTCTTTGGTGGCCCATGGGGTGCCTGAGAGTTACTGGGGGAGGCCTGTATAGGCACATACCTCCGGTGGCGAGGGACACACTCTTGACCTTGGACAAAGGGGATCAGACGAACTACCCTGTGATGAAGGAGGCCCTGCTTAAAAGTTTGGCCTCACTCCAGAAAAGTATCGCCAGAAATTCCGCAACAGCCACAAGCTTCCCACACAGAACTGGGTGGATTTTTTTGATTATGCCCGTAAGGCATTGGAGGGTTGGGTGCGTGGCAGCGAAGTGAGTGACTATGAAGGGCTGTACAATCTGTTTTTAAGGGAGCACCTTCTTGATAAATGTTTTCCAGAGCTGCGCCAACACCTGGTGGACCACAAGCTGACCGATCCTCGGGAACTTGCGGAGGAGGCGGATACCTGGGTTAGCACTCGGGTGTCCCACAAGGGATCCGGGGGAGACCCCCCGAAAGGTGGACAGGGTTTTCCCCAGAAGAGAGAGGGGGGAGATAAAAAGAAGGAGTTCTTTAAAGGCCCCCAAAATAGACCGCAAGGGAAGGGGGTAGGTTCCCCACCCCACTCTGGATTCCAGAAACCCACTTACCCTGACAAGAGTCAGCAGCCCAGAACTGTCCGGTGCTACGAGTGCGGGGAGGTTGGACACTACAAGGGGGATCCCCAGTGTCGCAAGAGAACCCCAGCCCCCACAGGAGGTAAGAGCCCCGGGGTGGCCAGTGTATCGCTTGGGGAGGAGTTGTCCCTAGGTAGGGGGGGTGAGTGGACAGGCTTGACCTTAGTTTCCCTGGGGGATAGAGAGATGATCCCACAGGTTCAGGTACCCTCGAACACTACCAAGTACCGGCAGAGGGTCCTGGTGAACGGGGAGGAGGTGGAGGCTCTGAGGGACACGGGTGCCAGCATGACGATGGTAAGGCGTCAGCTGGTGTCCCCAGAGCGGGTGATTCCTGAAGTATTCCACCCGGTTGTCATGGCTGATAACAGCCTGGGTCATTACCCCGTGGCCCAAATTCCCTTTGAGTGGGGAGGAGTCTCAGGCCTGTTGAGAGTTGCGGTGAGCCCTGCCATGCCAGTTGACTGTCTGCTCGGAAACGATTTGGAACATACTGCCTGGAAGGAGGTGGAGTTCAACGCCCACGCTGAGATGCTGGGATTACCAGGGTGGACTTGCGTGGTCACGCGGTCCATGGCTGCCCGGCAAGGAACTCAACCCGGGTTGGAGCCTGAAACAATGGCCCAGCCCACTGCTGGACAAGAGGACATCTCTGAGGATGCACCCGGCGAGATGGATGGGGAGCCCGCGGAGGTGACCCCGGAGTCCGCTGAGGTGGATGTTGTTCCCGTGGGGACTTGCCGACCCCTGCAGAGTGGCAGGTGGAAGGAGGGCCTACCCGGGAGGAATTCTGTCGGGCGCAAAGAGAGTGCCAAACGCTTGAAGGCATGCGGCAGCAGGCCGAAGCCCAAGCAACTGGTACAGAGACCGGTAACTACCATGTCTACTGGGAGGATGGTCTCCTCTACAGTGAGCCTAAGGCTCCAGTGCATGGGTCATCAAGGGCCTTAGTGGTCCCCCAATGCTACCGAGCCTTCCTGATGGAATTGGCACACGAGATACCACTGGCAGGACACCTGGGCCAGGACAAGACATTTGCTCGTTTGGTCCCACACTTTTACTGGCCCAGAATGCGAGTTGCCTCTGACACCTTTTGCAAGACCTGTACGACTTGCCAGGCGAGTGGCAAGACTGGGACTAAGTTGAAGGTCCCCTTAGAACCGCTCCCGGTTGTCGGTACCCCTTTTGAACGGGTAGGAATTGACATTGTCGGGCCAATGGACCCACCGACTTCTTCGGGACACAGGTTCATCTTGGTGTTGGTGGACCACGCCACCCGGTACCCGGAGGCCATCCCTCTGAGGACCATCACTGCACCTGCGGTGGCGCGGGCCTTGATGGGGATTTTTACCCGTGTGGGATTCCCCAAGGTCGTGGTGTCAGATAGGGGCACGAATTTCATGTCGGCCTACATGCAGGCTATGTGAAAGGAGTGCGGAGTGACCTACAGGTTCTCCACTCCTTACCACCCCCAGACTAACGGGCTCGTGGAGCGCTTCAATAAGACCCTGAAGGGGATGATCCGGAGCCTACCCGAGGACTTGAGAAGGAAGTGGGACGTCCTCTTACCCTGTCTGCTCTTCTCCTACCGAGAGGTGCCGCAGAAGGGGGTCGGTTTCAGCCCCTTTGAGCTGCTCTATGGACACCCCGTTAGAGGGCCCCTCAGTCTTGTGAAGGAGGGGTGGGAGAAGTCTTCCCAGAAGCTTCCCCGTGATGTGGTCAGCTACATGCTGGCATTCCGCAGCCAGATGGCCAAGCTGTGGAAGGAAGCCTCAGACAATCTGGAGGCTAGTCAAGCCATCATGAAGGAGTGGTACGACCGGAATGCTCGGACGGTGGAGTTGGATGCTGGACAGAAGGTGTGGGTCACGGAGCCCGGAGAGCTTAGCGCCCTCCAGGACCGGTGGACTGGACCGTATGAAATTTTGGAGAGAAGAGGCCAGACCACTTATGTAGTAGACCTCAAGACCCCCCGACAACCCCACAGGGTGTTCCACATCAACCACCTTAAGCCACACCAGGAGCGGTCAGAACTTACCCTCCTGATGGTGACGGATGGGAGTGAAGAGGAGGAGAGCGAGCCTCTTCCGGACCTTCTGGCGGCCCAAGAGAAGGATGGATCGGTGGAGGGAGTGGTCCTCTCCCCATCCTTGACCCTTGAGCAACAGAGGGACTGCCGCCAGGTATTGGAGCAGTACTCCTCGTTGTTCTCCCTCACTCCTGGGATCACGCACCTGTGTACCCATGATGTGGACACAGGGGACAGCCCACCAGTAAAAACCAAGTCTTACCGGCTGTCGGACAAAGTCAAGACCAGTATCCAGGGTGAGGTGGCCAAAATGCTGGAGCTGGGGGTGATTGAGCCTTCCAGCAGCCCCTGGGCTAGTCCGGTGGTGTTGGTGCCGAAAGCGGCCCCACCGGGCACCACACCAGAGCTTTGGTTCTGTGTGGACTACCGTGGTCTGAATTCCGTGACCAAGACTGATGCTCACCCGATCCCTCGGGCGGATGAGCTCATTGACCGACTGGGAGCAGCTCGGTACTTAAGCACAATCGACCTGACGTCAGGATATTGGCAGATTGCCATGGCGGACGGAGCGAAGGAGATAACTGCGTTCTCCACCCCCGAGGGCCACTTTCAATTTCGGGTGATGCCCTTCGGGCTGAAAAATGCTCCGGCCACTTTCCAGCGGTTGGTTAACCAGGTACTGTCTGGCCTAGAGGCCTTCTCTGCTGCCTACCTGGATGACGTAGGCAGCAGCTGGGAGGACCATCTGGAGCATCTCCAGGAGGTGCTGCAGACCCTACAGCGGGCTGGCCTAACCATTAAGGCCAGCAAGTGCCAGATTGGACAGGGATCTGTCGTCTACCTGGGGCACCTGGTGGGCGGGGGTAAGGTGCAACCCCTCCAGGCCAAAATCGAGACCATCTTGGCCTGGGAGCCCCCCAAAACCCAAACGGAGGTCCGGGCTTTCCTTGGCCTCACGGGTTACTACCGCCGGGTTTGTCAAGGGCTATGGGACCATCGTGGCCCCCCTGACTGAACTGACATCCAAGAAGCAACCACGTAAAGTCATCTGGACGGCTGCCTGTCAAGAAGCTTTTGACACCCTCAAGCACGCGATGTGCACCGCTCCGGTGCTTAGGACTCCGGACTTTGGCAAAGAATTCATCGTGCAGACAGACGCCTCTGAGCATGGCATTGGAGCTGTGCTCTCTCAACTGAATGATGACGGCCAAGATCAGCCAGTGGCCTTTATTTTTCGAAGGCTACTCCCCCGGGAACAGCGGTGGAGTACTATAGAGCGAGAAGCCTTCGCCGTGGTTTGGGCTTTGAAGAAGCTGAGGCCGTACCTCTTTGGCTCTCACTTCCTTATTCAGACCGACCACCGACCCCTTCGCTGGCTCATGCAGATGAGAGGCGAAAACCCCAAATTGTTGAGGTGGTCCATTTCCCTCCAGGGGATGGACTTTCGGGTGGAACATCGACCCGGAGTAGACCACGCCAACGCTGACGGTCTCTCCCGGTTTTTCCGCCTTAGCGATGAGAACTCCCTAGAGGTTGGGTGTGTTAGACCTGTCAGCCCTAGGGTGGTCTTACCCCGTTTTTTTCTCTTTGCGCCTCATTTTTGCCACCATCGTTTTGTTGGACCTAGGTCTCTGGGCGCCTTACCACTGCCAAACAGTGCTGAGGTGCAGGTGCTCTCTCCTAACAAGATGGCTGCCACAGGCCCCTGCTACTGCGGAGTGGCCTTTGCACACACACCTACCAGTAGTCAGGATCAGGCTGGGACATAAGGTTACTGTATCCATGCCGTCCCGCCTCTGGGCCTCATAGACAGACATGATGGAAGTTTCTAGAACCTTCCAGCCCAGGGAGGAGTTATGTTTTGCCGCCTTTCAGAAGGGTCACCTGACCTAGGGGTATAAGAGGTTTGGAGGGAAACCTAGCTAGTCAGTTGGGGCACCACTGGACCTGGGGGAACCTCTGCCGGAGTACAGGCTGTTGGGCCTAGGGGGGAGACCTACACTACTGGTACTGACTGGGCTTAGGCACTGCTGTGCTAAGATAGATGAGGAACACCTTCCACCTGCTGACCTTGCCCAGCGTGAGGGAACCCAGGGAACTACCTCCAGTGTGCCTGCTGGGCACCTACCTGCCTCTTGTGCCCACCAACTCAACCCCCTTTTCCCCCCAAGTTACCGCAACCAAGCAACTACAGCAGCTAAGTAACTGCAACCAAGATATTCCAACCACCTGCGCTGGGACTGAAGCACTGAGGACCCTGTGAGCGCTGCTGTCACTGGAGGATCACCAGGTAAAGCGCTGTGCTTCTAAGCGCTGGGCCCCCATAGCCTGCGTCCTGCCACCAGCCCTGTGCGCTCCCCTACCGCTGCACTCTCAAGAATCGGCTGCCCACGAGGCGCTGGCCCAAAGGAAACTAGCCGTGCTGTTGAGCGCTGTGCAGTGCGCTCCTGCTGTGTCCAGAAGTCACCGCCGCAGCCCCTGCGCCGTGAAGTGCGAAAGCCGTGTAAAGAACTCACCGCCGCGACCTCGGGATTGCTGGAGAAGAAGCGGAGGCCTGTAATCACCGCCGCGACCCCTGCCCTGTCAGGAAGAGGCGCTGTGCCCAGGATCACCGCCGCAGCCCGGGCGCCGCGTAAAATTGAAGCCGCGGCTGGATCCAGGCCGCGCTAGGCCTGCCGCGTGAAGAAGGCGTCACCTGGCAACGAGGGCGCCGGCCGCGTCGTCGGCCGCGCCCCCCTCAAGCCGCGCTGCGATTGGCTCCCGGGTCGAGAGGCCTACGGAGGCCCGGGGCCGTCGCCGGCTGCATCTGCGGGGCTCCGGGGGGGGGGGTCAAGGAGTGTCTTGCCGCCCTCTCCCCTTGAAGGGAGCCCCTCCATTTCCTCGTCGCCTTCTGCGCGCCGATCCGTCTCCCCCGGCCGAAGCCCCACGTGAGAAGAGGAGCGAGCTGTCCGGGGAGGAGGCGTCCGGCGCTACGGGTGCCGACCAGAGTGTACCGGGACAGTGTGGTGAGTCACGGAGGCCTAACTCCAGCGGCGCTTCCCCCTTACATTGCCCTGAGTGTCATCGTCGAGGGGCTGATGCCCCAGTGTACTGCCATCTATGATTAAACCCTCTGTGTTCGTGGGCAGGAGGCTGGGCCCTGTTTTAATGCTTAGGTCAGGCCTGCTCACTGAATGTTATTACTTGCCCTACACGGGGGAATGGCCTTAAAAGTGAAGCCCCGCTTGCTAAATGTTCCTGCAATGAAATACCGACGCAAGGGAGGTTACCTGGTTGACAGGGATTAAGCCATGTCTCTCATGATAATCGCATACCTGCATTAAGTCTCTTATTGAGTGAAATGTTACCAATGTTGGGTGCATATCTACCTTAAGACCTTCATTGAATTGAATGTACCTAGATGTATTGAGCCTCTGTGTTCACCTGCTATGATTTAAATGTTCCCATGTTGAATTCCTACCTGCATTGAGGCACCCACTGTACTGAATGTGGTTGCGCCTAGGTTGACACAGGTTCCTCATCATCTACAGTGTTAAGTGCATACCTGCATCTAATTTCTTGCTAATTGAATGTACCTGAATGCATTGAAGCCTATGTTTTGACCTGCAGTCTATGACCTACAGTGTAACCTGCTTTTCCAGGAGGTTATTGCTACTGCCTTCTTAAAGGCATAAAGTTTTACTGTTATGATGTGCTTGAATGAATTTACGCACTGGTTTTAGGAAGCTAAATGAATTGAATGTTGCCCTGAGATTATCTGCCTCATCTACTGCTGAGTTAAATTAGATAAAGAATCTTGTTTTTACATAACAGCCTGGTGTGGTGTCTCCTTATTGTGTGCGCATTACTGGGTCAGTGTGAGTGTGTGCTGCACAACTGCTTAACACATTGCCTTCGGGTGCCTTCCTGCCTCGCGCCAATCTACCGTGTCGGAATCGGTGACCCCGGTTCTAACAGGCAGGACCTGTGCTGGACTTTGGGATTCCATGGGAATCCAGAGTCTTTAAGTACCTGGGAGTTAAGGAATACCATTCAGACACGGATGCTAGGGAGGGCAAACTGGGGTGTGCCATGCGTAGTTAGAGAGGGGTAATGTTGCCTTCTAGAAAGCATTTCAACTCCCTATTATGGCCAGAATTGCACTGGCAAAAATTATTATATTTCCCAGAGTCCTATACTACTTTGCTAATCTCTGGATTTGGATACCGAAGCCATGGTTCAGATCCTTGGACGCACTACTGTGGGATTTGATCTAGGACGGGGGCGCAACCAAGTGGCTTTGCATAGGGCAGCCTAGAGGTCCCTGATCATGAACTGTACTACAATGCGGCACAGCTGCAGTGGCTTGCTCGATGGATGGCAGGTCTGGATTTTGCTGACCTGGGGGAGTTCCGTGCCAGCTATGATTTGGGGTGTATAACTGGCTCCTGTTCGGAAACCGAAGCTTCTTGCTATTGCCCTCAGATGTTGGAGGGGGCACTCTGCCGAAAGGGGTGTGCCCCTCTTTATGCTCCTGCGCCACCTCTAGTGGGTTTGCTGGGAGCAAGAGTGGGTGTTGCACTGCCTGCCGAATGAGGCACTAGACAGCTAAGGAGAGAGTGATGTGCTATTCCAAGGTATCCTTCCGGAGCATGTAGTCATTGTCTGTGGAAAGCTCTTTGCCTGTTGTCCAATTCTTAGTCTATGGGGCACCGGAGCTAGCGGTCTGCCAATTTATGGGGACTTTAGGCCTGGAGTCTCCTAGAGTTGTCTAATGTCCTAGAGTTACAAAACAATGATTAACATGACCTGTGATGCCCTCCCGACTTTCCGTGCTTGATGGGAGGCTATGCTAGGCAGATAGTTCCATGGGAAGGAAAGGGGGCAGACCCTAGAAAGCACATACACCATCTCACAAAATACACAATTTAAATTCATGCAGCTTAATTATTTGCCCCTATATCACATCACATAGGCTGAACACTATGCTACACATGGCAGACTCGTGCTTCCCTAGATGTGCTCTTGTAGATACATATTGTGTCCATATGGTCTGAAACTGCCGTCATAGCTTGCTTTTGGCTCCAGGTAACTACGGAGCTGGAGAGAACTCTGGATAGGCAATCATTACCCACCATGGAGGTCTGTTTGCTTGGCCTCTGGCGGAAGAGCTGAAAAGAAGGCCGGCAATAGGTTTCCAGACTTAGACCTGGGTGTGGCCCGCAGGGACATTGCACTGCATTGGAAATTCCCAGATGGCCCACTGCACAGTGGGTGGAAGAAGAGGTTGAAAGCTGGGTGCTGGCTGAAGGAGCAGTGCTGTGTGCAGAGGAGTAGAGAGGCCTTTGCACGAAAACCTTGGTGGAGCAATGGATAGGCGTAGTGGCCAGCTTTTCTGATTCTGATGTGCAGTAACCCAACAAGCCACTAATTTCTTGGTTACTCCATAGTGGTCAGCCTCTACCAGAGCCAGTTGGTACTGGGTCTGTCCTACAAGCCCCTAGCTTTTGAACCCTCATCACCCTGAATATTAGATGGTCATGCAAATGGAACTGGGAATTTACTTATAATTTAATGCGCAAATTGTTATGTTTGATTTTCAACTGTTTAGATTTTACGCCAAGGGTTACCCTACACATGCCATGTGCTTATATGTTTCCTCTTGAACTTGCGGGAGTTAGAACTGTGCAGGTAAGTAGTAATTTAGCCTATTACAGGAGTA
Organism: Calotriton arnoldi; assembly: GCA_963921515.1. Classification (NCBI taxonomy): domain Eukaryota; kingdom Metazoa; phylum Chordata; class Amphibia; order Caudata; family Salamandridae; genus Calotriton; species Calotriton arnoldi. The sequence continues at coordinate 794,083 of CAWUFW010006869.1, forward strand.
GTATGCCTATATGAGATGATTGATCCCGTATCTGCATTGACAAAAGCAATGTTCTTAAAGTTGTAAAAAGCCAATAAATAAACATAAAGAACGTTTTAAAAACAGTCTGTGATCTGAAAGATTCTCTGTGTAACACGTTTATCAGCTGTAACAAAATGAATACATATTAATGTTGATCTTTCCCTCCTGACAGTATACATTCACTTCCCACTACCAGGAATACCTTGATGCTAACCATGACTCGAAGGCACATGTAGCACCAATCAGCAAGTACCCCAAGGACAAATACCAGAGAGAATGCGCGATTCATGTCATGAAACCTACATCGACAACGCAGCACTACCCCCACCCACACCCCAGCGGAGTCTGCAACGGCACATCACCATCAATACCAGCAACATCTAAAGCACATTTCCACTTCCTTTCATTAGCAGCTCACGACACTTATACCAATGTCTTCTGAGCAGCAACTAGCAGAGACCACAGCATTCTTTGCATCCCTAAGACTAACCGAATGCTGTTGGGCAATGCTTTTCTGCCCCTTCCTTACTAATAACTAAAGGAGGGTAAAAAAAACAGGTTCTTTTCTAATCGCAACTAGCTTATCAAGCACTTGCTGCCTGCAATCCTCACCTATCAATATTCTCCAATCCCACAAGAGATACTGTCTGATTATAGTCATGGCCAGGTCCCCATACATAGAGTGCTTGATTATAGTCATCAAATAATTTACATAAAGGCTGAGGCAGCAATTATCGCACTTATCACCAAAGTAGGCATACATTTAAGCAAAAATTAAAAAAGGTGCACAGGTCTGGAAGATCAGCCACTTTAACCTCCCCTACAGGATAAAGTCCATAATGACATTTATAACATGGGAGACCCAGCACTCAAATTATCACACAATTACATCAGACACATGAACATAAACTATACAATAGATTTCAGATTAATTTAGGCGAAAACACACAATGCAAAGACTCATCTGATTAATTTAAAAATTATTTTCTTTATTCATGATCTTCTTTAAAAGCTTCTTTTCACTGTAGCCATACCCAACACGTTTAGTTCCCCCCTGGGACATTTTCAGGGCTACAAAACACATACAATATATACAAATATAAAAACCATCATATAATAAAAAACGTATAGTCATGTTCACGTCCCTGAAGCGATGGTGTGTAATTATAGTAATTTGCAAGGCTCCACAGATGTACTGTGTGATGATGGTTTTGTACTGTCCCACGGAGATAGAGTATGATGATATTTATGATGAAGAAGCCAACCAGATAGTATTATTCTGGGGGCTTAGTGAACCAGTTCATCCAGTCGATGGATCTGTGTTGAACTAACACTCACATGTTCGAATCCTGGTGGGACCACTCACCTTTTCATCCTTCCAAGGTGGATCAAATGAGTAGCCTTGAGTTGGATAACAATAAGCATTGGCCATAAAGCACTAAGATCCCCCCAGGAGTGAATGCACATTCTATACATAAACATGTGCTGGCGTGTTGATAGTGGTATTCAAGACCCGACAGCCGCTAGACTGGACCTATCCCATTGATCTAATAATCCCACTTCAAATGCAGCATTAGCCTGACTTAAACATTGTTTATCCAGGAAGGTCTACAGTTCCTTAAACATCTAAATATCTGAGTCTCATTCTCTTTTCTAGCCACCACCTAATGAACTTCTCTCCTTAAGGAAGGCAAAACTGATTTATAATTGCAACAAACTCCCAATGCTGATGACCCTTTTGGTTTATTACATTGGAGAAAAAGGTTCAGGTGCTGGGATATCTGTGTTATTTTTGTCATCAGAATTCCAGATTGCAATGGGCTTCTCCTTCTCATGTTGTTCTCTCTCTCTGAGTATTTCTTCTACCCACTCTTGATGCTCTTTGCTAGCTAGCTAGAATCACCCTCTATAAATATCCATACATACATACGTAAACCTTGTTTTAAACGTTTGCTGTGTTTGGGAGCACAAACTTTACAATTGAATAAATGAATGAATGGAACCAATTATAAAGAGCTTCAGAAAGAAGATTCCTGGTGCTTGTAAAGGTGGCGACAGGTTGCGGATTCCAGTGAGGAAGAAAAGAAGAATAAAATCCACAATACTATAGGATTATCAGCTCAAACACTCAAACAGTAGAGTTACATGCGTTGGTAAATAGGCGAGTCGTCCTTCTTCTTCAATATGTTTAAACTTGGTTCGTAAAGGGCGAGCACCAAAGAATTCCATACCATCAAACTTACAACTGTGATTGAGAGGCCTCGCATTCTGATCTTTTTAAATTTTGGTATTTTGACCAAGAATGCATGTTTAGATCTTAAAGCGCGAGATGGATGATAGCAATCAAACATAGATGTCAGGTAGGAGCCTGGACCTGATTTGTATAATGCATAATGACAAAGGCACAGGTCTTTAAATAGGCATCTTTCCGCAACTGGCAACCTGTGAAGTTTGAGTAGCTGAGTTGAGATAGCGGAGCATCTCCTTAGTCCTAACATCACGCGTGCTGCTGGATTCTAGAGTCATTGTAATCTTTGACTGAGGTATTTTGTTGAACTGACCAACAAATAATTGCAATAATCAATTCTAGACGGAACGAGTTTGCATCATTTCTTCCTCGAGGTACTTGGGATAAAAGGGAGGAATTTTTCTGATGATCCTCAGAAAAGGAAAACCAATAGTATAAATTAATTTAATGTGTTTTACAAACAACAGGTTGGTATCAATGATGACTCCTAAATTTCTCGCCTGAGAAGAGGGAGAGGGCAGAGTTTCAGCTGTCTCAGGCCACTAGTTTCTTGCCCACGATGCAGGTTATCCACACACAACAACAGAGAGTTCATATTCGTCTAGGTGGATACTTCATTAAGACACTGTCTGAGATTTTGTGCTGCCTCCTTCGATTTCCCTCCAAATGTACAATCAATTGTGAATCGTTGGCACATGTATGGAACGAAAAGCCAAAGGAATCAATAAGGTTGGCAACAGGAGAGCATAGAGACTGAACATGGTGGGGCTAAATAAGGATCCCTGGGGTACTCCGGTGGAGGACATCCTGCCTGCAGATTTAAAATTAGGTATGGCAATTGTTTGAGTCTGGTCCTAGAGAAAGAAGCTAACCAATCATGGACTCTGCCTGATATCCTGGCTGAAGTTAGCACTTGTTAAAGGGTGAATTGGAAAATTGTGTTGAAGATGCCCGACATGGCTACCTACCCCTCTCCATCCAGTATGAATCTGATATCATTAGACATCTTGGCCAGTATGTTTCAGTATATAGGGCTTTATAGAAGCTAGATTGGGTTGTATGAAAGGGACAATGAGATTCTAAGAAATGAGCCAGCTGTTTGTTGACTAGTCAGTTTGGCGAATAGAGAGAGAAATGCTATTTGCCGATAGTTGGACATCTCATTAGGACTTAATGAGGGTTTCTTCAATAGCAGAGCAGGTCCCTGGGCCAGCTCCACCGCTGCCCCTTCCAGCTTGTGCTCCCCGCTGGAGCCCCAGTGCACTGCAAGTGCCAGGAACCGTGCGGTTTCTCGCATGTAACCAGTAATTGTAACCAACTCTAATCTCACTGTTTGCTTCCCTCTAACATCACATTCTCTCCGTTTTTTCTCCTGTTAATCACTGCTTTTTCCCACTTTTCCCTCTGCTAAACATCGTTTCTCTCCTGCTAATCATCACTTTTTTCCACTTTTCCCTCCACTAACCATTATTTCTCTCCTGCTAATTATTGTTTTTTTTCTACTTTCCCCCTCTAACCACGGTTTCTCTCCTGCTAATCTTCGCTTTTTTCCACTTTTCCCTCATCTAACCATCACGTCTCCCCTGCTAATCATCGTTTTTTTGCACTTTCCCCTCCGCTAACCATTGTTTCTCTCCTGCTAATCATCGCTTTTGTCTATGTATCCCTCCTATAATCAGTGTCTTTTCTGCTAATCATCACTTTTTTCCAATTTTCCCTCCTCTATTCATTGTTGTCTCTCCTGTTAATCATTGCTTTCTTCCACTTTTCCTTACCGTGAACCATCGTTTTTCTCTCCTATAACTGGTATTTCTTCACCCATTCAGTGGTATCCTTGTGGTTGCAATCTTTACTTTTACGCTCCCGCCCATTTGTTTCCCACCCTAACGCTACTTCTCCTTCCCGCTTCCTGCCTTCTGTTAACCCCACCCAGTGTCCCTCCCTCTCCCAGGGCCTACTTAATGGAGGCCGCAGCACGACGCATGCAGGGGGCACGCACAGCAGGCAAGCCACAGGCACGTCAAAGGCTCTCCAAAGGAAAGCCCATCTGTGCCCGTCCGCACCTGGACCGCGCCTAGTGCCAGGAACCCTCGTCATTACCTGGTTCACCGAAGACCTCCAGGCCTCCAAACGAACATGCCGAAAACTGGAGAAGATCTGGCTCCACGAACGGACAGCGGACAGCTACGCCGCCCACAAGAGCGCCACCCGCAGTCACCATCACCTCATCAGATCCGCCAAAAGGGCCTCACTCAAAGACCGCCTAGACAACAACGCACACAACAGCAAAGAGCTCTTCAACATCGTGAAGGAACTCTCCAACCCCAGCTCCAACACCAACGACATCCAGCCGTCGCGAGACCTGTGCGACTCACTGGCCACCTTCTTCCACCGCAAAATCGCCGACATCCACGACAGCTTCAACACCACGACCGCCCCGGCACCCACCGAGACCACTGCCCCCACAACCACCAACCGCCTGCTCTCCTGGACCAACATCAACGACGAGGACACCAGCGAGATCATGAACACCATCCACTCCGGTTCACCGCTAGACCCGTGCCCTCACCACATCTTCAACAAAGCCAGTACAGCCATCGCGCCCATCTCCGGAAAATAATCAACATCTCCTTCGAGACAGCAACCTTCCCGAAAGCTGGAAGCACGCCGAGATCACCGCCTTACTCAAGAAACCCAAGGCAGACCCCAAGGACCTCAAGAACTTCCGACCCATCTCTCTGCTCCCGTTCCCCACGAAGGTCACCGAGAAAATCGTCAACAAACAACTGACCCGCTACCTCGAGGAGAACAACATCCTGGACCCTTCCCAGTCCGGCTTCCGCAGCAACCACAGCACCGAAACTGCACTCATCGCCGCCACCGATGACATCAGGACCCTGCTAAACAACGGAGAAACAGCAGCCCTCATCCTCCTGGACCTATCAGCCGCCTTCGACACGGTCTGCCACCACACACTACGAACACGCCTTCACGATGCCGGGATCCAAGAGAAGGCCCTGGACTGGACCACATCCTTCCTTTCCGGCAGAACTTAAAGCGTCCGCCTTGCCCCCTTCCGATTCCATGCCACCAAGATCATCTGCGGCGTACCCCAAGGCTCCTCCCTCAGCCCAACGCTGTTCAACATCTACATGGCACCCCTCGCCCATGTCGCCCGACAGCACAAACTCAACATCATCTCCTACGCCGACGACACCCAGCTGATCCTCTCCCTCACCAAAGACCCTCACACCGCCAAAGCCGACCTCCACGAAGGAATGAAGGCCGTCGCCGAATGGATGAGGACCAGCCGCCTGAAGCTGAACTCGGACAAGACGGAGGTCCTCATCCTTGGTTCCAACCCTTCAGCCTGGGACGACTCCTGGTGGCCAACATCACTGGGAACAGCCCCGCCACCCACCGACCACGTACGCAACCTAGGGGTCATCCTCGACCCCACCCTCTCCATGACTAAGCAGGTCAATGCCGTTTCCTCATCCTGCTTCAACATCCTCCGAATGCTCCGCAGGATCTTCAAGTGGATCCCCACCGAAACAAGAAAAACAGTCACCCAGGCCCTCGTCACCAGCAGGCTGGACTACGGAAACGCCCTCTACGCAGGAACGATGGCTAAGCTCCTGAGACGGCTGCAACGCATCCAGAACGCCTCTGCACGTCTTATCCTCGACATCCCCCGACGCAGCCACATCACACCCCACCTGAGAGACCTGCACTGGCTCCCTGTCAACAAGAGGATAACCTTCAAGCTCCTCACCCAAGCACACAAAGCACTCCACAACTCCGGACCAGCCTACCTCAACAGACGACTCAGCTTCTACACCCCCACCCGCCAGCTCCGCTCGACCAGCCTCGCCCTCGCCACAGTCCCCCGCATCCGGAAAACGACCGCCGGCGGCAGATCCTTCTCCCACCTCGCCGCCAAGACCTGGAACACACTCCCCACCAACCTCCGACAGACCCAAGACCTACTGGCCTTCAGAAGACTCCTCAAGACCTGGCTCTTCGATCAGTAGCAGCACCACCCCCCTCTTCCCCCAGCGCCTTGAGACCCTCGCGGGTATGTAGTGCGCTTTATAAGTGACCTGATTGATTGATTGATTGATTGATTGCCTACACTGCCACTTGACCAGTAACACCGACGAAACCAACAATGCCGGAGACACCACATACAAGACTGTATCTACAAAACAATCAAGACCTCCACAGCCGATCCCCAGTGCATCCAACTCAAAGTACGATCATTCGGTAAACACACCTCGGAGATCTGGGACACAATCTCGTCCCTCATCCTAGATATCATCTTCCTACTGAAACCTGGATAAACCCCGCCTCCGCACCAGACGTCGCCATCTATCTCCCCCGAAAGCCATAAAATAACACACTGGGACTGAACCAACAAACATGGAGGGAGAATTGCCATCATCTACAAGAACACCTTCCACTGCATGACCAACTCGGACGACTCAACCCCAATAATGGAGCATCTAAACTTCCAACTTCACACAGATGGAAAAAACGCCATCAGAGGCACCCTCGCCTATAGACAACCAGGACCACGCCCCAGCTTCTGCAACACCATCCATGACCTCACTGCCCTGATCGCCATCAACTCCAAATATTACATATTCCAAGGAGACCTTAACTTCCATCTCGGCGACAACACCACAGCTGACTTCCTGGAAAGTATGAGCAACACTGGACTCAAGCAAATTGTCACCAACCCCACCCACAAAACAGGACAAACACTCAACCTCATATTCACGTCCAGCAACAGAGTCAAATACAGCCACGTCTCACAACTAACCTGGACCAACCACTACAGCGTCTACTTCACCATCTCAGGACCTAACATCACCAGCACCACACCTCCCACTTCCACACACAGAAACTAGAAAAAGATATCTGAAGACCAGTGGTATAACGCTCTCAACTCCCACCTCCCAGACACAACATCTCACCCAGAAGAAGCTGCAAAGTACTTTTCTCATTGGATCACGAACAAGGATTACACCATTGTCCCCACCAAACCAGCCAAACACCAAAGATCAGCCAAAAGAACTAGCTGGTTCACCACGGAACTAATTTCCACTAAACGCATCTGCCCGCAATTAAAAAGGAAGTGGCGCACCAGCAAAGAGACAGGAGACCATGCCATCTTCAAGATAGTACTCAATCAGTACCACCACCTCCTTAAAGAGACAAAGAAGAATGCCCTACCAGACCACATGGAAGCCAGCACAGACCGCAGCAAAGAGCTCTTTGCCATCATGAAGGAATTCTCCAACCCCAGTCTCCGAGAATGACATGACCCCTCCCAAGAACCGTGTGACTCCCTGGTAGACTTCTTCCACAACAAGATCTCAGCCATCTACGAAATCTTCAAACCCCAAACCCCGCAGACAACAGCATCAGCCTGCTCACACCCACAAACACAAACCCCGAACAACTGCTCACAACTCAAGCCACAATCTCCATCATGCACTCCATGCACTCAGGAGCACCCATGGATCCTTGCCCACACCATCTTCAACCTCAGGAACAAGACGACTGGCTACAAACTCAAAGTCCTCAATGCATCCATTACCTCTGCCTGGAAACACACTGAAGTGAGGTCCCTCCTGAAGAAACCATCTGCCAACCCAGCAGAACTGAAGAACTACCAGTCAATCTCCCTACTCCCCTTTCCTGCAAAAATCCTCGAGAAGACAATCAACCAGCAACTCTCCAAACACCTGGAAGAAAACAACCTCCTGGACTGCTCTCAATCCAGATTCCGAGCCAACCACAGCACAGAGAGAGCCCTGATCGCAGCCACCAATGACATCAGAACCCTCCTTGACCATGGCAAAACAGCAGTTCCCATTCTCCCGGATGTCTTTCAAGAGCATCTCGTATCACATCTTGATCAACATACTACACCACATCGGAATCCAGGGAGATGCCCTCAGATGGATCGCATCATACCTCACCAGAAGAACCCAGGAAATCAGTCTCCCCCCCCCTTTTTCCTCGGAACCTAAGAAGATCATCTGAGGCGTTCCCCAAGGTTTGTCCCTCAGACCCACCCTTTTCAACATGTACATGACCCCCCTGGCAGACACAGTCAGATCGCACGGACTCAACATCATCTCCTTGGCTGACGACACACAGCTTGTCCTCTCGCTGTCAGAGGATGCCTCCACCACCAGAGACAACTTCCACAGGTGTATGATAAACGTCACCGACTGGATGAAGGACAACTGTCTCAAGCTCAGCTCAGGCAAGACGGAAGTCCTCATCTTTGGGAACAACTCGCCATGGAACGACACATGATGGCCGGCGTAACTCGGTCCACAATCCACCCTGACAGACCACGCCTGCAACCTCGGAATCCTCTTGGACAGAAAACTATCTATGAACAAACAGGTAAACGCAGTCTCCTCCATTTGCTTTCACACCCTATGCTTGATATGCAAGATGTTCCGATGGCTCCCAGTCAACACCAAAAGGATCATCACACAGGCCCTAGTCACTAGCAGGCTAGACTACAAGAACACACTATATGTAGGAATCCCTGCACGTCTCATGAAGCTACTACAAACCATATAAAACTCAGCAGTAAGTCTCATCTTCGACCTCCCCAGGCACACCCACATCACACCGCACCTCAGGACGCTACACTGGCTCCCAATCAAGAAGAGATGCCAGTTCAAAATGCTGATCCACGCATACAAGGCCCTGCACAACAAAGAACCGGCATACATCAACAAACGTATGGCCTTCCACCAGCCGGCCAGACACATACGGTCGGCCTCCCTCTTCCTCGCGGACACCCCCAGATCTGCCAGAGCAAAAGCGGAGGACGCTCCTTCTCACACCTGGCAGCCAAAGCTTGGAACAACCTTCAGGACGACATAATCAATCCAGGCATTCAGGAAGGAGCATAAGACATGGCTGCTCGAATAACAAAGCACAACCAAGCAGGTGGCCACTCCAGGCCCTTAAGACCCACACAGTATATAAATACTTGATTGATTGATTGAGAAATAATAACAGATTTCCAGGTTTTGGGAATAATTCCAGATATTAATGAGGAGTTACAAAGAACAATCAATGGCTGTGGGCAACTTTCTTCAGCTGCTGTACTGAGCACACATCCAAAGGGGGGAGGAGGTTATGGAACTCATAGTATTAAAAACCTGCTCTGCTGAGACTGGTTCAAATGTAGAGAATATAGCCCGAGTGGTCGTGTTTAACAAGGTGGAGTGTTGTTAGTTACCTGTCAATATTTTTCAACTAGATTGCCAATTTTTACATGGATTAATTCTGACAGCTTATCACACAGTTCTTGAGATGGAATAGCTATGTTGCTTTCTACTGGGGGAAAAGCCATATTGTTATACAGCAAAAACACCTCCCTGGTAGGGCTTTTTGACCAGGCTTTTTTTTACCTGTTTCTCTGCTGGATAGTAGCTTTTCCTTCAACTTCTATCCAAAGTTTTGCACTTATATTTCAACACATTCAGATCTTTGTTAAACCAGGGTGCCCAGGGCTAACTTCTTTTTGATTTAATTTGTCTAGGAGGAATGATCTTATCCAAAGAGGATAAGAACCAGGAGGTTATTTGGCCAGAGTTTGCTTTGGGATCCTTATCTGAGAGGTATGGGTACATGGCATCTAGCGTTGAAGACCACACTTCTGGATTCAGAAGAACGTAGGGTCGAGGTAACAGTTCTGCCTTTGTAAAGGTATGATCCACACTGTCTGGAAAGAGGGTATTAAAACGTATAAGTGAATGATCCATCCATGGTAGCTGAATGGTGTCAGTAAAAATATTAAGAGGAGAGGAAGTAAGAACTAAGTCAAGCAAATGGCCAGCCTTGTGAGTACGGCCCCCTAAGTTCGTAGCATCCCTAAAATTATTAAAAGTTTGGGCTTCTCAATCAGAACTATCTTCCGTGTGGATATTGAAATCACCTGGCATTACCAAGTTGTTGGTGATAAGAAGGCAAGAAAGCATTGTTTCACTAAAAGAGAGCATAAAGTTAGCAGCAGGACCAGGTGGTATGTAGATTAGAATACATTTGAACAATGAAAGAGGGGAAACCTTAATCATAAGTCTAAATATATAGTCCCAGTGATCGGGGGATGTTATAGGAAAAGACTACTAGGCTATCTTTGAATATATTGGCAATGCCCCAAACTTTTTGAACTCTGTAATGGTGCTTCATTAGGTATGCAGAAGGAACCGTTAGGGAAATCTCAGGGGAAGAGTTATTTTTAAGTCATGTTCCCATAATGAAAAGGAAATCTATTCAATACTCCTTAATTACGTCATAAAATTCCTAATGATACGTACCTAGCGCATTAATTCATGCAAAGTGTAATGCCTGGTTTGGCATGGGAGGACAAACATTGGCCTTATTTGTTGGAGTTCTCAGCTTAATTTTTGGCATGTTAATAGTAAGAGCTTGATCATGCTTTAAGAAAGGATATTGGGAAGTAACCTTCCTTAGGTCAGGGTGGGGCAAGAAGCTTGGCAGTGTGTAGTGATTTACTAGTAATTGTTCTTTGCTGAAACAGGCCCAGGTGTAGATGGGCGTATACAAGCTTGCCTTCGGTGGGCCTTTGATGTGCCTGCTACCCTCGCCCTGAGCCCACCCGCCGAACCCTCCGACCCCGACACCGCCGCCCGCAACCTCAGACAGTGGATCGACGACTGCACCAACACCCTCGCCCCGCTCAAGAATCCGCCCAACAGCCACACCAGCAAGAAAGCCACCTGGTTCACCGAAGACCTCCAGGCCTCCAAACGAACATGCCGAAAACTGGAGAAGATCTGGCTCCACGAACGGACAGCGGACAGCTACGCCGCCCACAAGAGCGCCACCCGCAGTCACCATCACCTCATCAGATCCGCCAAAAGGGCCTCACTCAAAGACCGCCTGGACAACAACGCACACAACAGCAAAGAGCTCTTCAACATCGTGAAGGAACTCTCCAACCCCAGCTCCAACACCAACGACATCCCGCCGTCGCGAGACCTGTGCGACTCACTGGCCACCTTCTTCCACCGCAAAATCGCCGACATCCACGACAGCTTCAACACCACGACCGCCCCGGCAACCACCGAGACCACTGCCCCCACGACCACCAACCGCCTGCTCTCCTGGACCAACATCAACGACGAGGACACCAGCGAGATCATGAACACCATCCACTCCGGCTCACCGCTAGACCCGTGCCCTCACCACGTCTTCAACAAAGCCAGTACAGCCATCGCGCCCCATCTCCGGAAAATAATCAACATCTCCTTCGAGACAGCAACCTTCCCGGAAAGCTGGAAGCACGCCGAGATCACCGCCTTACTCAAGAAACCCAAGGCAGACCCCAAGGACCTCAAGAACTTCCGACCCATCTCTCTGCTCCCGTTCCCCGCGAAGGTCACCGAGAAAATCGTCAACAAACAACTGACCCGCTACCTCGAGGAGAACAACATCCTGGACCCTTCCCAGTCCGGCTTCCGCAGCAACCACAGCACCGAAACCACCCTCATTGCCGCCACCGATGACATCAGGACCCTGCTAGACAACGGAGAAACAGCAGCCCTCATCCTCCTGGACCTATCAGCCGCCTTCGACACGGTCTGCCACCACACACTACGAACACGCCTTCACGACGCCGGGATCCAAGAGAAGGCCCTGGACTGGACCACATCCTTCCTTTCCGGCAGAACTCAAAGCGTCCGCCTCGCCCCCTTCCGATCCAAGGCCACCAAGATCATCTGCGGCGTACCCCAAGGCTCCTCCCTCAGCCCGATGCTGTTCAACATCTACATGGCACCCCTCGCCCACGTCGCCCGACAGCACAACCTCAACATCATCTCCTACGCCGACGACACCCAGCTGATCCTCTCCCTCACCAAAGACCCTCACACCGCCAAAGCCCACCTCCACGAAGGAATGAAGGCCGTCGCCGAATGGATGAGGACCAGCCGCCTGAAGCTGAACTCGGACAAGACGGAGGTCCTCATCCTTGGCTCCAACCCTTCAGCCTGGGACGACTCCTGGTGGCCGACATCACTGGGAACAGCCCCGACACCCACCGACCACGCACGCAACCTAGGGGTCATCCTCGACTCCACCCTCTCCATGACTAAGCAGGTCAACGCCGTTTCCTCATCCTGCTTCAACACCCTCCGAATGCTCCGCAGGATCTTCAAGTGGATCCCCACCGAAACAAGAAAAACAGTCACCCAGGCCCTCGTCACCAGCCGGCTGGACTACAGAAACGCCCTCTACGCAGGAACGACGGCTAAGCTCCTGAGACGGCTGCAACGCATCCAGAACGCCTCTGCACGTCTTATCCTCGACATCCCCCGCCGCAGCCACATCACACCCCACCTGAGAGACCTGCACTGGCTCCCTGTCAACAAGAGGATAACCTTCAAGCTCCTCACCCACGCACACAAAGCACTCCACAACTCCGGACCAGCCTACCTCAACAGACGATTCAGCTTCTACACCCCCACCCGCCAGCTCCGCTCCACCAGCCTCGCCCTCGCCACAGTCCCCGCATCCGGAAAACGACCGCCGGCGGCAGATCCTTCTCCCACCTCGCCGCCAAGACCTGGAACACCCTCCCCACCAACCTTCGGCAGACCCAAGACCTACTGGCCTTCAGAAGACTCCTCAAGACCTGGCTCTTCGATCAGTAGCAGCACCCCCCCTCTTCCCCCAGCGCCTTGAGACCCTCGCGGGTATGTAGTGCGCTTTATAAGTGACCTGATTGATTGATTGATTGATTGATTGATGTGCGCCCACTGTGCAGGAGTGCTACATCAATGCTTACATTCCCATTGACAGTCATCGTAAAGTAGACTGCAACAGACTACAAGAACACAAAAAAAACATATGATGGCTACCAGTAAATGGAGACTCTGCCTAACGAAGGCTCAAGAAAGATGTACCTTACGTCTTAAAAACATGCCCAAAAGTAGTAAGGAGGACTGCAGCAAGCATTTGATAGGGGATATTAAATATAATATACGGACACAGACTAAAAAGTTAAGCTGTATGCTATTGTTTAAAAACTCTCACATAGAGTCATCAAAGACAAACTGCAATGTGCAAGTAGCAGATAAGAAATAGATGCCATGTGCAAAAGAGTCAGAAATAGCAGCAAGAAAATTGCATTTATTTCCCATGCACACTATCTGGGTTCCACAGCCCCCGGCTCCTACAAGGTAAATAGTATGTGCTACATCCAAGCTTATATACCTGTTGGAATTCATAAACTAGATTGCAACGGACTACAGAAACACAAAAAAACTCTTAAGTTGATGACCAACCAGTAAAGGGAGACTCTGCCTCACAAAGGCTTAGGAGGGAAATACCCCAACCTACCTTAGAAACGTACCCAAAGCAATAAGGAGGATTGCAACAAGCTTGTGCTAAGGGATAGCAAATAACATATATGGACACAAATTAAAAATGGGGCTTGAGCAAGAGTTGATCAAATCACATTGGCAGTGCTGCAGCCACCTTTTATTGGGAAATTACACATTCTCAAAATGTGCCCATGCAAAATATGGGAGACTTTCATAAAGCTGAAAAATCCATTTGGGAACCTATATTGTTCATGTGGAGTGTAAACCAGGAATTCTTGAAAATGGCTTGTGTTGTTTTTGTACAAGAGCAGAGAAAGTTACTTTGGCAGTAGGCTAACTGCCTTCATAAAAAAAAAGGCACATTCCCCTAATTTGCCCATGTAGACTACAAGTCTTTGACATCGTTGACGATCCTACTTGAAGGCCAAATTTGATACATAAGTCTTACAAAATGAGTTGCTAAACTGAGCTGATAGTCTCATTGTGCAAGAGTTGAGAAAGTCACTTTGGATGTCGTACAGCTATGAGAACGGAAACGGGAATAAACATCTCAAAATGGGCCGACATTATTTATACAAAGTTGAACAAAAAAACATTTGTGGGGAGACTAAATGTTGTACATGGTTTATGTGGGGTATACAACTGGGCTTTCTCAAAGAGTCTGGTGCATCCTTTGTTCAGGAACAAAGAAAGAGAAAAGAAACCTCAAAATCTGCCCCATCAAAGACAGACGTCCTTCACAACGCTGAAGAACTATTTTTCAAGACTGAGCATTTTGCACATAGGATATTAAACTCTGAATTGTATTGGTGGTCGCTTTGTGCCAGCTTAGGTAAAATCACTTTCACAGACCTGTAACTACATTTTTCATGTTGAAAGAGACATTCTGAAAATTGTCATATGTTGAATATAACATTCTTTCACAAACTCAAATTATTGACTGTGTTTAGGAGCACACATTTCACACAAGGGGCTTACAAGCAGATTTCCTGAATGATACTAGGCTTCCCTTAACGAATAAGCAGAGAAAGTCACTTTAGCAATAAAATAATGGCCTTTTAACATGGGAAAAGACACATTATTGAAATGAGCTATATTCATTAAAGGGATCATGTACATGGTTGTGGTACCCCAAATTGTGTTGGGTTATACAACTGGGTGGCCTCAATGGGGCTGGTGGTCCCTTTGATCAGGAGTAGAGAAAATGACTGCCAACTGTGCAACATCCTTTTTTCATAGCAAAAGAGACATTCTTAAAACGTTACTATGATAAATATATATAGATCTTTTACAAAGTTGAAAAACATATTTTGAGTCTGTAATTTTGAGCATACAGCATTAAACTAGATTTTCTGAAAGCTGCTGCTGGAGGTTGCTTTGTGCCAGATTAGAGAAAGTTACTTTGAGCATTGCGTTAACTGTCTTTTTCATAGGAATGAGCACATTCTCAAATAAGCCCATGTAAAAGATTTCGGGGTCTTTCACAAAGCTGAAAGAGCTACAGTGTTTGGGAGCATAAATTCTGTATTTATGGCATGCACACCATCTCCTGAATGGTGATGGGGATCCTTTCATGCATGATTTGAAAAAGTCACTAGAACAGCTGTGAAAATGCCATGCTCACGAGAGAGGAAACATTCTCAGAACAAGCTCTTTCACAATGAGTCTTTCACAATGTTAAAAGACTTAATATATTTAGAATACAACTTTTTTTCTTCAATGGTGCTAATGGTCAAATTGTACATGTGCAGGAAAAGTTACATTGGCAGTGAAGCAACAGTTTTGTTCATGGGAAAAAGCATTCTCAAAAAGTGTGCGTGTTAAATACAGAAAACTTCTACAACGTTGAAAAAGCAGTGTGGGAGCTGAGATTGTGTAGCTGGGGCATACAGCTGGAATTCTATAACAGGGCTTGTGGTCCTTTACTGCTGGTGTCATGTTACCGTAGCAGTGCTGCAACTGCATGTTTGTCATAGAAAAAAACACATTCTCATAATACAGCCATGTTAAATATTGCACTCTTTGACAAAGTTAAAAAATCCAGTTGTTTAAGATCTCAGTTTTCGTACTTGGGGAGCATGAAAGTAGTTTTTGCTTGGCTTTGGTGGCTTTTTTATGAGTAGACAAAGTCACTTTGGC
This sequence comes from Calotriton arnoldi, assembly GCA_963921515.1. Classification (NCBI taxonomy): domain Eukaryota; kingdom Metazoa; phylum Chordata; class Amphibia; order Caudata; family Salamandridae; genus Calotriton; species Calotriton arnoldi. The sequence continues at coordinate 809,881 of CAWUFW010006869.1, forward strand.
AGTTGTGCAACTGGAGTTTTTCATGTGAAAAATCACACCTTAAACTGTGGCCACATTAATTACTGGAGAATTTGACAAAGATGGAAAAAGCCTTTTTGGGAGTCAGGTTTTGGCCCTTGGAGCATACACATGAAGGTACAGAGTGCTGCTGATGGCCCCTTTGTGCTGGAGTAGAGACAGTCTGTTTTTTAATGAGAAAAAGCACAATCTCACAATGGTCCTATGTCAATTATCGAGGCTTTCTCAACATTGAAAACATATGTTTGACAGCACAGATTTTCTATATAAGACACACAACTTAATTTTCTGATTGGTGCTGGTAATGCCTTTGTATCACAGCAGAGCCTTTTTTGTGGGAAGATCCACATGCACGAAATGGACCAATACTGGATAGGTTTCATTCACAAAGTTGAAAAGCACCTGGAAGCCTAAATGTTGTATTTTAGGTTTTACACTCGGATTTCCCGAATGGTGCTGGAGGTTCCTTACTTACTGCGTGAGTATAGAGTCTCTTTGGCAGTGGTGCACTTACCTTTTTCATGGGAAAAGGCACACTCTTAATTTGTGCCCATATTAATTATAGGACACTTCTACAAAGTTTCAAACACTTTTTAGTGAGTACAAATTTTGGAGATGGATTATGTAAATAAGTTCTCACTATTGGAATAGTGGTTTGTTTGTTCAGGAGTAGAGAAAGTTTAGTTTAGTTTATTGATTATTTGCTTAGTTACTTAAAACAATTGCAATAAAAATGACAATTTTAAAACACATGGTACATTTTGTTTGTTAAAAATCAACTGAGACTGAATGCTCAAGGTATATTTAAATGCCGTATTGAAACATAAAAACTTTATAAAATCCATGGTTTAAGACTAGGCATTAAAAGCGTATTTTAAATGACAATGTGTTGATAAATAAAACATTTTAAGTTTCATGGTCCGCTTCAGTTACGTTGCGGCCAGGGGGTGGGGCAACACGGTTTCCTAATTAAACAAAATGAAATAAAGTGCAAATGCAGAATGTGCCGCCTGAATTTTGTTAAATTGGTTTTATTTAGGGAAAGTGGTTTGTTCTTGGTCCCTAGGTCGCAAATTTTCTCTGCAAGCCTGGGGTGATGTGCTGTGGAGCAGTCTTTTCTCAGCCTTCAGCAGGAATTTGACAAAATGACAATTCAGCTGCGTGTCCCCTGGGTAAAAGCAGGCCAGCACCGCCTGCCTTATCGAGCAAATTCCTCTTTGGTTGAAGGCCTTATCAAAAGCTGACTCCTTTCGCCCTGTACTGCTTCAGAGGAGCAGGCTAGATGGAGGAGGTCTTCCTTTCCAGACCCACACAAGCAGCAGGTGTCGGGGAGGCGTCCCCCTAGCCGGGGTGGAAGATGGTCTTTTACAGATAATACCCCCAGCCAGTATCTTAAAAACGGCAACTTGACAGTGGCTGGGCATCTGGTGGTAAAATATTTTTGAAGGGCAAAAGTTTTATAGTTGTTAAGCGTCATTCACCCATGCGCTCTGTTTGATAGCGTAGCATTGTCTTCAATGACAAGCATGTTTTGAGAGCCTTCAGAACCGATTGCTTGAATACCTGGTGGCTGGTGGGCGTGCCCCAAAGTTGGGTGAGCCCTGTGAGTTAGAGTGATTTTTGTAGGTAAGCCCTCGCCGGCAACGTGTCGCGCTCCTGTAGCTCCTTCCATAGCATGTAGTTCAATGTATTTGGTTCTGCTTTCCAGATCTTGTTCCAGCATGTTATGTATGCCCCGCGCCAAGCTAGCGCCTGTTTCATCAGCCCGAATTCCAACTGGATTTGTGCCGGTGAAGTGAAGAGTGGAAGTGAAAAAAAATTCAGTAAGCACAAACCATTATGGTGTCTAGGACACAGGCATGCCAGCCTCTTAAGGATTCACTACCATAGATGATCCTCGGCAGGAGTTTTGCTTGCACTACTTCAAGAAGGGACATCAGAGAAGGCCCGGACAATTTTCTTAGATTTGTAAGAATTACAGCCAGCTCCCGCCCCTTCCTTTGTGTTGCCTCCATCAGGGCCATAAAGGTGCCTTTCTTATCAACGATGACCCCAAAGTATTTATACTCGTCTGTGCTTTCAATTCCGGGTTCCACCCCAAAGCCATGACTGTGTTTGCGTTTTCTTGTTGTTGTAAGCCACAGTTTTTCTTTTGACAAGGTTGATCATCAGACCGTTGGCCAGGGAGTACGCCTTCGTGTTGTCTAACAGCCGCTGCAGCACCACCTGGGTGTGGCTAACCAGTACCACATTGTCGGCGTAGAAAAAGCTGGATATTGCCTTGCCGCCTAATTTAGGAGGGTGGGAGTTGCAAGATTGTAGTTGCTCCATCAGGTCAGCCAAAAAGAGGTTGAAAAGGGTGTGTGCCAGGATGCACCCCTGTTTTAGGCCACGAGTGGTTGGGATTTTCCTGGAGAGGTGCGTTCCTGCAACTATCTTGACCCGCACCCATGTGTCATTATGGAGCATAATGAGCATGTTCAGCAAGCTTTGGGGTATTTTCCAGCTTGCTATCTTGCGACACAGTCTTCCCCGGTCGACGCTGTCAAAGACTGCTTTAAAATCAATGTATCAGAAAAATAAGGGCGTGTTAGTGGCATGGGCAGCGTCCATTAGAAGAGAGATTGTCAAAATGTCATGATTGTGCCAGATTTTGAGAACCCTGTCTGGTTATAGAGTATGATGGCATTACTGGAAGCCCATGATGATAGCTCCTCGAGCACAGTTCCAGCAAAATACTTGGCCTCGTTGTCAATCAGGGTGATTAAGCGATAGTTGGCTGGAAGTAATCTGTTGCGTCCCCCCCCATGTAAATTGGAGATATAATTGAGCCTTTCCACGATGCAGGCAGATGCCCAAGCTTCTGATCTGTGCAAATACCAGTGCTAAGGTTTCTGTCCAGAAGACTGGGCCTAGTTTGAACACGCGGAAGCAATGCTGTTGGGGCCCTCCGCCCTTTGGCTATTTGCATCATAATGTTCTCTACACCAACCTCATATGATTCTTCAGTTAATGTTGCGGCTGAAATTCCCCGAAAGTCCTGCTGGAAGTTGTCTGTCGTTGGGTGGTTGAAGAGTTCTTTTAAATATTGTGCCCATGTAGCTTTGGGGATATAGGAGTCAATGCCACTATGGCCAGGATGGAGGAGTTGATTAACCAAGGCCCAAAATCTGGCACTATTGTTACATCTTAAGTCAGTGTGTAATATTAATTATAGGAGTCTTCCAACAATGTTTCAAACACTTTTTAGTGAGTTCAAATTTTGGGCATGGATTATGTAAATAGGTTCCCACTATGAACGTTACTTTGACAGTTGTGCATCTTCCTTTTTCATGGGAAAAGAAACATTTTCAAAATATGCCCATGTTCAAGATAGGAGTCTAGAGGAAAGAAGAAAAACGTATTTTTGTGAGTTGAAACATTGGACGTACAACATTAAACTAGATTTTCTCAAAAAGTGGCTGGTGGTTGCTTTTGCGCCAGTTTAGTGAAAGTCATTTTGACAGTTGTACAGCTTCCTTTTTCATTGCAAAATGACATTCTGAAGGCTCACTGCTAAATGGCGCATTCAATCAGAATTGCTGAATGCTGCTGGCGTTTTATTTGCTCATGGGCAGAGAAAGTCAATTTGTTTGTTGCGCAGCTGCCTTTTTCACGGTAAAAGTCAGATTCTCAAAACGGTGGATGGAGACTTTTCAAAGTGGTGGGGCGTAAGAAATGCATAGGTGAATCGTACATGTACACCGTCGAGCAGAAGCATGAGTGCAGAGCTAGTCACCACTGTCGGTCATACAATGTGTGCACCTGCCGGGTTGTGAAGCTACCATACCCTAGATATAATTGGGCAATTTTTAAAACCACTTAGTGGGCAAATGTAGGCAATTCGACAATCCAGTCGACATGTTTAAAGGAGGAGCCGCGATAGCTCCTCAGGCTAAGGTCACACAAAGTACGTTTCCTCCCTGCGCAGGAAGGCAGCTCACTAGCTGTCAGCCTCTCAAAAGAGTTTGGTAGAACAGTTAAAGTGCACTGCTACATTGCTTTGAAGTTCAAGCATCCGTTAAATTATTCTGACAAACGTTCATTTACTTTTAGGAAACTGGCGTTAATTTATTTATTTAAGGTCTAAGAGAATAATGGTGTTTCTGCTCTGTAATCTTCAATGCAGCAATCTGTTTATTGTTTATTAAACCCTTCACCATTGCTACGAGCAATTGTCCACAACCCAATAAAAAAGCCAGGCCAATTCTGTTTTATAAGAGAAAGCACTTTATTTTAGCGTTTCTTCCACTTCGTTTTGTTGTTCACTACTATTTTCACTCTGTCAGACTGCCACTCATTCTTTTTTCGGTTGGGTTAGGTAAGAGATATGTGCCTTTCTGTTAATGGGGATCTTTTTTTACAAATGATGGCAAATCTTGTGACCCTGAGCTGTTTTCTTGCATACTCAGCTACTGGAAGGCGGCGCAAAGGCTCATCTATCAAGGGAACGCCGGCAGCGATAACATATCACTCGTGCACACACCGATGCAGGCGAGTACAGCAGACTCTACACGCTGGCAGGGATAGCACAACACACACTCACATAGTCAAAACAGAACACACACGTACTAAAGCAGACCACTCAAACACCATGCATACACATTGACACAGGCAACACAGTAACTTCATCTAATTTTTTGTTCTTACATTGCGCCACGCAGACTTCGTTCCCCCAATTTCAGCCTGCAGCCAACAATCTCCTGCGCACTGCTCTATTTCCGAGGCTGCTGTCTAATGACACAAAAGAACCTAATCAATCCTGCAGCTGCTCTCATGCTGTGTTCAGCATGAGAGAAGCGTCAGGATTGGATGGAGCAGGCTAACCAAGCGCTCCTTTTGCGACTGGAAGTCTGTGTCTGCAATCACCCGGCTGTAACCACACAGCTGCTGGAGTGGTGTGGCCAGTAGTGCGCATGTCGGGCCGGCTGTCACAGTGTTTGATTTAGGGGAGTTAGGGTTGTGGGAACTAGTAGCAAATGGGCAGCTACTAGTGCAGGTTGAAGAGGGTGGAAGCCTGTTATGTCCCTGTGGCTCTGAACAGGAAGGCAGCAAACGGGCCCTTGGAGTCACTTCTGGTAGTCCTGGGTGCCGGTGTAGATGAAGGGCTCAACAATAAGACTGACCTCTGAGGCTTCAAGGCAGGCTCCAGGCAGCAAAGCAGTTCTTCCAGGTACAGCAGCAGTCTGGCAGAGTGCACAGCAGGTCACAGCAGCAGGCAGACCTCTGAGAGTCCTTCCGCATGTCCAATAGCGAACTGAAGAGGGGGGTCCTAAGGTCCTATTTTTACACTTGGTGCCCTTCTCCTGGAAGGTGGGAGAAGCTGATGGAAAGGTTCTTTAAAGTGCATGGAACTTCCTGGCTCCCCTGCCCTGGCTCCAAGTGGGCTGCAGTGACAATACAGGGTCATCAAGCCATTTGTGTGGAAAGAGGACACAGCCTATTTTGGTGTAAGTAGGGCTGTGCTCATCTCCGCCCCCCATCCTGCCAGGTGAGCAAAAAAACGATGGATTTAGGCCCAGATCTCTGTACTGGGGTGAATGTATGACATTGTTCTGCATTCTGTCCATCAATTGTTGTTTTTGCATTTGCCACCCCGAGTGGGACGGGTATGCCCAGACGTGGGTCCCGTGCTCTCCATGCCACTGGAGTCAAGCTATTCTGGCTGATGAGGGCTGAAAGCCCGAAACCGGTCCTAGGATGCTTGTTTCCAGTCCAGGGAGGACCTGGCCTGGCAGTTCGGGCTGGACTGTTCCCATTGGGCGCAGGGTCAAAACTGATTTGCATATGGCTGGGTCCAAATTGGAATGGCATGGTGAGCAAAAACGATGGATTTAGGCCCAGATCTCTGCACTGGGGTGAATGTATGACATTGTTCTGCATTCTGTCCATCAATTGTTGTTTTTGCATTTGTCACCCCGAGTGGGACGGGTATGCCCAGACGTGGGTCCTGTGCTCTCCATGCCACTGGAGTCAAGCTATCCTGGCTGAGGAGGGCTGAAAGCCCGAAACCGGTCCTAGGATGCTTGTTTCCAGTCCAGGGAGGACCTGGCCTGGCAGTTCGGGCTGGACTGTTCCCATTGGGCGCAGGGTCAAGACTGATTTGCATATGGCTGGGTCCAAACTGGAATGGCATGGTGAGCAAAAAACGATGGATTTAGGCCCAGATCTCTGTACTGGGGTGAATGTATGACATTGTTCTGCATTCTGTCCATCAATTGTTGTTTTTGCATTTGTCACCCCGAGTGGGACGGGTATGCCCAGACGTGGGTCCCGTGCTCTCCATGCCACTGGAGTCAAGCTATCCTGGCTGATGAGGGCTGAAAGCCCAAAACCGGTCCTAGGATGCTTGTTTCCAGTCCAGGGAGAACCTGGCCTGGCAGTTCGGGCTGGACTGTTCCCATTGGGCGCAGGGTCAAGACTGATTTGCATATGGCTGGGTCCAAACTGGAATGGCATGGTGAGCAAAAAAACGATGGATTTAGGCCCAGATCTCTGTACTGGGGTGAATGTATTACATTGTTCTGCTTTCTGTCCATCAATTGTTGTTTTTGCATTTGTCACCCCGAGTGGGACGGGTATGCCCATACGTGGGTCCCGTGCTTGCCATGCCACTGGAGTCACGCTATCCTGGCTGATGAGGGCTGAAAGCCCGAAACCGGTCCTAGGATGCTTGTTTCCAGTCCAGGGAGGACCTGGCCTGGCAGTTCGGGCTGGACTGTTCCCATTGGGCGCAGGGTCAAGACTGATTTGCATATGGCTGGGTCCAAACTGGAATGGCATGGTGATCTGCTCTCTTTTTACGTCCCTTCCCGTCAGCTTCGCTCCATGGGCCAGCATTTGTTAGTGGTCCCTCGGGTTAAGAGGACTCGGGCCGGAGGGCGCTCCTTCCGGTACAGAGCGGCTATTCTCTGGAATTCGCTGCCCCTTCATATTCGAGTCCTCAGTAACTTCCTCGAATTTAGGAAAGCTATCAAGGCACTTCTCTTTCCCACTGTGTAGGTCGCTCGGGTCCTCCCCTGCATTGTGGTCTCCTATTTGCCGTTAGCGCCGGGACGCCTCTTGGCTGGGGCAGCTGCTGCGCTTTACAAATCTTTTAAATAGAAATAGCAAAAAAACGATGGATTTAGGCCCAGATCTCTGTACTGGGGTGAATGTATGACATTGTTCTGCATTCTGTCCATCAATTGTTGTTTTTGCGAGGGCCCATTGAGACACACCTAATCCGTCTATTGTGGGACTGTCTGGGAGGAATTCTCAAAGACTAACTGTCAGACACACTCAGTCATGTGACCCAAGACAGGCTCCAATTACAAAGGGCTAAGGGCAGTAAAATGGCAACTTTCTAAAGGCGGCATTTTCGGGTGACATATGCAATAAAAGAGGCACTTACGGCTTGGAAAGGGAGTTTAAATGTCGACATGGCAGTGTGACACTGCATTCAAGCTGCAATGGCAGGCCTGGGACAAGTTTTAGAGTGCCACTTAGGTGGGTGGCACTATAAGTGCTGCAGGCCCACTGGTAGCATTTAATTTGCAGGCCCGGGTATATGGTATACCACTGTACAAGGGATTTACAAGTAAATTAAATATGCCAATTGAGTATAAGCCAATTGTACGGTGTTTTTGTCTTTGTTCTCCATGCCATGTGGCCGGGGGGCATTTTGTGGAGTCTGTGGCCATAGGCCTGAATGTGTTCTCTTTGTTCCCCATGCCTCCTTGCTTGCTGTTGTGTTTGGCCATGTGGCTGGCAGCCATGTTGTGCATCCAGCCAGTGTGCATTTGCCAGAGGCTTGCATGTGTTCTTTGTTCCCCATGCCTCCTTGCTTGCTGTTGTTATTTGACCATGTGGCACTGGATGGCAGCCAATTTGTGCATTGAGCCAGTATGCATTTGCCGTAGACTTACATGTGTTCTTTGTTCCCTATGCCTACTTGCTTGCTGCTGTTGTTTGACCATGTGGCACTGGCTGACAGCCCTTTTCTGCATCCAGCCAGTGTGCCTTTGCCATAGTCTTGCATGTGTCCTTTGTTCCACATGCCTGCTTGCTTGCTGCTGTTTGATCATGTGGCACTGGCTGGCAGCCATTTTGTTCATTCAGCCAATGTGCCTTTGCCATTGGCTTGAACGGATTGATGTGAGATATCAGTTTAATATTATGCTTTGGGATCATTGTAGTATGCATATTAAGAATATGATTTTGATGAACAGCACTTTTATATTACATGCATTTTTTTATTTTGCACCTCCTTGCCTCACAATAGGTTCCCTCTCATCCTCCCGTACCAACGCCAATTATTGATTTTTTGGAAAAAAAAGAAATAATAATTTTATCTTTTAAATGTTTTGTTTCTTTTTATTTGAATTTCTTTACATTTTTTTTATTTTACTTTTTAAATTTGTTTTACTTTTTTAAAATTATTTTTTCTTTTTCCATTTTGCCTCAGTCAATACATCCACCATAGGCGCTCAGCCGCACAACAGCATTCAGTTTTTTTAGGCATAATTCCATTTCCTCCTGGACACCCTGACTGTGGTGCACTGCAGACATATCAGCATCATACATTTGTGTAATGATTATTCCATTTCCCCCTGGACCACATTGCCTGCCATAGGCTCACACTAACCTGCATTTTTTAAAAGATTATGAATCCATTTGCCCATACAGTTCCCAAAGTGTCACAGGTGTCGCCTTTAGAATATATGGACATAAAGGAAAGAGATCCATCTGTATACTGTGTGTTATCCTGATGGGGAATTCAATGTTATGGTATGGTGTTGTGGTTTACTTTAAAGTGGCTATGTGTATTACCTAAGTAACCAACCACACTAATATAGTCTTTGTCTGAACTAATTCAAACTGCAACAATGCCACGTTTCACTAAATGTTTTTGCTGCTTGTTTGCTGTTAGGGTGCACAAGAGAAGAGACATCACCCGCAGTACTGCCAAACAGAAGGCCTGTGCCGTGACGTCACATGTTAGTCCTCCAATCTCTTCCCCTTGTGCAGCTTAGTGCAACTGCCATCTGAGAGCTTTAAGATGTCTCTAAAGAAATATGCTTCCAAGAAAGTGGTCAGTGAGAAGAAGCAGTTTCTTGTGGTGTGTCGGCCCAAACCTGTTTTGGACCATGTTGTGTGCCTGCCGCACCGGCCTCCGGAGAGCAAGCTGAGAGCAGCACTCCCGCATCAACAGCACCACCTAAACCTAAGCCCAAGACCATGTCTGTCAGTGAGGCGGCCACTGCAATCATGGCGAGGACGATGAGCAGTGACGCTGAATTTGATTTGTCCCTTTCGCAAAGTAGTACCCAATTGTTTTAGGAAACACAGCAAAGTGGACAGCAGCTTTAGCCATCAATAGTACATCTTACTGTTGTTGGAGCAGATCAGGAGGTTAAGCTTCCTACCGAGCAAGAACTTCCTCTTTTAGAATCATTGGGTTGCAGATCTCCAGCAAGGAAAAGGAAGGGTACTACTCCACCATCTTCTTCAAGCAGTACTTCTGAATATGATGATAGGGACATGGAATGGACCCCGGCAAAGTACAGGACATGCCAGGAGAGGCAAGGAAAAAGAAAAGTTCCTGAAAGCCTTAGAATTATGCAAGGGGATGATGAGGAGGATAACGACCACGAGTTAGTCATTGTGGAAGGTGACATAGAGGAGTCTGACATTGCTATTTAACCTGCACCAAGGGATGTGGCACAGGTAGCACCCCAAGCTCCCCTATTTGCAAAGCCACAGCTGAGACCTGCACTAACCACTACCTCAGTATAAGTAAGCACTGCAGAGAAACAATCGATGACACACCCACCTACCTCCACTTCTTCTTCAGGCTTTGGCAGTGGCACAGTAAAAAGTATTCCTCCCCAGCTTGGGACTTTTTTACCACACAAATGTTCGTCAAGGTAAGCCTGGCACATATTATGGTACTGGAGGCCAAACGACCCATATGGAAAAACACCACGCAATCCAGTGGGTGGAGCACTTTAAAGAAATTGCTGAACGTGGTCGTTGTGGTGAAGGTGAGGAGAGCCAGGGAACATCAGCTACAAGTACAATTAGGGTAGGAGGTGATGATGAGGAAGAAGAGGGTGAGATCCTCACGCAAAGCAGCCATGTCACCAGCAGTGCGCCAGCAGAATTACTCGCCTCAGCGACTTCAAAATGGCACATGATTCGGACTCAGATGGAGATGCCACAGCATACAGTGATAGCCCCGACGCGCACTGAGTCCTACCACCACCTACTTCTCAAATGTCGCCTATGTCAGTGGCCCCAGAAAAGAAGAAAAAAAATACAGACTACTATTACGGGCATGTTCAGGCAGGAGGTGCCCTATGACTGCAACCACCCAATGGCACATTTGTACAATGGGAAGCTGGCAAAAATGTTAGGGCTAGACCTCATTCCTTTTTCTTTTGTGGAAGGAGTGGGATTTTTAGAATTTGTGGCAGCCATCTGCCTGAAAAAGAAGGTTCCAAGTTGGACCTATTTTGCCAAAGTTTCTGTTCCAGTGCTGCATCATGATGTGCTGCAATTGGTTGGACAAGCTTTGCAGCAAAGTGTTGTTCACACTTTCAACCTGACGACAGACATGTGGACCAGTTGTCAGGTGACTGATTACATGTGCATCACTGCACACTTGATCTCTTTTGCAGAGTGCAAAGAAAAAGATATCTACAGGTCTTGGCCCTTAAGAAAGTTTTAAGAGTGTTTGGTGGCATGCAACAGTGGTCATGTTTGCCATGGCGAAATCACATACAGCTTTAAACATCTTGGACACATTTTTCGGCAAGGTGTCTGAACGGCTGTGACCCAGAGGTCTCAGAATTAGATTTGTTGCCAAGGACAATGGCATTAACATAGTCAAGGGCATGGCAGACGGTGGCTATTTAAGGGTCCTGTGTTTTGTCCATTGCATAAACCTGGTGGGTCAAGACTTTCTCAAAAAAGAAGACATAGTCAGCAACATACTGACTGCCTGCAGAAGAATCTGCACTCATTTCAGTCATTCTTTCAAAGTCCGGAAGCAGTTGTGGATTATTCAGCGTGCTAATAGAGTACCAGTTAAAGCCCTGATACAGAAGGTGCCAACACGTTGGAACCTGACCTATTAAATGTTGCAACGTCTCTTTGAGCAGTACAAATATATCAATGACTATGTCATTCAAAGAGGAAGGGATGCAGTTAGGAAAATTATGACCATGGATGCGGAGAAATGGGGCCTAGTCAAAGGCCAGACACAGATGCTACTCCCTTTTGAGGTTTTCACACGGGAAGTTAACATGGAGGACAGTACAATGGGCCAAGCAATCCCGTTTTTGCAACTGCTACAGGCCCAACTAAAGAAGGGGTCTGAAAGGTTCGTCCTTGCAGGTGTAAATGAAAACACAGAAGTGCATGCCTTGGTTGGGAGCTTACTCTTTCAATTGGCTTCCAATGCAAGGCTGCAAGACAACATCATCTCGTCCAAACAGTACATCTGTGCCACACTACTTGATCCACGGTACAAAAACATTTTGCTCACTTTCATTCCTTCTTCTGAAGGGGATGTTCCAAAATATAAGAGGTGGATTGTTGAGCAAGCCGGAGACCTGGACGAAGAATGGCTGAAACTTAGAGTCCCACCCTGCAGTTCTGGGGTGCCGCCATCAACTTCCAGAGAGGGCAGTCTTGTCGCACAGCAGCCAACAACAACAGCAACAGAAGGACCGGACCCAACCTCTGCATTGTATTGGTTTCAATTGTCAGGGCTTAAGTCTAGTACAGAGGCGATGGCAAAAGAGGTTGAGCAAGTGCCAGGAGCATCTAGATGATCTAAAAGACGTCTATGTGGATCAAAACCCATTGATGTATTGGTATGGGAAGATGAGCCAATGGACAGAGCTCAGCAGGCTGGCAACAAAGTATCTGGCTTGTACTATTTCAGTGTGTCCGCTGAGCATGTGTTCAGTGCAGCTGGTGCAGTTGTTACAGTGAGAAGGACTCTCGCCTCAAAACGTGGAGAGATTGACTATGATCAAAATGAACCAACATCTCATACCACACAATTACACCATTCCTGAAACAGCAGAGGAGGAGGAGGATTGGTCAGAATCAAGTGTGTCAGCTGACCAACTTCTGGCTAAACCACTTGAGTTTGAGGACAAACTCTACTTCCCGAACTGAGTATGCCAGTGCCCCCATAGAACTTTTTTTTTATTATTCCTTGTTGAAGGAGCTAGTGGAACATTATTTTTGTGGCAGATTTATGCTGGTCCACCATTTTTAATCACATATTTGCAGGATTGCAGTTGGACCAGTGTGCAGTGAAGAAGCCTTCACAATTACTTCATGACATTGAAGACAATGCCTGCCTCCCTCGCATGCCTATCCTTTTTTGCATCACTTAGCAGGGCTGCCCCAGAATATCATTGATTTACAAGAGTGCCAATACCAAACTCCAATGTATTGCCTGCGTCAAAGATATAATTGTGTACATACTACCTAACCTACCCGTGCTTGGATTGGAAGAGGTAACTACAACTACTGCAACAGTGAGTGAGTGACTATGAGTGATGATTCACATGGTGGCAGACAGTGAGGGTAGGGTGACCAACTGGCATGGGTGCAAATTCAGGGCAGTGAGTGTAAAAATTCAGGACAAAGGGTCAAAATTCAAGACAAAAATTCAGGACAGGAGGTCAAAATTCAGGACAAAAGGTAAGTTTTACAGACACATCAGAGGAGGTTGCGCAATAATATATATGTAAGTAAATAACGACCACTTAAGTACAAGTGCAAATAAGTTTATATTAGGTTGAGACAATTGTGCACTTCATGGTTTTTCAGTATGCACGCAGCTTTGAGCAAATGTGCAGGTCTTTTTATGGTAACAAAACCACCCCCACCCCACCTTTCCAGCCTCCCAGGGAAATGCCTGATGCCCGGTCTGGCCAGTCCGGCCTTGCAACCACCTTCCAATGGTGCCCCTCATCTTCAAAAAGACCCTCTCTAATGTGTATTTAATTTCTTTTATAGTGCTACTCATCTCAAGAAGGTATGACAGGGTGTTGGAGTGCATTATATCACACACATATTATATAGAGACAATGACTCATATAAATGTGAAAGTCAATGTATAGGAAATGTTACGTAAGATAATGGGGGTAACAATCTGTATGCTCATCCATATCAATATTCAACCATTTGCAAACCTATCCATCATCTATCATTCCACTCATCTATCCCTCCATCCACCCTTTCACTCATCCATCCCTCCATTCATCCTTTCGCCCTATCCATCCGTGCACTCATCCATCCACTCTTCCACTCATCCATCCATTCACTCATCCATCCAGCCATTTACCCTTTCACCCATCCAGCCATCCTTTCACTTACTCATTCATCCACCCAGTCACTCATCCTTCCACCCATTCACCCTTTCAGTCATCCATCCATCCACCCCCCTTTCACTTAACCATCCACTCATGAATCCATCCATTGACCCTATCACTCCTCCATCCTTTCACTCATCCATCCATCCTTTCTCTCATCCATCCACCCTTTCACTCCTTCACTCATCCATCCATCCTTTCTCTCATCCATCCAACCTTTTACTCCTTCACTCATCTATCCACCCTTTTTTCCATCTAACCTCCCTTTCACTCACTCATCCAGCCTTACATGCACCCTTTCACTCATTCATCCTTTCACTTATCAATTCATCAATCCACCCATCAGTTCATTCATCCATCCACCCATTCACTCGCCTATCATCCACCCTTTCACTCATCCATCCATTTACCCGTCCATCTACCCTCCACCCATACATCCATGTATTTACCTTTTCTCTCATCCATCCTTCCACTCACTCATCCGTACATCCTTTCTCTCATTATCCATCCATTCACCCTTTCATTCATCCATTCACCCTTTCACTAATCCATCCACCCATCCCTTCACTTACTCACTTTTTCACATTAATTAAGAGCTGAGCCTTTGTCTGCAGAGTTGCAGAGAGAAGAGGCCGATCAAGAACTCCACCCCTGCTGTAGTTCCTAAAGCAAGGGGTGGGGCGGGGGAGGGCTCACTATGCCCCTGTACATAGGAAATCTGAAAAAGTGGAAGTCATGAGTCATGCATGATGCACAGTGCCACTGTGACATGGTGTTGTTTCCAGGGCTTTAAGTGGGATGAAAATACTGGGAGGGGTCTCTCCAAAGGGGGTGTTCGATGTAATTAAGGGCATGGCTTAAAACACCTAAGCTAAAAATCTGTGTTTAGCAAAGTGTGCCGCCCGACTGGTAATTTGCTGCTTCTTTTATTGCATCCAGATATATAACACAACAAGTAGCGTTACACCTACAAGCCAGAACTATTGGCTTTGTCAATGGTTGTCAGTTGCATAAAATAAAAAAGCAGCAACCATGGCTTTGTTGAATATAACATTGAAAAATGCGTCCGTTTTAAAATGATGAGACAGTGAAAGACCCATAACCCTATTTATTTTTTTACTTGTTTCACCGCCTTCTTTTTATGAACTGGATTCTAACCTAGCAGCATGGGCGTTTATGTACATTTCTTCCACCTGACTGAATGCCCTGCCCTAGACCGAGGCAGGAGGAGGCCCACCACATGCAGTAAGGGCACAGACTGGCCCATTGACATTCTGTATGTGGCAATCAGCCCCATACAGAATGACAATGGGCGGATGGGACTGCTCTTGCGCTCAGAGGATGAGTGCGAGGCGGCCCCATCAGGGAGCTGAGGCTTCTAACAGGGGAACAGTGATGTTCCCCAGTGGCCAAAATTATGGACAAAAGGCGTCCGTAAAAGGGATCGTCACGGACAACGGACGTGAGATCCAAATTACAGATGGTCCGTGAAATTTACGGACGGTTGGTCACCCTAAGTGAGGGAGGGTGTTCAACTGTAATTTGGGAACTTGATAAAGATGAATTGCAATGTTTGTGCCTGAATATTGGATGATCATTTTTTCCTGGAGACGATTGGTCTTTACAAACTTACTTAGCAAAAATTAACCTGCACTGTCCACTTCTATGATCCTTCTTTTTTTCATCACCTAGAAGGGCTGCCCCAGAAGATCAATTGATTTACAAGACTGACAAATTCCAATCTGTTGCTTGCATCAAACAGGAAATACAATTGTGTACCTACCACCGTACTTTGATTGGAACAGGTAACCATTGCACTAACGAGTGTTATATTATTAAGTGACTGTGATGTGAGTGATGATTGATGATTCATGTGGTGGCAGACAGAGAGGGAGGGTGTTCTACTGTAATTTGAAAACTCAATTGAGATGATTTAAATGTTTTGGGCTTGAATGATGGGTGATCATTTTTTCCTGAAGGTGATTGGCACTTTCACACTTGGTCAGATCTTCTTGCAGGGTCCATTCCTTTTTTCTGGTTCTTCAGAAACCAGAACAGTCAATTTAGTTAACAAACAAAAACCTATACAAAATACTGCAATTATGTTTCTCTACTTGTTCCTCAACAGCAGTGCACTACACGTTTACCTTGCTCGGGTCGTGACTGGGACGGAGTTACTCCTAGTCGGGAGGAGGATGGAAGTACTCAGGGCAGGACTACCTCAACAGCTAGAAGACCGAAGTTATCGACTTCAAAGGGAAACCATGACTCTGAGGTCTAGTAGTACTCAGCTATGAGGAATCGAGAGAGATGCGTTGATTTGTGAAATGCTGCTGAGCGTGTGTGTTGCACTGGTGGCAAAAGTGAAACTCCGAGTCCTTGCTCTGTCTCTGGTACACTCCTCATGAAGCTTACCTTCCTTCTGTCTTCTCCTTGACTCTAAAGGAAAATGCTACTTACCAGTATGCATCTGTTCTTGGCATGTAGAGCTGTAGATTCGTATACTTGTGCATAGATCGCCATCTGGTGTTGGGCTCGGATGTTTGCACTTTGTTTTTGTCTTGGAAGAAGTCTTTGTAGTCACGAGGTAGGTGACTCCTCCTTAGGACGATAGTGCACATGGGCATCGACTCCATCTTCAGATTGTTTTGCCATGGAGGGTTATGATGGAGTTAGTAAGAAATAGAAAAGGATGTCCATGTGTATGGTATCTAAGTAAGATAGTACTGGAACAGATAGAGGTATCCGGGGAGGCAGGTGGGCGTATACGAATCTACAGCTCTACATGCCAAGAACAGATGCATACAGGTAAGTAGCATTTTCCATTCGAGGCATATGAGCTGTAGATTGTATACTTGTGCATAGACTATACAGCAGTTACCTCTTTAGCGGTGGCTACCTGTATCTGTTGCAGTGGTTTGGAAAAGTGTTCTTAATACAGCCTGGCCCACATTAGCTTGTTGCTTTGCTTGCACGTCTACACAATAGTGCTTTGTGAATATGTGTGGTGTAGACCAAGTTGCTGCTTTGCAGATGTCATCTAGTGGAATGTTCACTAAGAATGCCATAGACGCCCCTAGTTTACGTGTGGAGTGAGCTCTAGGGGGAATGGTTAAGGTGCGTTTAGCTTTAGCATAGCATGTTTGGATGCATTTAATAATCCACCTTGCAATCCCTGTTTTTGAGATAGGATTGCCTTTATGAGGTGGGGAGAAAGCTACAAAAAGTTGTTTACTGTTTCTAAAGGATTTTGTTCTTTCAATGTAGTAAAGTATTGCTCTTTTTACGTCTAGCGTGTGAAGAGCTCGTTCTGCTACTGAGTCTGGTAGAGGGAAAAACACTGGGAGTTCTACAGACTTGTTAACGTGGAAAGGAGACACTACTTTAGGTAGAAATTTTGGGTTAGTCCTAAGAACCACTTTGTTATGATGAATTTGCAGAAATGGTTCTTGTATGGTTAATGCCTGGAGTTCACTGACTCTTCTGAGAGAGGTGATTGCAACCAGGAAAGCTACTTTCCAGGTGAGAAATTGTAATTCGCATTTATGCAGAGGTTCAAATGGGGGACCCATGAGTCTGGTAAGGACCACATTTAAGTTCCATATTGGTGAGGGTGGTACTCTAGGTGGGATTATTCTTTTGAGTCCTTCCATAAATGCTTTGATAGCTGGTACTCTAAACAAAGACAAATGTTGTCTGTTTTGGAGATAGGCTGCTTTTGCATCGAGATATAGTCGAATGGATGTATATGCTAGGTTACATTGTTGTAGATGCAAGAGGTAACAGATGTTTTGAATGGAAGCATCTAGTGCGTTGATTTTGTTATTTGGTACAGTAAATTACAAATCTTTTCCACTTAGCGGCATAGCAAGCTCTAGTGGTAGGACGTCTAGCCTGTTTAATGATGTTCATGCAGTCTGGCGGGAGATTGAGGTAGCCAAACTCTAAGATTTCAGGAGCCAGATCGCAAGGTTGAGTTGACTGGGATCTGGATGCCTTATCTCTCCATGGTTCTGAGTGAGAAGCTTGGGTGAGAGACGTAGCTTTTGATGAGGAACTACTGATAGTTCCAAGAGGGTTGTGAACCATGGTTGTCGGGCCCATGTTGGTGCAACCAAGATCATTGTGAGGGAATGCTGTTTGAGCTTCCGAACCAGTAGCGGAATGAGTGGGAGAGGAGGAAAAGCGTAAGCAAATTTGTCTGACCAGTTCATCCATAGCACATTGCCTTTGGACAATGGGTGTTGTTGGACTTGGCCCTTTTTGCAGGGTCATCCCTGAACTTTTTGCCTTCCTCCTAGCCTTTTTTCTGACCTGTTGTTGGCTGTTTTATGACTCTGGGCACTTTTTCACTGCTGATCAGTGCTAAAGTGCATATGCTCTCTATGGTAAATTGATGTATGGATTAGTGACTCCATGATTGACTTGATTGGTTTACTTGTCAGACCCTAGTACAGTGCACTGCGTGTGCCCAGGGCTTGTAATCCAATACTGCTGGTGGGCTTGCAGCACTGGTTGTGCCACCCACCGGAGTAGCTTGTAAAGTGTGTCTCAGGCCTGCCATTGCAGAGCCTGTGTGCAGTCTGGTACTGCCATGTTGACTGGGCAAGTGCACCCACTTGCCAGTCCCTAAACCTTCCCTTTTATACATATTAGTCACCCCTATGGTAGGCCCAAGGGCAGGGTGCATTGTAGGTAAAAGGTAGGACATGCCCTGATGTGTGTGGCATGTCCTAATAGTGAATTACAGCCATTTTCGTTTTTCACTATTGCAAGGCTACCTGTTCCCCATAGGCCAGAATGGGCAGTTAGATTATTACATTTTATAATCCTAACTGACTCAGGGAACCAGGTAGAAATTCGAGTTTAGTATGCCTGAACTCAGAATGATAAAATAAATCTTTTAGTGAAGTTGGTTTTAACATTCTGTGTTTGAAAATACCACTTTTAGAAAGTAGGTATTTTCTTGCCTAACTATCCAAGCCTGCCTCTGCTAGGTTGTGTATTCCTTGTCTGGAGTTTGAGGGACAGGGGCTGGGGGCTTCCAGGAGACAGGGTGAGTCAGCACAGGGCTGAATAGAGAGATCTGCATGCAGATAGGAGGGAGGAGTTGCACCTGGGACCTGAATAGGACTGTGCCTTTCCTCCACAATGCTGGCTCCACCTCCTGTGGTGTGTCTGATGTCCCTGGCCTACACTGTGAAAGGAAAGAAGGAGTCTGGTCAACAAAGTGCTCCAGGACTGACCAGAACTGGTTTTGGACTAGGCAAAGGCTTCTCTGCCTTCAGAGAACAAAGAGAAAAGTAGTATAAATATTGGGACCCAGACCCAAGAACTTTAGATCACTTCTGGGAATCAAGACGAACCTTTGCTGAGGAGAAGAACCAGGAAGCTGAAGGAGGAGACTACCCCTGTGCTGTGTGTTTGGGGGTTGGCCTGCAGTGGTTGCTTCATTGCCAAAGAAAGGAGAAAAGGACTGAGTGTGCTTTCTATCAACTTGAAGAAGAATCTCCAAGGGCTTGAACTAGAGCTTGCCTCCTGCCTGAAGTCTCAGGCATACAAGACTCCACCAACCAGCTCCCCCCTGAATTCCCTTGCTGGGAATTGAAGTGCCTGCTGTTGTGCTGGGCCTTCTGAGAGACTGCGTGTCGCTGGGAGCTGGAAGCGCGACGCAACGACGAGAAGCGTGTCGCCGCCGCAGCCGCTGTCATCGCATCGTTGAGGAAGCGAGACGCCGCTGCCATCCTCGCATCGCCGAAGCGCGGCGCATCGCCGGAGAAGCGGGACGCTGCCACAGAGGACATCGTCGCATCACCGGAGAAGCGCGTCGCAGGGCCTGTCGCGGCTCCAAAGATCATCGAGTCACCGCACGACCGTCGGGCGTGCACGCATCGCACCAACGTTGTCGCATCGCAACCAAGACGCCATTTTGTCGCATCGCACCGGAGAAGAGTATCGCACCGAGGTGCCATCTTGTCGCATCGCACCGGAGAGCAGTAAGAAACCGACGCATCAACTCCCCACACAGTAAGGAAGCGAGCATCAACTCCCCTGCGCAGCAGTAAGGAACCGACGCATCCACTCCCCTGAGTGTAAGGAACCGACGCATCACCTTCCCTGCGACCCTTTTGTTTTCTTTGCGTTCCGCATTCAAGGTACTGTGGCGAGGAGCTGCACCCGGACGATGCCTCCTCTTCTGGGACGCTGCATGAACAATTGCCTCCTTATCTCTCCCCCTATTCCCTCCTCTGTTTCCAGACCCCGGCTCCTGTGAGCAATGCACACTGTCCCTTTAAGTTTCCACGGCGATCTGACTACCTCGTCGATCATGTGACGTGGTCACCTGACTGCCCTCCCTTCAAAGAGGAAGTGTCTCCGGGAATGCTTGGTTCGTGTTGGAGCCCAGCGGAGGAAGCAACGGCGGCGTCTGGAGGAGACCACGACGGACAGACCTTCTTTATCGGCCCAGGACTCGTGGAACGGTGGAAGCACCCCGTCGCGGAGGCGGAAGGAGGCAGCCAGCAGGTCGAGACCCCGCTAGACAGAAAGACGGAAAAGAAGGAGCCGGGCCTTATCCGGCAACGCGCTGAATCCTGCCACGGCCCAGGAGGGTCGTGGCTTCAGAAGGTACGGGGACAACTGGGGGCCGTCTGGGACAGAGGGAGGCCGGGAGGCGAGGGCGGGCGCTGTTGCATATGTTCGGAAGAGGAGCTCAATAATCAGAGGCTTCCTTCCGTAGAGCGCAAGAACTCCTAGAAAGGAGTAGGCGATTCACTGGTGTTGGTTGGTGCCTAGTCCCTCACTCCCTTAACCCCTTTTTATGCTTAAACACCCTGGAGACCCTCCTTACCGAGTTCTGTTTTCCTTTTTCCCTAAGTTGTGGCGTCTACCTGGTGGGAGCGACCCTTCAGCCCCGAGCAACCTGAAGTCCTGGGACAAGGTTCTCTGACGGAAGAGAACGAAGACTTCACCCTGGGACAAAGGATTTGCAATCCGCTCCACATTGAGCTGTATAGCATAAACAAATTAAAATACTACTCACCTGAACCCTCCCTGTCTCCCTGTCTCCTTCTCCACCGCGCTACACGTGGTGTCAGAAGTGGGATACGAGCGCCTGCTACATCATGGAGAACCTAATACAGCAGCTCGTACGTGGTCAGGAGAAGCTTGAGTGGGCAGTGGAACGTCAAATGACAACAGCCCACGCAGGCAGGGAACTCTTTAAGGATACTATGACTAACCAGGCCGAGCAACTGCAAAAGGTTGCAGATGACCGCCTAGAACTAACTACCCAGTTACAGAACCGTGCAGGTACCGGGCCCAATATCTCCCTACAAAAATATATCAGAGGCGAAGATCCTGATGCATTCCTACTTAATTTCGAGAGAGCAGCTAGAGCGTCGGGATGGCCGGAAGCTAAATGGCCATTCTTTTTAGCTCCTCTCCTTACCGGAGAAGCCCAAGCCGCGTATCAAGTGGCGAACGCCAATGGGCGCCCTCCCTATACCGAAATAAAAGGCGTTGTCCTAGATCACCTTGGACTGGATGCCGAGGCCTACCGGGTCCGGTTCAGGAAGGAGCGAGGGACCTCTGCTGACAATCCTAAACCGCTCTATTTCAAGCTAAAGACGGCAGCAGACAAGTGGCTAAAGCCCCAAACAAGCACAAAAGAAGAAATAATGTCACGTATATATTTAGAACAATATATAGAAGCCCTACCATATCCGATACAGAGGTGGCTCAAGCAACACACCCACCTGATGGCTGAACAAGCAGTAGAAATGGCCACCTCGTTCTACCGTGCCCAACCCCGCACCTTATCAGGAGACATAGAGAAAGCAACACGACCACCTCCCCCTTCCGGACGTCTAGTAAGGAAACCCACGAAACCCGGCCCGGAACCCTTAAGATCCCGCCACTATCGACCAGAACCCGTCCCTATCAGGGGTCCGCAATGTTTTGAATGCGGGGATTGGGGGCATATTGCTAGGACCTGCCCCAGAAAAAAGCCTCCAGAGGAACCAATGGACATAGGATGTGTTCCTCAAACCATTCTGTATACTGATGAAATGGGGCCCAGTTTCTACGTGAGTGTTCTTGTGGAAGGGGTGACTGTAAGGGCTCTCTTAGACTCCGGTTGTCGGCAGTCGGTAGTACGCCGATCTGTAGTACAACCCTCCTCCCTTACAACCCAACAGGAGGTCCCCATTAGGTGTGTACACGGGGACGTACGGTTCTATCCCTTGGTGCAGTTACCCATATCCCTTCCTAGCGGGGACACATTAGAAGCCAAGCTCGGGGTCCTCCCTTTTCTCCCCGAAGACATGATCCTGGGTCAGGACAACCCATCTTTCTTGGCACTCCTAAGGGGCTCTCTACAGACTAACGAACAAAACAAAACACCACATCCCACCTTCCTTACCCAAGCCCCCTGGCTTTCTGACAAGAGCTTTCGTTATAGCCAATTGAACGACCCCTCACTTCAAACCGCCTGGGATTATGCCAGACGCTCCCTTCCGACTCAGAAGCCTGTATACCCGTCTTTTCAGATACAGAATGATCTCCTCTATAGGATAGCAAAGGAAGGTAACCCATCCCAGCTCATAGTACCCCAGTCCTTCCGTGACCAAGTCCTCTTCTTTGCACATACACACCTAACAGCAGGCCACAGAGGAACACAGAAAACAATAGACATGCTTTTGAAACATTTTTATTGGCCAGGCATATTCTCACATGTCACGAAATATTGTCAGGAGTGCGAGATATGTCAAATGAAGAACCCATACAAGCCTCCCCCGTGCCCTTGCAGCCTCTCCCCATTATCGGAACCCCTTTGAGAGGATAGGTATGGACCTCATAGGTCCACTACCTAGAACCAAGAAGGGTCATCTCTACGCCTTGGTGGTCGTTGACTACGCCACCCGATACCCCGAGGCCTTCCCCTTGCGTACCCCTACCAGTCAGAACATCAGCGACCGGCTTCTGGAACTGTTCTCCAGAGTTGGCTTTCCCCGTGAGATACTCACAGATCAGGGGACCCCATTTGTCTCAAAGATAATGGGGCAGGTGTGTAAATCTCTTGACATTTCTCACATAAAAACATCAGTTTACCACCCCCAGACGGACGGCCTCTGTGAGAGGTACAATTCCACCCTGAAGCTGACATTAAAGAAACTATTAAGCGTGGAGGGGAAGGAGTGGGACATGCTCCTTCCTTTGGCATTGTACGCGATCAGAAGCCAGCCTCAGTCTAGTTTGGGTTGTTCCCCTTTCCAACTTCTCTATGGGCGAGAACCCCGAAGCTTACTAGAGATCACAAGGGAATATTGGGAGCAGGAAAAAGAAGAAGAGACCAGGTCCTTTTTAGAGTATACTCAGAGCCTTCGTAGCAGGCTACAGAAGCTAAGAGATTTCGCTGATGCAAATCTGGAGAAGGCCCAGGTCAAACAGCAAACGTTCTACGATCAAGGGAAGAAGTGGCGCCACCTCAGAAAGGGGGACTGGGTATTGGTCCTCTTACCTTCTGGTCTCACCAAGGTAAAAACAGGATGGCAGGGTCCCTACCAGATATTGGAAAAGGTCGGATTGACGACTTACCAGGTTCAGATCACTCCCAGACGAAAACAATTATACCATATCAATCTTTTAAAGAAGTGGTTGGGTCCTCTACCTAGGGATCTTCACTTAGTAAGTCCTATATCCGAGACCGGTAGTACACTACACCAACTGCCAGTCAATCAGGACCTGTCACCTGAACAACGCAATGCCCTACGAGACACACTAATTCCGTTTGCTTCCCTATTCTCAGATCTGCCAGGCCGGACTACCTTAGCACAACATTCCATCCTTACACAACCCGGAAAGACAGTCAAACAAAGACCATACCGTATCCCTGCTGCCAGACGGAGGGCCATAGAACAAGAAGTGACAGACATGCTTGCCCTGGGGGTCATACGCCCATCACAGAGCGAATGGTCTTCCCCAATCGTATTGGTACCAAAACCGGACGGCTCCGTCCGGTTTTGCATAGACTTTAGAGCTATCAACGCAATCTCCAAGTGTGATTCATACCCTCTTCCACGTGTAGACGAGTTGATAGAAAGACTAGGGGAGGCACAGTATATCACCACCCTTGACCTTACGAAGGGTTACTGGCAGGTGCCTCTGAAACCACAAGACCAGGAAAAGACGGCCTTCTCCACACCCTCTGGCTTGTTCGAATTCACCGTCCTACCGTTTGGACTCATGGGGCACCTGCCACCTTTCAGCGTCTCATGAACAGGGTATTGGCGGACCACCAAGCCTACTCCTCGGCATACCTAGACGATATAGTCATTTATAGTCCCACGTGGGAGTCGCATCTTCATCATTGCCGTCTAGTGTTTCAGGCCCTCCAGTCAGCAGGTCTACATGTCAATGCTAAGAAGTCCAAAGCAGGGTTCCAGAAGGTGAAATACCTGGGCTTCCTTCTAGGAAACGGTCACATCGAACCCCAAGAAGAAAAGGTCAGGGCGATATCCCAAGCCCCTTTCCCTGTCACGAAGAAGGAAGTTAGGGCTTTCCTGGGTCTACTCGGGTATTACCGCCGATTTATACCCCAGTTTTCTGAATTGGCCACGCCCCTCACGAACCTCTTGAGAAAGGACGTAAAAGCTAAAGACCTCCTTCATCCCCCTCCTGAGTCCCTGCACGCATTTCATGAACTGAAAAAGGCCATAACCTCTGGTCCCATCCTACGGTCACCTGACTTTTCTGAGCCCTTTTTGTTGCAGACCGACGCTTCTGAGAGTGGGTTGGGGGCGGTTCTCTCTCAAGTGGCTCCTGATGGTCTAGAGCACCCCATCCTTTTTCTGAGCCGGAAGTTGTTTCCCAGGGAGCGGGGTTACCCCATCATTGAGAAGGAGTGTCTTGCCATCCGGTGGGCGGTGGACAAGTTGAGGTATTACCTTGAAGGGTCCCATTTCATCTTATACACCGATCATGCCCCGCTCGTTTGGATGAGCCGTAATAAGGGCAACAACCCGCGTGTCCTACGCTGGTTCCTTGTCCTGCAGCCCTTTTCCTTTGAGATTCGCCATCGCAAGGGTTCGGACAACGGGAACGCGGACTTTCTCTCTCGTGTCTCCCTGTTTCCCGATCGGAAACAGGCTGGGGTGGGGGTGTGTGGCGAGGAGCTGCACCCGGACGATGCCTCCTCTTCTGGGACGCTGCATGAACAATTGCCTCCTTATCTCTCCCCCTATTCCCTCCTCTGTTTCCAGACCCCGGCTCCTGTGAGCAATGCAGACTGTCCCTTTAAGTTTCCACGGCGATCTGACTACCTCGTCGATCATGTGACGTGGTCACCTGACTGCCCTCCCTTCAAAGAGGAAGTGTCTCCGGGAATGCTTGGTTCGTGTTGGAGCCCAGCGGAGGAAGCAACGGCGGCGTCTGGAGGAGACCACGACGGACAGACCTTCTTTATCGGCCCAGGACTTGTGGAACGGTGGAAGCACCCCGTCGCGGAGGCGGAAGGAGGCAGCCAGCAGGTCGAGACCCCGCTAGACAGAAAGACGGAAAAGAAGGAGCCGGGCCTTATCCGGCAACGCGCTGAATCCTGCCACGGCCCAGGAGGGTCGTGGCTTCAGAAGGTACGGGGACAACTGGGGGCCGTCTGGGACAGAGGGAGGCCGGGAGGCAAGGGCGGGCGCTGTTGCATACGTTCGGAAGAGGAGCTCAATAATCAGAGGCTTCCTTCCGTAGAGCGCAAGAACTCCTAGAAAGGAGTAGGCGATTCACTGGTGTTGGTTGGTGCCTAGTCCCTCACTCCCTTAACCCCTTTTTATGCTTAAACACCCCGGAGACCCTCCTTACCGAGTTCTGTTTTCCTTTTTCCCTGAGTTGTGGCGTCTACCTGGTGGGAGCGACCCTTCAGCCCCGAGCAACCTGAAGTCCTGGGACAAGGTTCTCTGACGGAAGAGAACGAAGACTTCACCCTGGGACAAAGGATTTGCAATCCGCTCCACATTGAGCTGTATAGCATAAACAAATTAAAATACTACTCACCTGAACCCTCCCTGTCTCCCTGTCTCCTTCTCCACCGCGCTACAGGTACATTGAGAGTAAAGTGTCGCATTTACAACTTGAGAGAACTGAGCTATTTTATAACATTTGAAAGTCTATTTTTGAGTACAGTATTGTGGATTTTTGTCGTTTGGTCTTGTGTTAAGTCTATATAAAAATACTATTTTTATAAATACAACCTGTGTGGTGTCCATCTGTAGTGTTGTCACTATATTACTGTATGTGTTCACAAATGCTTTACACACTGCCTCTGAGATAAGCCTGCCTGCTCGTGCCAAGCTACCAAGGGGGTGAGCAGGGGTTATTTTAGGAGTGTAGCCCCTGACCCTGACTAGACGCAAGGGTCCCTATTTGTCACAGGTACCTACCTATGCCAACTAGAGACCCCCAAATCTAACATTGGTGGTCAGCGGTGAGGATTTGGACTTGCATTTGTGATTCATATACAGTGATTGGCGTACACTACTTGTGAGTGCAGACCATAACGCGACCACATACTTTTTGAGAATTTTTCCTTGGAACTTCTTTTCTATTTTAGATTCCTGAGAACTGCCAGTCTTTTTGCTACCATGAGCAAGTCAGCATCCATAGTATCTGTAGACATTGTTTTGGAAGAAGAGAGAATTGATACTTACACTGTGCCTTATCTCAAAGCTTTGTGCAAGAAATTTAAAATCTCTGTGAAAGGCCTCACCAGGAAAGAGGAATACCAGAAGGCGCTGAGGGCCTGGGTAGAATCTAGGAATGCCAGTGAGCATCCTGAGGAGCCAGTAATGGAGTCAGAGGATTTAAATGAGCAACTTGAGGGGCCAGTGGGCCCAACTGGAGGGAAAGCACCTTCAGGGGCGGGCAGCAGTGTTTCTTCCAAAGGGTTTCCCCAGGAGAGCTGGAGGACAGAGCAAGGGAGAGGATGCATAAATTGGAGCTAGCTAGGCTCAAAATAGATGGTCAGAAAGACATAGAGAGCAAGAAAATAGAGCTTGGGATGGAGTTAGAAATGAAGAAGTTAGCCTTAGAGGAAAAGAGGATGCATTTTGAGCATGAGAGAGGATTGAGGGAATTGGAACTCAAGGCCAAAAGCTTAGGGATTCCTCCCTCTGGTGGCAGCAATATTGAATTTTCTAGTGCTGAGGGAGTAGTACACACACCCAGAGATGTGGCGCCTGACTTGAAGGAGGGGGTTAATATACACCAGGAGGTTCAAGGATATGAGGTAGCTCCGGTGGTGCCCAGTGTCCCTGAGATAGATTGGGGAACTGGCCCAGGGGTTCATGGTCCTAGTGGTGGGAGGGACACTCCACTGACTCTAGATGAGAGGAGCAGGGAGGGGGGTTCCCCCATGGTTGAAGTCCTGGTGTGTGAGTGTGAAGACCGCCCAGAAGAGTGTGGGTTGAGTGACAGAGACAGTCAGGTACTGTCTTGCCAGTCTCAGGAGAGTGGTGTGGGGTACGTGTGCAAGGCACTGGATGGTGAGGTGAAGGATAGTTTGGTGGGTCTGTGTGATCCAATTTTGGGAGAGCATATTGTAAGTCCCTATTTTCCAGAGCTATGCCAACACCTGTTGGAGTGTGAGTTCTCTGACCCCAGGGAGCTCACAATGGAGGCAGACCTTTTGGTGGATTCCAGAGGGTCTGAAGAGGCATTGGGGAGTGACCCTAAGAGGAGTGGCTCAGGTGTCTTCCAACCCAGAGTGGTGGGAGAGGTTCAGTGTAGCCCAGCTAGGTCCCGTGGTAGTGGGAGGGGTGTAGGGGTTCACCTCCTGTCACTGCGGAGAAGGAGTGAGTGTGGGGCTGCGTGTCCCAAGGTGCCCGAAACCCAGTCTCAGGGCCTGGATGGTTCTTTAAGGGAACACCAGGTAGGGAGCCTAGGCTGTCCTGATGGGCCGCCTGTTGAGGAGGATCTCCTAGTGTCTAGAGAACCTGGAGCGTCTGTAAATGGAGCTCCAGTGTTTTCTGGTGTCTGGCGGTGCCGCTCCACTTGGGAGGGTGCAGAAGTCCAGAGTGAGGGGTGAGAGGGGGAAAGAGTCCCCAGTGGAAGAACCAGTGGGTCAGGGGCCAGCCAGAAGGGCTGAGTCACCTGTGAATGACCATGGCAACACCACTTCTGTCCTGGGGGATCTTCACGCGCTTTCAGATGGACAGGGGGCGGGAGATCTGCACCAGGCAGACTGTCACACAACACATGAGAGATGTGTTACCCTCTGGGGGGGCATGCGTGCTCCCCAGGAAGTCCTGGTGCGCCAGGCAGATTCTTACACAACTCTAGAGGAGTGTGTTTCCCTTGGGGGGGGGTGGGTGTACCCCTGAACTGGTGGGCGAATTGTGCAGGACACCTGCCACAGGTGCCCTGGCAATTCTGGAAGGGGGTACCACTCCAGGTGGGAGGGTACAGAGCCCCAATGAGGAGGAGGAGGACCGGGTGTGGGAAAGCCCACCCCAGTCTCCAGTCCAGCCGCCGGGTACAGGCCCGGGACTGGTAGGTCAGTGTCAGGATGTCATACCTGACCTGACAGGAGGGAGAGTGGACAAAGGGTGCCAAGTACCTGGGGCTACTGTCCCCCGCTCTCTGACGCCACAGAGGTTTGAGAGCCCTGAGAGGCATAAGGCCTGGGTCTCATCCCTGACCACTGTCAGTGGCCACTGTGGCTTGCTGTCTGTCTGTTGGGACACACCTGTGAGCAAGTTAAGGTTAGGTGCTGCACAGGTGGTGTCCACAGGTGAGGAGAAGGGTTCCCCATGGATTAGCTTGGTGGGCCCTGAGAGTATGGACAGAGGGATTCCAATAGGTTCAGATTGGCGTAGAACTGGAGTATGCCCCTGCTGTTGTGGGCCAGGGTCCAGGTTCTATCGCCCAAAGCAGGGAAGCCCATCAAGGTAGAGATTGGTCTACCCTGCGTTTTTGGCTGGAAGGGGGTTGTGTTGGACTTGGCCCTTTTTGCAGGGTCATCCCTGAACTTTTTGCCTTCCTCCTAGCCTTTTTTCTGACCTGTTGTTGGCTGTTTTATGACTCTGGGCACTTTTTCACTGCTGATCAGTGCTAAAGTGCATATGCTCTCTATGGTAAATTGATGTATGGATTAGTGACTCCATGATTGACTTGATTGGTTTACTTGTCAGACCCTAGTACAGTGCACTGCGTGTGCCCAGGGCTTGTAATCCAATACTGCTGGTGGGCTTGCAGCACTGGTTGTGCCACCCACCGGAGCAGCTTGTAAAGTGTGTCTCAGGCCTGCCATTGCAGAGCCTGTGTGCAGTCTGGTACTGCCATGTTGACTGGGCAAGTGCACCCACTTGCCAGTCCCTAAACCTTCCCTTTTATACATATTAGTCACCCCTATGGTAGGCCCAAGGGCAGGGTGCATTGTAGGTAAAAGGTAGGACATGCCCTGATGTGTGTGGCATGTCCTAATAGTGAATTACAGCCATTTTCGTTTTTCACTATTGCAAGGCTACCTGTTCCCCATAGGCCAGAATGGGCAGTTAGATTATTACATCTTATAATCCTAACTGACTCAGGGAACCAGGTAGAAATTAGAGTTTAGTATGCCTGAACTCAGAATGATAAAATACATCTTTTAGTGAAGTTGGTTTTAACATTCTGTGTTTGAAAATACCACTTTTAGAAAGTAGGTATTTTCTTGCCTAACTATCCAAGCCTGCCTCTGCTAGGTTGTGTATTCCTTGTCTGGAGTTTGAGTGACAGGGGCTGGGGGCTTCCAGGAGACAGGGTGAGTCAGCACAGGGCTGAATAGAGAGATCTGCATGCAGATAGGAGGGAGGAGTTGCACCTGGGACCTGAATAGGGCTGTGCCTTTCCTCCACAATGCTGGCTCCACCTCCTGTGGTGTGTCTGATGTCCCTGGCCTACACTGTGAAAGGAAAGAAGGAGTCTTGTCAACAAAGTGCTCCAGGACTGATCAGAACTGATTTTGGACTAGGCAAAGGCCTCTCTGCCTTCAGAGAACAAAGAGAAAAGTAGTATAAATATTGGGACCCAGACCCAAGAACTTTAGATCACTTCTGGGAATCAAGACGAACCTTTGCTGAGGAGAAGAACCAGGAAGCTGAAGGAGGAGACTACCCCTGTGCTGTGTGTTTGGGGGTTGGCCTGCAGTGGTTGCTTCATTGCCAAAGAAAGGAGAAAAGGACTGAGTGTGCTTTCTATCAACTTGAAGAAGAATCTCCAAGGGCTTGAACTAGAGCTTGCCTCCTGCCTGAAGTCTCAGGGATACAAGACTTCACCAACCAGCTCCCCCCTGAATTCCCTTGCTGGGAATTGAAGTGCCTGCTGTTGTGCTGAGCCTTCTGAGAGACTGCGTGTCGCTGGGAGCTGGAAGCGCGACGCAACAACGAGAAGCGTGTCGCCGCCGCTGTCATCGCATCGCCGAGGAAGCGAGACGCAGCTGCCGCTGTCATCCTCGCATCGCCGAAGCGCGGCGCATCGCCGGAGAAGCGGGACGCTGCCACAGAGGACATCGTCGCATCACCCGAGAAGCGCGTCGCAGGGCCTGTCGCGGCTCCAAAGATCATCGAGTCGCCGCACGGCCGTCGGGCGTGCACGCATCGCACCAACGTTGTCGCATCGCAACCAAGACGCCATTTTGTCGCATCGCACCGGAGAAGAGTATCGCATCGAGGTGCCATCTTGTCGCATCGCACCGGAGAGCAGTAAGAAACCGACGCATCAACTCCCCACACAGTAAGGAAGCGAGCATCAACTCCCCTGCGCAGCAGTAAGGAACCGACGCATCCACTCCCCTGAGTGTAAGGAACCGACGCATCACCTTCCCTGCGACCCTTTTG
Organism: Calotriton arnoldi; assembly: GCA_963921515.1. Lineage (NCBI taxonomy): Eukaryota > Metazoa > Chordata > Amphibia > Caudata > Salamandridae > Calotriton > Calotriton arnoldi. The sequence continues at coordinate 840,182 of CAWUFW010006869.1, forward strand.
TTTTCTTTGCGTTACGCATTCAAGGTACATTGAGAGTAAAGTGTCGCATTTACAACTTGAGAGAACTGAGCTATTTTATAACATTTGAAAGTCTATTTTTGAGTACAGTATTGTGGATTTTTGTCGTTTGGTCTTGTGTTAAGTCTATATAAAAATACTATTTTTATAAATACAACCTGTGTGGTGTCCATCTGTAGTGTTGTCACTATATTACTGTATGTGTTCACAAATGCTTTACACACTGCCTCTGAGATAAGCCTGCCTGCTCGTGTCAAGCTACCAAGGGGGTGAGCAGGGGTTATTTTAGGAGTGTAGCCCCTTACCCTGACTAGACGCAAGGGTCCCTATTTGTCACAGGTACCTACCTATGCCAACTAGAGACCCCCAAATCTAACAGGTGTGGATACCTGGATGCGAAGCTTGGGCATTTTGCGTTTTGGAGTGTGGCGAACAGATCTATTTCTGGGTGGCCCCACATTTGAAAGAATGGAAGCAGAACTTGAGGATGAAGTTCCCATTCGTGGATCTGCTGTCTTTGATGACTGAGCAGATCTTCAATTTGATTGTAAACTCCTGGGAGGTGTTCTGCAAGGAGGTATATGTTTTGCAGAATGGCCCACCTCCATATGCTTTGAGCTAGGTGTGAAAGCTGCAGAGAGTGTGTCCCCCCGTTTTTGTATGTAATACATTGCTGTCATGTTGTCTGTACGGATCAGGACAGCTTTGCCTACGAGGTGGAGTTGAAATGATTTCAATGCTAGGAAGATCGCTAGCAATTCCAGATAATTTATGTAGAATTGTTTTTGTTGAGGGGTCCATATGCCCTGAATAGTATGATTTTGAAGATAAGCTCCCCAGCCGGTGAGCGATGCGTCTTTTGTGAGCACTATCTGTGGAACGGGTCGAGGAACAGCCGCCCTTTGAAAAGGTTTTGAATGTTCCACCCCTGCAGAGAGCGATGTGTGCGGCTGTCCACCAACACCAGATCTGTTAGCTGACCTTGAGCCTGGTTCCACTGACGTGCCAAACACTCCTGTAAGGGACGCATCTGGAGTCTTGCGTAAGGGACTATAAGAATGCAAGAGGCCATCATCCCGATTAACTGCATGAACACTCGAGCTGGTAATTAATGTTGAGGCGTAAATTTTGATATGAGGGCTAGCATGGTGCTTATTCTGACTGGGTTGGGATATGCTAGAGCTTTTGAAGTGTTTATTGTAGCTCCTAGATATTGTTGTGTTGTGGACGGTTGGAGATGGGATTTGGAGAGGTTGACTGTGAATCCCAAATTGTGCAGCAACTGTATCGTTTTGTATGTGTGTTGAACACAGCTGGTGTGTGACTTGGCTTTTATGAGCCAGTCGTCCAGGTAAGGGAAAACGTGAATATGTTGTCTTCGTAAGTGAGCCGCCACTACTGCGAGGCACTTGGTGAAGACTCTGGGTGCTGTGGTTACTCCGAATGGGAGGACTTTGAATTGGTAGTGTTGGCCGCTTATCACAAACCTGAGGTATTTCCGGTGAATGGGAATGTGAAAGTAGGCGTCCTTTAAATCCAGAGTGGATAGAAAGTCGCCTTGTTGGAGTAGTGGGAGTACCTGTTGAAGAGTGACCATATGGAAATGGTCTGACTGAATGTATAGATTTAATGGCCTGAGGTCAAGTATTGGTCTTAGAGAGCCGTCCTTTTTTGGTATTAGAAAGTATAGTGAATACACTCCTGTGCCTTGATGAGGCAAAGGGACTGGTTCTATTGCATGTTTTTGTAACAGGGAAAGAACCTCTTGTTTGAGAAGAGTGAGATGTTCGGAGGACATTGGGCGTTCTCTGGGCGGAATGTTTGGTAGAGTACCAGTGAGTTCCAGGCAATAACCATACAGGATGATTTGTTTTACCCACTTGTCTGTTTTAATGGAATTTCAGACAGGTAGGAACTGTGATAGGCGTCCCCCGACAGGAGTGGAATGTTCGGGGGGTAGCGGGGGAAAGTCACTGCTTGGTTGCAGGGGAAGTGCGGGTGGAATTATTTTTGCCTCTTCCCCTATTGTTGTTTCCTCTATATCCTCCTCGATAGTACCCTCGGGAGGAGGAAGGATGATTTTGGTTTTTGTAAACACACCCGAAGTGACTATGACGTCCCCAGACAGACAGGAGCAGTCTACAATAACTCCATTCCATAGTCAGGAAGCCACCCGGTACATCTTACTGGAAGAACAAACATGCAAAGTCATCCAAACGGGCAGGCAGGATGGGGCCCCGGGACCAAATGGTCTGTCTCAAGTACTATTCAAAACAAATTCAATATACTGGGTGGTTACTTTAACAACAGTATTTAACAGTGTCCTACAACAACAAATCATTCCAGATTCTTTGAAGGGCTCCATAATAAATCAATTTGTTCAAGAATGGCGACCGACACGAACCAGTGAATTATCGCTTCATAACCCTTCTAGATACAGAGGCAAAACACTTCGTTAGCCTTCTACTCATAGATCTGCTTCAGTGGGCCGACGACAATCACATTGTACCCCCGAATCAAACTGGATTTACTAAAGGGGCTGGAACGTCAACTAATATTCTGGCACTATCCTTAATAATGGACAAGCTCAAGCACAAAAAGCAACCTCTATATTTTTGCTATGTAGATTATAAGGCTGAAATGACTGTGTAAACTGCAGCCTTCTTTGGCAAAGGTTATCATCTATGGGCATCCTGGCTCACCTTTTATAGGCTATACAGCTTCTATACAGACTCATGGGCGAGAATTGTTAATGGCTCAATATTGTCCAGGAAAGTACACACATATAAGGGCCTAAAGCATGTCTGTGTTATAGCGCCATATCTGTTTAATCTTTTTTTAGCTGACCTATCTCCCGCCCTGGATACTGCAAACTCTCACAGACCCAAGCTAGGGCCTGTGCACATCTCAAACCTGCTATATGCAGACGATGTGATCCTGCTTAGCGTGACAAAAATTGGGCTACAAGAATTAACTGACAAACTGTTCTTATATTCTTCAGTCAATGGGATGACAATACATTTGAAGACAACTAAGATCATGGAAATCAGCAGCAGGATCAAGAAAAGCCAAAAATGGTTCCTATATAGTGAACAACTGGAGCTGGCAAAAACCTATAGATACCTAGGGGTACTCTTTGATGAAAGAGGCTCCTTTCAACAGCACAGAAACAATTTTCTCAGGAAAGTGAATAACCTGATTCTCAATTTCTGCACCCTACAACGAGCTCTGGCAGGTCAAAGCTTTTTGCCATGTTGAAAATAATTGTTCCAAAACGTATTCCTTGCATCTCTTATGGAAGTGAAGCTCTTCGTGGCAGAGATGAAGCACTTTGAAATCTAATTTTATCTAAAACCTTTAGATCACTCTTCTATCTCCCCCCAAAAGCCTCACCTGCCCCGATAAGGCTAGAGTTGGCTTCCAAACCAGTCAATCGCAAGGAAGGGGGACTATGTAAAAACATGGAAGAGACTCAGGAGCGCTACGGAAAGCCAACTGTGCCAAGCGCTTTAGCAGGAAATACAAATAAAGGAAACTGCATCAGCTTGCCTTTACCTCCACTTGGCCATTAATGATCTAGGCATCCATGCTATATGGGAAAACTCTCCTTCCCCAATTGCATTAAAATAACTGGTTAACAGCACTGTGAAAAAAACTTCCATGTTAACAGACAAAGCAATGCTATCTTCGAGATCACGTGCATGGACGATTCTAAATGGCTATAAGATTCTCAAGTCCCAATCCTACTTGGAGACTGGGTGGGCAAGCCACCTAAAAGTTGACATTATGCGCTACCGTTTTGGCCTTCTCCCCGGGGAAATTAATGGAATGTCAAGGAAAAGGTCAGTCTCAAAGGCCTGTTACAGACTGTGTACTTTCGGAGAAGAAAGCATCATACACATCACGTCTTTGCCCAGGCTTACTCCAAGAAAGGAGACTACTTCTCAAAACCCTTTTTAATCAATGCGGGATCCGGACATGCAAGAAGGCGGTAATTGCAAGTCTAAATGCCACGAACCCTATTTTAAACTGTTGTTACATGAAATTTCTAAGGCATGCCGGGAAAATGCTGGCTGCCACTAACGCCGCGCCGTGCTTAAACACAATATTTTTCCCTTTCTCCACTACTACTACACGCTTTTGTAAATTGCACTTCACCTATACTATAATATGCAAATGTATGTCGATACTTCGCATACCATTACTTCGCATGATTTTAGTGCGATGTTTTTACTTAGCATAAACCATTACTTCGCAAGTTTTAACTGTGCATGCATTTATAACGCAAATGGTTACAAATGTTCTATGGTTTATGCCAATTAAAAACATCGCACTAAATTCATGCTTACACTACACTACCTTACACCACTTAAACATCACTACACTACCCGAAACCCTAATACACTACCCCCTACACGACCTTCCCCATTCCCCCTGCCTGGACCCTACACTCTAACACTACACTTCACCACCTCCCGACACTACCCTAAACCCTATAACACTGCACTATACTACACAAACACCACACCACTACCCTAAACCCTAAAACACTACTCCCTGCACGACCCTCACCCTTCCCCAGTCCGCTCCCTACACTACAACACTACCCTGCACGACACCCCAACACTACCCAAAACCCTAAAACACTACCCTACACTACACAAACACCACAACACTACCCTAAACCCTAAAACACTACCCCCTGCACAACCCTCCCCTGACCCCCAGTCCTGTTCCTACACCCAAACACTACCCTGCACTACACCCCGACACTACCCTAAACCCTAATACATTACCCTACACTAACACCACAACACTACCCTAAACCCTAAAACACTACCCCCAGCACGACCCTGCCCCTACCCCCAGTCCATTCCCTACACTGAAACACTACCCTGCACGACCCCCCCGACACTACCCTAAACCCTAAAACCCTACCCTACACTACACATACACATACACCACATCACGACCCTAAACCCTAAAACACTAGTCCCAGCATGACCCTACACTACTCAAACACAACCCTACAACCTAAAACACTACCCCTGCACGACACAAAAAAACTACACTTACCTCTCTCTCCTCCGTGGTTCCTCTCTTCTCCGGCTTCCAGCGACGTCAGATCTGCACGTCGTTGTTTGGAAACGGAAGCTCCTTCCAAACAACGATGTGGATAGCGCATACCATTACAACGCATGCGTTGTAACAACGCTTGCGATGTAACAACTTGCTGTAGGAAGGTGGAATCTGACTGCATGGTTGCCCCCACTTTTTTCCTGGTTTTTGACTTAGTTTGGCTGGGATCCTGCTATTCAGGACCCCAGCCTATCTGCTTTCCCCTTAAATTGATTGCATGTACTTTAGGTACACTCCAGATTGGATTCTGGGGTACCCTTATAAGTCCCTAGTATATGGTATACTATGTACCCAGGGCATAGGTACCCCAGAGGCCTCCCAGGGGCTGCAGCATGTATTATGCCACCCCTGAGAGGCCACCCAAAATGACACAACAGGTCTGCTACAGCAGCCTGTGTAAGGTGGTATATGCACCCCTTACTGAGATATAGGTTCCCTATATCTCTCCATATCACTGCACATGTAAACCTATCAGTCACCCCTATGGCAGGCCTTAACAATCCTGAAGGCAGGGTGCTGGGTTTCATGTGAAAGGGTACCCATGCATGAGCAGAGCCCCTCTGCAGCTTTCGGAATCTTCATTCCGGGGTTGTTTGTGATGCAGCCAACCATATACTCTTAAGTGCATTATAACCTCGCGGTAAATGCTAACTTGAGAATGGCTGCATGGAAACATGTCGTGTTTGGTGTCAAACACCTTAGAATCATACCTCCACCCCAGTAACTGGGGTGGGAGGTATGATTCCACCCTACTAGAGGGAGAAACATGGCACCACCGGTACACCCGGTACCAGCTTAACAGAACCCTGGCATCACAAAATGGATGCTACAGCCACAGACACGAGTCTGCCCTCCTGCTGCTGGACGAAACTCCGGCAGGGGAGGCCTGGACAATAGGTTTCCTGTCACAGGGAGGTGTGACCACCTCCCAGACAGGCTTTAGTGTATTGGGGCTGGGTGGGTGCACTACAAGAGTGCTTTGAAGTCTGCACTGGGGGCACATTTGGTGTCCCTGGGCATAGTCCAGCTCAAACCGGTTGCAGGGTTTACCAGCCCCTTCTCTGGCGCGAAACTGGACAAAGGAAATGGGTGTAGATACCCCTCTTTCCTGACCCTCCCATAGGTGGTTCCCCAGAGTTTGTCCCACCCCTTCCTTGGGTATAAAGTAGGAACCCCTGACTACAGGACTTTAGATTACACCTGGACTAAACTCTGACACAGAAACCAAGTACTTCGACGATCTACACTACGCTGGATGACTGAAGAATCTCCCTTGGAGTAAAGGAGTTACTCCCCTGCAAGGCAGGCACCTTTAACGCAACTGACCGGTTGGCATCTCCGCAGCTCCTGAGGACTCCGAAGAATATTGCCACACAGCAGGTGGGTTCCAGAGGTCTCTGAGGTCGATCTGTGGCCACAGCAAGTCGAAGGCCCGTATCCCTCGTGGTGACCGTGCAACCCGAACCCCTGGGCACCGCGTCCATTTGCAGAAGCATCAGCTTTCCGGCGACCCCTGAGGCTGAGCTTTGGGTTACTTGTAGCCCTGACCCCGAGCAGTAATTACACCGAAAATTGCTGGCCTACACTCAACGAGTGTTCCATGGGCCGCCATTTTGTGATTCCTGTCGAGGTCCCTTCGCGATCCCTGGTCCGTTGACCTGTGGGTCCCCAAGAAGGCAACTTTAATTGGGCTTCCCTGGTTGCTCCAGACGTGCCCTGACTCTCCATCGCTTGGGGAGTCCCCAGGACCTTGCTGGTCCTCACAGAAGCATCTTTTCTCTTCCTGCGTGGGTTGCTGTTGCCAAGGCTTGTTGTGTTCAATCCGAGCACCGACACCCCAGCACTCGACATCCTTCGTGGGACAGCTCGAATCCGGCTCCTGGTCGTCCTCGACATCTCCTGGACCCCGTGGCTGCAGAGTCAAGCTTCACCTCTTCGCACCTGAAGCACCCGACATCGGTGGGCATTCGATTGCTCCGCTCCTGGTCACTGGCTAGTAACCCAGACTCTGTCCCCTCTGCTTTCAGGTTCTTCACATCTTCGATCCAGGCTTGGACCATCCCGGACACTTTTCTTCTTCACGGCAGCAGCACTTTGCAGCAGATCGCCATTGAAAACAACAACGATTCCCGACACCCTTTGACACCTATGCACCCGGCTTCCCTGGGTGAGGTAACTCGAGTACTCCGGTGCTCCCGTGGGTGTTGGCCCTAGAACCCCTTAAGTCTAAAGGGGTTTGCTCAAAGTCTTCTCCTAAGTGTCCTTTATCTTTAAAATTTCAATCGCGACTTTCCGCATAGAATCCTACGGCGCTCGCGGCTGTGTTCTCACACTGCACACGTCCCCCGTGGGTCTCCTGTGTCACTACCTAGGGTGGTTCCTTGGGGTCCCAGCGATTCTACGTGCTCTAGGCACTGTGTCTACTCAAGTCGTGGTTCTTATACCACTTTCTTAATATATGGTTTGGTCCCCCCCTGGGGCCCATTGTATATTGTGCTATTTACTGTCGTTTTAATACTGTGATATTGTGTATCTTGGACTCTAATCTCATAAAGAGATTAGTAGTGAGTGTTTAGAAATAAATACATATATTTTATATATATATACCTGGTGTGGTTCTCCTTTCATTTGGTCATTTAAGAGGTTATAATCTGGTAAACCAAGCTGCTTTACACTCCTTCAAGACTTAGCCTGAAGGCTGCTCTCCATAGCTACCACTAGGATAGCTTTCAATAAAGGTTGTCTTTAAACCTATCATCAATAAGGGTCGTTTGGACTGGTGCAAGGTGCCCACTATAACTACTGGACAGCATATGCCAGGCCAACTTCTCACATTGGTGTGCAGCGGTTGGATTCAAGCTTGCTATTGCTTTACCAGATAATCTCTTTGAGTGACTAACTGAAAACCACTATAGGTACATAGGTACATATAAATCAAGTTTAGAATACAGTAAGTTCTACTGAACTTAGAGTTGTGTGTCAAGGGCTTAGCACACCCTTTCTACAACTCAAGAGAGTTTAGTAGGCCCCACTAGAGTAGGTAGGTGCATACACCACACCACACTAGTCATGTCTTCAAGGGCAGAAACCAGTGGGTCTCTCCCAACTAAGTATGACCAGGTCTCATACCAAGAATTGAGGACTATGTGTGCCTCTAGGAAATTTAAGACCGGGAAAAGCCCATCCACCCAACATCTCATAAAGTTGTTGCTTGAAGATGACCTCAGAAAGACCCCAGGGTCTGACGAGGTTGGCAAAGGGGGTGGGGCAGCAGAAGAGGAAAGGCCAGGTAGTGAACACTACTATGACCCAGACTCTGATGCTGGCCAGGGGGATCAAAATGATTCCAATCTGGAAGATCCAATTCTTCCTGAAGGTGAGGAAGGAGACCCCAGTGGGGTTCTCTTTACCCCACCTGGAAGGGTTAATAGTCTACCAAGAAGATCAAGATCTCCTTATCAGGAATCTAATCATTCTGGTACTTCTATAGGGTCCTCTGCTTCTCATAAAAGGGCATCCTCTTATGAGAAGAAATGCCAACTGCTTGAGTTTGAGAGAGCTAAACTCAGAATCAAGAGAGAGCAATTGGCCTTAGACAGGGAATCCCTGGAGCTTCAGAGAGCTTCTCAGAAATTGGGACTAGGGTCCCATGGTGGCAGCAACAGTGTCCCTAGGAATAGAGAAGATACTCATCCCCATAGGAACCTGAACAAGATTGTCCCTCCCTACCAGAGTGGGGATGACATCCACAAATGGATAACTGCACTGGAGAGGGCCTGTAAAGTACAGAGGGTCCCCCAGGAGCAGTGGGCAGCAATCTTGTGGCTCTCCTTTGCAGACAAAGGTAGAGACAAGCTCCTCACTGTAAGAGAAGAGGATGTTGATAATTACAAAGTCCTGAAGAGTGCTCTGATTGATGGGTTTGGCCTAACCACTGAACAATACAGGTTAAAGTTCAGAGACACCCAAAAGGCACAGACTCAGGACTGGGTTGACTTTGTATATTGTGCTACTAAGGCTCTGGAAGGTTAGATACATGGCAGCAAGGTGCATGACTTTTTAGGATTGTACAATTTGATTATGAGGGAGCAGATCCTTAATAATTGTCAAAACCAGCTTTTACACCAGTACCTGGTGGACTCTGATCTGACCTCTCCCCAAGAATTGGGAAAGAAGGCAGACAAATGGGTCAGAGCCAGAGTAAAGCCAAAGAATCAGGGTGGTGACCAGAAGAAAGATTCTTCCAAAAACCAAGAGAAAGGTGGGGATAAATTAAAAGACAAATCCCCTACAGGGCCCCAAAAGTCCTCTCCTGGGGGTGGGTCCCAAACTCCTTCCTCCCTGAAAAGAAACCTTATTGCCATAACTGTAAGAAGCCTGGCCACTGGAAAAATGACCCCAGTTGCTCCAAGGCTGGCAATAAGGAAAATGTTCCTCCCAGCAATACTACCACTCCTCCTGGTACTACAAGTAGTAATCCCCCAGGTGGTAGTCATGCACCCAAAAAGTTAGGTGCATTTTCATGGGGAACTGAGGTGGACCCTGGATTACTAAGGTCCCCCTCACAGGCCTCCTTAGTCTGTGATGGTGGCATGGGATTTGCCACTTTTTATATGAGTCCCAATACTTTGGGCAAGTACAGACAGGGGCCCCTAATCAATGGTCAGAAGGCGTTGGCATTCAGGGACACAGGGGCTAGTGTCACCATGGTGACAGGGAAACTAGTCCCCCCTCAACAGCTTTTACCTGAGTTCAAGTACCAGGTGACCAACATTGATGGTATCCGAACAGATCATCTCATGGCCATAGTCAATCTCAGCTGGGGAGGGGTCACTGGCCCAAAGAGAGTGGCAGTGTCCCCAAACTTGCCTGTAGATTGCCTGTTGGGCAATGATCTGGAGGTTTCAGCCTGGGCTGAAGTTGAATACCAGGCCCATTTAAAAATGTTGGGCCTCTCTGAGAAGGTTGGTGGGGCTGTTAGGGCCTCAGCCCCATCCCAGGGAAATTTTGGAGAAGTGGCGCCTGAAAGAATGGCCCACTCTACTCCCCAAGAGAGCAGAAGGGTCGAAGAAAAGTCTTCTTCCCCCAGACTATAGGTAAGGGTCAGCTTCCTCAGGGAACTGATCCTACCCCTAGTGAAGGAACTGCCCCAGAGGTGGTCAGGCAGGGGACCCTTCCAAGGTGGTACCCAGTCTGGAGCAGGTAACCCGCCCCTCTCTACCCTCCCTCTGTCAGCCCAGGGCTGCAGAGGTCAGGGAGGTCAGTGGACCCCTAAGGGCTCCCTGTCCAGAGGAACCCCCTCATCCACAGATTAGGGGAACCCAGTCTAGTAGCCCTAGCCAGGTGAAAATTCCTCAGCACACTGAGGGATCCCTCTTACCATTGTGTAGGGACCTCCCCCAGAAGAACTCTGTTGGGCAAAGGCAAACCTGGGACCAAGTGGTTCCAAACCTACCATGTCCCTCCATTGTTCCAACCAAAGGGACCCAACCCCCAGCTGTAGGCTGCCAGAGGTTGACCCTTAGGGCCAGCTACAACTCAGTCATGGAAAGAAAGGCCTCCATGGTGACCAGTGATCTGAGGAAGCTGAGGTCAACTTTATTAGGGCCTCACTTCTCTACTCAGACACCCCACCAGCCTTTTACTTTGCCAAAACACACCACAGGTAGTAATTCCAAATGGTGGAGATCATCCAATACCCTTGGGGTTAGGAATTGCTTAGTGGACCATAAGACAGGGGGTAACCATGCTAGTGCAGGTTCTTCCTTATATGGCCACTTAGTCAATAAAGGCTCAACTGGACAAGGTTAGCCTTATCTCCTTTCATGGGGGGGGTTATGTAGGAAGGTGGAATCTGACTGCATGGTTGCCCCCACTTTTTCCTGGTGTTTTGCTGGTTTTCGACTTAGTTTGGCTGGGATCCTGCTATTCAAGAACCCAGCCTATCTGCTTTCCCCTTAAATTGATTGCATGTACTTTAGGTACACTCCAGATTGGATTCTGGGGTACCCTTATAAGTCCCTAGTATATGGTATACTATGTACGCAGGGCATAGGTACCTCAGAGGCCTCCCAGGGGCTGCAGCATGTATTATGCCACCCCTGAGAGGCCACCCAAAATGACAAAACAGGTCTGCTACAGCAACCTGTGTAAGGTGGTATATCCACCTCTTATTGAGATATAGGTTCCCTATATCTCTCCATATCACTGCACATGTAAACCTATCAGTCACCCCTATGGCAGGCCTTAACAATCCTGAAGGCAGGGTGCTGGGTTTCATGTGAGAGGGTGCCCATGCATGAGCAGAGCCCCTCTGCAGCTTTCGGAATCTTCATTCCGGGGTTGTTTGTGATGCAGCCAACCATATACTCTTAAGTGCATTATAACCTCGCGGTAAATGCTAAATTGAGAATGGCTGCACGGAAACATGTCGTGTTTGGTGTCAAACACCTTGGAATCATACCTCCACCCCAGTAACTGGGGTGGGAGGCATAATTCCACCCTACTAGAGGGAGAAACATGGCACCACCGGTACACCCGGTACCAGCTTAACAGAACCCTGGTATCACAAAATGGATGCTGCAGCCACAGACACGAGTCTGCCCTCCTGCTGCTGGACGAAACTCCGGAAGGGAGGCCTGGACAATAGGTTTCCTGTCACAGGGAGGTGTGACCACCTCCCAGACAGGCTTTAGTGTATTGGGGCTGGGTGGGTGCACTCCAAGAGTGCTTTGAAGTCTGCACTGGGGGCACATTTGGTGTCCCTGTGCATAGTCCAGCTCAAACCGGTTGCAGGGGCTACCAGCCCCTGCTCTGGCGTGAAACTGGACAAAGGAAATGGGTGTAGCCACCCCTCTTTCCTGACCCTCCCATAGGTGGGTCCCAGAGTTTGTCCCACCCCTTCCTTGGGTATAAAGTAGCTTTGCCACTGGATTCAAGCTAGCCTGGCTGATGACGGCTGATTAGCCAGAAACCGGTCCCAGGATGCTTGTTTCCGGTCCAGGGAAGACATGGCTTGGCAGTTCGGGCTGGACTGTTCCCATGAGGCACAGGGTCAGACTGATTTGCATATGGCCATGTCTGAACTGGGGTGGTGGAGTGAGCTAAAGAATGATGATGGATTAAACCCAGATCTGTTGACTGGGGGTGAGTGTTTGATTAGCTCAAGCGCTCCGTCCATCATCCGCTTTGGTATCGCTTTGTTCGCCCTAAGTTGGCAGGGTATGCCCAGACGTGGGTCCCTTGCTCACTTTGCCACTGGATTCAAGCTAGCCTGGCTGATGACGGCTGAATAGCCAGAAACCGATCCCAGGATGCTTGTTTCCGGTCCAGGGAAGACATGCCTTGGCAGTTCGGGCTGGACTGTTCCCATGAGGCACAGGGTCAGACTGATTTGCATATGGCCATGTCTGAACTGGGGTGGTGGAGTGAGCTAAAGAATGATGATGGATTAAACCCAGATCTGTTGACTGGGGGTGAGTGTTTGATTAGCTCAAGCGCTCCGTCCATCATCCCCTTTGGTATCGCTTTATAAAGTAGGAACCCCTGACTACAGGACTTTAGATTACACCTGGACTAAACTCTGACACAGAAACCAAGTACTTCGACGATCTACACTACGCTGGATGACTGAAGAATCTCCCTTGGAGTAAAGGAGTTACTGCCCTGCAAGGCAGGCACCTTTAACGCAACTGACCGGTTGGCATCTCCGCAGCTCCTGAGGACTCCGAAGAATATTGCCACACAGGACGTGGGTTCCCGAGGTCTCTGAGGTCGATCTGTGCCCACAGCAAGTCTGAGGCCCGTATCCCTCGTGGTGACCGTGCAACCCGAACCCCTGGGCACCGCGTCCATTTGCAGAAGCATCAGCTTTCCGGCGATCCCTGAGGCTGAGCTTTGGGTTACTTGTAGCCCTGACCCCGAGCAGTAATTACACCGAAAATTGCTGGCCTACACTCAACGAGTGTTCCGTGGGCTGCCATTTTGTGATTCCTACGGCTCCTGGTTGTCCTCGACGTCTCCTGGACCCCGTGGCTGCAGAGTCAAGCTTCACCTCTTCGCACCTGAAGCACCCGACATCGGTGGGCCTTCGATTGCTCCGCTCCTGGTCACTGGCTAGTGACCCAGACTCTGTCCCCTCTGCTTTCAGGTTCTTCACATCTTCGATCCAGGCTTGGATCATCCCGGACACTTTTCTTCTTCACGGCAGCAGCACTTTGCAGCAGATCGCCATTGAAAACAACGACGATTCCCGACACCCTTTGACACCTATGCACCCGACTTCCCTGGGTGAGGTAACTCGAGTACTCCGGTGCTCCCGTGGGTGTTGGCCCTAGAACCCCTTAAGTCTAAAGGGGTTTGCTCAAAGTCCTCTCCTAAGTGTCCTTTATCTTTAAAATTCCAACCGCGACTTTCCCCATAGAATCCTACGGCGCTCGCGGCTGTGTTCTCACACTGCACACATCCCCCGTGGGTCTCCTGTGTCACTACCTTGGGTGGTTCCTTGGGGTCCCAGCGATTCTACATGCTCTAGGCACTGTGTCTAGTCAAGTCGTGGTTCTTATACCCCTTTCTTAATATATGGTTTGGTCCCCCCCTGGGGCCCATTGTATATTGTGCAATTTACTGTCGTTTTAATACTGTGATATTGTGTATCTTGGACTCTAATCTCATAAAGAGATTAGTAGTGAGTGTTTAGAAATAAATACATACATTTTATATATATACCTGGTGTGGTTCTCCTTTCATTTGGTCATTCAAGAGGTTATAATCTGGTAAACCAAGCTGCTTTACACTCCTTCAAGACTTAGCCTGAAGGTTGCTCTCCATAGTTACCACTAGGATAGCTTTCAATAAAGGTTGTCTTTAAACCTATCATCAATAAGGGTCGTTTGGACTGGTGCAAGGTGCCCACTATAACTAGTGGACAGCATATGCCAGGCCAACTTCTCACACTTGCGTACTAATGGTACGCGTTGTAACATCGCAAGCGTAGTAGCGCTTGCGAAGTAATGGTATACGCACTAGCAGCCGCGCACTAAAGGCTGTTTACCATAATATGCACCTTGCTCGATGTGCCTTTGTGTGTGTTAGGTAGATCAAGCTGTAGATGGTACTTAAGATGACAACACATTTCCCATAATAAGCCGTCCATAGTTTTAGTCTACGAAATTGAATTTTAACCTATGCAGTATGATCTTAAAAAATGAATTGCATTAATGCATTTTTAATTAACTTTTATTGTTAAGGTTTTAATTAACTGTGCAATAAATTAACTTGAACATTAAAGAATTGTACAACATTTAATTTTTTTTAAAATATTGAGTGTAAAATTGTAAAAATGTAGGATATTAATGGATCTCTTGTCATTAATAATGCAGTCCCTGTAAGCAAGTTGGCGAAAAAACATCAAAATAGCCCCATGCGCCCATCTTGTGAAAAGCTCTAAGAGACATGTATCCATTTGAACAAGTGCAAACTTATGATATAACTACAGTCGGTACAGGAGTAATACTTTCTAAATTGTAAAGCAAACGTCATTAAAACAGTTATATGCGCATCAAGTTTCTACTAAGAGCTTCTAAAATTCACTTGCTACAAGTGTAAAATAGCTCTGTAGGTGGGGTGAGAGTTTGGCAGGCAGCGCACCTTTTTTTAGGTCTCGCCTACGCAGCGCGCATGCGCTGCATAGGCAAAAAGACCTTTTGCAATCGATTCGGCTTTTCAGCCAAAAACGTGAACGCGTTCCATTGCCTTCAATGGCAACGCGTGCACGTTTGGCGATTCACTTGCGGGAGCGAGCAGCTGGTGCCATATGGTAGCAATTATCGCTCCTGGCGCCGCTCGCTCCCGCAAGGGAATCGCACTCCCCCCACCCCTCCCACTTCTTTAACCCGGAGTACTGTTTCACTTTCGCGGCCGCGGCGCGGGCCGCACTTGTGTTTCAGTGCTTGTTTAACAAGGCACTACTGGGAGAAGGGGATTTATCAAGCCTAAAGTGAGATGTCAAGAACCAAAATGCAAAGGAGAACCCACGACTTACAAAGTACGCACACCTGATATGGTACAAAATAACATCTCTGCGGGGTGAGGTTAGACGGTTTACCTAAAAGGGAGGGGGCGGGGGGGCGGCAAGTGTCTCCTCCACAGCAAGATCTCTCCCATGGAAGTGGAAGCAGGGTGCCAGAGAAGTAAGGTATCGTTACATGGAGAATGTCTCCCAGAGGATCTAGCCGAGGAACCAAGTAAGGTGTCACCGCGGGGGGGAACGCAAGTTGTTTCCCAGTGGGGTCGCGAGCTGTCAGCACTCACCTCCTCGCTCTTGAGCACTTCCTTAAACTCGCGCTTGATCCTCTGCACGGCGATGTTGGCCATGTCTGGAGCCGGGCGCTGCTCCTCCTCCTGCTCGCTATGGCACGGTTGCCGCTGTTCGTCCCGCGCCCGGTGCAGTGTGCGGGGCCTGATTCCGCCGCTCTATTATCCGCCCCGACTACTCTTCAGCCGCCAACATGGCGACCGTGCCGCGCATGCGCACTGCTACCTGTCACAACGACACTCATGTGCGCCGTCTCCCCCCGCTCAGTCAGGGGGCGGCCCAGACTGGGAGGGAGGTGCTTACACAGGAGAGGAGGGGGGACCTAAGGAGTCAAACCGGTGAAGGGGTTTATGATGGCGGGCGCCGCCGGTGGAGAACTCTGATAGGCCTCGCTTTCGAGCGCGACGGTGCTTCGGCTAGCGCATCACAATAGGGCTGGTATTAGGTCTGTTGTTGTCGGACCGTGGTAGAAGCCCCACTACACAGTAGGCCCATCGCCTATTCATAGTCCGAGTCCTTAGACTCATCATCTTCGTTAGAAAGCAAGTTAAACAGTGCGCATATGAGGGCCAGTTTCTCGTCGTTACCCTTGCTTTGGAAAGACGTTATAATATGAAAAGTAAAAGTGTACAAAATGCTGATTTTATTTTGGAAAATGGGTTGACTTTTTCAATTTGCGAAACGCAGCGTGCAAACACATATTTAATTTGCCAAAAGTTTCAATTGGGGAGGAGGTTGGACTGTGGAGGTCTTATGACATTCCAATACTACTCGTGTTGGAACTTTCGACCAAGCTGTATTGCACTGATATTTTAGAGTCGTGCAGTAATCTCCACCGTAAGCGTGCATAGAAAAGCCAAAGGTGGTGATGATTGTGCTTGCCAACGCGTTATTTCTCACGGCTGGCGTGTCACGATTATTTTAAATAAATAAATACAGGCTACCAATCCTGAAGCAGTCCAGCTTTTATAAGGACTGACCCGAATAAAAAACTGAAAATATGCCATGTCACCTAATGTGGGTAGAGGTTCCATACATGCAAACATTTTAGAAAAGGGAAGTGGGAAATTATACAAGCATTGGCATAGCCAATAGGTCTCGCCTTTGGGACCTTATAAGTGTTTAGTTATCCAGCACAATATCCTTGGTGAAACAACATCAACTGTTGCATGGCTAAACACTTATAAGGTCCCAAAGGCGAGACCTATTGGCTATGCCAATGCTTGTTTAACATTTCGCCACATACAGGCTGCTATCAGAAAATGAATTCAGACTCACCTAATGATGCTTCGTAGTAAAATAAGCATCAGCAAAACTAATAGATCTTGCCTATGTGCGATATTGGCCTAAACGATGTTTTAAGCCATGTTTTACAGCAGTGCAGGTGCTGTGCAGCACGGCTGAAAGTAGTTATATGGAGTGTGAGTGGGGGGGAGGCAAGATGGACAACGGAGGGTGTGGGGAATAACGTGCATGACGCAGCCAGTGGTGTCCGCGTCATAGTGCTTTTTAGGTTGAGTGCGCTGCTCGGCGAGGCTGCTATAGCTACTCTGGGGGCATAGACCACGCCCACCTCTTTCCATTTGTTCTTTCCTTTGCCTGTCAAAATTGCTTTCTTGTCATTTATTACAGGCTCTTCGTTGTCCTGCCTTTGGGTGTGTTTTGACTTTGGTGGCGACTGCCCCTGTCACATGTCCCCTTACTCTTGGCTTTACTTCTTGTGTGTTTGCCGCACTCTTTTCTTTATCGAATGGACCTATGCCGTTTCTTGTTGTCTGCCTGCCTCTGCTCCTATGTGCGCGGCTTCATCTTTCTTCATGGCCGCTGGCCATCATGCATACCCATCAAGGTTAGTCATCAAAGGTGCCGTTTCAAATTAATATAAAACAGAGCATTCAGTAACATTAACCCCACTTAGTCCAATAAGCAAGTCTCACCCCCACAAGTACACATTGTGTGTTTCCTCATTCCCGTTGTTCCACCCCATCCGCGTCTTTCCTCACTCCCAGTTGTCACTGAAAAGTTTAATAACAAGCACGGAATGAGTCCCCCAGCAGCCCAGTGGAGACGAAGAAATAGAGCCTGCTCACGAGAGCAGAAAAGCAGTTCACGCGCTTTCTTTGGGGTGAGCCTGCAGGGCACTCAGTTCCCAGGTTCTCCTGTCAGCCTGCACCCAACAACACCCCGGTCCACCCTGTGCCCCTGCCACACTCACTCTTGTCTTTTGCTTTGTACGCTGGTGAATAGTGCACCCCACCCGTGCAGCGCAGGAGCAGCTGCCACCCCTC
The DNA here is from genome assembly GCA_963921515.1 of Calotriton arnoldi. Classification (NCBI taxonomy): domain Eukaryota; kingdom Metazoa; phylum Chordata; class Amphibia; order Caudata; family Salamandridae; genus Calotriton; species Calotriton arnoldi. Next base: position 857,942 of record CAWUFW010006869.1, read on the forward strand.
CTCCCCCGCTCCACCCCCCCCCCCCATTATACAAACTTTCACTGCTTGGAGCTTCCTGACACCTTCTCTCTCCAGCGAAGGTGATGTCTTCTCTTTTAATCCCTCCCTCACTCTTTGCCCTCCCCGACAGGTCTTTACATTGTTGTGGAGTCTGCGCTCTGCCAGCATGTGACTGGCGCTCATGCACCAGGAGCAGGGCGAGTTTCACTGAGGGCCAGTCTGTGCTGCCACTCTCGGCGCTGGCGAGTGACCTAGTGTGCTCTTGCTGGAGGAGAGGAGGCGTCACTAAAGCAATGACGTCACCTTAGCACCTAAGAATGTCTTCCTTCACTGCAGGCGCCTGACTCAGCCTGGGTGTACCTTTTGCACGGTATTCCCTGAGCAACGCAGAGTTTAGTCGCTTAATACTCCATTCACTTGAAAGAGAAGGTAAAACTGGAAAACATTCCTTGTCTGCACCAACAGTTTAGATTAATTGCAGCTGATTCTCCCAGTTGCAGTGAAATTCTAGACGCAGTAGCGGTCGGTGGTGGGAGTGCCGCCGGGGCGCTGACGTGGGGCGGGGGAGGGGCAGGGTGGGGGGTAGTAAACTACGGATTACGGCCTATTACAGGTAAGTACACATATAAATAAATAAAACTAATTTCGTTGCGCGCACTGCATCGCATTTTTGTGAAAAGGTCGTTCAATTATACATAATCTAACCTTAATTATAGACAAAGTAACAAAAATGCTTATAACACTTAATTATAACTTTGCAACATGCTGCACACAAGGCACACTACTCTACAACATAGCTTAAACACATTAGCAAAGTCGATAGCTCTGGCTAAACACTTATAAGGTCCCAAAAGCGAGACCTATTGGCTGTGCCAATGCTTTTTTGCCATGGACGATGGTCGGCCAACAAGAACAAATGTGGGGGCGGGCTCAGGGCAACACGGAAAACGGTAGTAGGGATGGCAGGTGCGGGCAGGGCAACACGGATAAGGGAGGGAGGAAAGGGAAGTAAACATGGACAACAAACGGCTGTAGGAAGGGACGCTGGCAGCAAGACACCATGGAGAATGGCAGTGGGCACAAACACGATGATACCAGGGCACAGCGACAGGCAGGGCGCCGAACTGGCAATAGTCAAAGGATGCTGATCTTGTATGGTGGCAGCAAACGCTTTTAAACCTAGAAAGAAGGAAAAAAGTCACTCATAGACCCAACATAAGTACCCCTCACTACCTGCCAAGTGACCAACAATAAATGTTGAAAGGGACAAAGGCTGGGGAGGAACGCTGACCTGAGAGATAGAAAGCCATTGCACGAGTGAGCACACTATAGCTTCAACGCTCGAGGATACATGGTGCTTAATCTGGTGCTTATGTAAAGTGCTCCAATGCGTTTGGGCTACATAAAACTGTAAAAAAAAGTATGTCCGAAGCTGACGCGCTCATGTCTTTGACACCCCATTAGACAGATGCACAGTGTGGTCTCGGCCAATTCACAATTTCCCATCGCATACTTCCTTTGCACAACTGTAAATTGGAAGCCCTTCAAATGATCCTTAGTAGTGGGCACAGACATTGCGTGAAATTGGCTGGGGTTACAGAACTCTAAATTGGGCGCTTTTAAAAGGGCTCTCCCTAGAGAATTTAGCTACCAAAGCAACAGGAGCTGCTTTCATCACGTTGTGGGAGTTCTCTAAATCAAGCGACTCTAAGTTAAAGGGGTCTGAGCTCTTTTTAGGTCGAGCCTAGAGTCAGCGCGCAAGCGCTGCTCTAGGGAAGATCTAGGGTAGTTCAGTACGGGAGAGAAGCCCCGCCCACTACCCCGCCCATATTTTTCAGTGGCTTGTGTCTTTGCCCTTCTTTAATGCTGGCTTCTGATTCCTTCATAGGCTTTTAGTCCCTCCTTAGTGACGTCAATATCGTCATTTGATTCCTCCCATGGCTAGTGGCCCCTTTACTTCGGTTCTCACACCGTAAGCACTATATTCTTTATTGGGTTTGTCCTACTTGAGGCAGGACGATGTGCTTTGTTTGCTTTCAGCGCGCTGTGCGCGCTTTCACTTTCGGGACAATCTCGACCGCTTGTTTAAATAGAAGCACAGTGTTTTATTTGCTTTCAGCGTGCTGTGCGCGCTTTCACTTTCTGGACAATCTCGACCGCTTGTTTAAATAGAAGGATGGTGTTTTGTTTGCTTTCAGCGCACTGTGCACGCTTTCACTTTGAGGACAATCTCGACCGCTTGTTTAAATAGAAGCAAGGTGTAGAGGTCGGAGGTCGCGCTGATGGCTGCGGGGGGAAGCTGCGGGCTCCCGCCCCGGGGCTTCTCTTCCTGCTCCTCGGCTTTGCTGTGGGTGAGTAGGTTTCTGTGTCAGTCTGTATGTTTGTGGGGGCGGGTGTAACGGGAAGTGGACAGGTGGTAGAGGGTGGGGAGTACTCCCGATCCACTCCCTCGCGTTGCACCCATACCACCTCACGCGTACCTCTAGTGACTCTGATGGGGCTCGCTCGTGGTGTTTACCACTGTTTACATAAATGTTCACCTCATCTCAGTACTCCCAGGCCAGCACTTCTAAAGGGTAACTGGGTACGGACACTTGTGTATATAGGAGTACCAGTACCTGTTTTTCTCATGATGAGGAGCGCACTCCTCAGGGGAGAGAGTGGGAGTACTTCTTTACACCAAGGGGGAGCTTCTGTACTGTTTTATTCTAATTTTATTTACTCCGCATATAGCTTCATTTTACTGTGGAAGGTCTCTGTATATCGTTCCATTGCACGGATAGTGAGGTCAGAGACCTTCCACAGTAAACGTAAACAAGCAATGGAAGTGTGCGTGAACAAGAAACAGAGGTGCGTGTGCAGCGGCTACACAGCTTCGTTCACCTCGAGGCACAAACTCAACTGAGTGTCGGTGGCGGATCTCTGTGCCTTTGAAATATAAAATGCAGCTATATGTGGGGTAAAAAAAATAAAGTAAAACAATGGCGAGCGTGTTCGGAAACCCGAGCCTGTGCAAGGGGTTGGATGCATTGAATGGAGAGCTGCAGGCTCTACCGGGCTGAGTTTTGCAGCCCTTTCCAATCACGTTCCACGAGGAAAAAAAGACACACTTGGGTGCTCCATGAAGAATGAGAAAGAAATCAGCATGCACACACACAAATTTTTACTTCACGTGCTCTTCCTGTGCAAGTTAACCTACCCGCATTTGGCAATGCACACATTTCCTATGCATTAATAAGACCCTCCCAGGGATATGTTTATTACCGTTTAATTTGCTCACATGCTGGCAGCCCTGCCTCTCTTGGATACACACGCTGCCTGTGCTCGGAAAACGTGTTCCGCAGGTTTCCGTGGGAAGTGATTCCGAATTCTAGCACAGCTTGAGGGTTGATATTTAATTTTGCGCTTTTATTAAAAATATGAAGCATGTATGGGGAAAGTGAAGGTCTCTGTATAGCGTTCCATTGCACGGGTTATGAGGTCAGAGGCCACATAAATACTTCCAACTGTATAAAGAAAAAAAAAGCTTGCTCAGTTACTTACTCCCTCTGTGTTTCAGCTCACTGGCTCTCATGCAGTACTTGCGCACACAAATCTTCTCGCACGTGTGTGTGGGGTGAAAGCTTTCACTTAAAAGTTTTGTAGTCTCGACAACCACCTTAAAACAGCTCCCAATCAGGACAGGCTCCTTTCCTCGCCCACGGGTGGGGCAGGAGCACATCGATGTCTCATGGGTCAGGGCAGCACTTGGCAGTGCTTCCTGCTGGCGCTAACTGATAATGACTCGGTTACTTACCGGTAATGTTCATTACTCCGAGTCATAGTCTTCCTCGTCACAGTCACTAAGGAGCACCCCGTGTTCCAGACACAGCATTTACCCATAAATTAAAAAGGTCCTCACCCAATATGGCCGCCTGACAGGAAGTACCTGTCACCTGGCCTATAAGGGTGGGACCAACACAGGAAACATCCTGAAATACAAAAGCAGAAACTAAAGAAAAGACAATAAATTTGTTCGTCCCCCCCACCACCAAGGGCGGGCGGGAGGGAACATGACTGTGACGAGGAAGACTATGACTCGGAGTAATGAACATTACCGGTAAGTAACCGAGTCATTACCATCCTCGTCTGTCTTCCTCGTCACAGTCACTAAGGAGCACCCCGTGTTTTGACTTTATTACTGTTTGTGTGCTGCATAAATACTTTACACGTTGCCTGTAAGTTAAGCATGCCTGCTTTTGTGCCAAGCTACCAGAGAGTTAAGCACAGGTTAATTTAGTGACTTTAGAGGTTCACCCTGATGGAGATTGTGGCAGTTGCTTGAGCAGGATTAACATCCACTCAACCAACAACCCAATTTCTCGCAATTACACAGCCAAATCAGATGTGTTGGATTCCTATTTAACCCTTAAGAAACCCAATAGCACTAACCCATTTTCAGCAAACCTCTCCAAGGGTAGGTTAACACAGCCTCTGCATTTCTTCAAACAACTATCACTAACTGAATTTCTGGATCTTGTCAAGGCGAGCAGATGAGCTGGCTGCCCCTCTGACCCTTGTCCACTACAAATTTTCTTTTAGCAACTTCAGCCACCATCCCAGTCGAACATTGATCAACAACTCCTTAACAACAGGTCTTTTCCCAGAAGAATTAAAAAAGGTATACATATGCCAGTTATTAAAGAAAACAAAGTTGGACCCTCAAGACCCCAACAATTACAGACCTATAGCAAAGGGACTTTTCCTGAGCAAACTTATAGAAAGAGCAGCCTTTGCCCATGTGTTGCAATTCATTGAAGATAACGCCTTACTTTCTGACTTCCAAATAGGATTCCGTTCAGGAAAAGGCACTGAATCAGCCCTAATTGCCATCAAGGATGACGTAAAAAGCACAGTAGACCAGATTAGGGTTGTTGCCTGCTCTCTTGGAGCTATCAGCTGCCTTTGACCCAGTTGATCATGACACACTATTCCAAAGACTTAAGGAAAATGGCATAGAGGGTACCGCTTTTGCTTGGTCACATCCTACCCGCACAATAGAACAAATGTCATACATCCTCCTCCTTTCTCATCCAAACTCTACAGCACAAAAGCAGGAGTCCCTCAAGGCCTTATCATCTCATCCATGCTTTTCAACATCCACATGAAAGCACTACAGGGAATGATCAATGATTTCCAGTTCAGCTGCTAGAACAACTCAGATAAAAAAGAGATATTTCTTAAATTGAAAAACAGCAAGGAAAGTGGAAACTCCAAAACCTTCAGTTGCCTGCAGGCCACTGATCACGACATTGAGCCACCTCAAATTGAATGCATCTAAAACTGAAATTCTCACCTTTGGTGACTGGAAACCTTATGACCCTCTCTGCGCTTAGCCTGATGATCTGGGACCATCAACAAAAATATCCAAGGAGGTAAGTACCTCGCAATTACAATGGACTCCAAGTTTTCAATAAATGCCCAGGTAGATAAGGTAGCCATAACAAGCTTTCTCACCATTAAAACATTACAAAGCATCTTCCTGCACCTACAATCCCCCACAAGGTCCAGGCACCAATTTCTCTTGTTCTATCAAAACTTGATTACACTAATGGTCTATATCATGGCTCACCTTTATCGGCCATGAGAAGATTACAGAGAATTCAGAACTATTCTGCCAGACTACTCCTACATGTAAAGCCAAAAGCGTATCTCTCCCCTGCCTTGAGGGCTCTATATTGGTTACCAGAAGATCCACCTTCAGATTACTTTGTATCACCCACTAATTAATATATGGCAGTGGACCACTTTTCATCAGGAAGAAAATATCAAAATACATACAACAAAGGAGCCTCCGCACTAGACTGGCACCACACCTCAAAATCTCAACATAAAATATATATATATATGGGTGGAATCTCTTTCTCTGTACAAGCAGCCGAACTGTGGAATTAAGTACCCCCTTACTACCGATGCACAAAAAGAATGCATTAGATCTAATGTAGGAAGCTTCTTCATAAGGTTCCTCCTCACATCACTTCCCGGAGGTCAGTGGTGTGGGTTACAACTCACCAAAAAGAAGAGGAGCCAAGAGAGGCTTCAAGATGGTGGCCTCGACTGATGCACTGTAGGGAGCTACATACTCACCCCGTGATTTATCCTGCATCATCCGGCCGCACACCAGGCCCATGCCCAATCTGACCTGAGCAGAGGGTGCTGGTGAGCCCCGCTGGCAGCACTGTGACTGAGCATGGCTGACGGGGATCCGAGGGCCTGATTGAGGCCTGGTGCTGCCTGAGCATTTCTGGCCAATGAGGCCATGGCTGTGGTGGGTCCTGGCGAGGACAACGGGACACTGAAAGCAGGTGGCTGAGACCAGATGGAGGCAGGAGCGGTCCCCTCGCAGCAAACTTGGGAGCTGCAGCAGCCCGCTTAGAGTGGGCAGGAGACACTGGGTCAGTGCGGAGGCCAGCCCCAGGGGATCGGAGTGCTGATGCTGCTGCCTGGGAGGATCAGGCACCAGGGGCAGCCTGGCTCGCTCGACTGGCCTGTCCTGCTTGAGGAGTGGCTCCGTGATGGACAGTGGCAGACACCGGCCCTGCGGCATGGGCCTTTGACCATCTCTGGAGACAGCATTACCCCATCAACACTACTTGGTGCAACAATTTTGAAATGGGGAAATGGAAAGCTCTGGAGTCTAATAAAATTCCAATCAACTCTAAAAAAATACGAAAAAGTGCTAGTGCAAACTGTACCATGGAAGATATCGACCTCCTCATTGAGGAGGTCGAATCCATTTTAAAATCTAAAGAGGCGATTCCAGCTGATAAAACTGGTCCTATGACAGTGCCTGATATGTTTAGACGGGGGAAGACAAGGAAAGGCAATGATATCTGTACTGGGGGAGGATCTCGTGAAATTACTTCTGGCCCTATCACCTCCAATGAAGAAGTTAATTTTAATGGAATATCACTGCCTGCGCACTTGCTGCTTTCTGCTAAAATCAATATCCACCCAAACAATTTTCCTCTGTGTGCGGCAGTGTAAGGTCTATGTGCGCCAAGAACCTGACCATGTATGCAAGTGCAGCGACAAATATTGGTGCAAATACCACTCTAAAATTCTGGTTAAAAAAGTGAAAAGATGGTTTATTTCCACACATACAGCACCATGTGAGGGGACTTAAGATAGGTTTGAAATTTAGATACACACCCCATGACATGAATTGGTTACACAGGCAAATACACTCTGGGTTTAGAAAAGCACAGGACTCTAACGTTGTACCATTATAAGATTTTACTAAAGATTCTCAATTGGAGCACTGTTCATAGGGTGGGGAAATGTAGCATCTCTTTAACAAACTTTTGCATGTAATCACAATTATAGTATACACACCTTGCCATTGTTCTGTGTGCTCTGTAGAGAGGCCAACGATTGGACAAATTAGCATTCTGAACCCTTTTATGACCCAAGAAGAGGCACTGTGAGGAATTCTCACTGCGTTCACACTGAACTCCACAGGTCTCCACTATGGCCCACCCACAACCTGAACTCACACAGTTACATATGAGCAACTCTTAACACCAAGTACTATGCATAAGTAATATGTTGCATGAAAAAAACTATAGCTACAACACTGTGAAAAAAGCAAATACTGTTAGGGAATGCAAGAGTAAGTAAAACGTGAAATGTAAATTAGGAAGATTGTTGTTCCCAGGCTGGTACTGTACTAATTGATGTTCAGTAACCCATCCTACACATCTTAGACAAGGGCACACAACCAACTGGGTCATTAACCTACATGATTTTTAGGTCTGACACCTGACCTTTTAACCTACACCGATATTATACACGCCAGCATACTCTCATTGCAGGCCAAAGCAAAACTCAGTCATAATGCGAGTTTGACTCAAGCCCAACAGCAATCACTATAAATATTAAAGCTTTTGTAGGAAAGAAAACAGTAGAGCTTACGTACAGGTGGGGGGTCATGTACATTCCACACAGTTTTTATAATACGACAAGATGTGGCTAAAAAGCAAAATAATCTGGATAGTTTTTTTGGTCTTTCATTCAGGCAGCTACATATAAAATAATGTGCAGCTTAAATGAAAAGTCAACACAAAAATGTGTTACTCAGTGGGAAATGAAGTACAGTACATTATGAAACTTTTATTAGTTAATGCACTTCAGAGGTCTGTGTTTAACCAGAAAGCCACAAAATGTAATTTTGGTTGATGGAGTGGAGAATAGTGACTTGTGTATTTTTTGTGCTAGGAGATCACAGCCTGTGCCAGAAAGCACTGTGAATATGTAGGTCAGGTCGGGTCAAATAAGCTTTATTTCGGTTTGATGAACCATAAAAGCGCACATAATAAAGTTTACAATACATTAAAAAGACATTGTTAAACATAATAACATTCCATACCAGTTAAAAAACATCAAACATAATAACACTCCATAACAGTCAAAACGTCATGAGCTAAGAGGTGCATCTCATTTATGATGTAGACTGGGACTTTAATACTGCGATCAACACCTCGGTGACAGGAACCTCAAAATAAAAGCCAGAAGAAGGCCAAAACAGGGTCCGCCAGTCACCCGGATTGCTATTCTATTTCTGGCCTGACCTGATTCTGGAGGGTCGTTAAGGTAAATAAAATGAATAAATAAATAAAATAATACAACTGAACCAATAAAAGACCTTAAAGACATCATTAGATGTCAAAACAGCTAAACAAGTACTTATATCCCTCTCTGCCCCTACATGTCACGTGGGACATCATAATTTAAAAAGGCCGAAAGGTATTCCTATAAAAAAAACACTAGAACTGATTTTACTCATATCGCTTTCTGATCACATCTGCGCCCCTAAAAAGGTTTGCTACTGTGACACAGGTATCGGTAGAAGTCAAGGAGTGTAGATTGCTTAAACATTTGCTATACGTGCACGATCGAAGCTAATGGTAGCAAAAATCTGACTCTCACTGACTTATAAAGTGCACAGAATAGTACAAAGTGCAACGTGCTTTGCTTAGATAAGTTTTCAGAGGGGCATGGCGTGAGGTTATCCGTCCATCCTCCTTGACCGGGGAACGCTACCAAAAAGTGCACAGTGCCTGCCCGAAACCTAGTGAGATAAAATCTAGTCTGAACATTCGTTGTAAAGGTTAAATAAAACTGTGGGATGGCCATAGTGGGATGGGGGGGCTCCCAAACGGCCTGAAGGCTGTGGCTTACACAAGTTGTCCATACTGAAGGAAGCCTGTTTAATAATGTCTTCAGCATTGGGGGGAATGTTATGGGGGTTTTCAAAAAAGTGACCTAGTCCTAGCTCATAAAACCTGTCTTCAAAAAAGTAAAGCCAGGGGATCTTATCAGCACTATGAGCAGTAATGCAATCCATAATGATATCTCTCGAGAACTCTAAGTCCTCCGATCGCCAATTCTTAACCCATAGGTACAACGGGGCAAGACCAATACGGTTCTATATGAGATCTAGGCCCAATTCTGCATGGCGGAATGTTGTAGACGTACTTTTTGGTACCATCAGAAGTCTTTTAATAAAATTGTTTTCTGCTACTTGAAGCTGATGGCATCTACTATGCCCCCATGCCCCTGCCCTGTTGGTGGCAATAGGGAGGCATTTAGCTCTATAGAGAGTTAGTAATTCTTTTACTGGTTTTTGCCCCAACTTAAATGCAAACCGAAAGAGCGCATCAGCGGCCCGGCTTGTCTGCTGTGCTCTGACGGTCAGGAGGGGATCCCATATCAACTGAGTGTTGAATAAATTACCCAAGTAAGAAAAATGTCTAACTTTTTCTATTACCTTTCCCTGCATCACAAAAGTTTTGGTTTTTGTGTTACGAGGACCACATACCATGATGTATGATTTATTAGTATTAACCTTTAAATCAAGGGATGTCATAAAATCTTTGAAGGCATTGAGGGATTTCTGAAGACCCATAGCTGTCCTCGTCATCAAAGCTGTGTCGTCTGCATATGAGAGCAGAGGTACACATTTCCTGCCAATTCTCGGAAAATCAAGCTCCCTTTTTAGTAAGAAGGCTTCAAGCCCATTAGTATAAATAAGAAATATAAACCGGGCTATGATGTAGCCTTGATGAACCCCTTCAGTAGAGATGATAGGTTGTGTTTTTCCCCCTTGCTGCCATATCGTATGGTAACCAATGTGTTTGTGTGAAGCCTCCATAGGAGGACTACTAACGCTTTTTCCACATCCATGTCTTCCATCATGGTCCACAGTTTGTGCCGGTTGACAGTATCAAAGGCACTGGATAAGTCCATGAAGGCCAGATGTATAGAGCTCTTCATGGACTTCATGTGCTTACTGACAATCAGGGACAGTTTGAGGCATAGTTCGGTCATACCCATGCCCATTCTAAACCCGTATTGTGTGTTGGATATGTAAGTCATTGTTTTAAACTTGCATTACACACAGTTTAAGATAGACTGCAACAAAATGCGCAAAAAAGTTTAAGGTAAAATGGTGCTTCCAAAATATAGATTTTAGTAATACCCAGAGTGTACGTTATGCAATTATTTTACATTACCACCCATCAACACCTATAGGGGTAGTAATCGCTATATGAATACAATTACAATTAAAAGCAGCACTTCACAGCTCAGTTGTTAACTCTTTGAACTTCCACTCAAAAAGAATAAATCTTTGTCACCAGGAAGCTTGGAGTGTTTCGACCACATAAAGCCACTATCTGCTCCCAAGCATCCTTTACATTTGCAGATTACACTTTACATCTGCAGATTAACTTGTAGAGCACATTTGCATTTCTTCCAGGCAAGAGGTGCCGGCACCCTGGCAGGAAGGCTTGTTTAGCTGTCTCCAGTCTTCAGTTTCAGAGCACAGGAGACTGACTGAATGACACTTCAGCTGAATAATTTAAACTATCACAATTAACCATCTTGTCTTTGTCTTTTACAAAAAGTAGGGGAACAGGATGAAGAGGACCATTTTTCACGCCGTTCGCATTTTAAAAGCAGCGTCATGAAACGGTCTCTCGCATGGATGTGATGTGCAGTGAAGTGTGTGTGCGCTTCCCACAAGACACTGCACGCTTGGGATAGCATGGGTGCGTGTGCACACACAACTTACAGGGAAAAATGCTCTCAACATTTCTTGCCATGACATGTTTGCACCGTTGGATGTTCCAATCCCCCCGCCCTCAATTTACCTCCGTGAGTACTGAGCAGACTAGCATCAAGACAAACATATTATTATTGATACTAGCGCTACGAATTCTGCAGAGGATGGAGGCTTATGTTATCTATGATGTGAGCTGCAGGAACTGAAATCCTTAGTTATAAAGCTTACTGAAAGAATTGATGAAGTGTAAATTCTCAGCCTAACGTAATCGTTAATTGTAATTGTGGGGTGGGAAAATCTTTATTAGGGAACTCTAGTCAATTGCTAAACCTCTTGAATTGGACAAGCCCACGACAACCTTTGCCCCTGCCTCACACACTCACACTAAGGCTACAATCTTCCCTTCTATCAAACAAGTCTTAGAGTCCACCGCTAGGGTAACTCAGGGTTCGAGGTCTTCAGGGAGGGCCCCATTTATAAACCATTATTCTGATAACTATAATCTACTTACTAGTAGCAACAGATTGCCATCCCGGCTAAAATAGGTGAGGTACCCTGCCAGGCGACAAGTCAATTAAACCTCAGGTCGGGGCGGGATAGGTCATCATACTAAGCTGTTTAAACCACACTTCATTTCCCTGATGGTCTAGCTCCCCCCTCGGAGGTTGGTAATAGACCTAAAAGGGTAGTTTACATGACCCCGGTGCCCATGAAGATACTGAGCCCCTAGTTAATAAGATCATAATATAGCCTTAAAGCCCACCATAGCAGGCTATACCGGCAATTAAAGGCCTGCTCCAGCATGAAAGGCCAGAGCCGAAGGCGGAGGCCTTTAACAAGGGAGTGGGCCTTTAATGACCGGTATAGCCAAGCTACGGTGGGTTATAAAGTTATTAGTACACACACACTTACCTCAGACTGGGCTGAGGATGGGAACTAGAGGCACGGGTCCAAAGGGCAAGCCAGCCTCCAATCTCATATGCAAACACAAAAAAGGCTGCCCCTCACGTGGGTTCCTACAGTTTCCTACAGAATTATGCTGAGATGCAACACCAGTGGGGGCATCTCATAAAATGTTTCGGACTGGCCTCACACACCGCCCGGTGTCATGCTTCATCATAGGCTGTCCTCGCCCTCTAAAAACTTCGTTTGATAGAGGGCGGGCATACACCTGGAGACAGGGATGCACTTCTACAACTAAGTGATGGCCGTGTGAAAGTGAAAGGTGATTTAAAAACCATCACACCTGTCACTCAACTGTGTTTTATTCAGGGAACAGATGTATGGTATTAAAATAGGTGTACGGTGATCTGGGACATTATTCTCCCTTCACCGTATTAAGTGCGGTCAACATGTTTCTGCGTTAGTGTCCCCGTAGGGTACGTCGCATTCGTCAGGACCAAATGGGTTTATCCTTTTTGCCTCTAATGCAAAAAGGTGCTGCTAATCTGGGGACGGGGATAAAAGATAAATGAAATAAAATCGCCCGTCTGGTGTAGTACCACTGTGACAGATTCCTGAAATACTATCCTCTATACTCCATGGGAGGGCGAGGGTGGGAGGGCCTACTTGTGACTTTCCTGAAATACTATCCTCTATACTCCATGGGAGGGCGAGGGTGGGAGGGCCTACTTGTGACTTTTGTCTGACTTCAGCGCTCCCATCGATTCTCTCTACAGGCGTCCTCTCGACGGGGAGACCGAGAGGACGCCTGTAGAGAGAACTCTAGTCAATTGCTAAACCTCTTGAATTGGACAAGCCCACGACAACCTTTGCCCCTGCCTCACACACTCACACTAAGGCTACAATCTTCCCTTCTATCAAACAAGTCTTAGAGTCCACCGCTAGGGTAACTCAGGGTTCGAGGTCTTCAGGGAGGGCCCCATTTATAAACCATTATTCTGATAACTATAATCTACTTACTAGTAGCAACAGATTGCCATCCCGGCTAAAATAGGTGAGGTACCCTGCCAGGCGACAAGTCAATTAAACCTCAGGTCGGGGCGGGATAGGTCATCATACTAAGCTGTTTAAACCACACTTCATTTCCCTGATGGTCTAGCTCCCCCCTCGGAGGTTGGTAATAGACCTAAAAGGGTAGTTTACATGACCCCGGTGCCCATGAAGATACTGAGCCCCTAGTTAATAAGATCATAATATAGCCTTAAAGCCCACCATAGCAGGCTATACCGGCAATTAAAGGCCTGCTCCAGCATGAAAGGCCCGAGCCGAAGGCGGAGGCCTTTAACAAGGGAGCGGGCCTTTAATGACCGGTATAGCCAAGCTACGGTGGGTTATAAAGTTATTAGAACATTCCGCCACTATGTTGGAATAAAAATGTTTTAGCTGTGTTGTTTATGTATTGTGTGCCTTAAGTTAGCATTCGCGGCACCATTTTATGTTTAGCCGCCATTTTGAGTCATGACTGAAACTGATTTCTTTCCCTGCCCCTTCTGAAAGCACCTGCGATAGTTCTCGTTTCTTCAAGGTTGAGCCTTGCTACATTAATGAATACACTGTTCTTATTAGCGCATACCTTTCCCACTAGATATGCCTGCTCCCAACCTTAGAGCGGCGGGCACAGGCAGAGTGACCCTGGCATTAAGATAGCGTGTGCCCAGTCTCAGGATCGAAACTCATCCTTCTGTATCTTCTTTGTTCAACTGCTACCAACTGGAAATTTCCAGTCAGGGCGTGTCTTTATTGGTTCTGAATTGTACATAATGTATCGCCATGCTTGCTGAAGTCAGTCCCTCTGCAGCAATTCCAGGAGGCTGGTCAGACTGGACTCCGCTCGAGTGTACCTGAAAAAATATACGTGGTTTGTATTCTCTTCTGTCTGACCCACTCTTCATTTGTATGGAAGGCTGAGAGGTGGTAGTGAGTGACCCGGGTTGCCCTAATCGGGTCACTTCCTTCAGTTGGTGCCCGAACAGGGACTCCATCGGGTGGCCCATCCTCGCCCGTGGACGGGTGAGGAGGTCGGGGTCATCGTCGGGTCAGACGGGCGGACCAGGGATCCCTGCATGAGAGAGTTCCTGAACTCGCAGCTGCCCCGTCTGTCTGACCGGTCGGTGCCTCGCCCACTGGGCATCCCGGCTGGTGTCCTAAACGGCATCCCTTGGATCTGACCGTTTGGTCCGAAGAGTCGGCAGTGGAGAATAAATGTGTTTGACGTGTGTGCACCAGGTGAGTTTGTTTTGGTTCTTTGTGGATATGGTACCATTTTGGTTTGTCTTTGGTACTGTCTGAGGACCGATTTGGATACAAGGTGTCTGTGAACACTTTGCCAGGCCAAATAACAAATTTGGCTTACTTTTGAAAATGCCTAGAATGAGCCGGTTTTGTTGTCGTTGTTGCTCTGCAGATGTTCGATTGGAGGAAAGTTTGCCGCCGCCTCCAGAACTCACTCCGAATTTTGATATGCATGGCCTTGGCCCTATTATGTTTAGTACGTTATGGCATAAATATACGAGGGACAATGCCGAGTTGCAGTGGCCTTTGACGGGCACCTTCGATGAACAAAAAATTACTTTCTTACAGGAGAAGCTGTTTGCAAGAAGAAGTAGGCAGTCTACGTTTGATTCCTTTAGAACATGGCAAAAGGAGGTTAAGCAGAGGCGAATGAAAGCAGAGAAAGAGGCCCGGAAAGGGAGAATGTAAACACTGACTCAGAAAGCTGTAGCGCATGATAGAGAAGAGCAAAAGATAGGGATTGAACGTTGATCCAGTGCAACACTTATTCAGGGATCAATACTCATCAATATTTCATACAATGGCCCATACACATTCACCCAAATCCCTGATGCGCTGGGGGTCAAGTTTTAAAGACGTGAAAATTGTTTCCTTCACAGATTCATGTTTAACAATTCTAAATACATAACTAGACCTATATATCAACTCTCTTTCCTCTTGGTCGATGGACCAATTAGTTGAGTAGTTGATGGTAATAATTAGAACTAACTGACTATCTAACCAACTAAATAATCACAGACTCTCGGTAAGGTTTATAAAGTTTATCTCAAATAAATCATTAATGCTCAATCGTATACAGGTTACAATGTAAACAAAGAATCTCACATGAGAGAAAGTCAATCAGCAATGCAAACAGTGTCAGAACTCATCAACAATTAATAATATGCATATGAGGGAGTGGATAGATGAAGATACATAAGTTTCAGCAAAATAATGCGAAACGATATACATATGAAGGAGTGGATAGATGAAGAGACATAAGTTTCAGAGACAAAAATACATTTGCAAATAAATTATGCAAAGTATGAGTCAGCAAGATAATACAAACCCAAAGGAATTCAGTGAAATACCACCCCCCTGGCCAAGGGAGTATTGGGGGTCTCCTGAGATAGAGTCAAGAGACAAAGATTTCAGGAACGGGACAGGACAAGGTCAGGAACAGCTAGGCCTCCCTGCAAACCGACGGACAGCGACGCATCACCCCTCTCTCCTCTGCATTCGATCAGAGCTCAGGCTAAGGCAAAAAAAAAACACACCCCTAAAGGCACCCCAGTTATACCCTAAAACCTACATGTCCAACCCACATTAGTTGAAACAATTTATGAAACTCGACAGTTCATTGGTCAATTTGGGAGGTGGTCTGTCACACCACCAGGTTCCCATTCACAATTTCTTTGTACTCATTGTTCTATATCCTCTCCCATATGACTCGTTCAGTTATTCCGACATTGAAACATTTCTCCATTTTCTCATATATTTTTTTCATCACGTTCCGCAGAAGAAGTCTTGGATCTCACGGTCAGGCTCATCCGTTTGGCAGTCATACAATGTTCTCTGTGCTGCATAGCCTTGAACCTTTACACTTTCTCTGCAGCGCTCAGCACTTCGGTCTGCTTGTCATTTTATTCATTCTCCAGCCCCTCATCTATCTGGACAACTTAAGAGATTCCAGGCCCATTTGACTCACTAAGGCAAATAGAACATAAGCATTCATTAATTACACGGAAATGCACTTTTCACTTCTTGCCACCCACCTTTGCACTATCCCTTGTTAATGGTTTCTTAGCATAAGCTTAGAGCAAAAGCGGCATTATTCATTATCGTCTTAAAGCAAGATGCAGATGCGAATGCGAAATGCGGCCTAAACATGCATTAGTTTTGTCTCTTTAGAAGCGCAATGTAAAGTGCGGCCCAGTTCTTTCATGCATTTTAGTTCACATTAGGGCACGCATGCGCAAAGCGGTTTCCCACGTGTTCATGTGGTTTGCATATTAGTTTACACTGCACACTGGTAGTAAGTTTTATGGGGGTGTTAATCCGAGCAGGTTTCTTTTTGCGAAATCCTGCTGCATCAATCCCCCCTCTGATGGCTTTCTGGAGCCATCATAAAATACCCACCATACCAAGTGCCATCTTTATCTATCTAAAGATCCGTAATCTTTTCTCTTTTCATCAACTTCTCATCCAACCCCTTCATCTCATCATAGTAATCTCTTTTCATATCTTCTAATTCTATCGCATCTCTTTTTCTTTTTCTTGCTTTTCGTTTATCTTTTGATTCTGTCATCTCTTTTCTTCCACACTTACACTTACAACATTTATATATTGTTATTATCACTAAGGCTACTCCAGCTACTGAAATGATTGGCATTATTATTTTTCCTAATAAACTACTTCCAAAGGTAGAAAACCATTTACCTACAGAAGAGAAACTCTTACCAAATCTCTCCCAGACACCGTCAACCTCCAGTTAGGTCAAGTCTTCATGTAATTTCGTAATATTCTTTATATATCCCTCAATACCTTTACTTTTGTCAGGGATATAAGTACAGCAGTGTTGAATTTTCAACATGCCACAGACTCCACCATCTTTTGCCAATACAATATCAAGGGCAACTCGATTTTGCAAAACCATTGATCTGATTGCAACCATTTCAGTGTCAATCATCAAGAACCCACCAGCAGTATAAATCGATAAATGATCAACCACTGTGGACAATTTCGAATTTTATGCGAATTTAGAACGACTCCAACTGAGGGTATCAGTGCACCAAAGATATCACCTACTGTTTCTGAGAAACTAGCTCTCTTGTTTCGTGTTAGTCCTTGTTTTATTTCATTGATTCTGTTATTGCTTTTGTCTACATGGTAGACCTTTGGAAAAACGACTGCAAAATAACAACTACCACGCCAATGTGCAGGCAACCTATAATAGGCTTTCTTACACATAATAGACTCCTGGGAAAACAGGATCAGTTCCACCCTTCAATCCCCAACCTCCAGTAATTTGGAAAGTATGCTCACATTCACTAGTACCAATGAAATAATTATTATAGTTAGTTCTTAGTCTAAGTAAACAGATTTTCCCCTTTTTATACCAGTCCAGGGACATTGCAGCGTACGTCTCGCCTTTCTCATAATTTCCTTCTCTAAATGCCCATGGTGGTACCTGTGACTTTTGTTCAGCAGCTTTTCTTTGGAAACTTTCTCTTCTATATTCTACCATATCTATGAATACTTTTTCTTCAACCCGTAATCTACATGTTAGATAATTTTTATAAGCATATTCTATATCTAATGTCTTGGTAATATGGAAGAATCCTCCCATATACCGTGCATTTTTACTACTTAAAACCTTGTCCAGCTACTTTATAATAGGTATCTCTGAAAATACTAAATCTATATTAGAATAATGGTACTCCAGCTTCCCCGTCACATAAAATAAGCTGGTTAAAACACTGCAAGACACACCATAGGTTAAAGGAAGGTGGTGATAAGTCACCCCTTCTGAGACAGACGAAGGTAATTGCATGCACACATAGCAATCACTCACATTCATTGTATTCACATATTCATACAACAATTTAGTAAAAACATTTAACGAGAAATCACTAATTGATTTATCATGATGGAGAATGCTTCCATCCATTTGTTCTATGTTAGTATTAGGGGTTTCTTTAATAACATCACTCACTTTTTCACTTATTACATCATTAGTATTGTTTCCATTATTAGTTACCATTAGAATAGGTACAATGACAGTTAATAATTTCCACATAAATGTCAGTAAAAGGACACTACATAAGCAAGTTTTAATACATCTACGTTTTAGACTAGACTTTGGATGTTCAGTCACTTTTACTACAACCATTTTTGTGTTCTACTAAAAAATGGAAAAATCTAAATCTATAGAAACTCTAAATTTACTAGAAAATAATTTTCTGAAAAATAGTGTAGTCCTACACTTCAAGGCTTTACTTCTTTACCCCTTTCTTTTATTTTCTTTTTCTTTAAGTCTTCTGAGTCATTCAATTTATTTCATCTGGCAAAGTTTTCACCTTACATTTTCACAGTTCTCTTAAGGTGGTCTCAATTTGCTTTCATCCACTTGCTCAGTGTCAGTACCGTCCTTTTCTTCACTTGGATCTGAGCTTTCAATTTCTTCCAAGATCACATACGTCCATTCCGGTGTTGTGTATTTTCTGCTTGGAATTCTTACTCTCCTTGTTTTTCGTACTGACTCTTCTTCTGACTCCTTTTGTTCTGCTTGACTTGTGACCTCATTGATTTGCTCTGGTCTTCTCTTTGACTTCCTCCTCACAAGAGTGTATTTCAGTCTTTCCACTCCACTTGGCCAATTGTCACCTTTTTTTGGCCTTTTGACTTGAACTACTTTTTCACCTTCTCCATCTGGTACACAGGTTCTCTTATTTGGCCTTTCTTCTATCTGCTCTTCTTCTTGACTTTCAGTAACTTCTCTTTCTTCTGGTTCGACAGCAGTCTCATGAGACCCAGTATCTGGTGCCCACTCTACTTGACTTGTGCTTGGCTGTTCATCATCTGTTTGTTCTTTAGAATCTGTTATTCTAGATTCTTCAGCTTCACACACTTCAGCCTCTGGTCTTTGGCTCTGATTTACCAGTTGCTGCTCTTCTTGTCTTTAAAGTGGACTTGGGACTCGTCTGGTATGGCTGGCATGGATCCAATTTGGCAAACCACCACACTTCACTGCTGTTGTCATTACCAAAATCACCTGGTAAGGTCCGTTCCACCTGGGTTCTAAACACGATTTCCTCACGTGTTTCTTGACGAGGACCCACTCACCAGGACTCAGATCATGAGCTTGATTCAGCTTTGTTGTAGTGGCATCTTCTCCAACCTGGCGAGACACAGAACGCACCAGATCAGCCAATCCTCTGCAATAACCAAGCACTAGATCATCAGATATATTCATCAGTTTGTTCGCTGGTATAAATGCTTGTCTCATTGCTCTTCCCATCAGGACTTCATGTGGACTCAAACCTGTCTTTTTGTCAGGAATGCTTCTAAGACTCATCAATACAAGGGGTAAAGCATCAGGCCATTTCAGTGTTTTGGATGCACACACCTTTCCTAACATAGATTTTATTGTGCCGTTTATCTGTTCAACCACTCCAGATGCTTCGGGTCGATAGGCACAATGCAGCTTCTGTTCAATTTGTAACGCTGCACAGATCATCCGAATTATCTCATTATTAAAATGGGTTCCTCTATCTGTTTCTAAAGTGACTGGAAATCCGAATCTAGGTATTGGCTCTATTAGGAGCAGCTTTGCGACAGTTAGACTGTCATTCCTTCTCGTTGGATAGGCTTCCACCCAGCGAGAAAACAAGCAGACAACAACCAACACATATTTCAGCCCATTGCACGGGGGGAGCACTATGAAGTCCAACTGAAGTCGGGTGAATGGACCTGCTGCTTTTCCAATTCGTCCCCAACTAACAACTGTCTTCCGGCCTGGATTCTGCTGCTAGCAGGTGACAAACCTCTGGCAGAGACTCTCTGCAATGACCCTGAACTTTGGGTTATACCATGATTGCTTGAAGAGCCTGATCATTGCATCTCTTCCAACATGTGCAATTCCATGGTATATGGGATAGTAAACTATCCGGCATGACTGGTCTTTCGTCTATATACACCCACACTTCGTCCTCGGTTCTCTTTCTGCAGCCTGAATTTTTCCAGATTTCTTTTTCCTCATCACTTGCCTCTTCCTGTAACTGCCTAATCTCATCCCAAGTTTCAAAAGAAGAAGAAAACATAAGATCGCAATTGGTATTTTCTTTTTCAATCCCTCTGTTTAGGGCAATTAAATTTCGTGCACAGAAACGCGCTACTTGATCTGCGTATCTGTTGCCCCTCGTCACATAGTCATCTCCTGACTTATGTGTGGAACATTTGACCACTGCAATTCTTTTGGGCAATTGTAAAGCATCCAATAGATCTTTTACAGTTTTGCTGTTCCTTATAGGGGAACCTGAAGAAGTCAGAAATCCCGTTTGCATCCATAGCTGCCCAAAATCATGGATAACCCCGAATCCATATTGGCTATCAGTAAATATGGTTACCCTCAGGCTTTTGGCAATTTTGCACGCTCTAATTAGAGCTATCAATTCAGAAATTTGAGCAGAGTTTACCCCTTTTAGACAGGATGCTTCTAAAACTCCCGCTATGGTGCAAACAGCATAGGCAGAACATAATTCCCCTTTTTCATTTCTTAAACATGATCCATCAACAAACATCTCAGTCTGATTCCTCTAATGAGACGTCCTCAATATCGGGCCTGGGTTTTGTGCACAACTCTGTCACATCCAAACAATCATGATCTGCTTCTTCTCTCACTTCCTCACAATATGAATTCGGCAACAGAGTTGCCAGATTTACTGTAGTGCACCTTACCACGGTCACATTTTCAGCACCCAAGATCACTCTTTCATAATTAGTCAGCCGACTAGAGGTCATGTAGTGCGTCCTGGTGCGTGTCAAAAGAATCTCAACTGAATGAGGCACATACACCTTGACTGGATGTCCCATCACAATTGCTTCACTCTGTTCCAGACTCACACAGGTAGCAGCTACTGCTTTTAAACAGCCTGGCAACGCTGCAGCCACTGAATCCAAAGTAGCAGAAAAATTTGCTACTGGACGTCGTGCCATTCCATGTTTTTGAGTTAAAACTGAAAGTGCACACCCATCTCTTTCACAACAGTACAATGCAAAATCCTTTGCATAATCTGGCATTCCCAATGCAGGTGCTCGACAAAGACTGTTTCGCAGTTTAGTAAAATCTTCCATACTTTCATCATCCAACACAATCGGATCTTTCACATCCTTTCATGTCAACCTCTGTAGAGGTTTTGCAATCAGTGAGAAACCACTGATCCACTGCCTACAGTATCCAACCATTCCCAAAAACATTCGGACTTCTTTCTGAGTGGTAGGTGGGCTCATTTGTTTAATCACACTAATTCTTTCTGGTGTCACCTTTCTGACTCCCTTTTCTATTTTATGTCCTAGGTATTGGACTTCCTGTTTGCAAAATTGTAATTTTGCTGGTGACACTTTGTGTCCTCCTTCTGCCAAATGGTTCAGCAAGGCAATGGTATCTGTCACACATGCCTCTCGGGTCTTTGATGCCACAAGTAGGTGATCAATGTACTGAACCAAAACTGAATTTCCTGGCATGACTAAGGTCTCCAGACACCTTTTCAGAATCTGATTAAAGATTGAAGGACTCTCTGTATACCCTTGAGGAACTCGGCACCATGCCAAAACACGTTCTCCGAACCGGAATGCAAAAAGATATTGGCTTTCGGGATGTAAAGGAATCGAGAAAAATGCTTGGCACAAATCAATCACTGTGTACCATTCAGAATCGCATGGAATTTGGTAAAGGATTACTGCTGGATTTGGTACTACTGGACAACAGGGTACTACAATTTTATTAATCGATCTTAAATCCTGTACTATTCTATATTTTCCACTTGGCTTTTTAATTCCTATAATAGGCGAATTACAAGGACTACTCATTATTTCTTTCAAAATTCCCTGTTCAATCATTTGGTCAATCACAGGAGTGACTCCTGCAATTACTTCTGGACTCATTTTGTACTGAGGTGTGTTTGGATATACAGCACCCTCTTTTACTGTAACCTGAATTGAATCTACATTTGTCATTAGGCCAATCTCCTTTCTCGTAAAGTCCCATACATCTGACCTCACTGTCCCTTTTAATTCTTCGGGCAAATTCTCTTCTGTGAAAAGTGAAAACAACTCATTCCCCTCTGTCCCTTGCTTCGCTAACATCATCTTGAATTCAACATCCTCATCAGGTGTCTGAAACGCAATACCATCTGGTGTACAATAGATGGTAAAATTCATTTTGCACAATAAATCTCTTCCCAAGAGATTTACTGGACTTGAGTCACATACCACAAAACGATGCATGTCTCTGAAACTTCCAATATGAACTTCTATTGGATTTGTGACTGGGGTTCTAATATGCTTATTTGAGACTCCTACAACTTGGATAGTTTCTCCCGAGAGGGGTAGGTTTGGAATTTCTGCTCACAGTAGAACGGGTAGCACCAGTGTCCACCAGGAATGTAATATCATTACCTTCCACTTTTCCGTCAACAAATGGACCGGACTGATCTACTGCTAAAGATGCGCCAAGTACGCACTCTTCCTCCCCCCTCAGGCACCGTCATTGAGATGAGTCTGAATCACTCTCATTGCACTGCAACTAGTATTGCGGAACCATTTGCACATTTTGATTCTTACCAACTTGATCACCTCCATGAAATCCAGTGTTCGCACCGTACCTCTGTACATGAGCATTCACATTATTGGGCATGGGAGCTTGCGGCACCTGTAACTGTGGAGCAACTACCTGCTTCTGTTGCTGTTGATTCACACCCACCTCATTCTGCATCTGTATATTTAAATTTTGATTTACACCATTATTCTTTTGTGCAGATCTACACTCGTTCTTCCAATGTCCATACTTTCCGCACGCATGACAAGGAAATTTCTTCCTAGCCTCTTCTTTACTCATATTTCCTCTACCTCCACTGGGTACCTGACCATTTTGATTCTGACCATTCATCTGGTAACCTGTTTGAGGATTATTATTTACTTCTTGCTGTTCTGCTACCTTCACTTGTGCCCACATCATTTTCTCCTTTAATTTTTTATGTCTTGAATCAATGTCATCACTACAATACTTTACGTACCTCAAAATTTCATCAATTGTTTTGCTCTGCCAACAAATCAAATGCTGCTGAATCATATTAAAATTTTTCGGTTTTAATCCAAACACAAAACGATACACAAAATGTCCCATATCTTTGTCTCCAATGTTCTCAAACCCGCTGTACTGTTTAAATACTTGTAACAACCTTTCATAGTAAGCATACACTTACTCCTTTGGTTCTTGGGTCGTTCTGTCAATTTTTACCCAATCTGTTTCCTTAGGGGACATTTTTCCTTTCAAAAAGGTGATTACCTGATTGTACTTTTTCATCACCTCATCCGATGGTGCACCTGTTTTAGGATCTCTAGGATATTCTTCTTTTGGCCAATCAACAGTGATTTTACATTCTGTCCACAAATCAGCTGGAACGACAATCTCAAACAAACCATCTAAATCTTTTAACAAAACCTTTGAAACTTTCACAAACCTCTCTACCTGTTTATACCACTCAACCGGTTTCTCCCTTAACCTGGGAAAATCATTTGTGAAAGACAATATATCCTGCCTTGTCCAAGGCACGTGCACATATCCACCACCTGGAACTTCTCTCATCGGACACGCCCTTTCAACTTGTTCTGTCTCTCTTAACGGAAACATTGATGCTCCCTTTCTAGCTGCCTCTTCTTTCTTTTTCGTCCATCTACCTTTCCATCATTCAACATCTCTCCATTTTTTCAAAATATTCATCAACTCTTTTATCTGTAATCTTTTTCCTGACGCATTCAAACTCTCCAAATCCTTTTCAGTAAAGGCCAATCTGTACGATTTCTGCAACACTTTTGACTTCTCTATATCTATTCCATAATCACTAGCAGCCTCTGCTATTTTCTCATGAAGATTCCTCGCTCTCCAAGTAATACTTTTACACAAAAACAACAGCTCTTCATCTCGGTAAGTCCCTAGTCTGTCTGGACTTATTGTGCCAATAATCATCTCTTCCAAATCTACTTTCAATTGGCTTACATTTATACTCTGAGGTTGAGAATTTCGCTTTTCCATTCCCTTTATCCAATCATTTAATTCATCTGGTGAAGGACCTGCTGAACTTCCTGTTGCTGAAATAACATTCGGCCCTATTCTCCTTGGATCTATTTGCATACTTCTTCTAGGGGTTTCTGTTATCTCACAAACCGGAAGCTCTAACAAGGTAGTATTCGTGTCAGCCTGTCCATCCTCATCCGCTACCGTCACTATTCCACTCCTGACGCTACTCCTAGGAACTGCTAACGTATGCACTTTTCATACATTCTGTTTTTCTCCATACAATGGAACTACGGGACCAATTGTTACCGGTACCGTCAATGCTTCTGCATTTAGACTTAACTGATTTATTTTCTGGATCTGCTCTACCCTTGCCTTATTTAACATGTCTATTTCTTTTTCTCGTACTACCCTAGCTATTTCCGTAACTTGTGGGGTTAAAGGAGTTTCCATTTGTGGGGCACAAGGAGTCAACTCATCTGAATTTCCTTGGTATGGTGGAGGTCTTTTGGTCCTAATATCCTCTAACAACTCATCATCTGAATCGGTTGGATCATCTCTTAAACTTGAAATTTCTATATTTTTCTTTTTCTCTTTATATTTGCCTCCTGTTTGGTCTTCGGCAACTAAAACTGGATACAAACCCTCCGTTACCACAGCTCTCCTCCATCGCTTCATTGTATCCTCTCTTCTCTGAAAAGGGTATCTAAGCACTAAATTTCTGTATCTCCTACCACCTCGATATCTCTCTCTTTCATATGCTTCTACTTCCCATTCCTCTAACGCTTCATACTGCATAGGTCTGGGATTTGACTCTAGCAAACTCATTCGATTTCTCAAATTCTGCAAAATCCTCATATTAAACGAACCATGCTGTGGGAAAGCTATAACACCATCATCCTTTGTGTATTCCACCCAATTCTCTAACCAAGTACACGTATGGTATCCTCGCTCCAACATTATATAAGCAGCTAGCGTTCCTGTAGGTGGAACAAGAACTCCCTCTCTAGTCACTATTGGTTTATCTTTTTTAAAGAAATTCTTTATTTTCTTTAGCAACTTCATTTTTCTGACTTTTTACGCTAATGTACTTCAACAAAACACACGAGGAAACCTTTTTTGTATTCTGCCTTTTCTATTTGTCAGTTCTCGTCCAATATCAGCGCGACTCACACCAACCGTCCAATCACGGCTCTCTACGTATCTGCTATTTCAACCAGTACCAGCGCGGCTCACACCAACCGGCCAATCAGAGCTTACTTCATGCTCGCTGCCTGACCAATGCCAGCGCGGCCTTTCTGTGACATCAGTATTACTCCTTCTACTGACCCTCCCTTTACAAAATAATACGGCAATGTATTTCTAACTCTTCTTAATCAAAATTTTTGTTAGTAACAACATAAAACAATGCTACCTTGTCTGTTCCTCTAAATAAAGAGATAGTTCTTTACTTCAAACGAGAAATTCTTTTACTTCAAGTAAAATAACGACCAACACTATTTTACACCCAAACAAGCTACAGGTGGACTTAGTACTCCTCTAGGGATAAGGCCAAAGTTTCGCAAGAGGACTTTTTGGTGTAAAAAGAGGTCTTGGTACTCCTCTGGGGATAAGGCCAGAGTTTCGGAAGTGGACCCTTCGCTATTTCAGACACTCGACTCACATACGAAATTGTCAAATTGTCCCTAACTACAACACCTACAGCCTTCCGCCGTACAGTATTATAACGATACAAAAGGGGATGCAAAAGGGGATGATGGACGGAACGTTTGAGCCAATCAAACACTCACCCCCAGTCAACTGATCTGGGTTTAATCCATCATCATTCTTTAGCTCACTCCACCACCCCAGTTCAGACATGGCCATATGCAAATCAGTCTGACCCTGTGCCTCATGGGAACAGTCCAGCACGAACTGCCAAGCCATGTCTTCCCTGGACCGGAAACAAGCATCCTAGGACCGGTTTCTGGCATTCCAGCCATCATCAGCCAGGCTTGCTTGAATCCAGTGGCAAAGTGAGCAAGGGACCCACGTCTGGGCATACCCCCGCCAACTTAGGGCGAACAAAGCGATACAAAAGGGGATGATGGACGGAACGTTTGAGCCAATCAAACACTCACCCCCAGTCAACTGATCTGGGTTTAATCCATCATCATTCTTTAGCTCACTCCACCACCCCAGTTCAGACATGGCCATATGCAAATCAGTCTGACCCTGTGCCTCATGGGAACAGTCCAGCACGAACTGCCAAGCCATGTCTTCCCTGGACCGGAAACAAGCATCCTAGGACCGGTTTCTGGCATTCCAGCCATCATCAGCCAGGCTTGCTTGAATCCAGTGGCAAAGTGAGCAAGGGACCCACGTCTGGGCATACCCCCGCCAACTTAGGGCGAACAAAGCGATACAAAAGGGGATGATGGACGGAACGTTTGAGCCAATCAAACACTCACCCCCAGTCAACTGATCTGGGTTTAATCCATCATCATTCTTTAGCTCACTCCACCACCCCAGTTCAGACATGGCCATATGCAAATCAGTCTGACCCTGTGCCTCATGGGAACAGTCCAGCACGAACTGCCAAGCCATGTCTTCCCTGGACCGGAAACAAGCATCCTAGGACCGGTTTCTGGCATTCCAGCCATCATCAGCCAGGCTTGCTTGAATCCAGTGGCAAAGTGAGCAAGGGACCCACGTCTGGGCATACCCCCGCCAACTTAGGGCGAACAAAAATCCACACTCTTCTTCTGCCTACTTCAGGCTAAATACCGGGTTTCCTCAGGTAACTTCCTACCTAGTACTTCTAGACAACATAGAACAGGACACTAACTTTTCAGGTTAAGAACATATAATCAATAATTATTACCAAACTAATCAATAATTAAACCGCCCTCTGCTACCTGAAAACTGATCCAGCGCGACACTTATTCAGGGATCAATACTCATCAATATTTCATACAATGGCCCATACACATTCACCCAAATCCCTGATGCGCTGGGGGTCAAGTTTTAAAGACGTGAAAATTGTTTCCTTCACAGATTCATGTTTAACAATTCTAAATACATAACTAGACCTATATATCAACTCTCTTTCCTCTTGGTCGATGGACCACTTAGTTGACTAGTTGATGGTAATAATTAGAACTAACTGACTATATAACCAACTAAATAATCACAGACTCTCGGTAAGGTTTATAAATTTTATCTCAAATAAATCATTAATGCTCAATCATATACAGGTCACAATGCAAACAAAGAATCTCACATGAGAGAAAGTCAATCAGAAATGCAAACAGTGTCAGAACTCATCAACAATTAACAATATACATATGAGGGAGTGGATAGATGAAGAGACATAAGTTTCAGCAAAGTAATGCGAAACGATATACATATGAAGGAGTGGACAGATGAAGACACAAGTTTCAGAGACAAAAATACATTTGCAAATAAATTATGCAAAGAACAAGTCAGCTAGATAATACAAACCCAAAGGAATTCAGTGAAATACCACCCCCCTGGCCAAAGGAGTAGTGGGGGTCTCCTGAGATAGAGTCAAGAGACAAAGATTTCAGGAACGGGACAGGACAAGCTCAGGAACAGCTAGGCCTCTCTGCAAACCGACAGACAGCGACGCATCACCCCTCTCTCCTCTGCACTCGATCAGAGTTCAGGCTAAGGCAAAAAAAAAACACACCCCTAAAGGCCCCCCAGTTATACCCTAAAACCTACATGTCCAACCCACATTAGTTGAAACAATTTATGAAACTCGACAGTTCATTGGTCAATTTGGGAGGTGGTCTGTCACACCACCAGGTTCCCAGTCACAATTTTTTTGTACTCATTGTTCTATATCCTCTCCCATATGACTCGTTCAGTTATTCCAACATTGAAACATTTCTCAATTTTCTCATATATTTTTTTCATCACGTTCCGCAGAAGAAGTCTTGGATCCCACGGTCAGCTCATCCGTTTGGCAGTCACACAATGGTCTCTGTGCTGCATAGCCTTGAACCTTTACACTTTCTCTGCAGCGCTCAGCACTTCGCTCTGCTTGTCATTTTATTCATTCTCCAGCCCCTCATCTATCTGGACAAATTAAGAGATTTCAGGCCCATTTAACTCACTACAGCAAATAGAACATAAGCATTCATTAATTACACGGAAATGCACTTTTCACTGTTTGTCACCCACCTTTGCACTATCCCTTGTTAATGGTTTCTTAGCATAAGCTTAGAGCAAAAGCGGCATTATTCATTATCGTCTTAAAGCAAGATGCAGATGCGAATGCGAAATGTGGCCTAAACATGCATTAGTTTTGTCTCTTTAGAAGCGCAATGTAAAGTGCGGCCTAGTTCTTTCATGCATTTTAGTTCACATTAGGGCAAACATGCGCAAAGCGGTTTCCCACGTGTTCATGTGGTTTGCATATTATTTTACACTGCACACTGTTAGTAAGTTTTATGGGGGTGTTAATCCGAGCAGGTTTCTTTTTGCCAAATCCTGCTCCATCAACGTGAAGATAGGAGATTCTGATTGCAGATTGATAAATCTTATGTAGCCCAAGAAGAAAGTGATACGTTCGTGGAACAACTGTTGGATACTCAACCCCCCCACCCCCTTATGCCCCGCAGAGGATATATCCTGCTCTTTCCTCCCAGGCCCAGCTGCCTGGTTATTCTGTCTCTGCCGTTTCTGCGTCTGTTATTGTCGATCAGACTGCCTAAACCACAGCACCTCCTGTCCTTTCTTTGCCCTCGCCGTCTGTGGCAACTGTGACTGTTAGTACTTCTGCAACGCCTATTGCTTCGGTTTCTCTCTCTCCAGCTCTTACCTCCACGACGCAGCCGACAATGACGTTAGTGCCCGCTCCCTCTGTTGTTGCCCCCACTGTGTTCCTCCATTCCCCGACATCACTGAGTAGTGGGACACCAGTGAGCGGCCCTGAGGAAAGAGATTGGATGAAATTTAAGGAATGTATGGGGCGGACGTTGGTCCGATCTGATGTGGGAGATGCAGAGAAACAGGTGGTGGCTAATCAGGCTGCGCAGTGGGCTCGTAACCCCATTTATGGTGTGGAAGATGTGTGGAGTGTCATGAAAGAATACAAGCCTTTTGTACAACAACAAGCCCTTAAGCATATGTCGGCTACTTTGATTGGCCTTTGGGAGCAGCGTTTCAAGGGTGCGGCGCCACAAATCATATACGATATTAGGGATCATGTGTATGTTACTGATATGGAGCCTGCTCATGTCTTTGGTAATGTTGCGACGTTGGTTGCTTATCTGGAAAGACTGCTCGAGAAGAGCCCCACCCCGGTAACTCAGTTTCCGATGCGGGAGGTCCATCCCATCTACCATCCAGAGATACCGGAGCTAAGGGATCAGCATGATCATGTTACTAGGCCAAGGGTAGAGGCCCGTTTCCAAGAACAATGGGTTTATACTCCGTGGAAAAGAAGTGAAGTCTTGTCCCTTAAGACTCAGTTACCTGACCCTAGGAAAAATCCCACCGCTTATTATAAGGAGCTGGCTGAAGCTGCTTCTTCGACAGTGATGAAGCTCGCTGATATTGAAATGTTCTTTGGTTTACTAGTTCCGGTTGATATTTGGAGACAAGTACACACACAGGATCATGTTGCGGAATTTGGTGGTACCTGGGATCAAATTAAAGCATGGGATCAGGAACGGAAGCCAGGTGATAAGCCTAGGGTGGAGATACTTGCTTTGCCTGGCCGCATTATCACGTATATGCATTCTATTATCCCTCCGAGGAAAGTTGATTGGGACAAGCCATCGGCTTGCTGCCAGAAGAAGGATGAGAGTGTGTCAGACTTTTTCACTCGGTTTGAAGGTGTGTTCTTAGACTATAGAGGACAGGATTTGTCGATTGAAGGTGGTGTGCGGCTGTTTGTTAATAGATTTGTTTCCAATTTGCTTCCTGAGATTTCGACTCGATTGCAGGCTTCTGAGAGCACCTGGTCCACTTCTTCCCCTTCCGTTATTTTGAATATGGCACAGTATTATGAGCATAGGGAAAATGAGGAGAAGGAGAAGACGGAAAAAGGAGCACAAAGATTTGAAGACGAAGGTGTTGTTACAGCAGGCTTCTAGAGGGAACGGTAGAGGACGAGGTGGTTTGGCCCGGCAGCTTCCGCGTACTAGCAGGAATAGTGCGCATGTAGGGCCGAATCAGTGCACGTATTGTAAGGAGGAGGGACACTGGCGTAGCGAGTGTCCTGTGCTTTTGCAGAAGGTAGCGGTTCCGAGAGGATGAGGTTCTCGTGGACGGGGTCGTGGGGCTGGTGGCCAAGACAGGGCTCCGAATGCTGTTACCCCGTAGGGTCACTCAGACCAGAATTATTTTGATGACCCTTGGGGAGGACAGTATTATCATGATGATTACGACACAGATGAGGTGACAGGAATGTCTAACAGCTAGGACAGCCAGGAACAGAGTGAGGGACCAGTTTTGATACCTGTAGATCAACGTGGTCCGTACATCAGTGCGGATGTGCATGGCTCGACTAAGGAGTTTTTGGTGGATACAGGTGCAACGAACAGCTCTATTTCTCGTTCCTTGGTCCCTGGGGCAGCTCTGTCTGGCCATAATAATGTTTTGGTAGGTTTTTCTGGTGTACCGGTTGTGAGCCCCATTTCAAAACCCCTTGCGCCGACTATTGGTCCTTTCACTGTGGATTCGCCATTCTTGTTGACGTGCAATTGTGGAGAGAATTTGATGGGTTTGGATTTGTGAAGAAATTGCATGCTACGATTTATTGCTCCCCAGCAGGTGTCTATATAACGATGGGTCCTGATGTGGTGTGCGCTAAGCAGTGTCTATCCAAAGATGCGCCCCTTCCCGCTGAATTTAAGGATGTGCCACCCACATGGTGGGCAACGGGCAACACAGATTTGGGTTTGTTGCAGATATCACCGGTTTCGATACATGTCAAGGAAGGTGCCATTTTACCCCGTATCCCTCAGTATAAAATACCGCAGGCAGGTGAGCGAGCTTTGATACAAATTGTGCAGGATTTGATTGAGAAAGAAGTGGTTGAGGAGACGACTGCTAATGTTTGTAGTAGTCCTATTCTTCCCATTCTCAAACGGACACCTTCGGGTCCCTCTGAATATCAGGAAGATGTTTATCGCTTTGTGATTGACTTGCGTGAAGTTAATAAGATAGTGATTCCCCAGTTTCCGGTGGTCCCTGACATTACGACTCTCTTGACAATGATTCCTTCTTCTGCTAAAGTCTTTTCTGTCATTGATTTGAAAAATACATTCTTTAGTATTCCCATTCATCCTGATAGCAGATATCTGTTCGGGTTTACCCTAGTTGGTAGGAGTTTTAGATTCTGTCGCGCTCCTCAAGGCTATACATAGAGTCCGAGTATCTATAGTCAGACATTGAAAAGTCAGTTGGATTCCTTGTCGCTCCCTACAGGTAATGTATTGCTTCAATATGACGATGACTTGCTCATCGCTTCAGATACAGTTCAAGGTTGCAGAGACAGTACACTTAAATTGTTGTTACATTTAGCTTACCATGGCTATAAAGTATCCCTTTCCAAATTTCAGTATTGTCGACAGGAGGTCACCTATTTAGGTCACCTACTGTCGAAGGAGGGTAGGAGATTGACCCCTGAGCGCATCAGTACCATTGTTAAAATGCCTATTCCACAAACTCAGAAAGATGTGCGCGCTTTCATAGGTATCACTTCCTATTGCAGTCAGTGGATACCTGGCTACTCGCTGCTTACTAAGCCCCTGCTTGTGCTAACACTAAAAGATGTGCATGAACCCCTGCCTTGGATGCCAGAGTGTCAGCAGTCTTTTGAGCAATTAAAAACTGCGCTTTGCTCGGCTCCAGTGCTTGGTACCCCTAATTATGCTAAATACTTTGTGTTGTACGTCCATGAGCTGGGTGGTTGTGTGCTTTCTGTTTTAACACAAAATTCGGGGATAAGCAACGACCGTGTGCTTATTTCTCTGCTGTGCTTGACTCTGTCGCACGAGCCCTTCCGAGCTGTTTAAGAGCGGTCGCGAATGTGGCTGCCTCAATAAGACAATCGACGGGACTCGTACTTGATACTGACCTCAGTTATGGTACCCCATGCTGTGGATACACTTTTGAACAAGACAAAGACACAGCACCTCACCAGTGCACGTCTGACAGGCTGCGAGCTAACGCTCTTTGCAAAGCACATCACGTTAAACGCTGTGCCACTCTGAATCCAGCCACGTTACTACCCCTCCCTTCTGAGAATGAGGAGATTGACATACATGATTGTATCTTCCGGACGGAAGAAGAGACGAAAGGACGGGTAGACCTGACTGATGTTCCCTTATCTGACCCTCAAGGGGAACTATATGTCGATGGCTCTTGTTTCAAATTTTCAGATGGCACCACCACTGCAGCATACGCAATTACTACGTTGCGCACAGTAGTTGAGACATCACGAGTTCCCTATCAGTCCGCCCAGGCAGCTGAGTTAGTCACTATTATTCGAGCCTGTGAATTGAGTGAGGGGCTAGTTGTCAATATTTATACTGACAGTCAGTATGCCTTTGGAGTCGCCCATAATTTTGGGCGGCTCTGGGCAGAGAGAGAGGGTTCCTTACTTCCCATGGGACACGCATTCAGCATGGTCCTCTTATACATAGGCTTCTGTCCGCTCTGACACTCCCTAAGAAATTGGCCATAGTGAAGTGCAGCGCTCATAGAAAAGTTACTGATGATGTGGGTAAAGGGAGCACTTTTGCAGACCAGACAGCTAAGGAAACAGCCCGAACTAAGATGAAAAGAATGTTTGTAGTAGGTCCCGCTAGGTGGGTGCCCGAGGTCACTATGTTTGAGGATACACTAGAGAACGTGAAGGAGACACAGAGTGAGGCCACGATGGAGGAATTAGCAGTGTGGCAAGAAAGTACAGCGAACTTGAATGATGAGGGATGTTGGATTGACAAGTCAGGGAAGCAGAGAAGGATGTTGCCAGATGCATATGTTCTCCCTGTAGTCACAATGGCTCACGGCCCAGCCCATATCAGTGCTAAGGGTATTTGCAAGTTGTTAGACCCCGTATGGCAAAATGACAACATCTCGAGGACAGCTGCACATTTAGTGAAGTACTGCATGGTGTGCATGATGCACAATCCTGGCAAGGGTACCCCTACACCACCCGGAAATTTTGCACCTCCCACTTTCCCTTTTGAGGTCCTTCAAATGGACTTCATTGAAATGGACAGGGTCAATAATTTGAAGTATGTGTTGGTGGTTGTTTGTGCATTCAGTAAATGGGTTGAGGCTTTCCCTACCAAAGAGAACACAGCCATTGCGACTGCAAAGGCACTCCAGAAGGAGTTCTTTCCTCGCTTCGGCTTGCCCCGTTTGATCTGGAGTGAATACGGAAGTCCCTTTAATGCCAAGGTTATCCAGTTAGTTTGCGACGGTTTGCACATAAAACAGAAATTTCATGCTGCGAATCACCCCCAGCCAGCAGGTTTGGTTGAGAAGTACAATGGTACTCTCAAACTGAAATTGGCAAAGATTCAGGAGACCACAGGGTTACAGTGGCCAGATGCTTTACCACTAGCTCTTTTGTCTACAAGAACTACAGCACATTCTAGGACAGGATTGTTACCCTACGAGGTCGTGTTCGGACGCCCGGTGAATGTCTGGGGCGTCCCGCGCCCGGGTAGGTTTTCAGAGATTGAGTACCCTCTATTGACTGATTACCTGTGCCAGTTAGTTAACTGAAAATCTGCGTTCTATTCACCAACAGATCCGAGAGGTGCTCCCACCTGTACCAGAGGGGCCCGGTCATAACATCCAGCCCGGGGACTGGGTGTTGCTCCGAAGAAAAGCTTGAAGCCCCGGTGGAAGGGGCCCGAGCAGGTACTCCTCGCTACTAGGACCGCAGTCAAAGTCGCTGGCCGAAAGAATTGGATTCATTCCAGCCACTGCCGCAGGATACCCTTACCCTTACCCTATGACGACTGGGTGAGGGATGGCATTGGGGATGCTGAGGGTGAGAAAGTACCCCAGTTTGTCCCTTTTAGCGACACAAAGCTTACATGGACCCAAACTGATGCTGAGAACGACGACGTGCAAAATGCAGCGGTCCCGCCGGAGATTCGAGCTGTCAAGAAGCAGTTATTTGTTGACCCCTCTGTGCCTGGAGTTACCAGGTACAATTTGCGCCCTCGGCTAAGGAATGGTGCACCAAAGGAGAAGTCAGATTAGTTAGGGATGGACTGTGCAAGTCAGGGTGTACTTTGCTATAGTACCAATGTGTTCGTTTAGGGAGAGGCGAGATTGGTGTACTGTTCTAACATTGGACAGGACAAATCGAATGTGCTCCCTCGGAGGGGGGTACATTATCCTGAATGACGTAGGATTCATCGAGAGCTAGGACTGAGAAGCTCCACCGCCGGTGCACAAGAGCGCCAACGTTGATGAACAATAGGAGTCTACCAGTGAGGCTCTGACGGACACTGGGAACACTTGCCCTTGCTATCAGTTTCATTGCATTCCCTTTTCTTGTTTCATAATGTATCCGTTTGGTTGACCTATCGAGGAGGAGGAACAGCCATTTGCATCACCACGACTAGCGCAGCGCTGGTCCATAAGGAGTAAAATAGCCTTCGCATTGATAGTTGTGATTGCATTAATAACTGTACTTGGAGTAGCTTGGTTCCTGGAAGAAAAGTATCCTGTACATTCCTTGGTTGGTACAACGCCTACTTCCCCTGAGCATATGTTTGTTACTCTGGCCCCTCACAAAGGGAGCATAGAAAGACTTACACAGACAATGTATTCATACAAATGTTGCATCAAGCCCATGATGTGTCCAATACAACTAATTGTTGGGTTTGTGGATTGCTTCCCTCAGTTACTCATAAGAGCGATAATTTGTTGTCCATGCCATTGTCATATATTGGTAGCTGTGAAGGTTGGTTTAAATTGCTTGTTATGGTGCACTATCATTTTCAACTCTCTACTCAGGTTATGACATCCGCTGACTCTCGCACTGTGGTAGAGTATATAAGTTTTCATCACGGATTTACTCCAATAGGAAAGGCAGGGAATGGGACTTCCGGTACATTGTCCCCAAAATCCTGTATGAGAATATATGATAAACTGAAGAAGGAAACATGGCTTAGGATGGAAATGGCTGATTTCCTAAGGTTCAACACCTCTGAGTATTTCCAATCCTTCCAAGATCATAATGTTACTAAGGACAAACCGATGCCGGTGTCCGTGGTTAACACCAAAGCTAGTTTCTGTGTCCAGGGGCAGGGGAGGTAAAGGTGGAGGGAAGTATATGCAACTTCACCTACAGACTGAGCATGATTAATAGTCCACCCTTGGTACTACCCCGGAATGTCTATTTTGTCTGTGGATCCCAAGCTCACGTCTGGCTTCCGAGGGGGTGGTCTGGCAGATGTTACCTCTCTTTCCTTCTTCCCCTTGTGTATGTTGCCCCGTCCAATTACCATAAAGACCATCGGCTGCAACGTAGAAGTATATACTTGCCCCGAGTCATAAGGGTTGTGGACACTGAGGATATAGATCAGACAGATACCACCTGGCAACAGTTTGACGATGCTGCTAGGGGTCTTCTACCCTTCTGGGGCCCCATGGCTAATAGTCTCCAGCTTCGTCGGCTCACAAGAGTTGTGGAAGGGGTTATTAATACAACAGTTGGGATACTGACAAACATTACTGCTGAGCTCCAGGCTACGAGGATCGTTACATTACAAAACAGGATGGTGTTAGACGTCATCCTTGCTGATCGGGGAGGGGCCTGTTGCATCATTGGCAGCAGCTGTTCTGTTTACATACCAGACCACGCCCCCAGTGTGTATACAGCTATACAAAAATTGCATAGACTGTCATCAGACCTACACCAAGAGACAGGTACTTGGACATTATCTGGGTGGTTTTGGAATATGCTAACAACGTGGGGTTGGAAAATCCTTATCTTTTTGGTTGCAGTTGCTGGTATTACCTTTACATGTTGCCTTTGCATACACTGCCTTCCGGCTTGTTGTACCTGTTGTATATGTGCTCTGACACCTAGACCAAAAATGTCAGTTCATGACACCAATGCTGCGATCATGCTGCAGAAACAAATTGATGAAATCATGCAGATCGACGAAGGTATCTTTGAATACTGACTATGTATACATTCGCATATGGTGCCGTTTCTTATCTTCGCAACATGTTATTCATTTCTAGATAGTAATATGCAATGGTTAGCGAATGCTAAAAGGAGGGTCTGTTGGAATAAAAATGTTTTAGCTGTGTTGTTTATGTATTGTGTGCCTTAAGTTAGCATTTGCGGCACCATTTTATGTTTAGCCGCCATTTCGAGTCATGACTGAAACTGATTTCTTTCCCTGCCCCTGCTGAAAGCAGCTGCGATAGTTCTCGTTTCTTCGAGGTTGAGCCTTGCTGCATTAATGAATACACTGTAATTATTAGCGCATACCTTTCCCACTAGATAGGCCTGCTCCCACCCTTAGAGCGGTGGGCACAGGCAGAGTGACCTTGGCATTAAGATAGCTTGTGCCCGGTCTCAGGATCGAAACTCATCCTTCTGTATCTTCTTTGTTCAACTGCTACCAACTGGAAATTTCCAGTCAGGGCATGTCTTTATTGGTTCTGAATTTTACATAATATATCGCCATGCTTGCTGAAGTCAGTCCCTCTGCAGCAATCCCAGGAGGCTGGTCAGACTGGACTCCGCTCGAGTGTACCTGAATAAATATACTTGGTTTGTATTCTCTACTTTCTGACCGACTCTTCATTTGTATGGAAGGCTGAGAGGTGGTCGTGAGTGACCCGGGTGGCCCTAATCGGGTCACTTCCTTCAACTAGAGGGCAGAATGTTGTAACAAAAAAACAAAGGCCTCAGTGAGCCCGATGGGATTTAAATACCCTCTGGCTCCATCATTCCTTTGTTCAAAGCTACAGCTCTGTATAACAAACATTGGAATGTTGGAGTTCTGGGCTTTTACCAGCCATTAGAAGACCAGAGCACTCTATTGTCTAGGTTCAAGTGCAACTGCTTATCAGTAATAAGATAAGATATTGTGCATGCCAAACGTTGTTTTCTGGGCTCCACACAATTTGATTATATTCCTGTGACACTGAGCAACAAGATCCTGGTTGATGGGCTTATTAAACCTCAAATTATACACTAGTTCCATAGAAGGGCTTCCTTATTCTGCTATTAGACTTAGGTTGTACCCTAATATAGGTGAATTTTACATATTTTAATTGTAATTGCATTTATATAGCGCTTACTATCCCTGAGGAGGCGTCAAATTGCTTTGACACAAGCACCACGCTACTCCAGAGCCCAAAAAGGATCAACAAAGGAACCTTCGCTCTAGATTGGCACCTCGTCTCAAAATCCCACCATACAAGAAAAAACTTATAGGTGGCACATCCTTCTCTGTTCAAGCAGCCAAACTATGGAACCCTTTAACCCCAAACATAAGATCTACGGATAACTGTCTAATCTTCAGAAGACTACTCATATGTTTGCCCTTCCCCACATAACTACCATACTCAAACATAAATGTACAGCATATTCCTGTGTATATAAGCATTTATTTGGATAATATGTATGTATCTAGATATGTGTATTCTTTTGTATAAATGTGTATAATAATTAGGTTTATAAATATATGGATATCCGTTAGGTCTGCTTAACAAATGTACATATTACCTATGGTTATATTGTTCTATGTTTAACTTGTATATAGGTCACTGCATAAATAAGTACATTTTTATCATAACTATTTATCTACCATTGCTTCACTACTGAATTATTAAAAGAAAAAATAAATTATAAAAACAAATAAATTATCCTAAAGTACAGCAACACTTGAAAGTGAGTTTATTAAATAATACTTAAATCTAGCTATATTACCTTCCTTATACATATATACATTTCATGTACTTCTGTATCTTCATAACTATTACTTTGATCCTAATTCAGCATCATCAATGCACTACCCTATATCTCACCCTATACCCATCTCAATATATCCTCTACATATAAACCTTTCATGTACTTATTTATCTTTATATTTATTACTTTACCCCCAATTCAGCATCTCCAATGCACTACCCTATATCTCACCCTATACCTCTCTCAATATTTCCTCTACCTCCACTCTCTGACTCATCCCAAACCTCATTCTACTACTCTCTCCAATGCACTACCTTATTTCTTACCCTATACCGCTCTCAATATAGATTCACATGTCCACCTCTCAAATTAATTTCATATTTCCCTATACTAATTCACCACTAAACATATGTACATTCCAAGAAACCTGGGCTGTAGATAGGGTGTATTTTAACGATTTTACCTCTTATAATGAAGAAGCTATACAACCCCGGAAATTTGGCCGTGCCTCAGGGGGGTTATTGATATTGGTAAGAAATGCTTGCCCCGGTGTGGCCAACCATCATGGCCATGTGGACGTGATCCACGGGGGCTCTACTGAATACTCCACAGATATTCCGCGATCTGACGCCATCCACCCGTTTTTCAACTAGCAGAGGAATGAAGATATAGGGATGCCTTAAGTGACACTTTGAGTGCTCCGTTTCCACCCCTCTGTTCGTGAGAACCAGCTCTGAACTACGGCGGCTCGCCTCTGGGGCCGACATGGAGGCAGTGAGGACTGAGAAGTGGCTGTGCGAATGAGATGACCCCAAGCCCTACCTGTCATTAATGGAGGACGTGACCCACACTAGCCTACACCCTGACGCGGTAAGGAGTGTTGGGGGGTCCTTTTGCGGAGAGAGCGGTTCATCCTTCCCGTCCTGGTCCTTCTAGCTCGCAATAAGAAGGCGCCGAGAATTCTTCATTTGGTCTCTGCTCATAGGGAGTAGGTGAAGAAATCTTTTCAAGGTCGTTGGAAGACTCACACTTCTGTGCGACGCTCCCGCAACAAAAGATGCAGCGGTGAAGAGGCGGATAAATGGAACGAAGCCTGCTCCCGTGTTGCCTGACCTTACTATGGTGCCTTTCCTGACTCACGGTCAGTGCACTTTCTTGCCAGCACGTTAAACGGCTCACCTCTGCCGCTGTGAAACTACCGCTGGAGTGATATATGGCTAATCCTCCCGCAAATACCCTTGAGGGCATGCTTTAGACTGTTTGGACTGGCCTTTTGTGACTAGCTGTCATGACCCCTTTGTCTTGTGACATTGGGCTGCTTACAAGACTCTAGAGCCCTCTGGGAAAGTCAGTCATATTTGTGAGAGGGAGAGAATACCTCCACAGGGCGGGGGCAGCTGTCACCTGAGAAAGCCTTTGAGTATGCTCCCCTCTGCTCTCTCCATGCTATACTAGCCCAGTTGCGGGCCGAATGACCCCTCGCCCATTTTAACATGAATGCAGCCCGGAGCGCTTGAAACTGCTAGACTTGCGGGGCGTTCCCTTTAGCAGCAAACGATCCTCTATGCCTTTCTGCTTCACAAGCTAAATTTTTCTATATGCCGCCAAAGAAAGTCCAAGCAAAGAGGGTGTCTAGCTACTTCACCCCATCGGAAGCAAGGACATCTAATACAGACTACTCCCATGTTAGAAATGGGGGTCTTTAGTTGGCTGAGGTAGGTACCTTTGTCCAAATAGGGACCTTTGCTTCTAGTCAGGGTAAGGGGGAAACACACTCTAGATAACCCCTGCTCACCCCCTTGGTAGCTTGGCACGGGCAGACAGGCTTATCCCAAAGACAATGTGTAAAGTATTTGTACCAACACTCACAGTAACACAGTGATAACACCACAAATGGACACCACACCGGTTTAGAAAAATAAAGTATCTTTATCTAAACTTAACAAGACCAAAACGACAAAAATCCAACATACAAGTATTAAGAAAAATGACTTTCAAAAGGTTTTAGCAACTGAATCCATAGGAAACTATGGATGCGTGATTTCTTGCAAAGTACCTGTTGTTGCAACAAAGTTCACCAAGCCAAACAGCCGCAGCGATGAGAAGCGTTGAAAAACAAAGAGATGCGTCGTTCCGGAGACCTTCGTGGATACGATGCGACAGTTCCGCTGTACACAGGGGAACGATGCGCCGGGTCCGGTCTGTAGGGGGAAGCGATGCGTCGGTTCTGAGACAACTCCGATCCGCGGGTGATGCGTTGGGGAAAACTTGCGGCACAGGGACGATGCGTGGAAATCCGGGATGCGACGGCAAACGATGCAGCGGCGAGCTGCGCTGCGTCGACCCTTTTCAGCCGTGATCCCTCGATGCGTTGATTCTTGCAGCAGCAACAGGCGCTGCGTCGGTTTCAGCAGCGGCGCAGCGGTGCAGAGAGATTCTTCTCGCACCACGGCGTTGCGTCGGAAAACTGTCGCCAGAAGAGCGATGCGTCAACTTCCTTATTTGTTGCGTTGCTTTCCAGCTCTTAGCAGCAGAAACAACCTCCAGAGGCCCCACACAGTCACAGGCACTCCTGGCAGGTCAGAACTCCCAGCAAGGAAGTTCAGGGGAGCTGGGGGTGAAGTCTTTGTGTTCCTGAGACTTCAAAACAGGAGGCAGGCTCTACTCAAGCCCTTGGAGACTTTCCTCAAGCAGGGGACACAGCACACAGCAAAGTCCTTCTCCTTTCCTTGGCAGAAACAGCAACTGCAGGCCAACCCCAGACACACAGCAAGGGGAGTACTTCTCCTCAGTTTCTCCAGCTCTTCTCCTTGGCAAAGGTTCCTCTTGATTCCAGAAGTAGTATAAAATTCTGGGGTTTTGGGTCTGATGACTTATACCCCAAAATGTCTTTGTTCTCTTTGTGCAAGGGGCTCTGAGCCCAGTTCAAACCAGTTCTGGGGGCACTCTGCAAGTGCACAACAACATCCATTGTCAGTGTGAGCCTTGGCTCCAGACGCACCATAAGGGGGGCGGAGCCAGCATTGTGGAAGGCAGGCACAGCCCTTATCAGGTACAAGTGCTACTCCTCCCACCACTCCAAATGCAGATCAGGCCTATTCAACCTAGTGCTGACTCATCCAGACTCCTGGAGCCACTGCACCTCCCCAGCCCCTAAAAGTGGTATTTTCAAACTCAGAATGTAAAAATCACCTTTCCTAAAAGATGCATCTTTAGATTCAGGCATACTAAACTTTATTTTCCCTATCTGGTCCCAATGGTAAGTTATATTTATAAGATGTTATAAATTAACTCCCATGCTTTCCTATGGGGAGAGATAGCCTTACAATAGTGAAAAACGAAATTGGCAGTAATTCACTATCAGGACATGCCACACACATCAGGGCATGTCCTACCTTTCACATACACTGCACCCTGCCCACAGGGGTACCTTGGGCCTACCTTAGGGGTGACTAACATGTAAGAAAAGGGAAGGTTAGGGCCTGGCAAGTGGGTGCACTTGCCAAGTCGACATGGCAGTTAACAACTGCGCACAGACACTGCAGTGGCAGGTCTGAGTTACCTTTTCAGAGCTACTCATGTGGGTGGCACAATCAGTGCTGCAGGCCCACTAGTAGCATTTAATTTACCAGCCCTGGCAAACTTAGTGCACTTTACTAGGGACTGACCAGTAAGTCAAATATGCAAATCATGGATAACCAATCATGTTCACAATTTACACAGAGAGCATATCCACTTTAGCACTGATTAGCAGTGGTAAAGTGCTTAGAGTCCTAAAACCAACAACAACAGGTCAGGAAAAAATAGGAGGAAGAAGCAAACAGTTTGGGAATAACCCTGCAAAAAGGGCCAAGTCCAACAACTCCCCAGAAGCAGCAATTGATTTAACTAAAGAGGAGCTCCTCTCCTTCCTGCAGGAATTTAAGAAGGAGCTTAGGGAAGAGCTAAAAGCTGACATTGGCACTTCCTTTGAATCTTTCAAAGCAGATGTCAACTCAGGTATGGTCTCTCTACAAGCTGATATCAACTATGTCGGAATATGTACGCTAGACCTAGGAACAAATCATCAAGACCAGGATCTGCGTCTAAACCTCTTGGAGTGCACTGTGGAAC
Source organism: Calotriton arnoldi (assembly GCA_963921515.1). Lineage (NCBI taxonomy): Eukaryota > Metazoa > Chordata > Amphibia > Caudata > Salamandridae > Calotriton > Calotriton arnoldi. The sequence goes on from CAWUFW010006869.1 coordinate 900,113, forward strand.
ATCTTTAATTCCAGCTGAAAACAGCTCTTAACAAATGCGAAGACCTAGAAAACCGCTCCAGACGGCATAACAATCGAGTGAGAGGTCTGGAGGAGGGCGTTGAGGGCTCTGATTTGGAGGCCTTTATAATCGGCTTGTTCTCTGACTTACTTGGCGACGATCTTCTGGAGGTGCAGCTGGAAAGAGTGCATAGAGTGGGCCCTCCTTCCTTGGGAGGGGAAAAGAGGCCTAGAGATATCCAGGCTAAATTGAACTCTTTCAAAATCAAAGAACTGATCCTCCAGGCAGCTTGAAAGAGAGACGCTATCTCTTTCAAAGGTGCCACCTGCACTCTATACCAAGACATTGCTCCCGCAACTCTGGCACACCGCCTGCAATTTAAGCCACGAACAAGCCAATTATACATGCCCTTGCTCTAGGGTACTGATAAATGGGAAGGCCTCTGATTACTTTGACCTAACTCGAGGAATGAGACAGGGATGCTGTCTTTCCCTACTGTTTTTCGCCCTTAGCATCGAACCCCTAGCTGCAAAGATACAGGCTACACCCACTATTCAAGGTCTCTCCTTTAGTTCAGTCGAACACAAAATCTGTTTGTTTGCAGATGATATTCTGCTATCCCTTATTTCTCCCCAGATATCGCTCACAGACCTACAAGCTGAACTCCAGCCCTATGAATCCATAGCTTGATTCCGTATTAACCTCCATAAATCTTTTTTGCTCAATTTGATTGTTTTATTGGTGGAAATGGAGGAGATAGCGGCCTCCTCCCCCTTCCAATGAATGAAAATAGAAATTACTTACTTAGGGATAAAAACTACTCCCGGAGTGACTGATTTATATAAAGCAAACTACTTACCCTACTCTTCTACAGCAATTACAAGCAGATCTCAAACCATCGGCTCCTTTATATTTGATTTGGCTTGGATGTATTAATGCAGTAAAAATGACTGTGATTCCGCGCATCCTGTACCTCTTCCAGGGGCTCCCCATTGAGGTGGATAGAGACTTCTCTACTACCCAATCAATGATAACAAAGTTTATTTGGCAAGATCTCAGAGCCCGGCTTTTACACAAACTATTGACACTTCCTAGGGATGCCGGTGGTTTGGCTTTACCAGACTTGTCCTCTTACTATAAAGCAGCGTAACTCTTACTCATATCTGAATGGTCCCTTAAGGAACCAGACAAACACTGGGTCCATATGGATCGAGCGGTAGTGGGTAGGACAATCTGGGACGTCCTGTGGAAACCCATACCTGATCGCCCGCAAAATGCCTAATTAAGCACCCCGACCGCCACCACGCTGAAGGCTTGGGATACTGTGACCCATACAAATAAATTAGCAACTTTTCCCTCTCCCTACACACCTATCCATCATAATGCAGCCTTTCAACTGGCACTGTTGCCAGGCCCTTTTGACTTTGAGAAGGTGGCTGTCTTATTATTTCAGACCTATTTCATGGGTGAGACATACTGACATTTGAGAACTGTTTCTGGGACTTTAATTTACCTACTTCAGAAATCTATCACTATACTCAACTAAAGTACTGTGTAATTCAGCCTACCCCACGATTAGCTGCCACCAGAGACCTGCTCCCTATAGAACAGTTTGTACGATGAGCAGGGACTACCCGTGCGTCATACACTTCTGATGTCCACCATCCGCAATTTTACTCCCTGCCACATCTCCTTCTGGGAACAAACACAGGGGATACCCATCCATGCTAAACAGCGACACACTCTTTGGAACATTTCTAAATTCAACGGTTCATTGGGCCTGTGGGAAACATACTATAAAGTGCTTTATGAATGGTATTTACACACGGCAAAACTACAGAAAATGTTCCCAAACACATCAGATCCCTGTTAGAGTGGTTGTGGCGATTTTCAACATATCTGGCGTGACTGTCCATCCATTCGACCCAATTGAGCCGAAATCTTGGCTCAGATAAAAGACATTCTGGGATATAGAATCCCTTGCATCCCTGAGTTTGCCCTTCTAGGTCTTAGAGACCCATCCGTCAAACATCAAATGCAGGGACATTGCTCTATCCTTTGGCTCTGTTTGGGAGCAGCCAAGATGGCTATAGCCTTGGCAAGGAAGAAACGCGAGTCCCCATCTCGGTCACAGTGGCATGCTCACCTCTGGCAAGCCCTCACGATGAAACGTATGGCTGACATTCTAGCAGACACCTGGAAGAGTTCTGAGTATATTTGGGGGCCCCTAGTACAATTGTTTTGCAAGGTCTCCCACTTTTCTCCTGCCCTACCCACACAAGAGCACTTAACCTCTTTCAGACGTAACGCATCTCAATCTTACGATTCTTGACACAAAAGAGGATGTACCACGAGATTATATTCCCTGCCCACCAACCTGAACCCTCCCTGAAGCTACTAATCTTACACGATCCACCCATGCATGTTGCAATGTTTTTATATATATATTTATCTCTGTTATTATTGTTTAGCTTTATAAAATACTGGGCACTATGTTGGTCATATATATTCTACTTGAATGAAGATGATGTATCACTGTTTTTCTCTCTTTTTTGCCTTATATATTGAAATGTGGCCGTGATTTACTTTTCTGAAATCTGAACCTTCTATTAGCTTTCCGACTTCATTGATGGCCCTATGTGATACTACCAATGTCCTGATTTTTTCTATGCCTTTGAACATTAATAAAGAAAGTTTAACAAACAAAAATGCTGTCCCTTGCACACATTAATTGTTAAAGGTTGACTCACCGGATTTATTGGGATTAGCCTCAAGTTTTCTTCTGGGTTGAATATGGTAATATTTAATGTGTACGTGATTTCGCAAGCGGCGGAGTGCGTTATGTCGCGCCATCCCCACTGATTTTTAGCACCGGGTGTTTGTCTCGCGCTGTAAAATCAGAGCGAATGGCACCATGCGCAGCGCTAGAGGGCGATGCTTCTTTCTGCCGCTTGAGTAGATGTTCTACTCGAGTGGCAACTTCTTCAATGCGGGGAGGTGGTCTGGAGTAAGATTTTCCCCGCTCGCCAACTTAACGTTGGTGAGCGTGAGCAAGGATAAATCTTCGCTTCGCTATGCGGAGCAGAGTTTTTCAGAACTCTGCGTGCTGAGAGTTGTGGGAAAAACTCTGCAAACTCCGCAAGTGGAATTTCAATCCCAGGCCTAGATGGAAGGTGAACTCGAAAGTGAAGCCAGGTCAACGAAAGCAGGGTATAGTTCAGAGCAAAAGGGGCAGGAAAGACGGCTTGAGGATGAGAGGGGTAAGCTCCTGCTCGAGAGAGAAAGGGCACGCAATCGGGAATTAGACCTAGAGACTCACAAGGGAAGTGGAGATAGACAGAGGGCGCGCTGGGACAAAACAGAGGTAGATGAGAGGCTAATAGCGGGGCTCATGGTCACACCGGGCGCTCATCAAAGAAGAAGGGCTGACCAAGAAATCAGGGATCAAGGCAATCTGGTGCTCACATCCCCACAACGGAGGAAAAAAAAGATGGCACCTTTACGTGTACACGGGGAGAGGAGCGATGAGGACACATGCTGCTCCATATAGGTGCGTGGAAAAGATAGACCTACCCCCAAGGAAATAACTGCAAAAGAGGAAGGCAGAAGCTTTGTATACCCGTTTTGCGACCTTTTCGCCAACTGGAGTGAGGAGAGAGATCAGTATGACCATTCTTGGCCTAGGGAAGGATCACTTGAGCCTAAGGACATGGCGGAAGCGAAGGCCTGCATCAGACATGAAGGAGAGAATCCCAATTGGAACTTCCCCTACATGCAGCAATGCCTCGCAAGGTGGGAACGCTATGCTGAGGATAAACCAGTAGGGCAAATCAGGTCGCGGATGTGCCCCTACTACATAACGGTGCAGCGGGGGTCATATATGTGCCATGGGCCCTGATGGACAAAGAGGGACTAAGAAAGAAGTTACCGTCGTTGCTGGATGGGGCAAGGAAATGGATTACATAATTCGAGAAGAACACTGCAGGTATTAATCTAGCGATAGGCAACATTAAGTCTATTGATCAGCCTAATCAGGGAACAGACAAACACAGTATTCGCCCAAGCCCGCATTCCAGCAATAACGCTAACAGACCCAGCATGATGGAACCGTGTTTAATCCGTATCGGCACCGGATATGGACCGCACCTCAGAGAATTATTCCCTGACCGCCAAGATGTAGGGGGATTAATGGCAGAGACCATGAAGCAGGAGGAGAGCATAAGCGAGTTCCTGAAAAGAATGAGGGAACGATGGGGACAAGAGACAGGATAGCCATGGACCGACACGTGTGCACAAGTCACATTCTTTTACAACATTCTTAAAAAGGGGCTACTCATCAAGATTCAGAGCAGACTGCACAGCATAGTGGATTTAGATAACAAGCAAAAGCAGGAGCAGGCCCAAAGAGACACCGCAAAGCTGGTTCGACACAAATTGAAAAAGACAGCCCAGGAGGGGCAGCAATGGCCGCAACTGTGGAGATGGCACCCATCTCAATGGGCGCTCCCCTGCATTACCTCAGAGGATTCCAAACAGACTATGGCAGTAAAGGCTAGGGAGGCTGGCAGCAACCAGTCCCTAGAGATGGCTACTATTGCCATAGGCTAGGGCATATGTCGGAGAGATGCAGATTAAAGGTATATCACGAACAGCAGTGGCAGCAGAGACCAGTAAACCAGGGCCAGACATTACAAAACCCAACGAATGTCCCCCCTCAGCATCATGCATAGGGAATCAGAATGCACCCTGTGTCCAGTCACAGGGAGGTCCGCCAATCGCCACACAACCACAACAGGGATCCAGCCACTGGGCGAACATGTGGCAGCAGCATCCACACATAGGGAATCCAAAGCAACAGGGGCCAGGCAGCAAAACCTGCAGGAAAGGGTGACAGTGTGGGGGCCTTCGAGCAATCACAGAACCAAACAGGGCAGTAAAAGTTAAAGCTCTCCACCAGAAGTAGAAATTACCCCAGAAACTTAAAACCCCAGTAATTAATAACCAACACCCACTCACCCTCTTTCCCCAGACTACTACCAGATCAAAAAGACTAAAAGACAACAGTGGGAGTTCAGAAATATTTTTTTTACTTGCATCCAGAGATTCAGAGCAGCTGAGAGGTGTGTCGACCAGGGGCCCGCATCAAGTTCATTATTGGGGGGTGGTCTCAAGGGGCCCCACTCTGCTGCTGGTCCCCCAGGGCGGGGTTGGCTGGCCACGCCCGAAGGGCAGCAGTCTGACGAGGGGGCGTGGTAAAGAACGGTTTAAAAAGAGCCACCCAGGTCTCGCGTCCAAAGTCAAATGGGACATGTTCCAATGACCAAGTCAAAAGGTACCCATTCTCAGGCATCCACCTAGGACCAATGTTTCCATCATGGCGAATAGTCCCAACAGCGCCCCCAAAAGCCAGACGCCTCCTCACTAATGGAGGCCCCTTTTTCAATTCTAAAACGAAACCATCCTCAGGGGCGGAAACCAAGATTCCAGTGAGTCTTGGCTGGTAAAATCCTAAAACTCCACAGCACACGCACAAAGAGGCAATAAGCAGCGAGGTCTCAGTATGATGTCGAACCCAAACCTCCTGTTGGGGGAGTTCACCAGGGTGACCAGGTGTCCCGGATTTGCAGAGGCAGTCCCTGTTTTTCCACTGTCATCCGGCAGACCTTTGAAATGTTTTGGTCAATAGTCCAGGGATGCTCATTTTTTGGTGTTACAAGGAGAATATTAGCTTAGCCAGCCTTCTTCTAGGTTTTGTGAACTATCCCATCTTCGAAGTCCGGTCACCTTGCCACACCCTTCCAATAGTCAACAAAGAGAGAGGCACCAGTTCATTATGGCAACACACTACCGTAGAGGCCCCAGCAACAAGTTAGGGACAGCGGGCCCATCAGCACACTCAGAGTTAGCGGGGTTTGGTCCGAGGGAGAGGGGGTGTCCGGGAGGGAGGATCTCAAATCTTCACACCGGCTCCAGACAGACGTAGGGCACCGGGTGCGTTCACCTTCATACTAAGCATAGGGACTAAATGGTGCTCCAACTTTGCAGGTTCCATCGAAGGAAAACAGGTGGCCTCAACTTCGGACTCACGAGGCGGCACAGTTGGGAGAAAATGGGGCCACAGAATAGTCTGCAATCCTCTCACCCGTATGACTAGTGAAGCAATAAATCACACAAGATTCAGGGAAATGCCCAAAACTAAAATAAACCGCCTAACGTTAGCCTAAAGAGAAGGTTCCAGATACAAAGGCGAGGTCCAGATCATCCAAAGTCACATACCTGGAAGACATGAGTGAGGGTTGGCATCCTTATCAAATGTATCCACCGGGACCACCACAGACTTTCCCTCAACCATTTTATCAACACCCCCCTTTTTTAGGCAGAGGTTAGGGCAGAGGGAGAGGAGGAAGAAGAGGCTCACAGCAGAAACACATACAGTGGCAGGAACCACAAGCCAAAACCTCCAGGCAAACGAGGAGCCAAACAGCGAACAAGAAGACCTAATTGTCAGTCTCTCTAAAAGAACCCTGACAGAAATTGAGAAGAGCGTCCTACGCACCAAAGGAGGACAACTTTAGAACAGCCCAAGAACTACATCGCTTTTTCAGGAAGATTTGCCTCCATGCCTTCTTCAGGACAAACCACCAATGGACAACGATGACTCGGGTCTCCACAACCCTTCCACCTTTACCCCCGCAGCGGGTATGGTTCCCCGGAGGTCTTAACCTTCAAACAAGCAGTGTTGAAGGAGGTGGGCATTGTACCCAAGAGAAATCCGCTCTTCAACATGTCAAAAGCAGAAACTACAGCCATGCGAACCCTGGGTACAGACACCTCAATCACAATAAAATCAGCAGATAAGGGAGGGGCCATTGTTATCCAGTCCACTGAAGACTACAACCGAGAATGTAGACATCAGCTATCCAACAGCGACCACTACACCCCCATTAGAGAAGACCCTACCAGACGGCTCAGCATACACATAGCATCAATGGTTTTCGGGGCGGAGACAGAGGGGTGGATTAGCAAGAAGGAGGCGGCCTTTCTGGTCAGTGACCAACCCAGGATACGGTTCTTCTACACACTACCCAAAATTCATAAGGAAACCAGACCACCCCCAGGGAGGCCCATTGTCTCAGGAATAGGGCCCATATTAGAACCCCTGTCACAATTTTGTGACCATTTCTTGCAACCGCTGGTAACAAGGATCCCATCATTCCTAAAAGACACTACTGCAGTTCTCAATCTCCTGGAGGCGGTGGGTGAGAAATCCCCTATTGATCTCCTTATCACTCTGGACGTAGAGGCCCTTTACACTAATATACCCCAGGATGCTACACTAGAGGTGGTTGAGGCTATCCTTAGAGCTGAGGATTGGACCTCACCGACCCCCGTAAGCTTCATCGTGGAGTGCGCCTCCCTAGCCTTAAAAGAGAACTATTTCAAATTCGAAGACCAGCTATACCACCAGACTCATGGCACCTCGATGGGGAGCACTTTCGCCCCCTGCCTGGCATGCCTCTACATGGCCAACTTCAGGAAACAACACATTGAGGGCGAAAACTATCCCTATAAAAATAACATCTTGATCTGGCGGAGATATATCGATGATATACTAATCCTTTGGCAGGATACCTGCACTGAGTTTTGCACCTGGATCAATACCCTAGACCTGTTCTTGAGATTCAGCAAGATGGTCTCAAATACTGGGATACCCTTTCTAGACCTATCAGTCTCACTCAATGAGGGCAGACTTTCGACCAAAACATATTAAACACCCGCAGATTGTAACAGTCTATTAGGGTATGATAGCCACCACCCTGAAATGCCTGCGAGACAATTTACCCTTTGGACAGTTCTTGCGTCTACGCCGAAACTGTAGCGACATTACGGAAACACCAGGCCAAGTCCCTCTGCACAGACCTGGCAGCAAGAAACTACCCCAGGGAGGTGGTTAAAAAAGCTTGCAAAAGAGCAAAAAATAACAACAGGGAGGCTCTCCTAGAACCACAAGAATGAGTGAACAATGAAGCCATCACCTGTGTGACATCTTTTACTCCCCAGTCTAACCACATAAAAAAAATCATCAAAAAACACTGGTCCATTCTGCATACAGGGAAAATTACACTAAGTACCCCCCGTTTTGCCTTCAAAAGAACAGCCAACATAAAAGACCAGGTTGTACACACTAGACCGCCCCCAAATCAACCACACAACAACTACAACTGTGGGGCCTCCCCCCTGTCAAGGGCCACCAGCCATGTGACACATGTAGTGTTTGCCCCCTCACGCGACCATCAACACAGATCAACCTGGGCCCCGCTGAGACCTGGGTCCAGAAGGTACACACTAACTGTAACACTAAAAACTGTGTGTACATAATCACGTGCCCCTGCCAAAAACGAATCATAATTGGCTAAGATTCTCTCTGGCCGCCACGGCGCCTATGTACCAACACTATTCCGGCTATACCTGAGCTATGATCTTGGGCCACACTATGGCCCATGAGCCACACTAACACCGCTGCCTTGTTCATTTTACTTTACAGGTTTCCCTCAATCGCTAAATCAGCGATCATCCTGGTCAGTTACGGTTGGGGCAAATTAATCCCTCAAAAGAGGTGAGTCCTTCTGTTGGGTGGAAGGAAAGAGACACATGCAGTGTTAGATTGCTGGGGGGAACACCAGCACTCCCCCCTGCAGGACTGCCCACCACCATTGGATGAACTATCACGTGGCTATGCCATACAATGATCTGATTTATGCATGGTTTAATGTCATATGAAAATGTACATATATAGACCATATCTCCTTGAGTTAAGCAAACACCATTGTTGTTGATATCTCTGTCCAGCGCAAATGATCCCTCTTTCCCTTTTCCTTCCCCCTCCACGGCCTCGGAGTTCCTACTACTTTGAGACCTTGCAACGTAACATTTAATTGTTTGCTTTATTCCCTCCAGGTGCCTTTTATTCCAGAAGGTATACATTTTAACCTCTTTCATTCACCACTCTATCGGAATACTCTTTGAGTCCAGACTTTAGGGGACGTGACTTTCCTTTTGAGTTTCACATAGTCAAAGCCATCCCCTATGAGTAGTAGATGTAATTTAGGTCCTGATGAAGTGCCTAGATCCGTTTGGACAGTATAGGGCATGAAACATGTCGACCCTCCACACACCTTACACATTCCTTTAGACCGAAACGGGTATAATTTCCCCCCTTCAGTCCACGACTCACCAGTCGATATTTTAGCGCATAGCACAATAACCCAGTGAAAAAAATTACCTTTGGAGACTCTTGTAGCTATTTTTAGATCACACCCACTTCACCCCACTTCTACTCACTACACATAAGCCCTCTCATAACACCCTCAAGCTTCACGACGGCAACCAGAAAAGAACTCCGGAAAAGAGCCCCATCATGGGGCCCGTTGGGCATTGCAGCGCCAGCCCAACGAGGAGCTGCCCTATGATGAAGCATGACACCCCTCGGGGTGTGTGAGGGCCCTTGCTCCTTATTAGAGCTATCCCAGTGCTAGGACACACTCTTCTCTTCTAGAACCTGGTTGACAAGAGACCCCCCCATTCCCGCCTCTACCCATTTTTCTTCTCCCTCATCTTCCTCATAGGAACAGCATACTCCTTTGTTTTTGCATGAGTGAGGGCCACGCCGTGTTAGTCACCACGTGATGAGAACAAAAAGGCGCACACGCACCAAAACGTGCACACGGCACGAGGCAGACATTAGCAACTCCAGCGGCGATACGCCCCCAGCACGTGTTCCACTCATCCTGTAGCAAAACCAAGTTACACATGCAACTGAGGGTGGCATCCAAAGATGTAGTCCCCCCCTCCGACAAAATAATTATTGGAAGGGGTCACACAGCCACCGAACCCCCAGGCAAGCGACACTCCAAGAAAGCCAACTGGTTCCCTCCCGCCCTTCCAGGAGTCCAGGCGCACCTGTAGACGGCTTAAGAAGAGATGGAGAATCAGCAAGTCCCCGGAAGACCACTCAGCCTTCAAAACCCTTGTCACCACACACCACCACCTCATTAGAACAACAAAGAAAGCGGTCCTACAAGAAAGAATCAACGCCAACGCACTCAATAGCAAAGAACTTTCCGCCGTGGTCAAAGAATTCGCCAAACCCAGCACAGAGACAGCAGACATCCTATCCTACCAAGCCCTCTGCAAGAACCACCACATCTTCTTCCACCAGAAGATTAAAGAGACATACGACAGCTTTGAAAGCCTCCATACCCAAGATCCTCTCACCCTACCCGCAACCACCACACTCAACGACACTGGACCGCAGCAGACCCTGCTCAGCTGGACTCCCCTCACCGCTATCGACACCCTCAAGATCATGAAGAGCATCCACTCCAGAGCACCCTCAGACCCCTGCCCCCACCACATCTTCAACAGAGCGGGCACCTCCATCGCCCCTGAACTCTGCCACACCATCAACTGCTCCATCAACTCCGCCACCTTCCCCAAAGACTGGAAACACGCAGAAATCAACCCCTTGCTGAAGAAACCCTCTGCCGACCCGATGGACCTCAAGAACTTCAGACCCATCTCTCTGCTCCCCTTCCCAGCCAAGGTCATCGAGAAGGTCATCAACGCTCAACTTTACAAGTTCATCGAAGCGAACCACATCCTGGACCGCTACCAATCGGCTTCTGGAGCAACCACAGCATGGAGACCACCCTCCTCGCCGCCACAGATGATGTCCGCACCCTCCTCTACTAAGGCGAAACTGCAGCCCTCATCCTCCTGGACCTCTTGGCCTCCTTCGATACCGTCTCCCACCGCACCCTAAGCACAAGACTCCACGAAGACGGCATCCGCGTCAAAGCCCTGGAATGAATCTGCTCCTTCCTCACCGGCCGAACACAGAGTCAGACTACCACCATTCCACTCTGAACCTACAGAGATCAGCTGTGGAGTGCCTCAGAGCTCCTCCTTGAGCCCCACTCTCTTCAACATATACATGGCCCCGCTCTCAGCCATCGCCAGGAACCATGTACTCAACATCGTCTCCTATACCAACGCCCGGCTGATTCTCTCCCTCACCAACAAACCCACAGTCGCCAAGAACAACTTCCATGACGGGATGAAGGCTGTCGCCACTTGGATGAAGAACAGCTGCCTCAAGCTCAACTCAGAGAAGACCGAAGTCCTCATCCTGGGCTCCACCCCCTCTGCCTGGGACGACTCCTGGGGGCCAGCAGCACTTGGACCCCCACACCCACAGACCACACACAAAACCTCAGCATAATCCTGGACTCCTCGCTCACCATGAACCGCCAGAACAACGCCGTCTCATCATCCTGCTTCCACACGATACACCTGCTCCGAAAGATCTTCAAGTGGATCCCCGCCGAGTCAAGAAAGACTATCACCCATGCACTCATCAGCAGCAGCCTCAACTATGGCAACGCACTCTATGCCGACATCACCCAGAAACTCCTCAAGAAACTGCAGAACATTCAGAACGCTTCCGTCAGACTCATCCTCAACATCCCCCGCTGCAGCCACATCACCGGCCACCTGAGAGACCTCCACTGGCTCCCAGTCAACAAAAGAATCACCTTCAAGCTCCTCACACATGCCTACAAAGCCCTACATGATGCTGCACCTGCGTACCTTAACCACTGCCTCGCATTCTACGCACCCACCAGAAACCTCTGCTCCACCCAGCTGGCCCTTCCACTGTCCCACGTATCCGCCGCAAGACTACGGCTGGTGGAAGATCCTTCTCCTACCTCACAGCAAAGACCTGGAACACCTTGCCTCTCCACCTCAGGCAATCACCGCCACTGCCTCAATTAAGGAAGGACCTCAAGACCTGCCTCTTCAACTGAACCACAGTGCCTTCGACGGCAGGGGCGGTTCCTCCATAGGAGCGTTTGGGCATAGCCCCACTGATTATTTTGCCCCAGGGCCCATTCAGTTGTGAACAAAAATAGACAGTGTTGTTGTACTTACTTCTTACTTTACAAAATTTCAGCCCGCGACAGTCAGCTGTCTCAGCCGCAGGCTTTACCTGACATCAGTTTAGTCTGCCTGCCTGCTGCAGGCTTAGGGGGGTGGGGTTAGGAGTCGGACTCAGCCAGACCAGCAATGCGCATGTCGGGTTGGCTGGGTGCCTTTCCCTAGCCAGCCCGACATGCGCAATCTTAAGAGTCTCTGTCTGTAAAATGAAGGAGCCGGGGGGATAGAAGCTGCAGCCCCCTGGTCTCCTAAGGAGCGGCGAGTTGCCCTGCCCAGGCCAATCCAAGCACTGCTTTAGCAGCACCTGGATTGGCTGCTTCAGCGTCTCTAGGCAGAGAACGCGGAGCCTGTGTCTGGGCATTGGCTACGGAGGATGTGGAGCATACTCACCAATCACTGCATGGCTTTATTGTAAAGCCGTGCAGTGATTGGTCATCTGCTGCCCTAGCTCAGCCTCTCTCTCACCCACCCCTCTTCGTGCGTGCACACCATTGCTGATTGCACACAAGGAAGGGAGTGGAGAGAGACAGTCGGGAGCACTCAGGAGAGCTCTGCCTGACCTCGTTGCCCCGGCAGGCCTGAGGCCTCATGCACACTACTTCTTCATTGGCAGCCTGCAGGCAATGTGAATGTCGGATGGATGTCGGACCTACTCTCTGATGGGAGACTGAGCCTGCCTGCTGCCGCCTTGAACCCCATCACGGCTGCGCGCATAGTCGGACAGGAGAATTTTGATTCAGTGAGTACTAGTTGTGTATATTTTGTTGTATCATGATGTGATGTGTGCACTGCAGACACGGCTGTAATGGCCAGAGCAGAGCTGCCGACCTTGGTGCCTCCAAAAGTCTGCAGCTCTGCTCTGGCCATTACGGCCATGACTGCAAAGCACACGTCGCACACCCCCTCCAAAGTCGGCAGCTGTGCTCTGGCCATTATGGCCATTAACCCTGCTGCACACTACGTGACGTTGCACGATAAAATGTTGAGCCATCGATGCAGAGACTCGAACCTGGTTCACTTGAAGGGAACCAGGTTCAAGTATCGGCGTTGTCGGCTCAACATCCTGTGATTCTGGGCAAATCACTTAATGAATCTTAATCTCCCCGCGCCTAACAAAAAAGTATGTCCATTCGGTTCGATCATGGACTTTGGGAAGTCCACTGCTTGACTTTCCGTGAGGACACTGTGTCCTCCGTGTGTACTAACTGGCGTGCTCATGCAAAACCAGCTGCTCACTTAATACGTTCGGGTCGCGTTCCAGCTATATAAACATTAACACGTTTTGAAGTGCAGAGTGACACTGCACTTCAAAGAGTGTTAGTGTTTATATAGCGGGAACGCAGACTGGTGTAGACACTCAGAAATGTTTCTGAAGCAAGGCCCTCCACGCACCTCTGAGAAGCATACATGCTGCGTGCCAGCAGTGCCTAGCTTCAGAAACATTCCTATCTACAAGAAAAGTTATGTTTCTGAAGCTAGGCCCTGCTGGCATGCAGATGTGCGTGCCAGCAGGGCTAAGCTTCAGAAACATAACATTTCTTGTAGATAGAAATGTTTCTGAAGCTAGGCCCTGCTGGCACGCAGCACTAGAGCAGAAACATGTAATCAGTATTAAAAGATGGATTGGAATGGTGCGTGTTCCACTGAAAACAATGAAGTGGTTCAGGGATTGTAATGGCAGGTGTAAGCTTTCAGCTCCAACTTCCCAATGTTTGTTTTTCTGTTCCTCCCTTTTTAATGTAGAAACCTCAGTGGAAGGAATGTAATAACTTTATAGCCCAGCTGCCTCGGGCTATACCAGTTGTTAAAGGCCCTCTCCCTTGACTTGTTATAGGCCCACACCTGTTGCATGCCAGGTAACTTTAATATTGGTAAGACACCATGAATACTGCAGCTACTTGCAAGACTATTTGTTGGACTGAGACTTGAAGATAAACTAACTGTAAAACGATTAGGACCTGACCGGCCCGACCTAAAACTACAACAAAGTGCCCAAGACAGTTAAGACTTACAGACGTACATTCTCAAACACCTGGTACACAAAAGTTGATTGGCTTACTTGGTGTACTTCAACAAATTCTTTGTTCTACTTCCCCTGCTTGCTGTTTGGTGGTGACATGCCTTGGACAAAATTAGGAGTAACGGACTAGAAGCATTTGTCAGACAAAATAAAGAAGCATGCACACACAAGAATCTATAAGTCAAACCTGACGAGACTGGGAATGTTGGGAGACACACCGACTGAAGTCCACATAAGCGACGCATACCACAATCAATACAGAAACACAATGAAGCAGTTGATAGGAATAGACACATACTGTCAAAAATAATTGATTGCATTAGTCAAGCCAAGCCAAGAAATTCTTTATTTCGGCCTAACAAGGCCATAAAAGCACAGTTAAAAAACATGTATAACACAGTCCAAGCAATTCAAGTTCTCCATTAGTGAAGGGCATACACATTAAAATATTACTCAAGAATTCCTAAAAAGTTAAAAAGTATAATAAATATCTAAAAGTACACATTTGTAACACGCAAGATATAATAAAATCAAATTTATAAGGTAACCAATCACAATGGGGGAGTAGGATAACTTAATTGGGCTAGCCCCGTCTTTAAAACAGCTTGGCGTACACACCACATTGAAAACAAATAGCGGGAAACTGAATACGCAATAGGCATACTAATGTCGTATTTTAAAATCCTGAAAGCCTGTGCGCAATGAGATGTTCCGAGGTTTCTGCACAACTGCAGTAACCAACGGTGTCTCGCTTTCTTGTATGCCGGGCAGAAAAATAATACATGTAGGTCCGTCTCCGGTATGTTATTACATGTCGGGCAGCCCTTATTAAAACTGCCCCCCACTTATTTGTAAAAGCACGTAGGGGAAGTGTACCGTGCCTAAACTGCAGATATAACTTTTTGGCAAGGGATGGCTGCATGTCTTCGATGACAGGTTCTAGCCTATATTGCAGTTTTACTTCTAAGAAGGATGTTGTCAGTGTACCAGTCACGGAACTCCCCTGTAGTAGGGTGAGATTGTGTTCCTTATAGTTCTTTGACAGGGCCTTCCTGGGTATTGGCGGGCAACTATCTTCGGCACTAGCCCATAAATCGCCCATTCCCATGGAAATTAGAGAGTTCTTAATATGGGCCAACCATGGAATTTTGCTTGCTCCCTGGAGGTTTAGCACTTTCCTCAGTTCCTCTCTGTACACAGATAGTTCTGTGGTGCTCCATAGGCGGCGCCAATATAACAAGGGTCTAAGGGCAACTTCTACTGCAATAGGACCAACTCCAAGATCCATTCGAAGCGGTGTGAGCGGTGTACTTTTGCGGAGACCCAGGAGTTGTCTGACAAAGGAATTCTCAATCTTAGAGAGATGGTCAGATGGCCGATAGCCCCAGATTTCTGCCCCATACAAAGCAGCCCCTCTGGCTTGTGCCTTATATATTTCCAACACCGGCCCAATCGTTTTATGTGTACACTTCCTCTGCAACTTTGCTAACCCCCCCGTTGTCTGGGCCAATTTTAAACTTGCCTTCTTTATTTGTACACCCCACTCCATTTTCTCGGTAAGTGACAATCCCAGGTATTCACAGACAGAAACCTTCTAAAAAAATTCTCCATCTAATTGGGGATTGGATCGTGTAGAGTACCCTGCATTAAAAGCCATATATTTCGTTTTCTGAGTGTTTATCTCCAGGCCCCTGCTCTTGCAAAATTAGTGGAAAGTGTCCAGAGCCCTCTGTATTCCCATAGGGGACTTTGACAGCAGGAGGGTATCGTCGGCGAACATCAAAGGCTGGTACCTTGCGGTTTGCCAACTTTGGAGCATCTATATCGCTCCCTGCTGTCAGGGCCTCCACTAAGCCATTAATAAATAAACAAAAGAGGGTCGGGGCCAATACACACCCTTGTCGTACACCTCTCTCTATAGGTATGCGATCAGTAAGCTCTCCATTTTTCCCGTGTCTAATTTGGGCAAAATTATGTTCATGTAATCTTTTCAGATTAGGACAGAGATACGGTGGGCACCCAGGTCTGATAGGATAGCCCATAATTTCTCCCTTGGAACTAAATCAAATGCCGATTTTAAGTCGACAAAGATCATGTAGAGGATGCCACCCTCCAAGATCACTGTCTTCCAGTGCAGTAATTGCAACCTGAAGATTTGGTCGATAGTGGACATTTTTGCTTTAAAACCGGCCTGATATGGGCTAAGAATAGAATATTCTTCCATCCAATTCTGTAATCGGTCCAGCAGCACTCGGGCGTATATTTTCTGAGTGACATCAATGAGACTGATGGGCCGATAATTTGCAGGATGGAGGGGTGAGCCCTTTTTATAAATCGGAATGATTTCCGCCCCCAACCAAGTCGTGGGGATCGCCATTCCCTGAAGAATAGCATTGAATAGGGTCCATAGGTACGGGGCCCAAATACTAGGTTCAGTACGAAAGAGATCACCGGGGATCTTATCTAGACCTGGGGCTTTGGCAGGGATTACCCGGCTTATAGCATCCGTTAACTCTTTTAGGGAAATTTCTGGGGTGTCGGAGCAAGAAAGCTGTTGGTGGGAACCTTCATTTATAACTTGCCCTACATCGCCCTCTACCCTGGAATATAAGGACTGAAAGTGGGCCTTCCAAACTTCTGCCCCTAGATTTGGTTCGATTGCTGATTTACCCTCTTTGGAGCCTGTATTTATTAGATTCCAAAAAGTCCTCATGTCCCTATTATTTAATGCATTTCTCAGGCTCTCCCATTTGTCTTCTTCCCAGTTTCTTTTAGCTAGTTTAATAATATTTTTGTATACTAACTGCTTAGCCTTTATTTGCAACTTATCGTTAGATTTAATGGCTAAGACAAGGGTTTGCTTGGCCTTGCGGCAATTACTATCGTACCAGGAATGCCCCGGTGCCACCTTTTCCTTTGGTCGTGCTTTAGGGAAAAAGATATTGGCCAGGGCAGCTACTAGACCTTGATGGTTTTCCGCAATTTCAATAAATGAACTAAAAAAATCAACAGTCTCACTCAATTGTTTTGCAATCTTCAGAAATGGAATGACGGTTCGATAGAGGGAGGCTAGCTTTTCTTGGGATTGGCAAAGTGAACCCCATCTTACTCTCCTCCTACAACTAGTTAGGGTTAGCCCAAGGGTAGTTGGAGAATGGCCCTTTGGAGCGTCCCCGGTGTGAGGCGGGACCATTTCAAGAATCAGGGCATTATGATCGCTGTCGTGTCTGGGCTCGATCTTTAAGTCAATTATCCGGTGCCATGATTTGGTATTCACCAAAATATAATCTAGAATAGAGGGACAGCCCAGTCTATTGTAAGTGAAATTTGCTGGGGAATCAGATTTAGAACGCCCATTACATGCCCTGAGGGAGTTATTCAATGAGATGGTGTTCATTTGAATTACCAGTGGTGTCCAAGCCCGGGATGACGGGGCATTGGGCTCCGGAATGGCCCAGTGCAAATCCTCATCATTGGAGTTGCCCACATCCAAATCTTTCAAAGGTTCATACTGACAATTTAGGTCGCCAGCCAAAATTACTAAATTATTGTCAAGGATAGTGGGCAAAAAGGATGATAAAAGATCAAGGGTAGCAGACTCTTGGCCATATCCTACTGGACGTGAGTAAACATTAATCAATGCTATCTTGATCCTGGTGGAAAAACTCAAGATAACACAGAGAATATCTCTAGAGAATGTCTCTACCTGTTTCGCTGAGCATCCCAGATGTGTGGCAATCCAGATACTAAGGCCCCCTGCTGGTCTTCCCCTTCCCCCGCATGTAGCTGCTATACTAAAATTTGCGTAGCCTAGTCTATGAGTAGCCTCCCTGGCCCAGGTTTCCTGGAACATGCAGATGTCGTTGTCTTGTATAAATACCCCCCACTCCGGGTTATCTAGTTTGGAAGAGAGGCCTGCAATGTTCCAGGATAATATTTGGAGCTTAGGTGACTCATTCAATGACTGACTAGGGCCTCCAGACTTCTTACCTAAGGACCGTAAGCCAGTCCCAGCTGTAGAATGATCAACTTCTGGGATTGTCAATAGTGAGTTCACCTTCTGTTGGCCTTTATACGCCTGCGTGGTAAACCTTCTTTAATACAAATATTAAGGATTCCATGTAATTCATCACTTTGTACCCCTCCCACTCCCTCGACCTCCTCCGCCCCTTGACCCAGTGGTACAGGGTTACCAATAGGGGCGTGTATTTGGGCCATGATTGATTGTTTACTTAAATCTCGTCGATTGACTGGGGAACTACTCTTAGTGCATCTTTCGGATGGTTCCCTCACATTTGGCAAATGCTGTGGCTTAGGATCTACGGGCTCTTGTGCTACCGGTTGAGTGATAGTTAATGCTACAATCGAATTGCACCTTGGAGTATCCCTTCTGTCGACTGGACCCCCATTTAATAGCTTTAGTCAGTCATTGTCGTCTAGGGTATTGAGGACATCATAGTAGTTATTCACTGGGATGGTATATCTCTGTTGTCTCCACCCCCCTCCTCTGTCCTCCCCTGATAAAAGCTGTATGGGGCCAGGTGGCTTGTAGAAGTAGCCCAATGGTAGAATATTAATCCCCATCTGTTCTACTGACCAGTTGCCCGCCCTATCTAGTATTGTTTGAACTAGATCTGGTGACCCAAAAGTTAATACCACGCAGTCACCCACTAGTGACTTTTTAGATCTTCCTATCCAGCCAATCCGTCTGACCATTTTAACCTCTGAAAAGAGCGGATTTCATAATCCTGACCTTGTACTTATCTCATGTAGCGTTTTATTTTTTAGTGTTGTCCAATGTTCCCTAGCTCCTTGTGGCAACATAGGGACATTGGCCAACACAATAGTGTAAGGCGTTGCTTCTGGAGGGAGATGTAATGTGTTTATGTCGAGAGGAGCTCTCGGTGGCAGGTTTTCTTGTCTTTGGACAGCTTGCAAGTGGGCTTCCTTTTTGCGTGCGTAATTAGGTCCCCTAGGGGGGGGTTCCTTTTGGATGTTCGGCAGTCGCTCTTGAATGGTGCTTGGGGCCTGTGCTATGTCATGTGGCTTAGTCAAAACCGCCAAATTATGACACTTAAGCAAGGGATCCAATGGAGCAGTTTGGGATGCTTCCACTGGGCCGGGGCCAGAAATTCCAGGCTGTACAATCATGGATCCGTCACTCCTATTCGACTGGACGGACTTAGTTCTACAATGGCATGAGTTAGTCGGGTGTGACTGAATGGTCTGAAAGCCCATCTGATTCAACTGGGTCGGCTGATTTGTATGAACACTACCTGCAAGCTTTTCTAGCTTATCTATGCTCGCTTCCAGTCGGGATAACTTTTGCATCAGTGGGTTTAAAAGAACTGAGACAACCTCACCCATTTTTGTCCAAAACTCCACGCTATCAATACCCTGCGGGGAGAATAGAGTTGTTAGGATAGACTCCTTGTTAGTGATACTAATAACTGGGCAATTCCCCTCCTCCTCCTCCTCCTCCTCCTCCTCCACCACCGTAATTTTGCTTTTGCGCCCTCTTTTTGGTGCGGGGTGAGATTGCTTGTTAGGGCCCTGACCTTTTCTTTTCCTAGACTGGATTAGAGGACTACTCCCCAAAGTATTCTTACTTTTTTGTCCCCTGGTATTTACTTTGGGTCGAGTTGATGAATCACTTGTCTTTGGGGCTGTGGTGCTTCTGAACTGGCATTACAAGGGCATGATGAATTTGACAGTTCCTCAAATCCTGGTATACTCAGAGGACTTGTGGATTTAATAGCAAGCATAGACAATGAAATGGAAACACATTTAGCAAGTGCTTCAGTCTTTAAGGGCACCTCTAAAACGATACAAAATGAAATTCCTGAGTGTATCCTAGAAATAATGAGAAGCTATATTGTCCAAAAGGTGAAAAACACAGACTTTGTAGCTATTCAGGCTGATGACACCACTGATGTGGCCACAAAAACACAGTCCGTATTAGCCTTTCGGTACCTTGACAATGACAGTAAAGTTGTGGAGAGGTTCTATGATTTCACACATTTAAGAGACTCTAGTGCAGAAACCATTACTTAAGCTATACTATGTGAACTAAACTTGATTTTTCCAGAGCAGCCTCAAAAACAAAAACTTATTGCACAAAGCTATGATGGTGCGTCAGTAATGAGTTGAAGCCTTGGTGGAGTACAGAAAAGAATTAGAGATGTGTACCCTAATGCCCATTATGTGCACTGTTATGCCCACCAACTTAATCCTATTATGCAACAGGCAGTATCAAAGATATCCGAGGCACAAATTTTCTTTTTGGATGTAGGAGGCATGGCAGCATTCTTCTCATGTTCCCCCAAAAGAACGGAAGTACTTCAGGAAATTGTGGCCAAAGGCTTCCAAGGGTACCCCCACCTCGTTGGAACGTTCACATACGTACAATCAACCAAATATTCCAATATAGGGTTGATCTTGAGAAATGTTTCGCCGCCATAGAAGCCAATGCGGACTATGAATTCAAAAGTCGGAATGAAGCCTGTGGCTTTGCTAGAACACTGCAAGACAGAGAGTTTCAGTTCTGTCTGTTTTTATTTCATGAAATAATGCCTCATTTCGACATATTATGCAGCCTGTTACAAAAACGAGAAATAGATACTGTCTTTGTGCAAAGAGCTACCAGTCTGTTTTTCACCAATGTGAGCAAAGTGAGAGATGGGGTTGACAATTTAGGTTTAAATCTTTTTTATTGATTTAACAACTGGCAGGTCAGTTTGCTTTGCAAAAGGAATCAAATCGTGGGCTGCGCAGAGCTCAGGCAGTTGACTTACCAAAGAGTTCAAACAAGTAACGCAAAAACAACAAAATTGGAGTCTCACCTGTGGGAAAGCGATCACTCCCTGTTCATCAAATAGGTGTCCCAAGGCGCAGCATTCCGTAGCGCGCCAGTGTGTGAAGGCAGTCTCACCCAGCCCTGGGCTAAATTCTGGGTTATCAAAAAGTGGGGTAAGAGGAGAGGGAAAGGTAGTCAGCTCGTGTCTCGGGTTGGTCTGATCCCACGTTGTTAGTGTGGTTCGTGTAATGTGGGAGACATATAGATTAGGAGGTCCATGCGGTTTCCTCAGGAAGGGGATCTTCCTGAGGGATGTGCCTGCCACTGCCCGGTCCTGGAATAGCCAGTACTTCTCTGACTCAGTGCGGTTCCATTCTACTAGGTGTCGTAACTGCGCGGCTTTGTAATAGAGTTGGATGTCAGGGATCCCCAGTCCGCCTTCGTTAGGTGGGAGGGTTCTAATGAGTTTCTTCATTCGTGGTTTACGACCCTGCCATATAAAGAGGGAGAGCTCCGACTGTACTCAGTTTAACCATCCTACTGGGGATCGTAGAGGAAATGTCTGAAACAGGTATAAGATCTTTGGTAGAATGGTCATTTTAATGGCCGCTATCCTCCCCAGCCATGAAATAGGGTAATGCTTCCACAGTTGCAGGTCCGAGCGGATTTGGGTGTGTAATTTGGAGTAGTTGACTGCCGCCGTGGTTTGTAAAGTAGGCGCCAATTGAATTCCCAAATATGGGACTGTGTCCCCAGTCCACTGTATTGGGTGCTGGTTCTGGAGGCATGTCTGCGTGTGTGGTGACAGTGAGAGGTTGAGAGCAACTGATTTCTCAATATTGACCTTGAACCCTGAGGCCTTCGCGAAGGAGTCCAGCTCCGTCAGAAAAGCCCCCAGAGCCACAGCTGGGTCTGATAGGGTGACCAGCACATCATCCGTGTATAAGCTTATGGTGTGTACATCCTCCCCAAATCGAATTCCGGTGATTTGTGGGTGCTCCCTGACTCTCTGGGCCATAGGCTCCATATACAGTGCAAAGAGCAGGGGTGACAGGGGACACCCCTGCCTTGTACCTCTACCTATGGGGAATGGTGTCGAGGTGTGTCTGTTAACTCTAACTGACGCCGTAGGGGAGTGGTAGCAGTTTAAGATGTGTGTCCTCATTTTCTCACCCAGGCCGACGCGGGTCATCACCTGCTCTAAGTATGGCCAGTGGACCCTATCAAAGGCCTTTTCCGCGTCAATGGTGAGGAGCATGAAGTCTCCCGGGATCCGTGACGCCTTCTCAATAAGATGTAGGACCCTCTTAGTATTGTCGCTAGTCTGCCTGTGGGGGATAAATCCCGCTTGGTCGGGATCGATTAGTCCTGGCATGTGGATAGCTAATCTACGCGCCAAGATCCCGGTGTACAATTTTAGATCTATGTTCAGGAGAGAAATGGGGCGGTACGCACCGCAGCTAGTTTTATCTTTCCCGGGCTTGGGAATAACCACTATTGCGGCCTCAAGCATAGACTTGGGGATCGCCCCTGGGGACGCAAAGGTATTAAAGAGTCTGGTTAATAGCGGTGCCAGTGTAGGACAGAATTGTTTATAAAAGGCCGCAGTGTAACCGTCCGGTCCAGGGGATTTGGCTAATTTAAGTCTTGAGATGGCCGCTATGACTTCTTCTACACATATGTCTCCCTCTAATTGCTCTGAGTGTTCCGGGGTTAGGGTGGGGAGGTGTGCCTCTGTTAGGTAAGCGTCCCTATCTGTGTCTTCCAACCTCTGCCCCGCGTATAGTTGAGAGTAACAGTCCCGGAAGGTCTCAGCTATAGCTGCGTCCTCTGTGATTAGTTTCCCGGCTGGGTCTCGTATCTCTTGTACCCCCTGCAACTGTCGGGTCTCGCGTAGTTTGTGAGCTAACAGACGCCCACATCTATCCCCCCCACGTAGAACGAGTGGTGCAGGCGCAGCGCTGCATATTCCGCTCTGTCTTGGTCTAGGGCCGCTAATTGTGCCCAGGCTGCAGTCAATTGTCGCCAGATTCTAGGTGCCCCTGTCCGCTGGTGCATTTGTTCTAATTCCCTTGTTTTCTGCGTGAGGTTGTCTCTCTTTCGTCTACGCTCCGCGTTATCTGCCGCTGAGATGGCTATTAGCTCACCCCTAATTACGGCTTTGAGTGCTTCCCATCGTGTTGACATGAGTGTGTCGGGATTGTCATTGTGTGAGAGATAGTCATCAATGGCGTGCTGTACTTGCTCGACCACGGCTGGACGTTGCAAAAGGGTGTCTCGAAGACGCCACTGTCGCATGGGTCGTTGTGTGGGTGGAAGGGTTAATGTGGCCACTACGGGAGCGTGATCCGACAGCGATGCCACTAAGATTTCGACATCTGATGTGAGAGCACGGAGCCTGAGAGCCTATCAGGTAGTCAAGTCTGGCGTAGGTTTTATAAGCGTTATAGTAATAGGAGTATTCTCTAAGGTGGGGGTGGCGACACCTCCAGAGGTCCACCAGGCCTAGTTTCTTCAGTCTGGTCAACCCTGCTGCGGAAAACGCGCCTATCTGGCCAAAACGTTGTGCCGACCTGTCCAGGGAGTTATTAAATACTAAGTTAAGATCACCTCCCAGGAGTATCTTGCGCTCGACCGCTGCAGTGACCTCCGTCAGAGCCTCATGGAGAAACCTTTCCTGGCCCTCATTTTGTGCATACAGAGACCCAATCACCAACGTGTGTCCCCTGATTGTGAACTGATAAGTCAGTAGCCTTCCCCTGATTTCCGCCACCTTCTGCACTACTTTCCCCTGGAAGGCCCTGGAGACTAAAATCGCCACCCCCGCTGTATCAGAAGGACTGGACGAAAAAAATTGTGTGGGGAACATGCGGGATTTAAGTCGATGACAGTCTCGTGAGAGCAGGTCTGTCTCTTGTAGCAGGCATATGTCAGCTCTGGTACTCTCCAGGTATGAGAGGATCGCCCTGCGCTTGATGGGGTTGTTAAGACCTCTCACATTTAGCGTGAGGATCTTGAGATTAGTGAGGGGCATCTAATGGTCTAGGGCCAGGTAGTATGTGCAGGAAAAAAATGAAAAAAATGAGTGAAAGGTCAGAAAGTACCTCACGTAAGCGTCACCAAGGGAGCTGGTGGTTGGTACTCACCAGTTTGCCCACGTTATCATCATCGGTGACTTTCATGACCATAAAGAAGGAAAAAGTGTCCAAATTTTTAAGGTTTTTAAAAGGTGATGAAAAACAAAGAAAGAAAAGCAGTGATATGTGTACAGATGCACTATAAGTGCTTGTGTCATTCAGTACCCACTGGGCCCCATTGTGAAAAAAGAGAGATTCACTTCTCTGAATTAAAATGAGGTATAACTCACTTGCGAAAACACATTTTATTCAGTGCCGTGAGTACCCTCAAATTAAAAGAATGGCATGTATTTGGCCATTTCAGAGGCGAAAGGCCAACATGTTTCGTTGCCAATTTATTTACGGCAACTTCATCAGGGCTAGGGGGACCAGTCTTCACCTCACTGTTACATCACTCCGAACCTGTGGTTATTGACGAAATAAAAAAACAAGCATTGGCATAGCCAATAGGCCTCGCCTTTGGGACCTTATAAGTGTTTAGAGATGCAACAGTTGATGTTGTTGCACCAAGGATATTGTGCTGCATAACTAAATACTTATAAGGTCCCAAAGGCGAGACCTATTGGCTATGCCAATGCTTGTTCAGGATCGCCTGTGGATGAGTAAGATGTAGGTTGGGTAACTGATGTGGAGAAGCATCTGTTATTGCTCTGCATGGTGGAGATGTGTTCACAATGGGTAAAGAGAAACGGTTCAGGAAAACAAAAATTAAATAAAATAAAATCTGAACAATTAATGCATAGGAGTAGATGCTGATCACAGGTCAGAGATGAGATGTCGAAAAAAGTTTTCTGAAGTGTGTGGATAAACTGTTAGGTGGAGAATGGTGTGTGTAAAGGTTCAAGACTGGTTACAGTGAAGTCACTCAGTGGGAAAACTAAAGTATTGGTCCATGAAAGATACCGGAGATGGAGCTGGACGTAATTTAAGGTCCAGACAGTTATTGGTAGCACTCAGCAATGGTGAAATAAAGAAGGTGGTCAAAGACTTCTAGAGTGGGGCATGAGTGACAAGCCTTTGAAATCTATGGTACTGTGTTTACAACTTATAGCCGGCCCAATTAAAAGTTTAGAAAAACATGGACATAATGGGGTCTTTTAAAACTGAGTAGAGAAAAGGAGTTGGTCTTCAATTCCAGCTACTGATTTTTTTTAATACTAGAAATTGTGAAAGTGGTTATCATAATTTCAGGTGAGAGGTTTAAAAGAGAGAAAAACCAAACGATTTCAGATAATGGTATGCAGCTTTGCTGGGGCCATCATTCATAATGTACATATTCATTCTATCCTCAAACCAGCGGGTTTGTGGACAGTAGGAATCGGGTTATCAAGGAATGTATTCAGTTGCCTATGGACAACAGGCTGGCCATGTTAACTGATTGCAGAGATGGCATAATTGTATATGTGGAGCTGGAGGACATTGTAATACTTAACTCTGGAAATGTGGTCAAAGTCCAGTTTTTATTGGTAGTCTTACTGAGTCGGACTCGGGGAGGGGTATGAGGCGAGGGGGATATGGTAAACATCCACCAATGCCCCATCCTGGCATGTGTTCAAATAAATCACTATACATCAAAAAACCTTCCTGCATTCACACAGCATGAACAAGAAGGCACTGAAGGGCCCAAAAGCAAGTACAGAGATAAGTCTTCTCGTTTGACCCCCATCATCCAGAACAGTCTTCTGGCCCCAAGCTCAGATGGACACCACCTGCAAAGATCTTCCAAAACGTGCTTCTGTGTGTTGTTGAGCATGAAGTGCAAAGTACATAAACGTAAGCACAAACAGCCGTTCCAGGTTAAAAATCATGTTTCAGGACCTATCGCCAAAAAAGCGTTTGTATTGGGCCACCATCAAAGCCTGTAAACTTGTATGCGGCATTAAATCATTTGACACACCTGTGAGCTTTTACCCTATTTCCACTGAATTCAGCATGCCAAGAGCTTAACCAGGTCATCATGAGAAAATGGCACCTTGTTTTCCTGTGCTGTAAAAGTGTACATAAATAGCTGTTCGCCAGAACATACAAAATGTCTGCAGTCTTTTCAGGCTCCCCATGGGAAAGACGGATTTTCCTGCTTGTACAAAGTGCTTTTGTCATCAGAGGCTCACCGCAATACATGCACATGAAAAGAAACACATGGCAAGTGCTACAATACACTTTCACTATGTGTAACCAGCAACTCGTTCACTCCAAACCCTACCTCACAGAAAAGAACTCCCTGAAGAGTGGAGCACTGGCTGTGTCTTACTCAATGGAAACAAAATGGTGCCTTTCTTGCAGTAAATCAGAGTTGCCGCTTATTGAAACCAAACACTACCAGCTTCAAGAAAATATTCTTTCGTCTAACAAGGGGAAAATGGCCATAAAAATATGTCAGTCGACAATGTTGGGACACTGATGAAGTAGGACATTCAGGAATCAGAATAGAAACTAAGGACTACACCCGAATAGATAAAAGATCCGAAAAGTTCAGTAAAACAAACTGAAGAGTCATCTGGGTAATCACTTGGGCAACGAACAATCAACCCTGTTATGGAGACAGTTTTTAGGTTCCACTTCTAGGATAACTCTCCTTTCTATTTGATGTTCTGTCTGTCTAGGTTTCATCTGCGCCCATCACGGTCACCTCATGAAATACCACAAAGTAAAGCTTTTAAGTCGTGCAGTTTGGAACAAACGGCCGGCGATTAACCAGTTCGGCAACGGCTTTAGAGTGATGTTTCTTGAGACTGCTTTGTGGGGAGCATAGAGGGGTGAGCCTGGGCGGCACAGTTTAATATAGGGCTCCCAGGAACCAGCTCAAAGCGAAGTTTGTAAATCTAACTCACCTGAACATCCTTGAAGTCTGCGTCCGAACATGTCAAAACAAAAACTCCCAAAACTAGGCCTATCAAAGCACTCGGATCATTCATGTCTTAAGGCCATAGCAACATAAAAGGTGTGTGTGGCGGGGGGGGGCGGCTTGGGACTATCTCTGAACCACTCCCACCCTGGAGCCTGAATATCAAGAATTTGCAAATCTCTGGCAACGTCTAAGGTAAAGACATCAAACAGAAGGTTAAACTAGGTAGCTCAGTAAATCTTGAGGTGAATTGTCCCACGTGGAGCTGCCTAGTGTCTTGATGTTCATGGCAAAGCTGGCGCATTGCTTCGCCACATGTCCTCTTGCTGTATCATAGTAAATCCTGTGAAATTAAGGTTGAGATCTTGAGTTTAAAGCTTCAGCCTTCGTAGTCCAACATACCTAAACTATTATCTCAGCAAAGGCCAGATATTCATGCACATCTTTATACTGTGAAATATTTATATATGGTTAACAGATTTAAATTCTGCAGGAAACGTCACCGGAGTCAAATAATCTTATCCGTCCGTGCACACATTTCTTCTGCATGACTGTCAGAAAGGCAGCCCTGTGTGCGACAGGTTTTATAAGCCCTAAGACTCGTAGAAAAATCGTGAAAGTAAAATGTAAATATTGAGACAGTTTAATGGAAACAAAACGCGCTCAGGGGCCCTGCTGCGGTGCCCGCCCCTCCGCTGTGAAATCCAGCGTTATCAGAGACAACTGGGGGTGTGCAATACACACCTCAAGGAACTGCAGGGCTAATGTGTAATCGAATCTATGTGGGCATATCTCTCGTGGGGTAGGTGTGCCCCGAGGGGCCAGTAACACAGTTACAGTTTTGGGAAGCGCACGTGGTGTTAAGCCCAGTGCTGCTGACTCTGGAACAGGTTCGAGTCACGGCATCGGCTCAACAGCCTGTGATTCTGGGCAAATCACGTAATCTCCAAGTGCCTAAAAAATAAATGTGATTGTGTGTAACATAACCGGCGCACATGTAAAGCGCTCCAATACCTTCGGGCCCGGCCGAGTTTCTGTCATATAATACTACACAAAAAAACAAACGTGAGAGTGGTTCTGGAAAGGCCACCTTGAAAATGCAGAATAATGGTACTACGGGAGGCAGTCGTCTCAGCAATACTCCTCTGAACGGGTTTGTGCGTCGGCTTCTAAAACGGTGAAGCCCCACAGATCGCCATAAATAAAAACAAACAAATGTGTGGTGTCTGTTTGGCCTATTTAAGGATTTTTAAACAAAAATAAAATATATGGTATTATGTCACATGGGAAACAAACGCTGTATACTTTTACGTTACAGAATGTAATCAACAGTGGAAAAACTGTGCTAGCTTTGTTTGGTACGGCTTCCTTTGAGTCCACATAAAGATGATCATTTAAAAAAAAAAAACAGTCCCCCAGTCGGGGACTCCGTTGTCCTGTACAGGCGCATCGATAACAGAAAATGGGGCATACAAGGGGGCTACCAAGCGCTGAGAAAAGGCAGCATCCAGGGAGCGCTATGAAGCGGTAAGAACAGCACTATGGGGGTTCTCGTCACAGCATAAACACTGCGTGCAGCTTTAAGGAACTAAATGCACAGACAAACGCTGGCGTGCAGCTTTAAGAAACAAAATGCATAGATGAAACTAGCAAGAGCAACAAGCTAAAATAATAATACGCTAAAACAAGCTGCAGCGTGTAAAAGATACAGGCCAGCGTGCGCCGAAGGCTGCTGCACGAGTGCGTCTATTCATGGAAGTGACCACTAGATGGCAGTGAGTCAAAGGGAAATCCACCACATTAAAAAACAATCAGTCTTCACTTTTCAAGCACTGCACTCGTGCTTGTGGCGCGCCGCTGCTCGCTCCCGCAAGGTGGATGCCGCCACAAGCACGAGTGCAGTGCTTGAAATGTGAAGACCGATGGCTAAAGGCCCTCCTAGAGCAGCGCATGCGCGCTGCCTAGGCGAGACCTAAAAAGAAGAAGAGCGTCCCAACCATAAATAACAAATAGAAGAAGCAATAGCTTCCAAATATGCCCAAAAAAAACAATGTATGCCATCTCCTTGAAATTGCATATTTACCAAGTGGTTGCTGTCATCTCTCGTACCTGCAACACACCATTATGAGGATCCCGCACTTTTAGTCACGCATCCCACTGATGACCGCGGTCGTCATATATCAACCTGCTAACATGTATGTATACATTTAAGGAGAAGCAGGACCGCAATGTCCACGTCACGTGGACAAACTATTCACACCACCTAATAGCCGGTCACCCTCCTCTCACTCATACTCCCCTTGTACTGATTATCAAAGGGTCTGAAGGGTCATTGTGCATTGGATATGCTATTCACGCCATCTCATAGTTGGTCACCCTCCACTCACTCATACTCCCCTTCTGCTGAGTATCAAAGGTTCTAATGGACCATTGTAACACCACAATCCGGGAAGCGGGGAACCACACGGCGCGCCCACAAGCCGTACCAGGGCCTAGCCGGGCCGCCACCGCAGGTCGCCGGGCTCCACTCTTTGCAACCGCCTCTAATGGCGGCCGCGCTCACGTCCTCCTATAGCCTGTCCCTCACTGCTCACGGCTGTGCCACTCGCTCTCCACTACCGGACAATGCCGAGGGGGTGGGCCAAGGTCCGAACCACAATCCGGTGGCTTCCCTCTAGGCGCAATGCTGCGGCCTAGTCGCTTGTCCCCGCGTCGGCGTATCCTCGCACCGTACCTCTCATTGTGGGGGGTGTCGGCTCGTTGCCTCTTGGGAAGTCAGGCCTGCGGTACTTATGGCCTCCCGTCTGTGCTCAGCCCGGCGGCTCGTCGCTGCTCCTGGCCAGGCCTGGCTTCACTGCTCCACCAGGCCTGGCGTCAGCTCAGCCACCTCGCGCAGGCCTCCAGGCATGCGCGGGCTGGGATTGATTACAGCGCAAACCGCGCCTCTGGCAGTCTGCACAAGGCGGGCGCTGTCGCTCAGGTCTCCTCTGTGGTGCCGCCGTCAGACCCGCTGATGCGGCCGACGCAGGGCGGTGCTCGGAGCCTCCCATCCTCGATGGATCCGGCCATGCGCGTCTGCTTCTGCGCTCTCCTCTGTCGCGGCCCGCGCTGCCGCCCGTCCCCGGCCTGCAGTCTCTTCACCCGGTGGCCTCGAACCTCGGGCCACCAGAATAAGCCCAGTGCTGCCCTGGACCAAGCCCGAGCCGATTCCGCTCCCGGGGCCAGGCCCGGACTCCGGGAGGTGCTATACTTGGGCGACGACGGGCGGGAGCAGAGAAACACCATCCTATCTCGCCGCCATCTTGGCCACGCCCCTGGGGTTGACAATTTAGACAGCAGAAGGTCAAAGGATTCTACTTTCTCAAACCGCCGGAAAAACATCAGCAGTCTGGTCCGAATTGCAAAGAAGGTGTCATTATAATTGTGCATGCACGGGAACATTTTTCTTTTACAAAACAATTGGTGAGTGCCTCCTTACTGCAAAGTGATCAGTTTGCAAAATATGATACTTCCTTCCCTGAGCAAGCTCTGAATGAGTCTGTGGAAGCTTAACCTATGCTCAACAAAGAGGATCTGAGGAAAGAGTTGACTGTACTGTACGGAATGCATGTATACCGGCAGGCCACTGGTGCCATTTCTTTGCTGTCTTTAATTCAGACACTTAATATGGAAAAGTCACTTACAGAGACAGTGGCTTTACTAAAAATAGTCATTACCACTCCTATGACAACAGCAGAGTTGGAACAATGT
Organism: Calotriton arnoldi; assembly: GCA_963921515.1. Classification (NCBI taxonomy): domain Eukaryota; kingdom Metazoa; phylum Chordata; class Amphibia; order Caudata; family Salamandridae; genus Calotriton; species Calotriton arnoldi. Next base: position 930,658 of record CAWUFW010006869.1, read on the forward strand.
TTTTCCACTTTAAACAGAATGAATACATTCCTGAGGAACACCATGATTGAGGAAAGACTGAACGCTTTAGCAATGCTCTCTATAGAGAGAGACCTTGTCAAAAGAATCCCAGACTTTAACGTTCAAGTTATTGAGAAGTTTGCAGCTATTAAAGACAGATGTGCTGATTTTGTCTACAAAAAGTGAACAATAGGTAAATCCTAACATTTCTTCTTGAATGCTGCTAGTTTGTGACCAGCTTAGTTGTTTGATAAATTCAAAAATCTGTGAGGGACTCAGTACTGTTATCTCAAAGTCTGATATGAAGCTCTGTGGTTATACTGAATAAGCAGCTACCTATGTTATTATATGACATCTCTTTATTAATGTAATAACTGCACTTTCACAATTGCTTTATTAACCTTCTTGCTTTTTAAAATCTGCTTGAAAATGCTACGTTCGCCACGGTGCACTCCACCACAGATTTTATGCCTCACCACTTTCAAATGTCACCAGCCGCCCTTGTTTGACAGATCAGCACTCCCCTCCCACCCCTGCAGTATCTTGAGACCCTTACAGGTGAGTAGTCGCACTCTACAAGACACTCGATTGACTGATTGAAGCCTTAGCCACCGGGGAAGGGCCTTAGACAAAAATGTGCACCGCAGTAGGATTCAGACTAAAAGCCACAATTCCATACCCCATATGTTCAAGAGTCCACCCCATAAACATTTTAGCACCAATCTAGTCATCCAGTCAGGATGGGAGGGGAGGCTCAACGATCTGATCCATCCAAATAAAGAAAATCATCCTTGCTTCCCAAACTTACCTAAAATATCCAAGCTTAGGATTTCTACTGCCAATGTGGTGAACACGCTTACACCCAACTGGTTACCGGTTGGAGGGGCCTCTGCTCCCATGCACACCCGACCCTGGTCATTCCTGGAGAAGAACTAACAAAATTGTCCCAGCATCTGTTAAAGAAAAAGACAACCTTGCTGCACAAAGCTCACGAAAAGAAAGCAGTGGACTATTTTGGTTGGGCTCAGTTCAAGGACATCCCAGAAGAGTTTAGACTGTTCACAGAGGCACAGCTGGGGGCAGGGGGGTTGATACCCTTCTTCACCTTACAGACAAAAGCCAACGCCCGCTGGTTCCAGATAACTAGGTGGGAAATGCTCAAGGAGATGAACAGCAAGGAAGAAATGCGAGCCATCCGCTTCATGGCAATGCAGCATCGGTACGTGCTGGACTTAATGACCACGATGGAGGGAGGGGTCTGTGCCAAGATCAGTGCTCCCTGCTGCACTTGGATCCCAGGGAATGAATGACATAAAACATTGACACTTGCCATCCAAGCACTGCATAATTTACAGCAAAACATGCATGAAGAAGGAGGTGCCCCTGAGCAGGAGTGGGTTTCGAATTGGTTCTCCTGGCTCCCACGATGGATCTCCGGTTTGTGCAAATCACTGTTGTCTATTGTTATTGTGTTTCTGTTGGCTTGCGGGGGTGTACAACTGGGGATCAACTGCTGTAAAAACGTCGTAGTCAAATGTGAACAAAGGGATTATTAGGAACCTCCTAAAGTAATGGTACTAACGCATGAGTTAGTGTAGTTGAAGAATCAACTAGATGGGGAAATGTTAATATGGATATTAATGCACTGGTTGACAAAAATGAACTATCATCCTTATTAATAAAATCCCCGTCCAGTACTCCACATCTACCTCGACACGTAAGTATGTAGTCAGGCAGGCCCTGCAACCTAGGCCCGGGATCACTGATTGATAGGTCACAGGTGGGAGGGTGCGTAGCTGGCAGGCAAACACACGGGCTGGAAACTCTTGATCAATCCCATAGATAGGTGCGACATCGCATGGTCAGAGGAAATTGCCCCCAATAAAGTACACATGTCCCGAGTGGGTACGCGGGCTTTGAAAAACACCATAAAGTCAGATGCCACATGAGTTAGGAACACACACATAGCAAATCAGGACCTCGCACATGTAGCGATCACCTACTTCCCTTGTTGGACATCTGGACACATTCACCACTGGCCACACTGTGTCCGAACAAGGTCGAGACCCACCTGTAGTAATGTTTGACCATTAATTTATGATTCTAAGGCAGCAACCAACATTCTTCATCTTATATGGGAGTCCGGATGCCCACAGGACTGCTGACCCTTTACTACCCCTCCGTGGTCTGTGGGAAGCGGACATAGGTCCAGCTCTAATGACCAAAGAATCGGAACACACCGTACACTATCCACACAGAGTGTCCCGTTATGCCAAATTCCAGTACATTCAATTTAACAGTCTAAACCGGGCATACCTCCCTGCAGAAAATGTTCGGATTCTCCTCTCTCTGCCCAAGATGCCAGGCCCCTAGCTCTGATCTATTACACATGTTTTGGTTATGTCCGGAAACTGTGATGTTCTGGTCCGGAGTCACAGATATACTCACTATGCTAACGGGCCGCGACGATCTCCATAGCTTGGAGGAGGTGCTGCTGGGACTGTTTAAGAGGAGGGCAGTGCAAAAGGTGTCCAACCGCTCCATAGATTTGGTGATGATTATCGCTCGTCAAGCCATCGCGATGCACTGGAAGGCCACCACGCTCCCGACACTCCTACACTGGCGTGCAGCAACACTCAAATGGGGCAAGGCAGAGGCAGCCGCGCTGTGCTGGGAGGAGGTCAGGGGCCTCTGTAGGGTTCCAATTGACCATCATAATCTGGTTTGTACGGTATAAAATATGTTGTCTTTTATTAACGCCCAAGATCTATTTGCGATCTGCTATCTCGGTTGGTTTGTGTTCACACTGAGTTTTTTATAGCATTGAACCATGCACTCCTGTCAAAGAATATTATGCAATGCATTGTACATCTGATGCTGCCGCCTGGCTAGGACAGCAACGTATGTTATATGCCCGATGCTTAAAAATCAATAAAAATTGATTTAAAAAAAAGGGATACCGGATACGTTTATGGCTGATGAGAAAATGTATAAAAGACTACCGCGAACCCAATGTAAATTGAGACAGCCCTCAGACCTCGAGCCTGTAACTGTTCTCTTGTCCGTATTGTTTAATTAAATGAAACTGTTCCTGCTATGCCAAACGCCTCGTCTTCTGTTTTTATTAAGGAATTCTAACCCGAGCAACAATATTTAGCTCTGTAATTTGTATAGTAATGGCACTGATCTCTATATTTATATGTGAACACACATGCATATAAAAGTTTGTATGTCTCTGTTGATATATATCTATAAACAAATATGCATCAATAAACATGAATACATAGCCAAATTATTGAAAATAATTAAAATAAAAACAAATAAAAAGAATTTTTAAAAATGTAATTCCTAGGTAGATATATTGCACACACACATATATATATAGACGCATATGTAGCGATGAGGATGATGCAGACATTATACAAGCACAATGTCGCAACCGCTTCTTAGCAAGGGGATATAAAACCAAGGTAATTGAAGCGGCTATAATAAAATCTAAGCAAAAGGCGAGGTCAGACCTGCTAAAGTATAACAATAAGTCTGAAGATAAAAGTAAAACTATGGAACCGATCAGACTTATATTAGGTTTCTCAAAACAGGAAAAACAACTTCGAAATATCATTAGACGGAATTGGCCAATTGTGCGTGATGATCCGATCATAGGCAAATTATTACCTATTAATCCTTCCATTACTTTTAGAAAAACTACCAGTATGGGAAATGCATTGGTAAGAAGCAGCCCAGAAGATCAGGGAAGAACCACATGGTTATCAACAAGGAAAGGATTTTTTAGATGCACTACATGTAAAGCATGCCAGCAGGGTGTCAATACTAGTACTTATCGCACTGCATTCGATGATAAAATACGCAATATTACCCAACACCTTACATGTAAGACTGAATTTTCAGTATATGTGTTAGAATGTAGTTGTAAATTAAAATATATAGGTAGCACTAAGCTGGCAGTGCACAAAGAATTTTGCAGCACATGAGGGCCATCACAAACAATGATGCTAGTTACCCGGTCGCTAGACATTTTAAGGAGTTTCACGACAGTGACCTCAAACATCTTAAATACTATGCTATAGAGTCGGTTCCGCCCCATAAGAGAGGTGGCGATCGGGAAGGCAAATTAAGACGCCTAGAAACAAGATACATTTTAGAATTCGACTCTAAGCACCCAGGAGGTCTGAATAATACAGAAGATTTGCACACCTATTTATGAATGTGAGACCCTATAATAATTACACAAATATTACACAAAACTTATAATGTTTCATACATAATATTAATGTGATTTTAGGAGGTTTTATCATCATCATCATTTTTTATGGGTATTTATATGATTTTATTATTGTATGGATTCCTATGATATTTAGATGTAACTTTCCCATTGTGTTTTAGGATGATAGCACTTGCACTTTATAAATTCTGATGAGTCAACAATATGTAAAAGATCTGTGCCACAATTAGACATCTATAGGTTTGGCAATTGTATATAGGTTCTGGTTAGAGGTAATACCTCTCATCATTTGCGAGATCTGATTTTGCACATATTTATATTTATTTATATTTATCTACACTATTTTATGAATATATTTATTGTGAATATATATGAATTTTATGAATTTTTTGAAATTTTTGAAAAAATATAAAAAATATTTTTGGTATATCGTATTTTATGTATTTTAACAGTAGGAGGTTGAATCAGTATCGTAATTTAAATATAGATGTTTAAAAATCTCACACACCCTATAAAATCAGGTTTTTACAGCTGCTTGATCCCACCTACTGATATTGATTGCATTGATTTCCCCTGGCCTCATTGAATCTGCATCCGTAAGCATATGTCATTAAGACAATACCCATAGCCCATTATTAATGGGAATATATGGATGTGCTTAAAGATTTAATTGATTAGATCAATTTATGTATTTATACATTTATAATGAATATTATATTGTCGTCCCAGAAAATATCATACAGGTTGTACGGCAATATATAGTATACAGCACATCCTTTCTTTCTTATTTTTATTTTATTTATGCACTTCATTCATAGGGTTTCACTACACTTATCTACTACACATATGCACTTTAGAAACTTTTTGCGGACATTAGATAGATAGACTCCGCCTGTTTGGCAGTAAAGCATTCAAGCATATATTAGGCGGACCAATTTGCCTTTGTAGAGTTGAGGCAACTTTACATACTTCAGCATTTCAGGGATCTGTATGCAGAAAATGTTAAACAGGGAGGTTTATTGTAAATATATACATATAAGAATTTTAAAATATATACAGATTATTGTAAATATATATACACGAGAATTTTACTTATTTATAATGTATAATTCCAGAGTATAATGTATATAGTATGTTGTCTATGTCCTTTTATGTAAATTGAGCACTAGCACTTTAAATTAGTTACTCACAGTTTGAGCTGTGTCATGTGATCAAGGCCGAGGTACGGCCGAAACGCGTCATGGCGGACTAGCTTGGTGGCAATAAAGAATATCTTGCACTGATTTGGGACTACGCTCGTTTTTTCTTTGAGGAGACTTCAAGCGAGAATCAGCAATATATATATATATATATACACAACTGCTGCTGTATGCATACGCATGTGTGCATCAATATGGAATTATCTCTCTAGGGAGATATACATCAAAGATATAACTATGTCTGTGTATATTGATAACATATATGTAGATTAGTATCTGTATATGGATTTGTGCTCCTTTCTTTGATAGTACATATATATCTGAATACGTAAATATGATTATACAGAAGGTATCCGTAAGGCTATAACAACATATTTTAGATATATATTTAGATAGTAAAAATAAAAAGTGCAGAAATATCACTAAGTGTAATCCATATATGTGTATAATTATGCATACATATAATTATATGTATACTTGGATATGTGGGTTTGTCTATATTGCTTTTTTACTTATAAAAAAAAACCTTAAAAATATATAAAAAAGCATGTCTATACTTGGTGCATATATGTATGTAATTGTATATAGGCAACATAAGTAGATAACTGCATGTAATGGATTTCTGCTTCTTTCTACGATAATGGAGATATATCACAGTATGCAAATGTGATTATGGAGAATTTACCTGTAAGCATATAACAATTTCTTTAGATATTTTCAGATATTAAAAAAAAAAAAGTATGTACATATTTTGAGTGCATATATTTTCAAGCATGAAAAAACACACCAAAAAAAAGAGCCTGAGGAGGTTTAAAGACCTGCAGGGGCCAACTCCCTGAATAACAATGTCACAAAACATGGCAATGCCACCTGGGTCTGCATGGAGAGACAACTCTTATCCCATGAACTTGATACCATTACCCCAGTACATTTTATCATGTGGTGTGCGAAACTTGCAATGAAAGACAATTTTTTCCAATTTGAAGATTCCTTGTACCTTCAAGTCTCTGGGACATCTATGGACAGTACATTTGCTCCTAGTTTAGCGAACCTGTATATGCATTTGGTTGAGACTGCGACCATTTTGACTCCAACCAATCCCTTCCTACGCCAGATACATCTTTGGAAGCGCTACATTGACGATATTCTCGTGATATGGAGAGGCACAGTTGAAGCCTTATCCCTCTTCCACCTATGGCTCAACACCTGTAACACCTTTCTCAAATTTACCTGTGAATCCAGCCATGAACGACTCCCATTTCTGGATCTGATGATTTGTGTCGGCTGGCACACTACAGACAGAGCTATACCGGAAACCAATGGCAAAGAACTCACTACTAGCCTACTGCAGTCATCATCCTAAATCACTGAGAGATAATCTGCCTTTCGGCCAATTCTTGAGGTTGCAGCAAAACTGCTCAGATGTCAACAAATATCAGAGCCATGCATCTGTTCTGAAAAAACAATTGCTTGATTGCCAATATCCAGATTCATTGGTACGCAGGTCAGCAAAGAGGGCCAGAAATAATCACCGCGAGTCTCTCTTAGAAAAAACGCCTTGTAAAGAGTCCACAGATAGATTGGTGTGTGTGCATACTTTTAACAACAAATCGACTCTTATCCAGAAATGTATTAATAAGAACTGGAACATTCTGAACAAGTGAACACTAACTTTATCTAGACCCATGTTCGCCTTCAAACGAAGTACCAATCTTCGTGATAAACTGGTACACACTAGACCTTGCACAGTGGATAAGAACAAACAAGACACTCTTTGTGGCCTTCTGCCCATTAAAGATCACTTTCCCTGTGGATCATGCAATGTATGCCCTCAAACCACACAGACCTCTCACGTCGATGTAGGCACGGATACACCATGGGAACTGAGACATCATACAAACTGTAATTCAGATCACTTGATCTATCTGATCACCTGCCCATGTGGGTTAAAATACGTGGGCATGACAACTCGAAGGATTAAAACACGGATTATGGAACACAAAAGCACTATCTGGTGCAAAGGACAAGCAACTAAACTAACTGCACATTTTATGGAGAAAGGGCATGTGGAAGAAGAATGGAAATGGGTGGTCCTAGACAAACCAACTATTCCACGAACCATGAATACCACCCTGTACCTCTTTTTTTTTTTTTTTTTACCCGGTACCTCCTTAAGATGGAACAACATTGGGTCTTTAAACTACAGAGTGCCAGTCATGGGCTTAACGATGAAATCCCTTGGTTCAGCCTATCCTCTGCTATACAAGTGTTGTTAGTGTCTGCATGTTTTCTCTTGACCAACATTCAACCTGATTTCAATATGACGCATTGATGTCCACATGGATACACATATCCGTGAATGGATAACTTTTTAGAGACTGCCTTGCTCCACCTGGCGGGACCAAAAAATCAACCAACCCCCTTTCTTTGCCTGTTGGTGCCTTTACTAAGACTCCTTGCATTTACTTACCACCTATCTTAACACACTCCTGGATTCAGTATATCCTCTTTTTAAATCATATTATGTCTACATTTCATTCTTGACCAACACTAAATATGATTTCAATACTACGCATTCATTTCCATTTGGACACACATATTTGAGATGTTATAACTTTTTGGAGATACTTTACTGCCTTGTTTGGCTTGACTGACATGATTATATTTGCCTACATCAAGACTCCTTACATATACTCATCATCTGTCTAGTCATAAACATCATATGACACACATATAAATATGTTCTGTACATATACCATTTTTTCCTGTATGAAGATGAAGAATTGCCATTTTATTCTCGCCCTATCAGGGAACATTATGTTACACGTCACAACGTTTACATTCATATGGACATTGACAGCAGTTTTGATAACCGGCTAATCCATCGTTCTTGTACTGCCTTGAAACTTCTTTTTACAATAGAGCTGCCTGTTCAGCTCTAGCTGGGATTCCGGTGCTGGTTTTCTATCCACGCCATTACATATGGTGGGGGTTTAGTAAACTACAAAACCCACCATCGTCTGTAGTCCTCGACATCTAATATCGCCATTGGCTACAAACAGAGGCACGTGAGGTCAGCTCTGTGACTCTGATAGTTTAACTTCCGGAGCACGCACTGTTGTTTCTTGTCCTACCGCGGCGCGAGTCAGTGGCTGAGGCAGCTTCCTTAATGAGGTATGTGGCTTTAACCCCTTCGCTGCTTCTGTCGGCCAACGGCCGTCGCGAGCACTACCTCCGTAGTGCTGCGCACGTCCGTTGGCCGACGCGGCCCCGCCCACTCAATAAAACCGCCGCACCGCGGCGGAATTGCCGCCGCAGTTAAGCGGTTATTTTTCGATGGCGTTGACGACTATATAACAGTGTTTTTTCGCGGGCTGATTGGGTGACTGAACGGTCATTATGACTTAGTTTAAAACCACACGTCTGCCCCCCTTACAAATATGAACGCTGATTCTACGATAGTACTTTCTTTTGATGTATTGTCCGACTCGAGCTCTCGTATGAGGCTATAACATGTCAAAAATAATATAAATATGGCCTCATGTCGATATTCATTTTGATTGTTTATTCTTTCAATGTATGGTTTTTACTGTCTACACGTTATGACTATGTGTAAGGTTTATTCATGGCCTTCTGTGGTATCAAGATAATACCGTACTAAGTTTGTTTATTATTTTGTCATTTTCCTGTACCCCCTCTCTCACGATTTTGGTGTCAACTTTTTTAGCACCTTGCATGTTTGTTCTGGATGTTGGACTGTCTATTCGATAAAATGAATGAATCTACAGTTTGACACTTTACAAATGTCTATAGAATGATTTTTTCACACGTCGTTTCATTTGTAGGATACATATGCTCCCTTGGGTTTGTGCCAAGGTAGAGTTGATATTGATTACCTGACTAAGCGGGTAAGCATCAAATAAACACATTACTCTTAGCTTGAGTGGATGCATCTCGTAGAATTTGACCGTCCTGATTGGAGAGTTTGAATCACGTTGCATGTGCTTCTCAACATTCCTTTGCAGGTAAAACACAACCACCAGTGGACCCCTGTCAGGGTGAAGACTCGCTTCAACCACTGGTGGAGTATTTAATGTATAAAGGTTGAGAATTGTGCTGCGACATTCGCATAACTATTTTTCCCCTTTGGTTTCTCTCAAGTTACTCACAACTTTTTCCTTTTGGTCCTAACGAAAGCCGCTGCACCTCTGCAGAGGGCATATGGCATAAACATGTTGACCAACACATATCTATATGACAGGTTGAATTTTCTCCTCTAACAGTATTCAGTTTTTAGTCCTGACCTACTGAGGCCCGATAAAATTTTCTGGCCTACCCTAGAGTTAGTTTTATCTCACACACGTTTTTGTTTTTTCCTCACCACACTCTGCCTACATCATTGGTTTGAGGAAACCTCTTGTGAACACATTGAAAATATCCCTGAACTCCTCCCTCTCAGAGAGGGGGTTGTAGCCCACATTGCAACTAGGTTGCGATGTGAGGAGGTTTCCCTATGATGAAGCATGCCACCCACGGGTGGGTGAGGGGAACCGTCCTGTAAAATGGATATCCAAGATCCTTTCATCACTTGTCTCTCTATGCAGACCCAGGTGGCCTTGCTGTGTATTGAAGCATGATGGCATATGTATGTAAATGTTGCCTATATACTTCTCTTGATGTACATGGGAATGTGCTTCTTTTAAATGGAGCTACATTAATATGAAAGAAAAAAGGAAAAATTCACAGTCTATGTATAATTATGCTCAGCACACATGCAAATGTCTGATAATGGAAATATTATTACATGTATATACATATGAGTGTATATATAGCAGGGTTGGGTCTTGTGCACAAAATGTCATAATTCTAACGAGTTTATAAGTATAATGTGTTTATGTGCGTATGTATGTAATCTCATTCAAGCTCAATGGCGAAAAGACTGTGGTTATGGTCCTGGGGAAAAGTCCACAATTATTGGGTCCTCAGCATTGGCTGGAGGCTCTGGGTAGCCTTCCAGACCTGTCACCCAAGGTAAAGGAGCTTGGCTTCAGGTTGGATGAGAAGCTTACTATGAAGCCTCAGGTAGCCAAGATAGCCTCTACCTGCTTTGCAATTCTGAGGTGGGTGAAAAAGATCATAGGCATAATACCACTCTCTGCCCAAAAAACTGTGATTCAAGCATTAATCCTATACAGAACTGACTACGGAAACATCTTATACTTGGGGCCCAAGAAGGCAGTCATCCGGATCTTATAAGTGGTTCAAAATGCCGTGGCCAGGCTGCTCTTTCCCCTTCCTAAGTATGTGTCAGCATCACATCTTCTTCGCAAGCTTCACTGGCTGACCGCAGACAAATGTATACAGTTCAAAGCCTTGCACTATATGCACAAGGCTACATTCGGCACTGCACCACGTTACATTCAAGATCTGGTGGCGCCTTAACCCGCATGCATGCTTTTGTCATCTAACCAGTCCATGTGTAACGTGCAGAGAATTCATCTAGAAGGCATGGGGGGGCTGGTCATTTTCTTACCTTGGTTCGAAGCTTTGGAACGACCTCCCGGAATGTCGGCAAAACTGTTCTTCTCTCACAGAGTTTTGTAAGGGATTGAAGACTTGGTTGTTTTAAACTAGGGACTGCACTCACTCTACCTGGGTCTAGTGCCGGGAAAGCCCGTAGGGTAGCCGAGAGCTTTATAAAACGCAAAAATAATAATATGTAAGACACAAAAATAATAATATGTATACATATTCCTGCCCAACTGGCAAAAAAGCTCAACATCACCCTAGCCCCTCTCTGGGCCAAGATTATAAATAGCTCCCTGAGAACCGGAGTCATGCCAGACTGTCTTAAAATCGGCTAAGTCACGCCAGTACTAAAAAAAACGGGCTCTGACCCAAACAACCCCAATAACTTCAGGCCCGTCTCCAATGTCCCTTTCTTAGCCAAAATCCTGGAAAGATGTGTTCTCCTCCAACTTAACCAACACATTGACAGCAACAACCTTCTAGATACTCACCAATCGGGCTTCAGAAAAGGATGCAGCACAGAGACAGCGATCCTGAATGTCATAGATGATGTCTACAAATCACTCGATGCAGACCGATGCTGCCTACTCATACTCCTTGACCTATCGGCAGCCTTCGTTACGGTCGACCACAATCTGCTCATAAATGTACTCCGAGAAAGAATTGGAGCAGATGAGGTGGTCCTACAATGGTTTACCTCCTTCCTTCAGAACCGCTCCCAACGAATAAAAATTAACAACTTCACGTCTGACCTTCTCCCCATAACCAGGGGAGTCCAACAAGGATCAGTTCTCTCCCCATCACTGTTCAACATCTACATGGAGCCCCTCACTGCCATACTCAAAAAAGCCAACATCCCCGTCCAACTCTATGCAGACGATACCCAGATTTACCTAGAAACATCCTCAATTGGAGACATACAGAGACTAAATGACACTCTACGAGAAGTCCAGCACTGGCTATCTCACAACCACCTAAAACCCAACCAAGATAAGACGGAAATTCTTCTCATATCCAACAAGGAGCAGACCCCCCCAAGTCACAGAATGGCTAAAATCCATTGATGCTCTTAACTGCAATCTTACCCTGGCCGACTCTGTAAAATCCCTGGGAATCACTTTGGACCCATGCCTAAACATGGACAAACATATCAAGAACACTGCAAAGAACGCATTCTTCAACCTAAAACTACTCAACAAAATAAAACCCTTCATCCCTCCCAACGACCTTAAACAGGCAACACAATCCCTGGTTCTGTTCAGATTGGACTACGGGATGGCAACACTCACAGGCACGGCAAAATCTCACTTAGCTCTCCTCTGTCAGGAATCGAGTTGGTTAGCACCTTCCTAGACTTGAAGACCGTATAGACTACATTGCCCAGGAGGCTATTTGAGAAGGAGGAGCAAGCGTCTATATGATGATGCAACGCGCGCTCATTAGCGTGCGTAATTCTGATGTGTGGAGTTCGTCTCTCTGCTGAGAGAGTTTGTGTATGGAGGGAGCTTCGTGTGTTGCTCCGTTATTGGATCGGGGTGTGGCCCCGACTTGTTGGACATCGCGGCACGTTACCGCATTGCTGTGCTTGGCTGAGCACGACGCGAGTCCTACTTCCTGGATTTCGTTGGGCGTTCCGCTGTGGAGCTTTGCATTCCGCGGAGACGCCGGGTTGCCGGCCTGGTTTGCTGACCGAACGCTCTGCGGAGAGTGGAGTGTGCTCTTGGACAGTTTTACGGGCTGCGGTGGGGTGAACCGCGCCTCGTATTCTTCTGGGTCATCCCGAGGTAGGATTAAATGTGTCTCAGTTCGTATTTGCTTTCATTCTCACTTCCAAGAGGGGTCAATTGACATTGCAACCGATTACTTGCTGAACACTAATCGGAGATTAAAAGCTTTCACAATGTCTTGGCTGCATTGGAACCAAAACAGTACCTACTGAGTGATATTTAACTCTGGAGGATACCGTTGCATTTTCTTTGGCTTCTGATAATTGAGGTGCCTATATTGAGTACTCCTGTGATTCCTTGGGAACATTTCTTTGAGACTGTTTATTCACCCTTGGATTAAGACTCTGGTTATTTTTGCCATTTTCTCTCTTTTGTGGAAATCCTTAACTCCTTGCTATAATTCAGAGAACCGGTATGTATTTGGGTTCAGATGGATGGCGGATGTTTGTGATGTTAGGTTATTAGAATCTGGTTTAACCTGCTGTTTTTATGCCTTCTAGTAACGTTTACACGAAGGACTGATTGTTTCCATATATATGAAAACTGATTGAATTCATCCTGAAGTAACTAAGGTAGTTAAGAGCAGTCTAGTGAGATCATATGAGAGTAGTATTGTATGTGCTTGCATTTATGTTGATTGTTCTTTGTTTTATAGGTTCTCTTCCCCGCTGTTCCCATCCTACCCTTCCTTCACTTGATCGCCCTAACACTCCGTAACTTACAGTTGGAGTTGGGGATGTCAAGGGGTGGACCCCTTATTGCATCACCTGGATCCTGAGGAGTGAAAAATCTCACTTGGAATGAGATCCTGGCAGAATTACGCACCTAAGAATTTATACTCCGCCCGGTTCAGGTATGACAATATATGGTGTCCATGGATGATGCCATTCAGGCATTGGCCTTAGTTCAACAGGAACTTGCGGCCTCTAGAGCAGAAACCACCGCATTGCAGGAGAAGGTTGATAAACTAGCTAGAAACCCTTTTGACGTATCCGCCCCCACACCTCAGATACAGGTCACTGTTCCTCCTCCCATCCCTTTAGCTAACCCAGAGAGGTATGCAGGCGACCCTCAGAAAATCCAGGTGTTCCTAACTCAGATCATGCTTCACTTCTCTTGCAAACCCTCATCATTTCCGAATAACCATTCTAGGGTAGCTTTTGCATTATCATATTTGATAGGTGATGCCACCAATTGGGCGGTTCCATTGGTCAGAAACAATGACCCGGTGTTGTCTGATTGGGCTGTTTTCCGTGCTGAGTTCGACAGACGAGCCACCACCTTCAGTGCGGATCATGAGTTGTTGGAGTTGAAACTGGGGAGAAACGATTAGGTAACGTACGTCACGTCTTTCAATCGGTTAGTAGCAGAAGCCGCATGGCCGGAAGAAAAGAGAATGTCTCTTTTCTACCAGGGCCTGCGTGATGAGTTTAAGGACGTTTTGGCGCAAATCGACCCACAGCCAGTCACCTGTACAGATTTGATTAGTCTGACTTTGAGATTAGATGGTCGTATGTCTGAAAGAGGGGGAGAAAAAGAGGAGACAGGTCTTTTTATCAGTTTGACAAGAATCCCAGGAAAGTTATGTCTAGCAATGAGGTGACGGCTGAACCGATGGAAATCGGAGCTATCAGGGCACCGCTATCACAAGAAGAAAGGGAGAGCCGCCGAGCACAGGGACTGTGTATGTATTGTGGCAAACTGGGGCATTTTGTACGGGACTGCCCCTCTAAACCCAAGACGCAAGGCCCTTTTTATAAGAACAAGAAAGTAGCAGCTTCCGTTATATGTCCAGAATCCGGTACATCCGGAACGACCAACTCTGCGCCTTCAGTGGATAAGGAATGGAGGATTCCATCTTTATCGACCAACAAATTGAAGGACACTGAATCACACATTGTGCTTTCAATGAGTCTGGAGTGCAACCAACACATACATCAGGTGTTAGTGATGTTGGATTCAGGGGCTACGGGGAACTTCATTGATAGTGGGTTGGTGAAATACCTAGCATTATGTAGCGTACCTCGTGAGACCCCAGAGGAAGTATTGGCAGTGGATGGTAAGCCCTTAAAATCAGGACTCATTACGGACCAAACGGAACTAGTAAGGTTATCGGTTAAGGATGGGAAAAGACAGCACCTAGAAGAATTAGCATTAAACATCATAGAAGCCCCTCAGTATGAAATAATATTGGGAATGCCATGGTTCTGGCACCATAATCCCACAATTGACTTGAGAAATAAAACGGTACGAGTTTTATCGAAAGATTGTGAAGAACATTTTACTCAGGACACTCCTTCTCAGGCTGCAGCTCTGACTTACCCGTTTCGTGTAGCTACGGCCGCTGAGAAAGAGGTGGTGTTGCCATCAGAGTACGTCCAGTTTTCTGATGTGTTTAGTAAAGTCCAGGCAGAACAGCTTCCGCCCCACAGAATATATGACTGTCAGATTGATTTGGTAGAGGGAACGACCATTCCAGCTTGTAGAGTGTATGCTTTGTCGGATCCAGAAACCAAACACCTTAGAGATTATCTCGACCACTATCTTGAGATCGGTTTCATTAGGTCGTCCCGTTCTCCGGCAGCCTCTCCACTGTTCTTTATAGCTAAAGCGAGTGGTGAATTAAGAGCCTGTATTGACTATAGAATGCTAAACAAAAACACTATACGCAATAGATATCCTTACAAAACGCCTCCGCACGCCTGATCCTCGACGTACCACGCCACAGCCACATCACCCCCCACCTGAGGAACCTGCACTGGCTCCCCGTCGACAGGAGAATCTCCTTCAAACTCCTCATCCACGCTCACAAGGCACTCCACAAGACCGGCCCAGCCTACCTCAACAGACGACTCTTCTTCTACGTCCCCAACCGCCAGCTCCGCTCTGCCGACCTCTCCCTCGCCACCGTCCCTCGCATTCAAAGAACAACCACCGGCGGCAGATCCTTCTCCCACCTCGCCGCCTAGACCTGGAACACCCTTCCACTCAGCCTACGACAGACCCAAGACCTGCTGACCTTCAGGAGGCTACTCAAGACCTGGCTGTTCGACCAGTAGCGGCACCCCCCCCTCTTTTTTTCCCTAGCGCCTTGAGACCCTCGCGGGTAAGTAGTGCGCTCTACAAATTCTGTGATTGATTGATTGATTTGCCACTTATTGCGGTATTGTTGGATCAAGTGCGAGAAGCCACTGTTTACACCAGGCTGGATTTGAGAGGGGCCTACCATTTGGTGCGTATCCGAGAGGGGGATGAGTGGAAAACTACCTTTAAGACTCGTTATGGGTTATTCGAATATACTGTAATGCCGTTCGGGCTGTGCAATGCCCCGGCGGCTGTTCAGTATTTCTTGAATGACATCCTGAAAGAGTACGTAGATCGCTTTGTGGTGGTATACATTGATGTATCCTGATTTACTCCGCGTCTACTGAGGTACATAAAGAACAAGTCACCCTAGTGTTGAGAAAACTAAGAGAATACCACTTGTATTGTAAGTTGAGCAACTGTGAATTCAGTGCGCATGAAGTGGAATTCCTAGGGGTTATGCTTTGTCCAGAAGGGTTGAGTATGGCTGAACGTAAAGTGCAAGCAGTGCAGGAATGGCCCATTCCAAAGAACGTGAGAGACGTTCAATGTTTTTGGGGATTTGCGAACTATTATCGCAGAGTCATACTGCATTTTTCCCATGTAGCAGTCCCCATCACAAGATTGCTTAGAAAGGGGGTTCCTTTTGTTTGGACGAGTGAGGCTTCGGCAGCTTTTGCTTTTTTGAAAAATGCTTTCACTACTGCTCCAATGCTTAAACATCCCCAACTTGAGGTTCCTTTTGTAGTCGAAGCAGACGCTTCTGATGAAGCCATTGGAGCTATTCTCTCACAGAGAGATAAACATACTGGGCAGTTGCATCCGGTGGCCTACCTCTCCAAAAAGCTGAATCCCGCGGAGAAGAATTACATTGTTGCCGAAAAAGAACTGTTGTCAATAAAAAAGGCCTTCCAAGAATGGAGACAGTACCTATGGGGAGCTCGGTCCCCCTCTCACAGTATACACTGATCATAGGAACCTGCAATACATGAAGACAGCTCGACATCTCTTGCAGAGACAGATGAGATGGATGCTGTTTTTCGCTGAGTATGACTTTGCGATTACCTTTAGACCAGGAACTGAAAATCGCAAGGCCGATTCTTTGTCTCGCCAGGAATCCATAGAAGAGGCTACCACCAAGACCCCAGAGACAATAATCGATCCTGCAAAGGTGCTATGCATTATCAGGGTAGACAAATTCCTGGAGGAAGTGACCAAACATAAACCTACAGATGAGTGGGAGTAATGGGCAGACCAAGATGTCAACCGCACTCTCAGACAAGGGTTGCCTTTTCATAGAAACAAGCAGTATCTCCCTACTCCTGAACTACAGAAAAGCGCATATACATGGTGTCATGAATCCCCCTTGTCAGGACATCCAGGCATCCTCAAAGGGATTCGATTGGTACAACGACATTTTTGGTGGAACACTATGCCCAAGGATATCCGAACATGGGTGTCAAGATGTGAAGAATGTGCCCGAGCAAAAGGGGAAAACTCCAAGAGGAAAGGGAAGCTTACTCCCATGCCTACCCCTCAACAACCATGGCAGAACATCAGTGTGGATTTCATTACTGGGTTGCCTATGGATCAAGGGTGCTCGGCCATATTAGTAGTAGTAGACAGCCTTACAAAAATGGGTCATTTCATTCCATGCAAAAGCTTACCGACAGGGGGACAAACCGCTCAACTACTGTTGAGCAATATCATACAAATGCATGGTTTGCCTAAGGTGATCGTGTCCGATAGAGGACCTCAGTTTATAGCAAGTTTCTGAAAGATGTGGTGTAAAGCGTTACAAATCGACTCAGGTGTTTCAACAAGCTTCCATCCCCAAAGAGACGGCCAAACAGAAAGGCTAAACCAGAATCTGAAGAAGTATCTAAGGTGCTATGCCAAGGAAGCTCAAGACTCCTGGGTTTCCCAATTGTGGATGGCTGAGCTGGCTTAAAACAACGCCTTGCACTGTTCGACAGGAGTATCACCTTTTATGGCAAACTTTGGTTACAGTGCAAGAACTCTGCCTATAAACATACCTGATAAAATTGCAAACCAACCCTCAGTTCGGGAACACATTAAGCGAATACAAACTGTTCATAAGAAAGCAAGAAGGCAACTGATACTAGCCAAACAGGTGTATAAAAAATGAGAAGATGGACACAGAATCGACAGCCCTCAGTATTCAGTGGGAGATCGTGTATGGCTATCCACGAAGAACATCAAGTTTAAGCTGTAGTGTGTTCCATCCCAAATGTATTGGTCTGTATACTATTGTAAAACAGATCAACCCTGTTGCCTACAGATTGAAGTTGCCTGGCAGTCTCCGCATTCACCCTGTGTTTCATTGCAGTCTTTTGAAGCCGGCTGTGGGGGCTTGACGTCGAGCACCTCCTCTGCTATCTTGCGCTGGGGGCTTGGAATACGAGGTCAGGAGAATATTGGATTCACAGTATCGGAGGGGCAAGCTATGGTATCTTATCTCCTGGAAGGGGTATACCACTGAGGACGATTCTTGGGAACCCTGTCACAATGTGCATGCCCCAGCCGCGGTGCGTTCCTTCTTTCGTCTGCATCCCTCCAAACCTGGATCTAGGAGGCGCATGGCAGGGGGGCCTACTGTCAGGAATCGCGTTGGTTAGCGCCTTCCTAGACTTGAAGACCGTTTAGACTACATTGCCCAGGAGGCTATTTGAGAAGGAGGAGCAAGCGTCTATATGATGATGCAACGCGCGCTCGTTAGCGTGCGTAATTCTGATGTGTGGAGTTCGTCTCTTGGCTGAGAGTTCATGTACGGAGGCAGCTTCGGTGTTGCTCCGTTATTGAATCAGGGGGTGTGGCCCCGTCTTGTTGGACATCGCAGCACGTTACCGCATTGCTGTGCTCAGCTGAGCACGACGCGAGTCCTACTTCCTGGATTTCATTGGGCGTTCCGCTGTGGAGCTTTGCATTCCGCGGAGACGCCGGCCTGGTTTGCTGACCGAATGCTCTGCGGAGAGTGGAGGGTGCTCTTGGACAGTTTTACGGGCTGCGGTGTGGTTAACCGCGTTCATATTCTTCTGGGTCATCCCGAGGTAGGATTAAATGTGCCTCACTTTGTTTTTGCTTTCATTCTCACTTCCAAGAGGGGTCAATTGACATTGCAACCGATTACTTGCTGAACACTAATCCGAGATTAAAAGCTTTCACAAGGTCTTGGCTGCATTGGGACCAAAACAGTACCTACTGAGTGATATTTAACTCTGGAGGATACCGTTGCATTTTCTTTGGCTTCTGATAATTGAGGTGCCTATATTGAGTACTCCTGTGATTCCTTGGGAACATTTCTTTGAGACTGTTTATTCACCCTTGGATTAAGACTCTGGTTATTTTTGCCATTTTCTCTCTTTTGTGGAAATCCTTAACTCCTTGCTATAATTCAGAGAACCGGTATGTATTTGGGTTCAGATGGATGGCGGATGTCTGTGATGTTAGGTTGTTAGAATCTGGTTTAACCTGCTGTTTTTATGCCTTCTAGAAATGTTTACACGAAGGACTGATTGTTTCCAGATATATGAAAACTGATTGAATTCATCCTCAAGTAACTAAGGTAGTTAAGAGCAGTCTAGTGAGATCATATGAGAGTAGTATTGTATGTGCTTGCATTTATGTTGATTGTTCTTTGTTTTATAGGTTCTCTTCCCCGCTGTTCCCATCCTACCCTTCCCTCACTTGATCGCCCTAACACTCCGTAACTTACAGTTGGAGTTGGGGATGTCAAGGGGTGGACCCCTTATTGCATCACCTGGATCCTGAGGAGTGAAAAATCTCACTTGGAATGGTCACCGGAGTAAAGAAATACGATCACATTTCTCCCTCTCTAAGAGAGCTAAAATGGCTCCCAATCGAAATGTGTTCCAACTTCAGAACTGCATGTCTCACACACAAAGCTCTTCACACCGGTAAACCTGCCTACCTGGCTTCCAAACTCAAAAAGGCAGGCCAGACGAGGAATCTCAGGAGCACCAGCACTCTACTTCTCATTCCCCCGAAAACTCGCAAACAAAAAACCGTATCACGCTCCTTCTCTGGAAATGCGCCAAAAATTTGGAACTCCATCCCAGTCCATATCAGGACTAACCCCTCCTTTATAAACTTCAAAGTCAGCTCAAAGACCTCTTCCTCAACCGATCTCATCCAAACGGATAGCTGCCTCCCAACGAGACAGAGCTCCTCTGCCACAGGAATCTTGCCCAGCACAGAACATAGACACTTCGATAAGAAGGCATTTTTATCGCCTGCCTTTTGACCCGCTCCTAATACCCCCTCCAGGCCTGAACAAGATTCGACACGAGACAATGCTGTTTATTGAAATACTGTGTAGCCGATCGCATCATGATAAATGTTGTAAAGCGCTCTGATACCTCGGGTCTGGCCAGCGCTGCATAAAACTCTTAAATAAATAAATAAAATAAATATTGCTATATACTTATATGTGTGGGTATGTCGCTATATATGTATATATTAATTTTTACTTATGGGGAAAAAATACATTTTTCCATTTCAACCTTGTCTGCACCTCCACTCTCTGACTCATCCCAAATCTTTCCGACTGTTATGGACTCACAAACATCCTTTCCCAATGCTTCCAACCTTTATCTAATTCATCCAACACCCAGGCATAACATGTCCACCATGCCCAATAACACCTCACATCTTCCCTTTACAACTTCACTTCAATCAATCTATCCCTTCCAAAAGATACTGTATGAGATCTCAAGAACAAAAACTTAACACACTTATTACAACTAATGCACAAGAGAACAAAAACATTTACTATTCAACTACCCTTTCACCTCTAAACTAGGGTTCTGAAGTAGCGTGCTACTCGCTGCAAAGTGCTTTAACTTCTCATCAGGGGTAATAAGTGCTATAGAAATACCATTTAAAATAACAATTAGAATTACAATGATGCGCTGGCCGCATCCTAGTGTTTTTTTTTATTGCTAGTGGGAGGGAGGGTGGGGCAGGGCGCAACATGGATGATGAAAGGCGGGTGGAGGCAGGGTGAGGACGAACAACGGAAGGAGGGAGTGCAACACAGACAACTGAAGGAAAGACAGCACGTGAGGGCAAGCCAACACTGACAACAAACTGAGAGAGGGAGGATGGGGCAAGTAAACAGACAGGGGTGGAACACAGAGGGGCGGGACAAATACACAAGGAGGTCAGGTGAAAAAGGCACACTCAGAAAGAGTGCTTAAAAACAAAGAAAAAAGTACCGCCTAAAGAAATGAGCAGTGGAAGGACACAAAGTTATGGCAGCTGACCAATAAGAAGCAAATGAGAGCGACAATGATGCCAACCAATGGTAAGCAACGGGTGGTCTCTAAGCCCACTAACAGAAAACAAAAGGTCTCAAAGAGATAGCACATACGCTATCTATGCGAGACCTAAAAGCTTGCTTGCAGCAAGGCTCATACCCAGTCTGAGAAAGCAACTTCAGGGTTTTACAGAGCATTGGTCCTTCGTCATTCTAATGGGCCTTTTGTTACCTGTAAGTGAACATCTGCATATCTAAGGCAGGTCATCCTGAAGTCCTGCTTTGAGCTTTCTCCCACCACAGATAGTATTAGCATCCCCAGCTGGGCGACTGAAGCAAAGGTTTTTATCAAGCGAATCTCACAAGGTTTCATGTACCTAAACACGATTGTTTTGTTCCATTTTTTCCTGAAAAGGAATGCTAATTTCACATGCACTATTCTGAGAGTTGGAATTATTTCAGAAGCACTATTTACAAACCATAAATTACTTCAGCGATAATGTTCTCAAAGTCTGCAGCCTTTCATTTTAAATAGCGCCTCAGCGAGACAGGGGCTGGAAGTTTGTATTTTAAACGATAGAAGCGCTTCCAGGTGCCCTTCAGTGTGAAGAGATGATAAACTTGAGATTGAAAACACATTTAAAAAACTCTTTGGATGTATAAAATAGAATAATCACACAGTGTTGTTATGTTTCGTATATAGGCCCTAATGTAGACCCGTTCATATATGCCATAGTGTAGAAATACTCGTATATGCCCTATTATGGTCATACTCGTATATGCCCTATTATGGTCATACTCGTATATGCCCTATTATGGTCATACTCGTACATGCCCTATTATAGTCATGGCTCCTAATATAGGCATGTTCTTTCACCTACAGTAGTTCCCTACAGTACACAACGAGCTATGAGGGTTGAACGTTATCTAGTCTGTGATTAGAACACTGCAAGGTCTTTCCAGAACACAGGCCTACAATGTACTCATAAATTATGCATGAGCATTCACCAGCTACATCTACCGCATAATATGTATGTACAAAGTTCACCCCTGACGTCTTCCTCATGTCTAACAAAGACCAATACAAACCATACTGAGGGACGAGACACTTTAGGGTATAAATACACCACATCTTGCCACGGTAAGATAGAGGGAACCGAGACTTCCATGCTGACACACTGACCAGAGACGCTGAGGCTCCTGCATGCAGTCGCTCCAGCTGACAGCGGTCTAACACCGCCCTTGCGGGGTGTCCAACTCGAGACCAGGATGGGGTCCCACACTCTCTCTATTCAGGTATGGGGGTTCGACTAAATCCTAGAGGGATTCTTGGCTCTTAGGCTTTTAGACCTACACATATGCTAGGTACACTCAGGTACATCTAGTTAGGCATCGTAGGAGTACGCACACTTTCATACTGCCTTTTTTATTCATGTATGTATTCATGATTATTGCAATATGGTAGAACTGTTCTATCCTTTCACTTTGATCGTACTGCTGATAATATATCTCTGTTATTGTCTGCTGGTTGCTGCAGCACATGTATTTTACACTAGAATAACAACTGTTCAATAAATACTTATTGAAACGCCCAGACTGTTTATTCTGTGTAACTCTCTGAGACAAACCGAATAAGTAAGCACGAGTGACTGAGCGAAAGGTAGTACATTGTTTCCACGATTCTGAGGAATGAGGGTTGTCATGATCTAAGGTTTGCAGAAACTAATCTCTCCCCGATAAGAGGAGATTCTAGTGGCACTGTGAGCTAGCTAATGCAAATCCGGCTAACATATGCGGTGGGGGTGCACAGAATCAGTCTAACACCAAGCCCACGGTTTATGTTATCCAAACGCGCAGGTCCTGCAGGGGTACTATAGGAACTACACGACATGGCACCGCCAACGTTGGTTGGGTACTTATTTAACAGTAGAATCTGAGTAGTTCAGTCGTGCTATTCTCAGAGAACCTACTCACAAAACCCCAGAGACGTCTGGAGTGGGTGGGCACAAACTCCGCCACAGCTGAGTAGGCGAGATATCCTATTTATCGGCTGTTGGTTAATCAAGCTTGAAGGACATTTAGTTCCTAAATTGTGCATAACACCTTTAACTAAGTTCTCTTGGAACAGCTTCTTCCTCTAAACATGACTGAGAGCGAGTAGGAAGAAAGAGTTAAATCTGCAGTTCTCAGAACCGGAGAAGCATCCTGAAAATGCAATACAGATTGCACCAAAATTCAGAATGACAGTCACCCTAAGACTATTAGAAAATGGTTTACAAGCTAGGGGTGGCATGGTAGTTTTCGTGATTGAGGCACATGAATCAAACAAAACAGAGGTGTTTTATTCAAGGGTTTACATTCCCAGCAGCAAATGCCATAACAAAGACATTTCACTACTATATAGCAGGAGATGCACCACCGGAATATGCCTCGTTTGAGGACATAGAGATTCCACTCACTTACCAGGAACATTATTACTGGTTTAATGGCGCCCTACCCCACATAAGAAACAGAGTATGGTTAGGCCCGCTCGGAGGAGACGGGCCACATGGCCAATACTAGCGGCTTACACACCGCACCCGGACATTGGAACAATGCCACAGCCAGAATTACTCATACAACACAGAGATTTAATTAAAATCTACAGAAACCTGACACAATTCGTCATGAGGACTTTAACAATCCAACCTGCACCAGGTGCAGCAAATAGTACTCCAGCTCAGGGTACAGGAAATAAAATTACTCCTCAAACATTACACGCGGTAATGGGCAAAATGCCTGCAAAACGCGAACAAATCCCATTCTGGATAGCTCAGAAAATAACTCAGCTGGAGGCGGTATTCCCGAATACTACCACCTATGATAAACACAGAATTCTAACAATCTGCTTGCCCATGGGGATCACACCACAAGTACAGGATTGCACCTCTTGGGGTTCAGTCTTTGCTGCCATATATACCAGAACACATGGTATCCCGTCCTTAGCAGTAGTGCCAGACGTATTGAGACAGATACAAAATGAGTACGGAGCAGAGCCTGCCCTAAACTTAGGGATGGAGTTACTAAACAACTTTGATCAGGTATCAGCCATAATACTAGCTAACATTAAGGGGGAAGCAGCTTCAGTGGCGATCCGTCAACGCCTAAGGGAGTTCAGTCCAATAGATCAACAACACGAACTACCCAAAATAATTGAAACTGCATATGCAGAATTAGGCAAAGACAGTCTAGGTGGGAAGGCATTAAAACCACAACTGGTGGGCAGTCCTGAAAAGGACACTACAAAGCAGACACCTACTTCTTCTAAGAAGAAGTGGGAAAATAAAAAGCAACAAAAGTCTAAAGACAGCAGATCTCAAACCCGAGGCAGGTCTCCTCAACAGGAGCCCTCTGAAAGGAGGTATAACCTCAGGAATAGGGATAATATTAGGAAACCTGACAGGTATCAGGATACTGATACACGTTCCTCTCGCTCCTTTCAGGGTTCATCAACAAACTCCGAGAGGGAAGGACGGTCAGAACACAGACAAGAGGAGCGTACAAAGTCCAGAGACACGCAACGCGCTGCGGACTACGCACCTAAAAAAGAAGATAAACAAAAACAAAAACCTCAGTTCAAAAAGAAGAAGGTAGCAGGTCTCAAGATCAGACATGCCCAGAATTCTGAGGACACAGCTTCTGAACGGGGAATGGGCTCTGACGATGCTAGACAGCGCTGCAGAAGTAACGATAGCTTGCCGGAACCTGAAGGAATTTCTGGTGACAGCAGAGTTGAATGAGTATATCACGGTGGAAACACCTGATACTCGGGTAAGTGTCCCACATAAGTTACATGAGATAACACTCCGGATGGAGGGGGACAAGCCCAGGAAAGTTAAAGGTCTATTTTGGGAAAATCTGTCATCTGGGTATGACATCCTATTAGCAGAGCAAGACTGGCCCGCCAGCATTTGTCATGGAGTGCCCAAAGGGAGAAAAGGTATTTTTTCCAGCATTTTCCGACCTTGTTCCCATACATTTAAAACATGCATAAGCGCAGGAGTGGGCGGTTGCCCTAGCTCCAGCATTGTACAAAAATCATGCTGGTTGGGATGAGGATTCAACCTACCACGTGATCCCGTTAAAAGTTTCCTCAAATGCTCAAAGGCAATACCCTATAAAGCAGGAAGCTAAAAAACAAGTCAGGGAGATCCTAGATCAACTTGAATACCAGGGGGTGATAGAAAATTGCACCTCACCAATGAACAATCCTTTGCTCCCCGTCTCGAAACCTGACAACACATATTGTTTAGTTTTGGATTACAGACATTTAAACACCTGCACAAAGACATTTGCAGTTCAAAATGCACACAGTGCCGCATTAATGAATAACATTGTGCGACAAAAATACAAAACAACACTTGATATCTCAAATGGATTTTTCTGCCAAAACATAGCGCCTGAAAGCAGGTATCTGACCGCATTCTCAGCGCTAGGGTCACACCGGCAATTTTGTCGACTCCCCCAAGGGTATAAGAATAGCCCGGGGTTGTTTTCAGCAAGGTTAACAGAGTTACTCCAAAATTTGGATGAAGAAGCATTGTCCTATGTGGATGATATTTATCTGACGGACGATGACTTACCGAGGCACTTGACCAGGGTGAGCACCATTATTATGGGATTCGCCTCTGAGGGCTATAAATTTAATTTAAAAAATCAAAAATTGCCCATCTCAATGTCCTATTTTTAGGGTATGAGCTGTCAAGTCGAAGGAAAAAGCCTAGCAGCTAACTTTTTAGAAAAATGTGCGCTGCTCCAACCTCCAAAATCATTAAAGAATTTACAATCAATTCTGGGATTCCTAAATTTTGGTCGAACATACATTTTGGATTACGCAGAAAGAGTAAAACCTTTCTACGATTTAATAAAACCTGATTTTTCAGTCAGACAATGGACACAAGAACATACAAATAGCCTACGTTCACTACAGGAAGACATGATAGCTTCAAAACATTTACAGACACGTGTAAACGTACGCAACTTAGTGATCCAAGTAATAGCGGGTCAATGCGGGTACACTTATTTAACTTTCAATGAAGGCGAAACGGTACCAATCGCATACAAATCACACCTGTACATGAACGCAGAAATGCGTTTCACTTCAACAGAGAAAATCCTGACAGCAGTGCAGACCGCTGTAGCAAGAGAAAGAGCTCTGGCTCAGGGTAAACGCATAATTGTCGTGACCCCAGTACCAGCTTTAGAAGTTGTTACAAAAGCTAGCATTCCAAATGCGAAAGCCTTACATCCCAGATGGATACAATGGGCTAATTCTCTTACTGCAACGGATACTGAATACAGATTTGATCCAAGTTTAAAAACACAAGCATTTCTGCAATACGAACAAGAATATCCTCTACCAAATTAGATTTTGCCTCTAGATCAGTATGAATACATTATTTACACTGATGGATCTGCTCAACCAGCCATAGGGAGTAAGCAAGCTTACAGCGTGGCGTGTGCAATCGTTAAAGGTCGCATGCGTAATGGAAAGTTCCATCCCAGTAGCACTAAAACGCAATCTCTAGGAGACTGCACGGCTCAGTTGGCAGAATTAAAACCACTGATACTGGCACTTGTAAATACGGAACACGAATTCCCCACACTAATTGTGTGTGATTCCTTTTACTGTGTACAGTCGTACAATGAATATTTACATCATTAGGTAACAAAACGGGTTCAAAGACACAAAGGTGGCACAATTAAGCATAAAATGCTATGAGAACAGGTAGTGGAGTTGAGAAACGAACTACCAAGGGCTCACGTGATACATACACTGAGTCATCAGCGTGATGGCGTTCACGTTGAAGGGAATTCATTGGCTGATGAAGCCGCGAAGGGGGCTGTACGCACAGCGTCCATAGCTGCAATCACTTGTTCAAAAACGAGAATAGACGGCGAGATTATGGTGGCTGTCATTGCTTCACGCAAAGGCAGCACAGCAGTACCTAAAAAATTTCCACTCAAGTACTCCTACAAGTTAGATGCACAAAACATTCCATATGCTCAGATTCCTGGAGTGGGGGATAGAGTAATACCAAATATGGATCGTAGGCAAGGCTTAATTCTGGCAGCACACAAAGGGAAAAGTTCTGTACATAAGGGACTTAGGGAGACTGTTTCCTTGTTGAAACAACGCTACTGGTGGCCCGTGATGAGAAGGCAGATTAGAGACTATGTCTAGAACTGCGACATCTGCATGCAGATGAAAGGGTCCACCACAACACGTCCAGTACAGATACCATTATTAGACAGCATTAGGTTGTCCGTTCGTGTACGTCCAGCTCAAGTTTGCTCAAGGTCTGGCCTCAGCGCTCGGCTGACGCTCGAACTGTTATAAAAGATTTGCGAGTCTTTATCGGCACATACGCAGTTGGCACGTTACATTCTGACCGTGGCCCCGCATTTAGCTCTCGGGTTTACAAAGAGGCCATGGAAGGAATGGGCGTAGCATTGCGGTACTCCTCTCCGTACCATCCTGTGGGAAATTCTGTTGTGGAGAGGAAAAACTGGGACTTAAAGCAATCTTTAACAGCTAGGGTATTAGGCAAAGGCAGTAGATGGGTCGACCACCTTTATGGGGTTCAACGAGCAATAAACAATCAGCCAAGAAGCTCTCTAGGGGGTGTCACTGCTTACGAGGTCCTATTTGGGACAAGAATGTGGGTACCTGATCTTCATTGTGAAGGCGCAGTGGCGGATGAAAAACCATTTGATATCCATGATCGTTTGGCTGTTTTACAGGATCTAAATGAATGCAGGACACAACAAAGCAAGTCCACTTAAAACAGACCGCCACTGAGGAAGTCAAGGCAGTAACGGCAAGACCTGTCTGGATCCCAAAAGTCGGGATCTGGTCAGAGAGAAGATTGCAGACAAGAAAGAATTTGGGCCATCCTACAGAAAGCCTGTACCGGTCCTAGCAATCCAAGGCACAAGAACTGTACTTCTGCCACCTCTTGCCGGGAAAAAGGAGAAAAGAGTTGTCTCAATTGACTTAATCAAACCACACTATGTGGCCGATACTAAACAGTAGGCCTCGTGGACTCCACAGTAGCAGACGCCCTCCTCTTGCTACAATACAAGATGTTCAAACAGAAAGACTCATCACGTTTGAAGAGCTACCTGTAAGGAATGAAGGACTAAGCAACAGTGCTATGGAACTCGTTCCACTTCAACAAGAAGTTCGACTTCGAAATGAAAATCAACTTAACATCAAAGTTGCAATCAGACCGACTACAGACGTCTACGTCAACATGCCTCGTCAAGAGCAAAATCCGATTTCAACAAATCCCGATGCAATTCCAACAATTGATCGAACTGCTTCTGGCTGTTTCATGAACTTTGATACGTTTTCACTGGATCCAAGTGAGCCGGAAACGATGCCAGCCAAAAAATCACTCAAACAGAAACTCACTGACTTTTTGAACTTTTTTAGAAAGACTTACCTGGTGTCACCTTGGATTGAACTATGGTATATCACTGGGATTTTATTTTTTATTTTCTGGCTAAGTTTAATAATAACTTTTAGTATGCTTATTAATGGACGATACCTTCAGCAAAGCTCTACAGCCCAAAGTATCAATTTGATTTAAAAACCACACCAGTCTTCACATCGTGAACCAAGAGACTTGTCTTCAGTGAACATCACAGCAGTTCCTATACCGGACGGTATAGTATGGGATAAGATTGATTTTGATATATTCTTTCCGACTGAACTTTTAAAGCTTAAACATTAACATTTCTTTAAGTGATATCATTACCTCCAGAACATTTTCTGATGATTGGGACACTGAAACTGTAAACAATATAATGTCTGTTTTAGAAGAAACTGCAGCATTTCCGAACAATGAAATGTTAGAAGATACTTCAGACTATGATACATTGTACTGTTACCAACATTATGCTCATCATTTCTTGCACAAATCTATAACACCTAGAAATGTATTTGAATACCACCAGTGGGAACACTGCCCAACTCCTCCAAAAGGTAGTTCGCAAACCTTTGCACAGAAATTCACATACTTTTCAGGGTTCAACACATCTGACCCAAAGTCATTTTATTACAAAATGGCAAAATCTTCAGCACAGAAAATTATGTTGACAAACACCATACAGATTTACTCTGCTTCCTTCATGCCCCAGTTGTCTACACAGGGTTTCGACCTATGGAAGGGCACTATAGATTTAAAATCGATCTGGGGTTCTAGGGACTGGCAAGTCCAGGGAACAGAAGCGCTTTTTAGAGCATGCCTCATTCCACAGCAGATAATATTTCTGAATGAAACTATGCAACAGACATCCTGTCTTGGACTAGCCAAGAACAAGGAAATGAACACATCTGGGTTTCCAACACCATCACAGCTGGGTGGGGGGCAGAATTCAACTACACATGGGGTAAGATTAGATGACATTCTCCAGTACAACAGGTCAGATCCCAATTGGACAGGATGGCTGATTTGGCCCATTGACACGAACACTTGTCAACAGAGATTCCTAGGTACATCCAAGGGATTTAGTATCCATAGGCCAGATCCTCGCTATGTGCAGAGACAACACCCGGGGGTAGTGACATCCTATAGTGTTGGGAAGTTGTGCCTTGATTGGTTACAAACCTCAACACTCACAGAAGTGAAACATCACTTGACCTTACTCACACCTGATGTAGACCTTAGGGATTTTTTACCAGGCCCAAGGAAACCACGTCAGAAACGTTTCATATATGCTGGCCTTTATGCCTATTATAATGAAAACTGGAAAATATCCCAACAGGAGGCAGCAGAAAGATTACGGGAAATAGACCGTATTAACTTAGAGAAGGCATTAGCTGTAGTGGATAACGGGTTAACAACTTTGACCTCCAGGATTTACTCCTTAGGCAACATTGTGTCTTAGGCAATCGACATATTAGAACAAGATCTGGCCTTGTTACAACAAGGGCAATCTCAGCTACGTTCTATTATGATGTTAAGCTGCACGCTGGAATCTTTGCGTGCAGGCTATGTGCCCTGGCATTTTGTAAACACCACGTCTCTGTTTTCAGAATACAATCTAACCGATAAACAGACAGAAATGGCATAGAGGGGAGCCAAATATACAATGCTGCGTATTGAGAAACTGGAAAGGTTACCATTCACTGTAGCCGAATCACCATCAACCGAATGGCTAATTCATGGCCAAATCACTCTGCCGGTCACTACGTTTCAGTTTCAATATTGCCTTGAGCAAAGGCAGGCAGGCAAATATGAAAAGATGGGTAAGGGATACATCAAGGAAACGTGGGAGTTCCCCTATAGATATCGATGCCGGAGCGTGGATCGAGAAGTGTAAATCAGTGGTACAAACTGCAAGAACGCTTTGAGCGGTTCTCTCATGTGTCAGGATGTTTCTCTACACGGAGCATGTAGTGGTTCGGTAGCGAACTTATCTTGTCACATGTCAGGGACCCCAGTGGCCATGATCACGCCGGTTTTCCTGCTGCTCTCGATTGGGAGTTACTTTTTTTTTAAATATACTTTTATTGTTTTTTCATAACATAGGTCTTCATGTTACTCCATTATAGTACATTTGCTCGTATTTAACCGTACTTTATCAAGGATTCATACATTTCCAAACTCTGCTTGTCACATCGTATTTCTATTACATTCTGTGCCGTAGTATTCACACATTTCCACCAAATCACAGCGGCTATATTCCAGGAAAGACATAAAACCAAACTTCCCAACATTACCCCTCCCCCCACCCCCGGTCCTGTGCAAGGTTAGATATACAATAAAATTGTCACATCTAGTCTCTCCTACTCTTGTGAAGACTATACACTTGTAAGTGAAGACAGGAATATTTGTGAAGTTGTGACGCTCGGTAGGTGCTCTGCGAGCTATGTGGTTTATTGTGTGCAGGCAGGGGTAGTATATTGCTCCACCTCCTTCGCCTTAAGAGCCTCCCAACATAACATCCCACTCCAGCGCTATAGGGACTCTACGTAGTCCTCTCAATTCTTCACGGCGCAGGGCAGCGCTCTCCGCTCTTCCCCATCGAAGCAGTTCAGTATGCCATGTGTGTTCCGTGGGTGGCCTACGCAACTTCCAACGCATTGTGATGGCGCGTATCGCTAAAATAAGCGCCAGTTCGATACATGTGCATGCAAGCCTAATATACATTCTTCTACTGTAGATTGTAATTCACGCCGTGCAATCTCACTAACTATGCGCCTAACCGTATCCCAGAACCCCGTTATTTTGGGGCAAGCCCATAACATATGCAAAAGACCAGCCCCTTCTAAGGAGCATCTCGGGCAGTGGTGTTGTGTCTGTGGAAACATTTTATCCAGCTTATGGGGAGTAAGATATGCCCTATGAAGGATCATGGTGTGAATAAATTTAAATTTTGCGTTCCGCGATATCTTCTTGGGGCATTCCACAATGACCTCCCATTCCTTGTCTGTCAAGGCTCGCCCGATATCCTCTGCCCATGCCACCCGCAGTGTATCTAGACTAACCTCTGTGTGGGAACGGATCCCTACATACAGCCACTTAACAAGGTGTCTACCTCTGCCCATATAGTAAAGCATTTTAACCAATTCGTGCGTGGGGGGCTCCTGCCTCTGTGGGGCCCATTGTATTTTCACATATTGAAACAGTGCAGCATGCAGTAAATATAAATGCGCCGGCGCTCCGTTACATTCACAAAGGTATCATGGTCCAAGAGCGTCCCAACCCCAAACAAATCAGCCACCGTGCTGATCCCCACATCCAGCCATGGTGTTATCCTGCGCTGAGTTACTTGGCCGTCCATCAACGGAATTCCCAGTAATGGGATATTACCTGCATAAGCATTATGTGTACCAGTGTATTGTAACGCCGCTTTCCAGCATCGAAGCGCAGTGCGCAGCAGCGTGGGGAGACGGTTCGGGAGCTTGCTATTGGGCAGCAACAGGGTATGCAGGGCACCGCGGTGTATATCATGGTCCGTAAACCCTAGCTCGTGCAGGTTACGCCCGGCAGTCCAATAGGACAACCATTGTAGTTGGCATGCGTAGTAATATGCTCTCAAGTCGGGGACACCCAGACCCCCCCCTACTCGTGCCCAGTTGTAGTTTTTTAAGGATGATGCGACGTCTGCCCGATCCCCATATGAGGTCTATGAGCAGGGTATTCAACGCTTTGAACGTGGTATGTGGTATCAGAAGAGGTAAATTAGTAAAATAGTAGATCAAACGGGGGATTACCACCATTTTAGCGAGGGCCGCCTTCCCCGTAACCGACAATGGCAAAGTAGTCCAGAAAGCCACACTAGAACGCAGGGCCCTAATCGCCCTATTCAAGTTACCATCCAGCATATCTGTGAGTCCGATATATCTGGATACCCAGATATTTGAAAGTGTGTTGTGCAACCTGCAGACTGCCATCTCCAAACTCAACAGTGTGGGTATCCTCATGTTCCGTGAAATAAAAAACATGTGACTTCGCCGCATTTATGGCAAGGCCTGAGATCGCCTCAAAATGACTAAACACCTCGTATAGCGGGTCTAGGGGGAAGCAGAGGTCCCTAAGATATAGAATAATATCATCTGCATACGCAGAAAAAAGATGTGTCGTACCCCTTAATGTAATGCCCTTATCGTGCAGGTCTTTACGTACCTTGATTGCCAGGGGCTCTAGGGCCAATATGAATATAAGAGGCGACAACGGGCATCCCTGTCTGGTCCCTCTGTATATTGGATATTCTGCCGAGATATTGTCACCAGTACGAGCACGCGCAGTAGGTGCAGAATATAAAGACGTAGCCAGGCTATGTAATCCGCTGGGATCCCAAAGTGCTCCAGTGCACAGAACATATAGTCCCAATGAATAGAATCAAACGCCTGACGTAAGTCCAAGGATATACAGCCTGCATGTTCATAGTGGCTCGGGGCTTCCGTCAGGAGAGTAGTGTAGCTTCCTGATATTCAGGGACGTACTGCGGGCGGGGAGGAAACCAGTCTGATCTACATGAATTAGTTTAGTCAGGGAGGGCAGCAATCTATTGGCCAACACCTTACTTAATATTTTATACTCCGTGGTCAATAAGGACAGCGGGCGATAACTGGCCATGTCTGCGGGGTCCCTGCCTGCTTTCGGAAGTGAAACCACTAACGCTTGTGCCGTCGTGTGGGGTAAAGAACCTTTCTCTAGCGCTGTATTGTATAATATTTCCAATTGGGGCACCAGTGCATCGGCATATGTAATATAGAATTCAACTGGAAGGCCATCCAGTCCAGGGGTTTTATTACGTGGGAGTCCCTTCATAGCTGCCCTGATTTCGGACTGTGTAATAGGTCCCACCATGGCTCTCTGGGCCTCAGCCGTTAACTGCGGGTATGTGAGGGAGGAAAAAAAGGCTTCCATAGGGACTGCCTCGTTGCTATTAGGTTGGCTATACAATGTGGCATAATATTGACGAAATGCAACATTAATGTCCCCCTGAGTAGTGACTCTGTCCCCTCCCACGGTAGTGACCTAATTTATAACAATCGTAGGGGGAGTGTCCCTAATTAGCCTAGCAAGCAATGTCCCAGATTTATCAGCTTCAGTGTGATTCAGCTGCGAGTACCTGTGGTAGTCTATTACTCGGAGATCTTCTAGCAATTCCGCATATCTAATTCTAGCCTCTTGTAACGCAGCGCCCTTATCAGTGTCGGTTATGGCTTCCTGCTCCAACCTACCCATTTTTTGCTCTACATCTATAAGTGATTTATGGAGTTCCTGTCGGGCACCAACTGTCGTACTAATTGTCTGCCCCCTTACCACCGTCTTAAAGGCATCCCATTCGATTAATCTATTCGCTGCAGTGTTACTATTTTCAGCAAAATAATGTTCAATGGTGTCTGACATGGTTGCCTTGAACACCGAATCCTCCAACATCTGCGGCCACAGGCGCCAGGTGGGTACAGGGGTAGGTATTCGTCCCCAGTTGAGAACAATCTCCAGTGGGTTATGGTCCGAAAAGGTCTTTGCCAGATATGTCGCCTGGGACACCTGCATTGCTATCCGGTTGGAACGATATATTCTGTCTATTCTCGTGTGTAGTACGTGGACAGGGGAATAGAATGAGTACTCCCTATGTGTGGGGTGCCGCATCCGCCATACATCATACATCTCCCATCCCACAGCCCATCTACCCAATGCTTCCGCCTGTTTAATCTCTCCTGCCCCATGTACAGGCGGGTGAGACCTATCCAGGGTAACATCCATCACTGTATTACAATCGCCTCCTATGATCCATGGGTGGTGTTCCCAGCCTGTTAGTGCAATATTTAATATACCCCAGTATTTATCTTGTTCAATGTTGGGTGCATATATGTTGCCCAAAACCACATGCTGTCCATCCAACATCCCCAGTACAAAGATATATCTCCCTTGCTTGTCTATCCGCTGCTCCAGCACTAGAAACGGTACTCCATGCCTAACCCAAATGGTGACCCCCCTCGCAAAGCTAGAATATGTGGTGGAGAAGATCTGACCTCTACACTTCCTACGTAACTTCAGCACTACACCATCCGCTATATGGGACTCTTGCAAACACACTATCTGCGCTTTGCGTTGCTGTAGCTGCGCATGTATTCTGTGGCGCTTCTGCACAGAGCCTAAACCCCGAACGTTCCACGTTAAGATAGTGTACCTACCAAGTGTATGCATTGCTGGGCAATCAGCGCCCGCTTACCTGCAGGCAGTGTCTCTAAACATTCGAACCCAACCAAGCCAATCTCTGCACTCGGACCGTGTACCCCCCAAAACTCCCCTATACTCGGTCCGGTCGAAGAACTGTACCGGACCACACAACGTAACTGTACACAAAAGAACATTGTAAATACAAAAAGCGCATTCGCCATGTGGGGGACATTGCTAGCACTTCGCATGTGGTGTAGTCTCTGTCGAGATAATACATGTAAGCTCTATCGGTACCTTGGGCTGTAAAAGTGCACGTACGCCATACTATCGCACTTTAGCTAGAATCATATCTTACAGAATCATTATACATTTCACAAATGCACTCCAATATAGCGTTCAATTTAACCAAATAAGCCGTCAGCTGTCTGCGGGGTCACAGTAGGGAACAGAGCCACACTCCCTTCTGAGTCTGTGTCCTGCAGTTGTTCTTCAGAGGAGGTCTTATCTTCCAGCCTAATAGGATGCGTGAAAGTGGCCGCCGCGAGGATCGCCTGTGACTTGTTTTGCTGCATCTGTTGCGAGGTGAGGAACTTCCGAACAGTATTCCTGCGTGAGCACCTGCTACCGCGGGCAGCAGGCACACCAGTACCAGTGGGGCTCTAGGTCGCACCCTGAGACCCAGAGGGTGCAGTTTTGGTCAGTTCCATCACCTCCAGCCAATCGTCCACATCTCCCGGACTTTCAAAAAAGTACGCCTTCTGGTCATGCAGAACCTTCAGCCTGGCCGGGAAAAGCAGTGCATATTTCAAGTTCAAGTCCCATAGTCGTCGCTTAACTGCCATGAAAGAAGATCGCTGCCGTTGCACCAGAACCGTATAGTCAGGATATAGCGAGATTCTCGCATTTTCGAAGTTAATCTGGGGAAGTTCGCGAGCCTTTTGCAGGATTGTATCCCTGTCCCGAAAGTTCAGTAACTTCACTATTAGGGGACGCGGTGGGGCCCCCGGCCGCGGTCGCCCCGTTGGGGATCCTGTGTGCACGTTCGATACAATATTGAGTAGAGAGCCCCTCAGCCGTGACGTGATCCTTGAACCACTGCTCCATGTAGCGCGTAGCATCACTCCCCTTCACTTCTCTCTGGCAGACCAATGACGCGTATGTTGTTCCTCCGTGCTCTCCCTTCCGCGTCCTCCACACGATCCATCAGGGTGGCTACCTGATCCTGCAGCTGTTTAATGTGCGCCTCACTCTTCGCCTGGCGAGGTGTTAGCTCCTCCAATGTCGCGGTATTGTCCTTTACCCTATCCGCAAGCTTCACATGATCCGCCCGGAGCAGGGTAAGGGCTGTCGTTAGGGTCCCAATCTGGAGCTCGATGGCTTTCCTGGACTCCCGTACTTCTAATAAGATGAGGTCCAGCTTGTCCCGCGGCTCAGTCAGGGCAGTAGGCGGGATGCAGCTGAGCGGCGGCGTGCCATCTGTGTGTTCCGCGGTGTCTGGTATGGGCTCAGAGCCGCCCCCTTGCTCCTGCTGTTTTCCCCTATTGCGCCCCATCACGGGGGAAGGCGAGGTAGCACACAACAGGCGGCTTTACCTGACACCCCAATGCCTCGCTAGTGTGCCCGCAGCCAGAAGACCCAGTCGCCACCTCATATCAGTCTCACAGGCACATAGTATTTCAGGGGTCCGCGGTCCCTATGCATCACAGCTCCTCTGTGCGCAGCGTCCATGTAACCCCAGCCCGGGCCGGTCCTATAGCCGCATCAAGCGCCAGAGAGGTCTCAGAAGCCGAGTCACACTGTCCCACAGCTCATCTCTGTTACCCCCGGCGCACCGATTGCAGCCAGTACCTGACTCTGCTTGCCGCCGCGTTTCAATGTCCCACTGTGCGAGTTAGAGGAAGTAGGATGCAGCTAGGCCCCATGCATAATGTCCTCCCCGACCGGGGATCCCGCCCCGTGGCGCGCAGTACTTCAAGGACTCCTCTTCCGTGCCGCAGGTATCCCACACGCCTCAGGAGTATACCGCTGAGTCGCACACCATGTGTGGGCCGTCCTCTGACACCTCCGCTAGCCTCTCCGGCGGGCCGCCAAGTCCGTCATCGAGGTAGGCCGCATCGCATCCCCGGGCTCTCGTAGCTGCAGTGCCCCAGTCGCGCAGTCTCCTCCGATCTCCTCCCGCGATTCCGGAAGACCTCCACAGTTCGCCACCGGCTACACCTACCGGAGCTCGTTGCAGCGGCGTGTCGTCTGCACCCCAGGCCAGGACAGGTTCCAAGCCGCCAGGCACCGTCGTCGTCCGGGTCCTCTCTCACAGCCCACGCTTCCGCAACACCTTGCGGCGCCCCGTCTGAGCGCAGGGCAATCCGCTCTCTCCACCGGCAGATCTCAGCTGAAAAGTGGTTCCGATTATCGGCCCAGCCTCAGGCAGTCTGCTCCCTCATCCGCAGACCCCAAATGTCCGTGTGCCTCAGTATAATAGTAGGATAATGTAGCCCAAAACCGGAGCTCATCTAAAAGACGACCGCCATGCTCGGCCTGTAGCCACGCCCCCCGAATGGGATGTTACTTAATGCTAAATGATCAAGGTTGCTGTGGGATGCTTCCGGGCGTCGCCTATCTGGTCACTGTTAACTCCAGGGTTACTTGCTGTATGCAAGTATTGTTTCCACCACTGAACACAGTCAGGGAGGCGCCGTTATGGCCTTCGTTGAATGTTTCCTTTATACAATTTGATACTTTGAGCAGACTGAAAGCCATGCTTTTACAGCAACCCGTGCCCTTAACCTCCGCTCGAGAAATCTTTGAACTTCAAGTTGCAAGGACCTCGACTGAGATACAAGCGCTTATACGTACAAACTACCCCTTTCATTTCGCAGAAATGGTGGGTCGTATCTTTAACATGTCTGATACGAGCGGTATTGCACACCTATTTAAGACCATAAGGTCAGGACTATTAAGCACCTTTCAGACAGTCTTCGGAGTCATCCCAAATTTTATACACTCTGTATTGGGAAGCGTCTTTGGAGGTCTCCAGCTTATCCTGTTCCTAATTGCAGGAGTCCTGATTGTAATATTACTGCTACGCAATGGACGGCCCCATTTCCGAGGAAATGGCAAACACGCTCATGGAACGGAAATATCGTGAACGCATGGTGCAGCTTCTGGGCATACCTTGCCTAAGAGAACTGAACGCCTCTTGGTTTCTATCATTTAGACCAGTCTGGGTGGACTGCATCTTACCTGTTCTTCGATGCCTGTTCTGCGGAGAAGAATGCACGTTGGATCTCTGTCTAACGTTTCCATCGGATACGCCACTGGACCTAGATGCTATGCTGGACCCCCTAAAGGTCCATGCTCTGCGTTGTCCCCAGCGTCTTCCAATTCTGATGAATGCATTCCTTGAGAATCCACAGGTGCCGTTTGCTCCTGCTGGGTTAGGTGGCTGCTCCACAGGCACCGAGGTAACAACTGCCGCACAAGCTGCCGCAGCAACGACTGTTGGCAGTGCCGAATTCCATCTATGTGCGATTGACGTTCTCTGTGAAGCGTTGGATTTGTCGTCTGCAGTAGCTAACACCGATAATGCTGTATCTCCCAGCCAGGACACTTAATCTTGGCGTGGCTCATCGCGTCCTGGGAAAGAATTCGGCTTCTCCACTTCGTTTCATAAATAAACGAACAAAATTTGGAACATTTCCTAAATTGGCACTTTCGCTTGGAAAAGCGTGGCCTTCTTCAGCTTAATAGTGATGCAACTTTTATAAATGGGACAGAATTGACTTTTTCAAGTGGTAACTAAGAAATAGCTAATTTTTTACATTTTTTTTTTAACGTCTTTTTAAAACCCTCGTTTTAGCTGTTTTTAAGTGAATATTTTTAAATTGTCCAGATTTTAAGTATGGTCATTGTCATCCAATTCGAAAGTGGAGTGGGTGTTATGTTTCGTATATAGGCCCTAATGTAGACCCATTCATATATGCCATAATGTAGAAATACTCGTATATGCCCGATTATGGTCATACTCGTATATGCCCTATTATGGTCATACTCGTACATGCTCTATTATAGTCATGGCTCCTAATATAGGCATGTTCTTTCACCTACATTAGTTCCCTACAGTACACAACGAGCTCTGAGGGTTGAACGTTATCTAGTCTGTGGTTAGAAACTGCAAGGTCTTTCCAGAACACAGGCCTACAATGTACTCATAAATTATGCATGAGCATTCACCAGCTACATCTCCCGCATAATATGGATGTACAAAGTTCACCCCTGACGTCTTCCTCATGTCTAACAAAGACCAATACAAACCATACTGAGGGACGAGACACTTTAGGGTATAAATACACCACATCTTGCCACGGTAAGATAGAGGGAACCGAGACTTCCATGCTGACACACTGACCAGAGACGCTGAGGCTCCTGCATGCAGTCGCTCCAGCTGACAGCGGTCTAACACCGCCCTTGCGGGGTGTCCAACTCGAGACCAGTACGGGGTCCCACACTCTCTCTATTCAGGTATGGGGGTTCGACTAAATCCTAGAGGGATTCTTGGCCTTTAGACCTACACATATACTAGGTACACTCAGGTACATCTAGTTAGGCATCGTAGGAGTACGCACACTTTCATACTGCCTTTTTTATTCATGTATGTATTCATGATTATTGCAATATGGTAGAACTGTTCTATCCTTTCACTTTGATCGTACTGCTGATAATATATCTCTGTTATTGTCTGCTGGTTGCTGCAGCACATATATTTTACACTAGAATAACAACTGTTCAATAAATACTTATTGAAACGCCCAGACTGTTTATTCTGTGTAACTCTCTGAGACAAACCGAATAAGTAAGCACGAGTGACTGAGCGAAAGGTAGTACATTGTTTCCACGATTCTGAGGAATTAGGGTTGTCATGATCTAAGGTTGCCAGAAACTAATCTCTCCCCGATAAGAGGAGATTCTAGTGGCACTGTGAGCTAGCTAATGCAAATCCGGCTAACATATGCGGTGGAGGTGCACAGAATCAGTCTAACACCAAGCCCACGGTTTATGTTATCCAAAAGCGCAGGTCCTGAAGGGGTACTATAGGAACGACACGACGAATGAGAGCGACAATGAAGCCAACCAATGGTAAGCAACGGGTGGTCTCTAAGCCCACTAACAGAAAACAACAGGTCTCAAAGAGATAGCACATACGCTATCTATGCGAGACCTAAAAGCTTGCTTGCAGCAAGGCTCATCCCCAGTCTGAGAAAGCAACTTCAGGGTTTTACAGAGCATTGGTCCTTTGTCATTCTAATGGGCCTTTTGTTACCTGTAAGTGAACATCTGCATATCTAAGGCAGGTCATCCTGAAGTCCTGCTTTGAGCTTTCTCCCACCACAGATAGTATTAGCATCCCCAGCTGGGCGACTGAAGCAAAGGTTTTTATCAAGCGAATCTCACAAGGTTTCATGTACCTAAACACGATTGTTTTATTCTATTTTTCCTGAAAAGGAATGCTAATTTCACATGCACTATTCTGAGAGTTGGAATTATTTCAGAAGCACTATTTACAAACCATAAATTACTTCAGCGATAATGTTCTCAAAGTCTGAAGCCTTTCATTTTAAATAGCGCCTCAGCGAGACAGGGACTGGAAGTTTGTGTTTTAAACGCTAGAAGCGCTTCCAGGTGCCCTTCAGTGTGAACAGATGATAAACTTGAGATTGAAAACACGTTTCAAAAACTCTTTGGATGTATAAAATAGAATAATCGCACAGTGTACACTGGTATGTCTGTTTTCTGCTGAGTGCAACATTCTGTATGCCTTACAGTCACTATTTTAGTGAGGAATGTAGAAAGGACAGTGTAAATCAAATGCTACTTAGGATCAAATATGCATGATCAAATAAATAATTGTCGGTGATTAACCCTCATCAGGATGACTCACAGTGATACATTCTTACCATTTAGCTATGCAGTAAGTTGCAGCTCCCTGACTCCTGTTATGTTATATAAAATACAGGGCTTAAAAAGGACAAAGGTGCGGTATGGTATGAAACACTATAAAAAATAATTAATATTCGTTTGGACAGGATTTGCTTAACATGTCTAGTTTTCTTTCTTGAGTCGAATATATTTTCTAGAACATTGGAATCTTTTTAATGTCGATAAGTAGTATAATGTCGAAACAGCTCGGTTAAAATACCAAAAGTATGTGCCAGAAAATGTTCCTTTCATTCCATTAGTATGCCACATAGTTTTTCTTTCCCATAACTTACCTTTTCTTGCCACGTAATTTAATGTTTCCTTCCTCATAATGTGTTCATCATTGCCTTAAGTAATAATTACAGAGTAGCTGCAGGTGTCCTTCGGACAATGTTCATTAATTACATTTAATCTTCTCACTTAAATGTTATATGCTATTAGTTCTGTGCTGTTTGCGGAGACGGTTTGCAGTGAGAATTCACACGGAAGCTGTCGCTATTCTGCAAATATTTTTTTAACAATTTATTTTTTAGGCAAATTCCGCACATTGCTGGATGCCGTGAACACTGTCGGATATAACAAGACTTAAACCTAGCAAACTCTGAAGGAGTGCACCCAATGGTTAACTGATGATAGGGGTGGGGTGCAGAAAAGTAATGGCCTTATATGAGGTGGGGAAATTGGGAAGAAATACTGTAATGGAGATTCGTCAGATTAGGAGTGTGTAAAATAGTCTTTTTCCAAGTGTAACACGAAGATTTTTATCAAATATTATGCAACTTTATAACGCAAAATAATATTCAACTGCATGAAATTTGTTTGGGACATTTGCATAAGCATTCAAAAGTAACTTGAGATAAATGCTCAATGTATTTTTCTTGCAGTTTCTCAAGTAATGCAGGCAGGGCTTAATTTATAAAAGAATAAGGGCCAGATGTACGACCCTTTTTAGTGGTCGCAAACGGAAAATCGACCCGTTTGCGACCGCTAAAAAGGGTTGTGGTATGCACAACCCCTATTTTGCGAGTCAGTAACCTATTACCGAAAGGCAAAACAGGGTTAGTGAGTCGCTATTAGGAAGGCGCGTGGAAAGGGCGTCCCTTCAAATAGTGAGTCGCACTGGTATGTATGATGGTTTTGCGACCACAAATGCAGTCGCAAAACAATCGCAGTTACCACCTACTTCAAGTAGGTGGTAAGCCAGTCGCAAAATAGAAGGGGTCCACAGGGGACCCCTTCCCCTTTGTATTGGGCACCGAAAATATTTTTTAAGAGCAGGCAGTGGTCCCACGAACCACTGCCTACTCTTTGTACTTATAGTTGTTGCTTATGATAAGCAAGGCTGGCATTAACTGCGCCTCTTTTACTGCCAGCCTTCCTTCTCGTAAGCAAGGACTATAGGTACAAAGTGGGTGTTTACGCTGCAGGTTTTCAAAACACATAAATAAAAGGCATTGTCATTTACAATGCCAGTAGCTTAAACTCTATCAAATGCGAGACCTATTGCATTGCAAATACTTGTTTGTTTTGGAGCTCATAGCAGTAGGAGGAGGTCTGAGGTGAGTAAAGGGGAGGTGGAGGTGGGGGGAGAGTCAGAGGGAAGGGTTTAGAAAGGCTTGTTTGGGAGATCTGAATAGTAAAAGAGGTATGAGATGATGCAAGGAGGGGTAGAGGAGGGAAGAGTCTAGAAAGGGTATTCTATCCCAAAGACGGCATGTTTCCCGAGGCCCAGAGTTTTGACCCGATCTATAAATATTAATGTACATATTCAGCAATTTATTTAGTGCCTAAAACCGGAGCCTAACTGTTTCTAATTGTCCCCGATTGCGGCAAATGAGGTAATAAGGAACAGAAGAAAAATAGAGTTCCCCAGGACCGCATTATTATTTTCTTAGGTGAAGCCAAGCCTGGAACTTAGAAGGCAGGTTATGTAACTAGTTATTCGTCTGCCTTATTTGCATTATGCTGAATAAATTATTTTTTTAATTATTTTTATTTGCATTTTTTTTTAAACGTAAAAGGAGCATACATCAGGGGTCCAGCAGCTTCACAACATT
This sequence comes from Calotriton arnoldi, assembly GCA_963921515.1. Taxonomy (NCBI): domain Eukaryota; kingdom Metazoa; phylum Chordata; class Amphibia; order Caudata; family Salamandridae; genus Calotriton; species Calotriton arnoldi. Next base: position 973,457 of record CAWUFW010006869.1, read on the forward strand.
TATCATTAACTTGTGAAAGACAAAACAAACACACCAATTAGACAGTTATTCAATTAGACATTATTCATCTATAAAGTGAGAATTGTGCCAATTAGCCATACAGGACACAGATTAGTGCAAACGCAATACAGATCTGAGATAAAGTGCTTGTGCAATACCTGATAATTCAGGGGCATATTACAGGTTTAAGAAACTCAGATTTCTTTATCCAAGAGAGGGCAGATTAAAAAAATAGACTTATGATATAGTTAACATACGTTTCCGTTAGCACAGTACATGACAAGATTAAATACCTTGCTTTTAAAACTATGATATCAATGGGTGCAGTTCATCATGATTTAACCAATGAGAGAAAGACCGCCATATCCGGATCCCCCATTTCTGAGCCTTTCGCCCCTTACACTCATACAACTTTGTTTCCAAGGTGTAAATAGCCAGAACTCTAGATCTAGATCTCTAGTCAAAAGTGGGGGGGTTCTGGGTTGAGCCAGCTTGTAGCAATGCACATCCGTGCCACTGCCATAGCGATAACATATAGCCCTCTTTTTATTCCGACTCATTTCCCACTAATTCCTCTACTACTCCTAATACCACCAATGTAGGATTGATTGTTATTTGGCCTCTAATGATGTGTTCTAAAAATGTACCCATGTCATACAAAAGAGGACCTAGTTTTGGGCAGAGAAAAAACATGTGAACAATTTCAGCCCCAGGGTCCCCACAACGAGGGCAGCGATCATCATCTATCCTGCCCCATTTAAACAATTTTTCTGGTGTAAAATACAGATCGAATAAAGTTTTAAAATGTTGACTCTTTAGACCACCTATCAATAAAACCTTGTCACTAATGACTAAGAAATCTTGCAATATTAAGCCCTCTGTCCCCAGCTTACCCTCCCATTTAACATTCTGATATTCTAAATCATCCGATAGATTTTGAATCAATAAGTCAGAAATATCACCGATCTTAGCTCTCTTACCAATTGCCTCAATAATATGTATCTGAATCATTAGCCAAGATGTCTTCCCCAGCCTATTCATAAAATCCCAAAGATATTTAAAGAACTGTTGAGCGGAAATCTCGTATTTCTCACGAAGATCCCCAAATGAGCTTATATTTTCTCCAGAAAAAAGACCTCCCAGCCATAGGACTCCTTTTTGTGACCAATTCCTTACTATCGGGTCGTGGAATATCACTGGTAAGCTGGGAGTGCCCCATAATTGCGTGTAGTAATTATATTTGGATAGTTTTATTTTCTTTTTACATTGTCGCCATACTCTAAATGCCCCTAGCAGGACCTTAAATTTAGTTTTTTTTGTAATAGGTAGGTTCAAAATGTTTCAGCAATAAACCTTTGGCTTCCTCCCCCATTATAAGTTCATAGATTGAAGGGGATTCTACCGAACTAAGAATGTGTGTATTTCCTGTAATCAAAATTCCCATATTTTGTAACATACATGCCCAATAGTACATGGTTGTTTTTGGTACCCCCAGCTCCCCCGATTCTTGGGCAGTGTCATGAATTTAGAAGCTCTTCTTGTCTTTTTAAACCCCCAGAGGAAGCCATAGCACAAGCTTTCTATTTTCATTAACCACCTGCGATTGATTTCTAAAGGGACAGCTCTAAATAAATATAGTAGGAAGGACCGTCATTTTGATTACATGCCCCCTTCCCACCAGTGACAGGAAGAGGTGATTCAATCTTCTAAGATCTTGTTCTAATGAATGTAACAAGGGGTTCAAGTTTAATTCTACCACATCTTCCACGGCTGAAGAGATGCGTATCCCCAGTTGCCTCGCTCACTACCCAGTGGTCAAACTGCCCAACATTGCTAGTGCAGATTACTTGTGTTTTCCCTGGATTAATTTATATCTCGAGGAGAGTCCAAATGTCCTTGCTGTTCCCTCGATCTCCACCAAAGCTTGTTGTAGGTTTGTTGTAACTATCGCTATATCGTCTGCGTATGCTAATACTTTATATTCCGCTTGCCCTACTATCACCAGGTTAATCTGGCAATTGCTTTCCAATTTTACAATCAGGGGGTTAATGTACAATGCAAAAAGTAGTGGTGAGCATGGACACCCTTGCCTTGCTCCCCTGGAGATGAAAATCTCTTCGGATTCAAACCCCACAATCCGCAATGTAGTCCTTGGGTCCGAGTACAATGATTTGATGGCTCTAATGTATCCTGGGCCAAAACTATATTTTTTTAGCACTGCCCATAAAAAAGGCCAGTACAACCGATCAAATGCCTTTTCGGCATCTAATAAAATCAGGCCCATTTTTCCCTGAGTGGTTTCGGTGATGTCAAAAAGTGTGATCACTTTTTTGATATGATCTACTACGGCCGGGAATAAACCCATGCTGGGTAAGGGATACTAATTTAGTAATTACATTACCTGAGCGGATTGCCAGGATTTTAGAATACAGCTTAGCGTTGCAATTAATTACATTTATTGACCTGTAGAATCCTGGATTCAAAGGTTTAAAAAAAAAAAAATACAACTATATACGTTTCCCCCCATGAAGATGGTGTCTCCCTTAGCTGTGCTTTTCGAAACACCACCAACATATCCTCAATAAGTTCTTTTAGCAATACCTTATATAACGCCAGAGGGATATTATCTGGCCCTGTAGCCTTCCCGGGGTGGCTAATGATTCTATTGCTGTGGCCACTTTTTCCACCGAAATTGGTTGCTCTAGAACAGACTGATCTTTCGAGCTAAGCCCGACCCCATCGATTAAACGTAATATCTCAGCATAATTCCAGACCATAGACTGCCCATCCTCTGTGTATAATTTCTCATATACGTTTTTGAAGACTTTCACAATTTGAGAGAGTATGACGTGTTTCACACCTTCCTCATCCTCAATTGCCTCAATCCCTATGACCACTTCCCTTTGCCTAGTTCGAAGGGCCAAGAGGCGAGCCACATTCTCCCTACATTCATAGCACTCCATTTTTCGTGTGTGGAATTTAGCAGCAACTTCCTGGCTAGAAAGCTGCATTATCTTAGCTCTAACAACTACAATTTTCTGCTGAATTTCGGGGTTGCTAATATTCTGGGCTATTGTGTGACACTCTTCCAGAAAAGACAGCTCTTTAAGGGAGTTTTGGATCTCTTTACGTGTCCTCCTTTCCTGATACAATGTATAACTCAAGATTTCCCCCCGAATCCCTGATTTTAATGTGCCCCAAATCACTGTTTCTTTAGTTGAACCCCTATTGATCTCCAAAAATTGAGCCGTCCAATGTCGCATGTGTTCTAGATGTTCCTCAGTAAACAGAAGCTTCCTATTGAAGGACCATTTAGCTCGTGCTTTACCCTTCATCGAGACCTTTATGATCAGAGGGTTATGATCAGAAAGCACCCTAGGGTGTCTCTTAATTGTGGTTTGGTTGCTAAGTGCCTTGGATATAAAAAAAGAATCCAGTCTGACTAATTTATTATACAAGTGTGAGAAGAAAGTATATCCTGGATTGGGTGCCATACATTTCCCCAACATATTGTCAAGCCTGTGATTTTCAACCAACCAGCTGAGTGCCTTAAAAAGCATAGGCTTTCTTCCCGTATACCCCTGGGGGAAGTCTAATCTTTTATCCACCTCTAGATGTATATTGAGGTCCCCGTACATTATCAATGGAGTCGGCCATTTCGAGAGCTCAACATTCAAAAAATCCAGAGTGTCAGCCTCATCTGTATTGGCTCCATAGATTGAGCACAGCCTAAACCTCTCTCCTCCAATCTTACAATCTATAATGACCCATCTACCCATTTTATCTCATAAGTTCCGAAGTACTGTGCAACTAGAAAATCTACAGAGTATAGCTACCCCTCTAGAAGTTAACCCTTGTCATGTGCACCCCAAGAGGTCCAGTCCAAGATCCGAAAATACATTTCTCTTACACCTAGGGATGTGGGTCTTCTAGAGGCAGATAATACCAAACTTCCACAACCTCAATATTGATGCCACCAGATGTCTCTTGGCTCTATCGTTCAACCCACATATATTGAGTGTGGCTACGGATAACTTATCATCCGCCATAACATGTTTCTAAATTCCCACCCAGCATAACCTTGCTTGAAACAATATAAAACTTTGAATCTCCCCACATTCTCCTCTGAAACTCCATCTTTTGCATCTGCCATTTCATTATTTGACAAAGTTCTGTGACATTCTGCCTGAGAAGCCCCCTTTGAGAAAAAGGATCTTAATTAATCTAGCGATACAAAATTCTGCTTGCTGGCCTCTGAATTAATGCTCCCTTTCCCACCCCCAGGGCAAGATGGCGGCAGCGGGAGCGCCTGTAGTCCCTTACCCCACCCAATGCTGAAAGCTGATGTGGAGTGCGGATCAACTGGATCTTACTGGTGTGGCGATCCGCAGCTCTTTGGGCTCCCCAATTCGGTCTATGCGACTGCATTTCTGCTTTGTGGTTCGTGAGTCCAAGTGTGGAGATCGCATCGGGGGAAGCAGGACAGCGGCTGTCCGCGCGGTTCGAGCACTATGTGTGCGAGCAGCACGCAGTGCGCGCAGCACGCTCCAGTAATCCACGCAATGGCGGAGCAGTCTCTTGATTTTTACATGCCGACCACTGCTCATGGAGCCTAAGATGGTGAGGGGCGTCAAAGCCCGGGTTGGAGAACCTGCCTCCAATGCTAAAACTGTAGCCAGATGAAGTGAGGCTTTCAAGAAGCTACCAGACGGGAATGGCGCTTCCAGTACAGTGGGAATGGATTCGGGTAGCTTAAAAAAAATCAGTCTAACCAACTCTGGGAGAACTGTGAGTACAGAAGGGAACTGTAAAATAGGTGAGAAATGCATGGGTGAAGGGGCTGGGCCAGTGCTGGGTGAGAAACCCAAGAGAGGTATATCTGGGGGAGTCAGCCTCAACTGCTCACAACTTAAGGCCTCTATTGAACTAACTGAGTAACGATGGGGGCCAGCAGATATCAACTAAGGGGAGCAGCAATTACTCCGGTGCTCGGTCTGATACTGACGTAGGGGAACTCTTTTTTTCCCTCTCTGACCACTCTGATGGAAACGAGGAGAACCTGGCATCACTTGGTGACTGTTCTGGCAGAAAGGATTCTCAAGAATCACACAAGAGCATACTCAGCAATGAAAGCTCACCGCCAGATAAAGCCGCTCAACAGGTAGATCTGCCGACGGTGAGAAAGAGGCCACCTCGGGAGCTTCAGTGGGACTATACAGATACTCCAGGTTTAGAAGGAGGCAATCCACCAGGGGCCCAGATACTCCCACTTTGGATATAATTTACCAGAGCATTATGGCGCACCGGGAGGAGACGCGTTCGGAGAGTCTGAAAACCTAGTCAGCGAACAGGAAGATACAGGCAGCTATAATATGAATTCACACCAGACCCCGATCTCGCCTCTAATAATTATTTACGTTGGCTACAGAATGCCTTCGCGACTCTGGCACCTTTGAAAAATGTTTCTACCAACCGAAGTGCTCCCTCCGCCCCTGGTTCTCAGAGACGCTTAGACTCGAGAAGCAACACTGTAGGAACTTAGAAAGACGTTGGCGTAGGTACTATGATAACAATGATAAGAACAACTATAAGGACGCGATAGCTAAATATAAACACCTCATCATCTCAGAGAAAAGCAAATTTTACCTGTCGCAAATAGAATCTGCCCAAGACTCCACCAAACAGCTATTTCAGGTGGTAACCAAACTATCTAGTCCACCTACTAGCTCATCTATAAATGCTTCTCAAACTCTTTGCAATTCCCTTGCCAATTTTTTTTGAAGACAAGGTCAATGAAATTTATTCAAATTTTTCAATCCAGGCAAATTCGGATCATTTTAACTGCAAAATCCTCAGTAACGCTTCGGCCACTGTGTTCTCTGAATTCAGTCAGTTCTCAACAGAGCAATTAACAGAGCTAATCCTCTCCATTAAATCTGGATCCCCCCTTGACCCATGTCCCCCTTCCATCCTAAAACTTATCCCGGATTTGATAGCCCCCACTCTCACTAACATCTGCAATTCAATTTTCCGTACAGGCTCCCTCCCCTCAGTTTGGAAAAAGGCTATTATTAAACCCCTACTGAAGAAATCCAATCTTGATCCCGCAGAATCTAAAAATTATAGACCTATCGCATGCCTTCCATTTCCATCAAAAATTTTTGAAAAAATTATGAACATTCAATTGTCACATTTTATCAACCACAATAATCTTCTTGATGACACTCAATTCGGATTTAGGAAGAGCCATGGAACCGAGACGGCCCTTATTAAAGCTTCTGATGAAATCAGGATGATTATGGACCAGGGCGGCGCGGCAGTCCTGATACTACTGGATTTGTCAGCTGCCTTTGACACGGTCGATCACGCCATCTTGATCGACCGTGTCTCCACCATCGGTATTCATCATCTGGCTAAAGCTCTTTTGACCTCCTTTCTCTCCAACCGCTCTCACTCAGTTAAACTTGGCGATTTCTATTCCCCTGCATTTACTCCTCCATGTGGTGTGCCCCAAGGATCCTCCCTAAGTCCGACCTTATTTAACATCTATGTGTCGGACTTGGCCAGGGTCATCAAAGCACACGGGATGAGATTAACATCTTACGCCGATGACACTCAATTAGTGCTGGCAGTACATAACGATGGAGAAACAGTTGCTGCCAGTTTCCAGGAGGGAATGCTAGCCATCAGCTCCTGGATGGCAAGCAATTGCTTAAAGCTTAACTCCGACAAAACGGAAGTAATGATCTTTGGCAACCTAGCCCCAGGTTGGTCCCCCACCTGGTGGCCAAGGGATCTGGGACCCCCTCCTGTACCTGTCACCAAGGTCAGGAACTTGGGTGTAATGTTTGACGACAAGTTGTCTTTCATCCATCAGGCAAACGCGGTCGTTTCCTCATCTTTCTACACCCTAAAAATGATAAGGAAACTTCTACCATTCCTCCCCCTAGTGCCGGTAAGACCCTTATGTGTGCATTAGTGATGTCAAAGGTTGACTATTGCAATGGACTTTTTTTAAATGCCCAGGAGAAAGTCCTTAATAAACTGCAATTAGTTCAGAACTCAGCTGCCAGAATTCTGTCCGGCTCCTCCAAGTTTAAATCAATCTCTGGAGTTATTCGGCAGCTTCACTGGCTGCCCATCAGAAGTCGAACTAAATTTAAGGCATTGTGCATTGCTTATAAAGCAATTAACAAGATGGGACCTAAGTTTTTACAAAATGAACTTAATCCTTACAACCCACTTAGATCCCTGCGTTCCGCCTCAGCCCACTTATTGATTACCCCTCGCACAAAGAAAACATCCTGGGGAGATAGACGTTTCACAGTTGCCACGGCCAGACTGTGGAACACTCTCCCCCTCCACATTAAAACCAGTCCCACCCTCCTGATATTTAGGAAACAAGTGAAAACCTGGCTCTTCAACCAGTAGTCTTCCAACTCAGCTGCTTCCTTCGAGTCCGCAGCGCCGAGACACCCCCGGGTATTTGCGCGCTTTATAAATTGCACAAATAAATAAATAAAATAAATAAGAAAGGTTGCAAAGACCTGCTCGGAATGAACAGAATTTGGTCCGATTGCCTTTCTTGGGTGGTGGGGTTGGAATGGGGGGAGGTGGGATGAGGGCGGACGGAAGGTCTGGTTGGGGGTGGGGGAGATGCTGAATAAATTCGAATGCCTCTGACACAAAACTGTTTTGTGATCCGGTCGATGGTTCCTGGGTCACTCCATACGACTTAACCAGTAGATAGAATCCGAACGCTCTTGGCGTCACTGGAAAACAAAACCTCTAGCCAGCAATTAGCTGGAGTGCCTCCGGGGATATAGATTACATCACATTCAGTAAATCAGCAAACCCGTTAATTAATCAAAACCAGAAGATGCTGCAACACCCTTCAAGAAAACTAGAGCATCACCGGTAAACGCCCATTTTGTCAGTGCCTCTCTTCCTCTTACTAACACCCTGACAAATCGCCTGAGCACTTTCTTCCTAGTGTGTGCATAACAACACTTAGTAAGGAAAGTTACGTAACACGTGCATGGTCTGTGAAATAATGACACCATTCCCTGCAGGCCGAAGGGAGGTGTCTGTTGGAAGCATGCTGCGTCTTGATGAATTTATTGTTTTTCAAAATATGCTGTCTTCAGATTAAACCATAGGGCTTCTTTTTATGAGCAGCAATACAAACAATTACCACTGAAGCAGGAAAACAACAAGTGTCACCGGTGTAAACAGCAGACTCCTCACACACTACTCACAGGTGTCCCTTGCCTCCTCGCATTGTGTGATCCTCTGCAAATCAGTTCTCTCTCTGACGCAATTCCCTTGCTCATAAAGATCTGAAGCACATAGGTGAATCTTTACCCCTTCCAACTAGGAGTTTTGCAGGGGCTGCTGTTAAGGTGTGTTGCTACCTTGACTGAGAACCCTATGAACAAGAATAACATTTTTAAAGACCCGCTCCTGTCACTTCTAAGTGCTGTAAATAGCAATTGTTACGATTACTCATTGTAAAGATATTACATTTACCCACCTCAGAAGTATGGTCCGCCCATGACATCCCATGTCGGCAGTGATGTTTAGCTCGCTGAGCCACCTTGTACTGTTATTATGTTTGCGATACACCTGTTCAGTGGCGAGTGCATGCATGCACTAAGTATGTGGTTTAAATTTCAGTTATCCTTTTTGATCCGAATTAAATTCCAAGTATGCCAGAATGTGTTCACCCTCATTGGCACGGAGCATTGTACATGGCGTTCTCTGATGGGCAGCTGCCATTTACAAAGGATGACGGAAAGTCCCCCTCGTGAGATCGGGCCATTTGTAATAATATATTTTAAACGAGCGAAAAATAAGTGATCAAACATACAAGGACATGACATCGTGTGAGGCAAAAAGACACCCTGCTGAGCGAGTGTCCTGGACACGCAGCTACAACTTGTCATCTCTTGTTATGTCTGCTACAATAAAACGCAAGTCGAAATGTAACAACTGCACAGCGAACATTAGGCAAAGTCTTAGGTAAAGTTTTGTTGGTTACCTACCAAAAGTAGTCCACTAGCTGCAAAGAAAAGCGTACACTTGCAAGCAAAGATGCACGCAGGCATGCACAAACCCAATATGTAGTTCTGACCTGTGGATTATTCGAATATCCAATAATGAGTAGTTAATGCAGACGTGCTCTGCTCTTCAGACAATGTTTTGAAACATTGAACTTCTGTTCATCATTGAATATCGTTAAATGGGAATAACCAGTTACTGTGCCTGGGCTGGTGGCTGATGAGTGTTGCGGGGTAGCATGTTATTTGGTGTTTACTAGTAGAGAGTGATCTGAAGCGCTCAGCTTACCGGTGACCCCTGACCCCTGTGGCACCAGACTTCCTTGAAATGGCAGCATGGCTCTGTCTGGCGGCTGTAGAGTTGGACACGTGCCGCCGGAGAATGACCCTTCATCGGGCTTCCGGGGGGGGGGGGGGGGAATCATGCAGCTTGGCCTGATTCAGACAGTGGGGGATGGAGGGAAGGACAGATGTGGAAAAACAAAAGGGAAGTGGGAGTGAAGCGTAAGTCCCAGACAGCAGTCCGAGCTGAGAGGGGTGGGGTAAGGAATTAGGGCCTCTAAGAGGCTAAGGCGGGGCTGGGAAGCAGGCTCTGCCGCCGCAGTTGATTTCAAGCAAAAGGCCGTCTCTCCCCTTGCACCCTGCCTAGATTAACAGCCCTGTTTACAAGAGAAGGAACCAATGCTTCGGAAGCGGCAGTCCCAGCTAGAGAGCGGTGAAGAAATAAAACGAGAGCTATTGGTCCATTTTTTCAATATTATATGCTTTTTGTAAACACGGGCCACTGGTGGTGTGCTGCGCTGGTTACTAAAAGCATATAATATTGAAAAATAGAGTTTTGCGAGCCGCGCCAGAGAAATGAAAGGTATGGCTGTCATTGTTGAAGATGAAGGCGTGCCTCGCTACATGTGCTGTGTGCAGGGTAAAGTGGGAGAGTTTGTCGTGCCTGCAACAGCAGCTAGGAGAAGGTCATTAGTAAAATAGTGCTTACAGACTGTAAATAAAACATACCGAGTAACAACACAGTAAGAGGGCCAGTCCTCATGGGAGGTTACAAAAGGAAGAAAGGCGGTACTAAGGAGGGACTACTAAGCCTATTCACGAATCAAAAGCAACCATTTAGAAAACACAGTAACAGGAGCCAATTGAAAAGATGGGCGGAACATGGGCGGAGCTTCAAGTCCATACCTGAATACAGCATGTCTTGAAAAGACAGCGTAAGCGCTGCCTAGGTGAGACCAAAAAAAACCTGCTTTATTTAAGAGGCAGTCTCAGACATGGTTGTCCGCTGACCCCAGCAGGCCACAATCCCTGTGAGTGCTGGCCATTTCCAATGGGTCGCAAATTGCGACCTGCCTCATGAATATTGATGAGGCAGGTCATTTGCGACCCCATTGGGAATCGCTAAATGTGTCTGGGACACATTAGAACATTCTGTTTTGCAAGTCGCAAATTGCGAGTAGCAAAAAATCGCAATTTGCGACCGACAAAACTGAATGGTCGGACATCGGCCCATAGTGCTATGCACAGAAGCCCGTGGAGGGCGCTGTTACATTTTGCGGCACCGAATACCCAGGCTGCGTATTCTGGATTGACCCTCATGTCTCCTTAATCGACTACAAGATACTCCCTGCCCCTTTATCTCACTATTGCAGGTTCATGCTTTCTCCCTCTGTAACGGTTTTTCCGTCTTTCTCTTTTTCCTTTTTTCCCCTTTCTGTGATTTCCCCTCATTTGCTCTCAGGAAATGTCAGTTGAGGAGAAATAAGTGCCCATCCACAAAGATAAATGCTGGTGGTCCCCCACTGATAACCATAGATTCAAATAAAGCACTGAATGCAGGGAACATGCAATGTCATGTGTCCAGTTTAACAGTTCCCAAAAGACATTTTGTGCTGTAACCATTGTGCGACAAGTGAAAAGTATGCAAATAAGCATAAGTTACATAATAATTGTTGTTTTTTTTGTGAATTTGTTTTTATTGGGTTTTATGATTAGTACAGTACAATACTTGTAGAATCAAACAGTGTTGGGCATTACAATTGGCATGCAAGGCACAGCATATTCATATAGCATATTTACAGTTCATGTTCAGGGCAGTGTACAAAATAGTCAAGAATGAGGCTGACAGGTATATTTGTAGTTGTGTTCTAGCAAGCAGGCGAAGAGTGAAAAGGCAGATAGGAAAAGAGGGTGAGGAGGCATGGTAGCCGCACCATTGTCTACATACTGAGTGTCCTCTGAGGTGTGGATGCTGGCGAATGTCCATTTGCGCACGCATTCGCGCGCACTGTCCCATAGAGCCTGTAGGAACGCTGGCGAACATTTGTAATTAAGTACCAATAATAGATTCACAGTTAATCAACAGAAACTTAGAACTGTGCATACAGAAAAAAGGAAGGGGGAGGGGAAGGAAGAAGAGGAATGCACAATGTATGCAACCAAACATATAGCCCGTGACCCCTCCCATGCCCATAGCTCATGTGTCTAACAGCGTCTAGTTGCTATCCCGTGTCTAGAATGTGTGTCGACTGAGTGTCACAGAGAGCTTATGTCTGCCAGTAAGAGAGTGGCGTGGCACATACGCTACTGCTGCCTGTGAAGCTGATCGCTGCCCAAGGCTGGCGTACCAGAGAGGTCCGTGGGTGGGGTGTCTAGGCTGCGCTGTAGTGTGAGGTAGATAGTGTCCCAGTATGTGGCAGTGGGGATCTTGCGCAATCCCAGGGTCTCCTCGTGCTTAATAGCTAGGCTTTCCGCTTTGGCCCACGCGAGCATAGAGTGGCGCCAAGCTCGTATATGGGGAGGGTCTGGCGCTTTCCATTTTTACTAATCAGTCGCTTAGCCACTATCATTCCCAGATCTATAAATCTGGACGTGACCTTCGTGCTGGGGGTTCTACGAAATTTATGTAATAGGTATGTAGGCCAAGTGAAAGGCAGTTCCCGGTCAGTACACTCATGTAGCAAGGTGGCCACTTCCCTCCAGTATTCTTCCACTCTGGGGCAAGCCCAAAACATGTGCAGCAAATCGGCCCCTATCTCTGCACACCGCGGGCATGCGGCATCTCCGCGATTAAATATTGCTTAATTTTCGCAGGTGTGAGGTATGCTCTGTGGATTATGTAAAGCTGTATCTGCCTAAAGCGCATGTTCCTGGGGATGCGTGTGGGGCTCTCAAGTACCTTGCCCATTCCTTGTCTGTGAGCTGGCCACCCAGGTCTTGTTCCCACTTGTGGCGAAGCGTGACAAGGCTTAATGCCGCGTGAGTTCGGAGTGAGGCTGCGAACCAGCGTGTCATGTGCCTGCCCTGTCCCATGACATGCAAGTACTGCATGGTGAGATGCGTTCGTAGCTCTGCAGTGACATCCCCCCATTTTGCCGTGAGTGAGGCCACCAGTGCGCGGTGAGTGAGAAACCGCCTGGGCGGCAGCCCCTCCTCATCCACAAGGGTTGCGTAGGGCGTGAGTGTCCCTTCACGGTATAGGTCCCCAAGGGTGTGGATGCCTTTGTCGTGCCATTCTCTAAGTGCAAGTGCTGTCAGTACTGATTGCCCACTGGGAGTGCCCTCCAGAGGTATCGCCGGTGCATAAGGGATTACGCTGCGCGTCAAAAACAAGCTCCTGCGAAAGCAGCTAAAGGCCACCGCAAGTAGCAGGGGTTCTGGTGGTCGCAGTCGTGTCCCCGGGTGAAACAGCCGAACTATATGCTTCAAGGGGTATGGCGGCTGCGTAGTTGCTGTGTCCGCGCAGTGCCGATCCGACAGCCGCCGCGCTATCCACTGTAGTTTAGAGGCTAGGTAGTAATGTTCCAAACAAGGAGCTGCCAGTCCACCTTGGTCCGAGGGCAGATACAGCTTTTTTAATGTCATCCTGTCTCTAGCATTGCCCCAGATGAAATCTCTGAGTTGTCTCTTAAAAGCAGTGAAAAAGGAAGCTGGGATATACAGAGGCAGATTCGTAAAATAGTATAGGAGCTGCGGGAGGATCACCATTTTGGTGAGTGCTATCCTGCCCGTCACAGCCAATGGCAGCGTGCTCCAGAAACGCATCTGCGACTTGATGGATGTCACCGCTCTACCAAGATTCCCATCGAAAAGGTCTTGCGACTGGCGGTAAACCTGGATTCCCAGATAACGAAACGTATCGGGTGTCCATTGCACCAGGGTGCCACCTATGGCGAGGCCCGGATCGCAAAGCCCATCCTTGAAGGGGTAAAGGCAAGATTTACCCACATTCACTTTCAATCCAGAAAGTGCAGCACAGTCCTCAAGCAATTGGGCTAGCTGGGCGGGGATGCGATCAATATCTCTGATATAACTGAGGAGGTTGTCTGCGTAGAGCGACACCTGATGAGTAGCGTCCCCTAGGGGCACCCCATCTCCCAACTGGGTGCGCTGCGCTTCCGCTAACAGCTCCATTGCGAGCGCGAATAGGAGCGGGGACAGGGGGCACCCTTGGCGCGTACCTCTCTGCACAGGGAGGGAGTCCGAGATGTAGGGGCCTATGTTGACTCGCACAGTGGGGCCAGTATATAGAAGGCGCACTAGTTGAATAAACGCTGGGCCGAGGTCAAATTTCTCTAGCACCGCGAACAGGTAAGGCCACTCCAGGGAGTCGAAGGCCTTCTCTAGATCCAACACGAGGCAGCCTGCTCTGGGTCACTCCTCCACTGCATAAGTGGCCACTCGGAACAACCGGCGCAAATTAAGTGAAGTACTGCGCGCCGGCACAAAGCCATTTTGATCCGCATGGACCAGTGCTGGGACTGCCTGTGCCAGCCTGTCTGCCAGTACCTTCGCGAGGATTTTATAGTCAGTGTTGAGCAGAGCCAGGGGTCGATAGGAGCCCATTTCCTCCGGATCTCTGCCCGGCTTCAACAATGAAACCAGAAGTGCCTTGCGCATGGAGGGAGGGAGCTGCTGTGTGTCTAAGGCCGTGGCGAATACTGTACTGAGGCGTTGCACCAGCGAGACCCGGTATGCTTTGTAGTATTCTGATGGCAGCCCGTCCGGCCCCGGGGTTTTTCCAGACACTAGTTATTGAATAGCTGCATCAATCTCTTCCAGTGACACCTGTTCGCTGAGCATTTCACAGAGCTCTCCTGTCACTGTGGGAAGCTGTAGGCGGTCTAGGAATCTCGCCCGGTCCCCTTCATTACAGCTACATTGGGATTGATAGAGGCGTGCATAATGTTGCACCAGGGCCGCATGTATGTCGCGTTGTGTGACTAATAACTGACCTGTGTGAGAGAGGAGCAATCCTATAGGGGCATGTGTGTGTTCCTGCCGGATCAACCAGGCTAGTAGTCTGCCTGCCCTATCCGCCGCAGTGTGGGTGCGCGGCGTAATTGTGGCATCGGAGTTGTTCCATTAATTCCGCGTGCTCTGAACGCAATACTTCTAGACGCCGCAAGTCGCGGCCCACCCCCTCGCCTTCGCGTTCATAGCGCAACAGCTGGGTCTCCATCCGTGCAAGGGAGTCAGACAATTGTTTACGTATATTCCATGTTGCCCCTAAGCAGTGGCTCCTAATTGACACCTTGAACGCCTCCCATTCTACAAGCGCATCACTGGCTGTGCCATCATTCAGCTCGAAGTATGCTAAAATCGATGTCCCCAGTGATGACCGTAACGCCGGGTCTTCCAGGGCCCGAGGCTGCAGGCGCCACGTGGGGACCGGGGGACGATGTGGTTCCCAGCGTAATTGCAGCAATAAGGGATTGTGATCAGAATGGGTCCACCCTAAGTATTCTGCGTTCTGGACCAATGGAAGTAATGCCGGCGAGGCTACCATCCGGTCTAGGCGCACATGTAATCCGTGCACTGTTGAGTAATGAGAGTATATGCGGGCGGTGGGGTTTAAAAGTCGCCACACATCATATAGCGCCCAGTGTGCCAGCCAACCAGAGAGGGTCTGTGCGTTGGATGCCGAGAGGGTTCTGTTAAGGGGCGGGAATGACCTGTCTAAGTCTACACTCAATACCGAATTAAAATCCCCCCCCAGGAGCCAGGGGATCCCACTCCATCGGGCTGCTACTTCAGATATGCGGGCGAGATAGGAGGCCTGATCTGAGTTGGGAGCATAAAGGGAGCCCAAAAGTATCTCTTGGCCATTCAGGCGCCCTTTCACTAACGTGTACCTTCCGTCTGCATCGCTTACATTATCCTCGCTAACAAACGGGATTCCCGCTCTGACCCATATCAGTGTGCCTCGCGGATGCGCCGAATATGCAGTGCCGAACACTTGGCCTCTCCACCTCTTATGTAAGTGTTCCAGTTCAACCCTGGACATGTGTGTTTCTTGAAGCATCGCTATTCCCGCCTTGCGGCGCTGTAAGTACGAGAAGATAGAATAGCGTTGTGTAGGCGTATGCATTCCGCGTATGTTCCACGTGATCACCTATACCTGTGTCATGGCAGATTAGTGTTTCGGTCTAAGTGAGATGGGGTGAGACACTGAGCTACGGATATGTATCGTGTGTAGGGGGCTCGGGCTGATCGTAAGAAACCAAAACAGAGGTCATAAACTCGAACTGTGCTAACATTAAGGGCGAACGCCCCGGTGAGGCTCGTCCAAACCATATCTAGCCCAACAGTGGCTGTAACTATGTCAGCATAGAGACTGATGCGGGGGTGGAGTGTGCGCCTGTATAGGAGCGTCGCTTATCCCTCCATGACGCTGAACTGTCATCCGTGTCCCCAACCTGTGTGCTGATGCACGCTTACGCTGTTCGCGCGCCTTGGCGGTGCAGCCATTGTAGAGTGCACGTGTATGCGGTGGGGCAAGGCATTAGTGGCAAGTCATGAGATAAAAAGAGAGATCAATAGTTCAGTCAATTTCAATAGGAAAGTCTCTACTTGCATGTGTCGCATTTCGTACTGGCCTTGCCGGCGCTGTTGCGGTCATATGATTTCATCCGCGGTCTGCGGTGTAACATCCGGTGGCAGCATTCCGTCCAGGTCCTCAGGTCTAGGAGTAGAAGAGCCGCTAGCTGTGGCAGACTCAGAGGAGCCTATTTCACGCCTCTCACGGTAAGTCTGCATTCCCAATGTCGCTGCTGCTTCCAGGGCGCCGCGACGCTCCACCCGGCTCTGCTCTGGGGCCGGTGCTGCCGTTGTAGTAGGTGTGTTGCCCGCTTTTCTCCGATGTCCTCGACGGCGGGGGCCCCTGCGGCTGGCCGTGGGCATTTCTGCATTGGAGGGGCGTGTCCCAGACCATAGTCCTGAACTTTCCAGCCAGTCCCAAGTTTCTGCAGGTGTATCAAAGAAGCGGGCCGTTCCGCTGGCCGCCACCCTAAGTCTGGCGGGGAATAGTAGGGAGTACGGGAGGTCCAGGGCGCGTAGCTGGCGCTTCACAGCAGCATAGGTGCTTCTCCGCCTCTGTACTTGTGCTGTATAGTCCGGGAACAGCATGACTTGGTTTCCGCCTACCTGCAGGTTGGAGATCTTGCGGGTTTCACGCAAGACTGCATCGCGGTCCCTGTAATTTAAAAGTTTGAATAGAAACTGTAGTGTAGTTCCTATTTCCCTAATAGGCTCTGCGCATTGGAATAATATACCCTATAGATTCGACATAGGACTGAGGTCAGTATGTCCCTATCGAGTATATTAAACTTAATTACTTTGTGCCAGCTAACTCAGATTCCACTAGAAACTCCTTGTAAACAAGAAGGGAGTAGTTTCTGGCAACCGCATAAACATGACAACTTTGTTTCCCTTTAGAATTGGAACACTCTCAGAATCGTGGAAACAATAGATAACAGTTTCACTCAGCTAATCGTGCATGCTTAGTTTCTTCAGAGTTACGCAGAAAGAATAGACAGGCGTATCAATAAAAGGATTTATTGAACAGTCTTGTTTCTTGTGTAAGAGATATGAGCTGTTATGATCACAAGACAGTATGCAAGATATATAATGTACAGCGTAAGCAGTAGAAAGAAATAATACTGCGCTAGCCTTATCTTTTAGCTATGACACATATATTCATATACATAAATAACATAAGCTAAAAATGCGAGTACTCATACGATGCTTCTCTAACTAGTCCTACCCCAGTGTACCTAACCTAAGTGTAGTGCAAGGTAAGAAGTAGGTGAAGTATTCTATAGTATGGTATGCTATAGTCTAGTATGCCAAGAGTCCCTCTAGGTTCTAGTCAGCTCCATACCTTGAGAATGAGAGAGGTGGGAATCTCCTTCCGGATCTCGAACTCTAACACCCCGCGAAGGGAGTCAGAACACTGGGAGCTGGATTCTCTGCGAGCAGGGATGACAGCGTCTCTTGTCAGTGCGTCAGGCCGGGACATGGGCTCCTCTAAAGTCGAGGTCTCCTCCTACTTGCTTGGGCAAGGGAAGGTATATTTATACCTGGTAGGTGCCTTGGAATGTTAGTATTGACGTAAAGTCGGGCAGAGGAAGACGTCAGGAATGAACCCTTAAGGTATAGCGGTTCATGCATAATAAATGAGTTCTTGGAGAAATCAATAATCCTGTGCTAGGGGAACTCCCAAGAGTTTAAGGGTCTGGTTTCTAAGAACTCGTTGTGACGTTAGGATGGACGGATGTAAGTGACCATGCCTGTATTTGGATAGCATGGCTAATGCCTAAATAAGGACTGGGATCTTATGCCTATATAAGGGCAATGCGAATTGTGCCTATATAAGGACATGTTTCAGGAAAACCTATATACGGACACCTAAAGCGGAATACAACAGAATGGCCTTGGGCAGGCTCCAGGAGGTGGTCTGTGCGCCGGCACACGAAGCGCTCGCTCTACTACAAAATGCGGAGAGAGTGCCCCAGGAGGCAGGAGATCCTTCAGCCATCGCTCCACGTATAGTTCCGGGGTCCGGCCCTCCTCACCTTCCGGAAGGCCCACCACGTGGACATTGTTGCGGCGGGAGCGCCCTTCACAGTCCTCCACCCTGTCCTCCAGTGCGTGCATGTGATCTAGGATGTCTTGCAGGGCTGCGGCGTGGCTTTGGGTAACAGGTTTTAGCTCTGAGAGAGAGTGATCTTGTGATTGGACTTTCTCCGCCAGCTTATGGTGATCAGCACGCAATAAAGTGAAGTCTGTAGTGACTTTGTCAATTCGTGATTCAAGGGATGTTCTGGTCTGGTCCAGCGCAGCCCCAATTTTCTGCACGGCAGCCAGCACCGAGTCTAGCTTAGCTGCAAGCGCCACGCCTGAGACGTCAATGGTCGTCTCATCTCCCTGAGGCGGCGAGTGTGGGATGTTTGTCTTCGCGGCCAGTCGTTGCGTGTTCATACGGATGCGTCCCATGGCGAGTTTCTGGGCGGACAGCATTGACTCCTAGGGGGGAGTGGGTATGTGTCTGTGTAGGCTGCACCTCCGTCGCCTGTCCGGAGACACCTGTAGTATCCACTGGTATGTCAAAAGAGGGACACCGAGATGCACCGATGCCTCATGTCGTGGTCGTTGTCGCACTGAGTGCACAGCACGAGTAAGATTCCTATGCAGATTGCCACGTCTCTAGGGCAGGTGCCAACAAGGTTGAGTCTCCCCGAAGGATATTGTGGCAGTCGACTCCCTGTCGCTTGAAAGGCTGACGTCAAAACGCCGGGAGGGGGGGTTCGCCAAGGAGGCGGTGGTGGCGGCTCGGTCGGGTCAGCAACTAAATGCGTCTATCTTTGGCATGTCTTCTGATCTGCTAAATCGCTGCCACACCGTGGCTGTTTGGGTTGCAGCAGCGCTTTATCAGGGTATCAGTCCTCCACCACACTGGGTGTCAGGTCGGCACTGCTGTGGCGCCTACGTAATTCAGCGGATTCTATCAGAAGGGAGCCGAGGGCTGCAAGCGATCTGCAAATTTCACACCTCTACGGGGTTGCAGTAGTGACAGGAGGGCTGAGGCCGCTGTCGTGAGTGCTCAGTGGAGGCCCTTAGTGATGACCGGCAGCCATGTACACGTCCCAGGGTGTGCAGCGCCACTGCGTAGTAGGGCCTGTGGCAGGGATTCCGTGATCAGAGGTGGTAGGCAAAGAGGCCGCTAAGGGTGCTCTGTAGGCGGTCTCGGGCCCTCAGGCGAGCGATGTTGCCGAGCGGAGTGTGAGGCGCGTGGCTGCAAGGGCGTTTGTCGGGCTTCCCGGCTGGTCCGGTAGATGACCCCAGGTTCTGCGTTGGGCCCGATCGGCCACTGTTGGGGGAGGCCCACCCAGGGCGCCCCAGCGCAGATGGCGATGGAGGAAAATTGGAGGCCCATGGCACAGTGCTCGCGTAGCGTGGGGCAAGGGCGGCAGCAAGCAGCGTACCTGTTTTTAAGTCCGTGCAGGTGGGGTCGTCAGCTCCAGTGACACCAGCGTGCCCCGGGCAGCCCGCGATGGGAGGCCGCCGGGGGCGGTATCGCGGGTCAGTTCCGCACCTCTCCACGCTCCGCGCCTCGGCACAGGCAGCAGCGTGCAGTGCGGGATGCGTGGGGCACAGCCGCCGTGGATGTGGCTTTGGGCGAGCCCCTCCAAGTGTGGCCGCCAATCACGGTGACATCCGCGTGTTCCAGGCGCCCCTTAATATGGTGTCTCACAGTATCGGGCAGCCGGGGAAGCTCCGGTGAGGCAGGCCACGTGTCTCTGTGTCCCGCTGCGTAGTGCCCGCTTCTCAGGGCTGTGCCGCCCCAACACCAACGGTCACAATCAGTGGGCCCTCCCAGGGTCGGGCGCGAGTCGCGGCCTCCCGCCCGCTGCTCCCGTTGCCACGGCAGCCGGAGCAATTATGTGGCTTTCCTCCGGTGTCCGAGGGGGTCTTGACGCGGGGTTGGTTCGGGGTCCTCCTCAAAGCAGGCTGCGCATTGGTGTGGCTGCCGCCTGGCGGGGTAGGTCACAGGCCTCTGCTGTAGGGCGGCGGGGCTCGGGCCTACTGGAGAGCCCGGGGCGCAGGCCGCGGTGTTCCGCTGAAATCGCCAGCAAGTCCAAGGGAGGCAGCAGTCGCTGTCTTGAGACCTCCGGGCAGTGCCACAGAGATCGTGGCAGTAGCAGCCGCCGCGTTCCAACTTGCCGAGGATCGGCGCGTCTACTGCAGGTCCTTGGCAGCCAGGCCGCAGCTCCGCACTCGGCTCCCCGCCGGGCAGGCCGCAGATCGACTCTCGGCAATTCTGCAATTCACGACCGTCTTCAGTGTGATTGAAGGGTCTCAGCAGGGGCCGCAGCTCAGTACCATTGCGTCCCCAGTGTTTTTTTGTGTGGATGGGTCAGATGCAGGATTCTGGACAGAAGAATCGAGGGATTCACTGCGGAGCACTAGCAAATTGCGTCCGCCAGCTGCACTCCCTGCACTGTGCTGAACTGGACGAGCCAGTTTCGGAGGCTCAGGAACGCCCGAAGCGCGACCTGCGACATACTGAATCAGGGGCGAGCATGGACGCGCTGCGGCCCTGCCTTCCAGCCGGGCCCTCCAAGACTGAAGGCCGGCGCTGCCGATTACCTCGAGCCGCTACTATCAGCCGACCATCTCCCAACTGCGGCATGCATTGACTGGCCTGCGCAGGGGTCGGCGTGGCCAGGGGGGCTGCGCCCAGGTCTGTCGGCGGAGGAGGCCGCGTAGCGCCGCGGCAGCAGCTCAGGTCTACCTGTCTGGGGCTCGCAGCTGCGGTGGCGGAATCATCGCGCTGTGTAACTGTCGCTGGTCCCGGCGGATCTGAGCGACGGCCTGCCCCAAACGCCCTGAGGTGAAACCCACTTGTCCTGCGGGGCTGAGGCGTAGATCGCAGCTGGGGGCGACGCTCTGTGCTGCGGACCCGGTTGGCCCGCTGAGTTGGTGAGAGAGCATCTGTGGCCTACCTCGCCGGAGCCCTGTCGACATGCGTGACACATCCAAACAGCAGCTACAACCGCCGTGGGAGCCAAGAGCGCCAACCAATACACCGGACATTGATCACCCACAGCATGTCTACGCGGCGGCAAGACGGACTACGGAGAAGAGCTGACGCCACCTGTGATCACCTGGGACGCTGTGCGGGAGACCTCCTGAGCCAACTGTGAGTACCCATTGAGGCCAGCGGGCCCCCGCGAACCTGTGTGCGTGAGCGCCGGCTTCTTAGCTATTCCTGGGACACAAGCTGATGCCCCTACCTGGTGGCTGAGGGAGCTGCGCGCTGTGCGCTGGGCTGTGGGACCTTCATACTGTGGGTTGCTCTGTGGCGCTGGGTGGGGTGGCGACGGGTGTTGGGTCTGGGCGCGGAGTACACGACGCAACGGGCCCCTGAGCGCTCCCGATCCCCGCAGAGATTGGGGCCCGTGTGCCGCCGTGTCGCACGCTGCCTGGGGCCTGGCGCTGACATCTGCCCTGCCTGGAGCCCTGCCGGAGAGGCCCTCGTGTGATCGTATTACTCATTAGAGATACCTTGCAGCGCTGGAACAGGAGGCATTGCCGAGGATAGCGCTGTTGGCGTACACCATGGGGAAAAACAATCCAAAATAACACATGATCACATTTGAGAGTAAGCGCCACACTCGCACCATGGACTCTAATTCTGAGCCTGACCTTGAATCCCAGCCTAGCGGAGACCCACAAGAGGAAGATTTACGGTCCATCATGTTAGAAGTACGCACAAACCTAAAATCTATTGACACTAAACTTGACGGGCTAACGTCTAGGTTGGACTCAGTGAAACGTCAAGTAGATTTGCATGACACCAGATTAGATGCTTTAGAAAACCGTGCGACAGAAGCTCACAAATTCCAATTTGAGTCTAAGGAACATTTTCTCAATATGGAAAAAGTCCTGTCCGTAATACAAGCGAAGAACGAGGACTTGGAAGCGAGCTCTAGGCGCAACAACCTTCTCATAGCCGGAATACCGGAAACCACAGCTATTCCTAAAATGGAGCCGTATGTTGAAGCGCTGCTGCGTGATTTGTTTCCTTCGGCACTATCAGCCGTTTCTGTGGTGGAGAGAGAGCACAGAACATTGGGTCCTAGACCACCGGTCGGCGGCACCCCCAGGCCCATAATAGCGTGTCTCTTGAACTACCGAGACAGGGACTCCATCTTAAAAGAAGCTAGAGACCATGGCCCCATCAATCATCAGGGCAATAACATTTCCATCTTTCCTGATTTCACCCCCCTGGTCCAGACCGCACGCAAGGAATTCCTCCCCACTAAACGCCTTCTTCAGCGTGCAGAGATCCCGTACGCAATCCTGTATCCGGCTAAGCTCAAGATTTCATACGACGGACAGGCCCACTTCTTCACTGACGCCAAATCAGCCTTTAAATATGCCAAACATGTTTGCTCCGGACAACGCTCGCCTCGCTCGTCACAAACTGCCGAAAAAGAAGCAGGTCTCAGTGACAATGACTGATGAGGAAATGCTACCGCGGTGCGGTGCATTGCGCCCCCCTGCCCGCGCAGACCCTTGTGCCTTATTCCTCATCTCGCGCTTGGGCGCTGTGCACTAATACAACTGTTCCTGCAGCTCACTTGTCTATCCTGCATACACTCTCTGCACCTACAGTACAGCCCGGCCACCCTGCCACACGAGCAGGGGTGCTCGCCAGCAACTCATGCCCCCGCAGGGAGAACTCCCATGGTTTCAATTGACTGTTTTGTTTATGGGATTGTTGGGGTGGGGGGAGGGGGGATTTTCACAACCTGATTGGGGGGTTGGTGTGGGAGGGAGGAGGACTACGGGGTGTCATAAGTTAAATGGTAAGTTTGGTTTTGCCACTAGGACACTGGCTATATACGCTCCACCAGGCACAAACACGAGTCCAACAGAGTCCTATCGCGCACATTGCATCTCACGCACGGACACCGCATGCAAGCACGTACACTCGCGCAACTTCAGGGGTCTGAGACACACCTCTCTCACTACCGCACATACTCAATGACGACGGCTACATGCATCACTTGGAACATACGGGCCTCAATGACCATAGGAAGCCTAGGCTGGTTCACGCCTACTTGATAAGACACAAGATTGACATATGTTTCCTGCAAGAAACACATCTCCAAAGTGCCAACGACTCCAAACTCCATCACAGTCACTGGGGGGAGATACACTCTGCTGTGTATTCAAATTACGCAAGGGGGACAGCAACTCTGATTAGACGTAATATAGGTTGGACTACAACTGGCTCAACTATTGATCCAGAAGGTCGCTATGTCATACTGAAAGGCACCCTGCACACTACACCCATCACCCTGGCTGCTGTATACGGCCCCAACACTGACAACCCAGCCCTATTTGAGACTATCTGGTCTAAAATCACACTACTGGGAGAAGAATCGGTCATATGGGGCGGTGATTTTAACGTCGTCTTACAATACTCCTTAGATAGGGTAGGAAGCACCCGAGAACTACACCCCAAAGCAAACAGAACACTCACAACTATAATTCAAGAACATGATCTCGTAGATGTCTGGCGCTCCTGGCATCCACATACCAAGGAAGGCACCTGCATTACCGCCTTCCACGGAGCATGGTCCAGACTAGATTACTGGCTGTTATCCAAGAATGTGGCCACCTGGACCACGGCAGTCAAACACTTACCACGCACCCTGTCCGATCACGCCCCAGTGCTGTTCACTTGGACTGTGCCGCTGTCACTACCACGTGCCTTTAGATGGCATCTACCGCCGCACGCCTTATCGGACGAGGCCTTCAGAGAAGAGGTACGCGAGGAACTCCAGCAGTACTTCGCTATCAACGAAAAATCAGTAGACTCACCTTACACACTGTGGGAAGCTTTTAAAGTCGTCATTAGAGGAACGTGCATAGCTAAACAATCGGGGGTCTTAAAATCTATTAGGTCCACCTTGGAGAAACTGGAAAGAGAGATACATCAAAAAGAACAACTATACTACCACACGGGTATCCCTGCACATTTAGCCACCATTAGGGAAAAGCAATCCGAGTATGAAGCGGAGGCAATCCGTGAGACACACTTTCTGGGCAAAAACGCTCGCAGATATGGGGAGGGAGACCGTCCGGGCAGGGCCTTATCTTGTTATCTCAGATCACAACACGCTTCCTCATACATAGCTGAACTGCTAGATGCAGACTTCAATCCGGTGAGTGGTCAATCTGCTACTTTAGGAAGAATGAAGGAGTTTTATACAACCCTTTACACTGCCACACAAACCAACCCGGACCCTGCGCTGCAGGACTACCTGGACTCCATAGAACTGGTTTGGTTGAGCAATGCTCACCGCGCATACCTGGACGAACCCTTCTCAGTATAAGATATCACTCGAGTAATTGGGGGTCTGCCAGGTGACAAGGCTCCTGGCCTTGATAGGCTTACACCCGTCTTTTATAAAATGTACGCTGAAGAACTGGCCCCTCACCTATTAGCAGTCTATCAGGAGTCACTTGACAGCGGCTCCCTTCCCCCTACAATGCGCGAGGCAGTAATCATCACTATTCTAAAACCGGACAAACAAGCCAATATGTGTGACGCCTACCGCCCTTTATCGCTGATAAATGTTGACGCAAAGATACTCGCTAAATTGATTGCAGACAGACTGCAACCGCTTCTCCCGACTGTTGCCAGGCCGGACCAATCAGGATTTATACTGGGGCGCTCAACCTCGCACAATTTGCGCACTTTCTTTTCTGTCGTGCACCAAATCGACCCATCCTTACCTGCGTTGGCGGCGTTTCTGGACGCCACCAAGGCGTTTGACTCCCTGGAATGGCAGTTTCTCTTTACTATACTACCCAGAATCGGCCTAAGCGCGATTTTTTAAAAAACTTATACAACTATAGTACATGCGCCCTACAGCTAGACTCAAGATAAACGATCTAATATCAGACTCGTTCCCTGTGTCCCGTGGCACCAGGCAGGGGTGTCCTCTTTTCCCCCTGCTATTTGCAAAAGCGATGGAACGACTAGCGGCCCGGCTGAGACAACATCATACAGCCAAGGGACTGGGGTTTTCGGATAGGGGCCTGATGGTATCGATGTATGCCGACGACATCACACTCTACATACACGACCCGGAGACCAACCTCAATCCGGTGCTGCGAGAGATCCCGTTGTTCGGTGGCATGTCGGGCATACAGGTAAACTGGGCCAAATCAACGCTTCTTGCCCTAACGCCAGCACCTATAACGCTCGAACTGGACTTTCCCCTAACCTGGGCAGACGGGGCAGTAAAATATCTGGGAATATGGCTCAGCAGGGACCTACAAGACATATGGCACCTGAATTATGGCCGGCTGGTCACTTGGCTCGAGAACAAAATAGCCATCTGGGCTAGGATGCCGCTGTCCCTGGCCGGCAGAATTGCTATTGCAAAAATTATATTTCTGCCCAAACTACTATACCTGTTTGTTAACATACCCCTCATACTCACTCAGGCCTTCTTCCGTAAACTACGCTCTATCCTCATCACCCATACCTGGGCTGGGAAACAACCCCGCATTTCCTGGGAGGTGCTGACATTGCCACTCGAGCAGGGGGACTAGGAGCGCCAGACATTGAACTCTACGCGCTAAGCGCACAGGCGCATTACTTGCACTTTCAGTCGCATCCTATTCCATTTCAGCCTCATGTTGCGATTGAAAAAGGCGTTGCTTCACCTGTCCCATTACCAGCAGCACTTTACTCTGCATACAAGAGACCAAGAGAAGAAATTAACAGAGTGGAGTAGATGCGCTGGGCGTGGGAGGGTCTCCGCCCCGGACAAAATTGCCATTGTTATATGCCCCATCGATACAGCTTGCACACCACCCCAGTATTCTTGTTATGCAAAACACCAGCGCTATTCAATGTGCGCGTCAGATGGGATTAGCCACGTTTAACGACCTCTATCCAGACAATAAATTCCTGGAGAACCCGCACAGTTCTACGAGCGCTCAAACTCCCATCCTGGAATTGTTCCTATATTACCAATTAAGAGCCCACTGCAGGCGACTCCACCCCACCTTTCCATCTGCGCCTGCACCACTAGACGCAATAGAAAACATTCTAACTCAGCCGTCACCCAAGAAACTCATTACTCGTATATACAGCATGACACAGCGCACCTCGCCGGTCACGACACCCTCTGCGTTGGAACTCTGGAGTGGAGATCTAACGCCACTCCCCACTGAGAAGCAATGGGCATACTGCTGCGCCCAGCTCCGCCGCCTCTCACCCAACTACAAACTCAAGCTCATTCATTTTAAATACATACACAGGTTATACCGCACGCCCATACAACTGCACAAAATGGGACTGAGACCTTGTGATACATGTTGGAGATGCGCTGCAGCACACGCCTCCTTCCTCCACTTAGCATGGACATGCCGGCCCATCATGCAATTCTGGCATACAGTGTTTGATATTATCCATGAAGTCACAGGATTCCAATTTAGTCGTACTCCCCTCACAGCCTTACTGGGGCATGTGACGGAGGCACCTCCAGGCACAGGCCGCTTGACGGCCATGATGCTACTTCTGAGCCAAGCGGCGCATAGCGATACACTGGGGACAAGGGGCTCCCAACGTAAACAGGTGGATACAAGACATCTCTTACTGTCAGGAGATGTTGTCGGCATATTGGGAACTCATGCCCACGGCGTCCAGACTGAAAGATATCTGGGCGCCGTTCGTCTCATGGGCAGCTGCACGTAACGCATCGCCGACCCCTACAACTCGCAAGACTCACGAACCTCAACGACATTACACCCTTCGCCAACTGAGACCTAGCTTAGCCTCACTTACACTTAACCACTAGGTCCATCGCTGCACCCCCCCGCTTGCACCGCCGCACAAGAGAGCACCGAAGCTACACAACCTTCAGATGTCAAGTGAGGGGGAGAACCCACTTCTTATACCCACACCAGTTCACCTCCTGCAGGTCCATAACAAGATGAGGCCTTGATGTACTGCTCTAACACTCTACTACAAAAATTGCATATGTATGGTGTACCTGTACTGCTGTCTTTAACTGTCGGAACATTTGCTTGCACAATATTGCTTGTGGTTTCCGTGTTGCCGTGATGTACCTTCTATGCTTCATAAGATATGTAATGGATGCAAATATATAAATAAAGTTTAAAAAAAAAAAAACTTTCTGTTTGGGTTCCAGGGGCTGACCAAGGGAGACGGCTGAGGTCCAGATCAAGGGGGTTTTCCCTAGTATCAGGAGTTCCGTTTTGGTCGCATTCAATTTCAAGCAACTGTCAGCCATCCAAGTGGCGACTTCAGTCAGACACGATCTGAAACAATCTGCTGAGATATAGTCGGGTTCAGAGAGAGTAACAATAAGTTGGGTGTCATCGGCGTACAACACCAATTGAAACTTTTATTTGTCGATGATATCCGCTAGTGGTCTAATATAGATATTGAACAGGGTCAGACTCAGGATAGATTAGGGAGGGGTGTGGCGCAGCGGTCAGAGCGACTGACTCCTGAAGCGTGGGTGGGGTTCACGGTTCGATCGCTGGCGGCAGCTCAGCATCATTGACTCTGGGCAATAGCTTACTTAAAAACCCCGACGGCCCCCAGCGCCTTGAAACTCTTAAGGAGGGTGATATGTTTGCGCTTTACAAATAGGAATCATCCTTGTGGAACTCCTTGAGCCAAGGTGAAGGTCTAAGAAACATAAGGCTTTTGAGTAACCTGAAAGGTTCGATCCTGGAGAAAGGACTTAAACCATTTAAGCACCTTTCCACCAATCCCACACTCCTGGAGCCTGTGAATTAGGAGGCAGTGGGATACGGTGTCAAAGGCAGCGCTTAGGTCCAGTTATATAAGGGCGGACGTCTGACCTTTGTTCGCATTCTGTCTGAGGACTTCCTTTGACAGGAGAAGAGCCAACTCAGTGGAATAATGAGCCCTAAAGCCTGATTGAGATGGATGAAGCGCTTCTTTGGATTCTATCAAAGTGGTCAATAGATTGTTCACATGTTTCTCTAAAATTGTAGCACAAAAAGGTAGTAGAGATATCGGTCTGAGATTCTTTAAGACGGAGGGACCCAGTGCAAGGTTTTTCTGAATGGGGTCACCATGGCATGTTTTCATTTCTTGGGAACTGAACTTAAGTTGATAGACTTGGCAATCAGTTTAGATAGATGGGGAAGGATAACGGTAGTGCCCAAGCGCAGAATTTTGAGCTGGGCTGGGTCAAGTGGCGAACCTGATTTGTTAGTCAAAAAGAGAGAATTGAGTTCATCCAAAGAAGGGATGTCAGAACTAATCATATCACTGGGGTTGGTCGCAGGTCGCTGGATAGTCTTCCTTATGTACTGCCACGGGAAAGGCATCATAGATCTTAGCAACTTTTGAGGAGAAAAAAGAGGCATGAAATATGTAAAGAACAATTGGGATTTTTCTGAGTTTGCAAGTGCACAAAACAAAATTGCCTAGGCCTATACCAGAACTGACCAAATGGCGAGTGATGCTGACTAGAGGAGCCAGTGCTCATGGGGAAATTCTTACATGTGAGAAGGCTCAACATAGAGTGGAAAGACTCAGTTTAAGGTTGTACACAGTCACCCACAGGAGGGTTGGAGGTCTTGAACAGACTGATGCTCTTGCAGGTGCAAGCAGGTATCAATCAGTTGAGGGGGTTGAAGAGACCAGAGCACTGATCACTAGCTCATGGAACAAGAACCTGCAGTGAGAGCTACGCTGAAGTAGAAAACCATTTGGATCTAGACATACGCCAAGATCCAATAAAGGGATGTCGGAGGGGGGGAGCAGCACAATAACCACTAGAAAACCATGTACAGCCAGATCTACTAATGTATCATGAAGTAATTTTGCATGCAATGCTACCACCAAGGAATCGGCAAGTGGAATATCACCTGATATTTGAACATGTAACATGCTGAATTTCTGCAAAACAACACATTTTATGTGGCTGACCCCAGTGCAATTGTAGGCATGTAGAAATGTGTACTGTAGGATATACCTCAAATAAAAATCTCATGAAAGAGACTGCTAACATGTCTTCGTGCCTTGGTATGGCATTTGGCATTATGCTAAAAAAATTTTTTTGCCTGAATGTCACTCAATGACATTCTTGGTGTACACCTCTTGGTAAATTTGATAGTGCAATTGTCTTCCATTCAAACAAGTTAGTCATGTGTTTTTCATGCATCGCTGCACCACCTGATTTTTAATAATTCTGGGACACAGTGTGCAAATTAAAGCACTTTGTGTGATCTAAATATTTGTTTTAATTAAATGAGAAAGGTTTACATGAGATTGAAAATCCTGTTCAATTGGTTAGAAGTAGCCAGTGACAGCAATTCTGTCCCTGCAATGACATCTGTATGGTCTTAGTCTGGGGATCAGATTTACTGAAGTGTGTTTAGATTCCTTGGGGTGTTTAAGCATGGAATACCACTTCCTGTCTACAGAGGCAGATGAGCAAACAAATAAACACACATGATGAAACACAGGTCCCCACCAAGTCAATAAAAAAAAAAATCGCTACAGATGTTTCTGAAGTTGTTTACTATCAATTAAAAGACATTGGCTTGTGCGGACTTGGGTTCAGGTCCCCAAGATGCAGTCATGCCACCGCAGCTTGAGTGTGTTATCACACCACAGGGTCCACAAGGGTAGTAAAACACACACACACAAAACACATCTACGATCTGTTAAAGACCCTCTGGTGATTGAGCAGCTTACCTGCTTTGGGGTAGGTTGCTATGACAATGTCATCGCATCGTGCTTGGAAATTGTCGATCCGCTCCCAGTTTTGGGAAAAGGCCCAGATTATGGGAACACCACGGATTAGTTGCCATTCTCGCCGGTAGTAATCTTGCTGTTCTGCCATGCTGAGGAGTGAAATGTTCAAATGAGAAAAATGTGGGTAACACCCTTGTGCCACTATGAACACCAACATTATATTGCCCCTAAATTACAAAGCCTGTTTTTGTATTAACACTTTTTATTGGTTTTACAGCAACAGACAGTAAACCACAGCAATTACATAAACAATTCAGCACTCCCTCTGTTACAAAGCCCCTCCCGAAGGCTCTTTGCCCAGGGCCAGGCAATCCAGCGATAATCTCCCCTCCCCCCCTCGACCCCCGTTTCCCCAAAAGGGGCTTGGGGCCAGAGCTGCCGACTCGGGAACCTGGGATCCGAGTCCATATCTCGGGGTCAGCTCAACATCCTGTGATTCTGGCCAACTCACTTAATTTCCCCATGCTCATGGACAGCGCCTGAATACGCTCACGGGTGAGAAGCCGTGCTATATAATTCTACAAATGTAAATTTCATTAAGGTTTGTTGCAATATGGAATGTGTGTGAAGGGAGTCGCAGAGGACAGCCTAGTCAGCCGTCTCAAGGAAGCGCGCCTCTAGCTCTAGTATGCGCTACTCAAATTCACTCTCTACTCTTATTTTGCCTGTATCAATTATTACGCTATTGAAGGCTTTATTCTGATACTCCTTATCTTCAGACCTGCATCACCTTCTAATATCCTAAGTTTAAAGCCGTTAGCGCTCTCTGTTTTAGGGCACTAGGTCCCCCCATTATCTTAAAATTCTCCCGACTATCCCTTGATGCGTCTTCCAATCCCAATTTCTTCCAATCCCAATTTCCCCTCACCACCATCTATCCATTTCCCTTATTATGTTTCAATATTTCCTCTTATCTGTCAGTTTGGTGTAATAATCCCTCATTTCCACCCCTCGTATGCCTCGTTTACCTCTTTCCTAAAGTTACACGGTGCCACAATTTCACCACTTATCCCACAGTTCTCCAAATTATATTTCACAATTCGAACACTTAGGGGCTCATTACGATGGCGGTGAAACTCCATTTCGAAGCACTTCTCCGCCCGCCATATTACGATGGCGGGCGGTGTGCTGGCGGATGCAAAGTCCGTCCATCATGGGTCGGCCACAGGCAATCGTTATGATTGCCTGACGGACCCACCAAGCATCTCAAAAATAGTGGTGGTGCCTAGCAGGCACCGTCCGCCAAATTACGATGCTGTATCCACACCAGCCTGTCCATGGCGGTGAAACCGCCATGGAAAGGCTGGCGGGGATTACATTTGGGGGCCCGTTGTGGGCCCCCCTTGTGTTGGGGGAGGTGGGTGTGCACTGGGGGGGTACCTATGTTACCCGTGGTGCCTGCCACGTAGTGCAGGGAAACGCACAACATGCATTTTTAGCATAGTGGCGGGTGATGCAGCCAGCAGCACCCGCCGCAATGTTAACCATGCACGATGCGACCGCCATGGTGGCGGTCGCATCGTAATCAGACGTGCAGGACTGCCACCTTACAGGCGGGCGGTCCCAGTGCCCGCATCGATGGCGGACGGACATAAGTCCGTCTCCCATCGTAATGACCCACTTATTCCTGCAGTTCCTTTAGTCATAGTCCTTAGTCTTCCTCCTATCCCACAGATATCAGCTCCTGTGCATCAGTACCCTGCTGTCTCATCCCTCCTCGCCCTTTAGCCAAAAGGTTGTCTCGTCACCCAGAACACAAACCCCTCCTTATGCCAGCAAGATAGCTCCTACCGTGACACTTGTTGAAAAATTGAGCACCATTTACGGAATTTTGTAACAAGAAGTGTGGTATGAAATGTGATATGGAAGACAAGTTATTATTTAGTGGATAGTTCACAATTTCTTCAGCGTATTATCTGTTATGTTATCACCCTTTATATAGCACACATTCTGCCATTAGTATGGAGTCATAGCACTTTAGGGAATCTTGAGACTTTCCCCTTGATTCTCAGGATGCCATTGCAGTGTTCAGTCAGCCTATTATGATAATTAGTGGTGGTGGTGGTGAAGGTGGTGGTGGAGGTCGTAGTGGTGGCAGTGGTGGTGCTTGTGATGGTGGTGGTCTGTGGGGTGTATAATTCAAACCCTAATTTTTTCCTGTATTTCTGACATTATTATACTTTTGGATGTTAGTGTGTGACGTGTCAAGGAGGGAAGAGCAGATGTAAGCACCTTTATAGACAACAATATGACATATTGATGTTGTGTTAGATATACGCAAGCTGGTTTGTCAAATTAGTTTGTGTCCATTTTAGGTGTCGATTGCCACCTGTTGTATGGTATTTATGATTTCTTGGTACTGGCTTTGCGTTTCTCTTCTGCTTATAGCCACCTACACAGGTCAAACGTAACCAGAGGAGCAACACAGCGCTGGGCATGTTTAGGTTTAAATCTTTTTATTGTTGTTGTCATTGTGTTACAAATAATATATTGCAAAACAATAAGACACGACCCAACATGTTCAAGGTAAGAAAACAAATGCAACAAACCCAACCCAACCCCCCTC
This sequence comes from Calotriton arnoldi, assembly GCA_963921515.1. NCBI lineage: Eukaryota > Metazoa > Chordata > Amphibia > Caudata > Salamandridae > Calotriton > Calotriton arnoldi. The sequence goes on from CAWUFW010006869.1 coordinate 1,005,723, forward strand.
TCCTCTCTCTCCCCCCGTTCTCCCTCACGAAACCCACCCAATGTATTGAAGCCATCCTGGCCCTCCCACCCCTGAAGGGCAATATGATATAGCGTCGTCATAGTCGAGCTAAGGTCTGCCGGTCCCCTGGCCGTTTGACGTAGATGGGATATTTGGGGCACGTGAGCTCCCTCATCTCTGTTCCAAGTAATGAAATGAACGGAAGCGCTGGGCATGTTCAAACCAAAAGAGCATCATCATAGTCAGCCCAGTAAACCAGATAATGACATGAGCAGAAGCCAGGCAACCTTTAAAAGGCAATGTGAGTGACATTACACTACATGAGCAAAATAACAAGAGGAAGCGCAATACAAGGAGCAAATATTCTCAGAACTTACCAAACCTTTAAACACCCAGATTTCAGCCTGTATTCCTGAGCCAAAAGAGGCAAAATTTAAATAGGGGTTCACAACCCAAGCCCAATTCGTCAGTAAACCATCTATAGGCGAATGATCTCAAGGAAGATGAGCCCTGATTGGGCCATGGTTCAAACCCTAGCCAGACTGACACCCTGCATTCGTGAGGGTGAGACACAAAACTTGATACACTCCTGCCCTGACACCTAGACCATTGGGTCACGTCCCATGTTGCCCTCCTGTCATCAATAGTCCATGCAAGCCCTATACTTTATTTTAGATCAGATCACAGAGACTCTTGCTGTTCGTGACTTCCCTCAGCCCCCAAAATTTCCTCCCAGACATTTTCACTTTCATTTTTAGAAGAAACTTAAGTTTCAGGGAGAAAAACTAAAATAGGGCACAAAGAATAAGCAATGTTTAGGCGACTGAGGCTTACTAAGCTTTTAATAGTTTGGCTAGGACACCAGCATCACCTAGATTTGGTATGACAGTGGTAGGTGGTTTTTGATTTAGTGTTTTTACATACTCTGAATCTCTGCATTTATTATATATGTGGAGCATTTTAAAAGGTGAAACCTTTTAACATATAAATGATATTAATGGATTTCTAACTAATTTGCACTTTATGCTATGCACCAAGGATTCTTAATTGTTTTGTACCTTATGCCATGAATTGATAGGTTTTGTTGGTACTGAGCCTGAATCCATTTGAAATGCCACGGGCAGTATTGGTTGGTCTGGAGGCTTTGTAGTGGGAAACGGAGTTAACTTTCCAGATTGTTTTGAATTTAAGGGTTTCTCGAGTGGGCTGATATTTTTCACTAGCTCCCTTGGCCATCTAGAGGTGCCATTTTATATGTTAGCTATCTACTGGTTTTCGAGCACGGGGAGCGGCTGGCCCAACTCCTTGCCATAAATGCAGTCAGTGGTGTTGATGCGCCACTGGAGCACCGAAGGAGTGCCAGGGGCTAGCCCGTCTGAGCCCCTCCTCAACTCGACCATGGCCAGCACCAGCCATGCTGCCAGGTTACCATCTTATGGTAAGGCCAGGCTCACTTGGAACAGGGACTCTCTGTTAAGACTGCAGAATGCTGGACCTTGTGCTCATCTTGAAACACACTGTTTTAACCCAGTGTAGGAAGCTGGCTCTTTATGTGATATATCAATAACTTGATATACCATGCAAAGAGTCGAGTGGTTCCCTTAAAAGAGGACAGGGCCTTGCTATGCAATCCCAAAGTGCTCTGTTAGGGGTAGTGGGCCGAGCAGCCTTAGGCTTAACACAGAGGAGTGTAAGACATTTGCAAATACACACAATTATTAATAAATGACAACATGACTCAAGAAGGAGATCAACACCAATTTATAAAAATAGCCTGTATCTTGATATATGTTTAGGCACCAGAGAAAATTTGTTCAGTTAAGTACTGTTTAAAATAGCAGATTTGAAGTAAACAGCTGTTTTATTACTTTCAATTGTGATTAAAGCACTTTGCAGGGATGTTAAGCTATGGAGAAAACATATGCTGCATATGGTTACTTAACGACTTACGGAAACCTTCCCCGGGACATGAGGTGAGTACGGGGCAAGGTCCTAGGCAGCACCAACAGGTCACCTGAGGCGGCACTGGGGTGTCCGGGTGCAGAGGTATGTTTTTCAGCATCGGGAGATTTTGAGTGATTTTTGATGCATGAAATCGGAATTGAAAGTCTTCTGCGTAATTTTAAGCTATGCAGGAAAAACACATGCAGCTCCAGGCACTTAGCAGCGACTTACGGAACCGATCTTCTGGACTTAAGGTGAGTATGGGGCAAGGTCTAAGGCAGCACTAACAGCTCACTTCAGGAGGCTCTGGGGCGTCCAGATGCGGAGGTGAATTACAGCGTCCGGTGCCCATTCACTTCTATGGAGTATCGGTCTGGTCACAAAGAGGCTGCAGGCTTGGACTGGGGGACCAGTCTAGCTGAACCAGCAAGGGGGCTCAACTTTTGCGATGTCCAGGGATGTGGGGGCACCTTCGGTTCTCTTCTCCAGGGGCGACGGGCGCAGAGGTGTCCTTAGCTGTCAGGTTTTTGTCACGGGGAGCAGTTGTAGTTGAGGGGGCCTACACAGAGAGGCTGCAGGCGGCGTCAGGCTCTACTTTGGGGGGTAGGAATTCGTCTCTGGTGTTAGATTGGCTAAAGCTAGTCAGTCAGCCCACCAGCAGTTTCCAGGGGCACTTCTGAGGTGTCCTCTGGGTGCATGTATTGATAAATCCAACACTGGAATCAGTATGGGTTCATCAATACGAAATGTTTGATATCAAGCATTCCTATTTTCAGTGAAGCCATCATGTAGCTGGGGAACTCGTTTTTTACCAGGGCCCAGCACATGTTTTAACATGGCTTCCCTGTTCACTTGCACTGGCAGTTACCGAACTGCCCAGTACAGGGGGATATCTGCTCATGCAGTAAGGCCCTCACATGTAGTATAGTGCAACCTGCCTTAGGACTGTAAGGCCTATAGAAGGCATGTTACCTATACTGCATGCAGTGTCTTCAGGCATAGCACACAGGGATGTGTGCCATGTCGACTCTTCAGTTTTCTCTGCACCAAGACACGCAGCCTTCAATGGCAGTTTGCATGATCTTGGTGACGGGCCCCTAGGGTGGCACAATTTGTGCTGCAGCCCTAGTGGACCCTCTTCAGCCCCAATGCCCAGGTACCAGGGGTATCATTTACTTGGGAATTACAGGGGTTGCTGAAGTTGTGCCAATTGTGGTACATTTTTAGGGAAAGAACACTGGTACTGGGAAACTGGCTAGCAGGGACCCAGTACACCTCAGTCAAAGTTGCACCACAGAACCAGACAAAAAGCATGTGGGGGGGTACTGCACCAAGTACCCAGTTCCCTACACCCAGTAAATAAATAATAGGCCTATAGTTGCAGCTTATGTGATTTCAAAACAAAACTAAACTATTAGAGGCTAGAATGTTACAAACCCCCCAATTTATTTTGCTGTCCGGCGCAGAAATACTTATCCGAATCTCACAATTTGCAGGCTATTTGTGCATGCCTAATTAATGTGAGGTCTGTTCCTAAACATAAATTGGATGTTAGAGCCTCTTGAGTGACAACACCTTGGATATGGTACTTATCACCGAAGCGTAGCTGAGCGTTTACTCCGGGCCCAATATCTCCCTGGCAATCGCTTATGAATACTCTATATTACATCTTGACCGAGTGGGCTGCACTGGGGGTGGAGAGGAATCGCCATGATTTATTGATCCTTCTATCATGGTTCTATTGCAAGCTGAAGGATCTGGGCAGGGCAGAGAGCTTTATGATCTCTCTCAAAATTTCTGACAGTGTGTCTTTCTCAGGTGCCTTGCTTTATCATCCGCCTCTCTATTTTGTCAACTTTGATGGAAAGTTATTAAATGCTCTTACCTTGTGGTTTTTGCAATATTCCAACTTCAACGTTCTAGGTGAATTCAATGTCCATATGGATGAGCCCAACAATAAAGCAGCCGTGAAGCTTGAAAAGGTTTATTGTGATCTCAATCTTGCCTCAAAGGTGGTTGGCCCTACGCATAAATTAGGCCACACTTTAGATCTGATTTGTACAAACTGTGACTCTCTCAAGGCGGGCAAACTTTAGACGTTTTCTTGGTCTGATCACCATTTCATCCCATTCTCCAGGTCTCCTTTGCACTTACGGGAGGCACCACAAGTTCTGAAAGTAGCTTCACGCCCTAGGCACAAAATTAGAGATAGTGATGTCTTAAGACTGTCTGGTATTTTCAACAACACACCGTTGGGCAACATGAAAGTGGACGCTAACTTCCTTACACATGGTCTTACTCAGTTACTTGACGAGATTGCCCTGATTAACAAAAGGGGGCCTATTAGAAATCATCCATCTTCGGTGTGGGATTTTTCCCATCTCCAAAGTATGAAGCAAGCATGTATAAGGTTAGGGAGAATCTGGAGGAAAAACGATTGCCCGGAGGATAATACGGCATATAATGCCGCTTTGAAAGACTTCCAAAAATTAATCAAGAAAACAAAAGCGATGTTTGCTCACCAAATTGCTCAATCCAAAAATTCATGCAGGGAGACTTTTAAAATTGTTAAAACTTTTCTGTTCAATGTCAAAAGGGATGAATGTTCCAGGTGAGCCTGTCCTTTTGTAATGGGGATATTAAGTTTTCTCAGATGTCCTTTGTTAATGGGAGATCCCTAACCCATTGAGTGAAGTGCATGCTTTAGAGTAAGGTCAGAGCTGAGATGTTGCTTTAATATACGTTGTATTCCAATAAATTAGGTCTGTGGTCTTTTAATTTTATTGTGCAATTTTCTTTATTTCCTGCGATAAAAACCTGTGCTTGAGAGTTGCTCTTGAGTTCAGAATCACCTATTTTTTTCAACACAGATTGATATGAACAAATCCTGAAGATTCGGGTAACACGTTAAGTGAAGACAGCCAACATGTGTTTCACCCCCTTACAGCAAGCAGACCTGGCGCTTTCTCAAGGCTGAATGGTAAAGTACAATAGAAAGCACAGGAAGAGCAACGGTGTCAAGATCTGGGAAACAGGAAGTTTCCACTGGTTACGTATATGTGCTGCACGGTCTGTCTTGTGTGGGACAGTCAAAAACATGCCTGGTGCCGTGTAGGGCACAAGCTCCATGCGTGAATATCTACTCAGTCCGAGAGTGCCAACAGTTCACGTGAGGTCCTGGCACCGGGCACGTTTTTAACTGTCCCACACATGATAGACCGTACAGCCCATATACGCAACCAGTCAAGACTACCTGGTTGCCGGATCTTGATGCCGTTGCCCTTCCTGTCCTTTACTGTCCCCTTTGGGTAATCAACAAAAAATTCCCCCTCTCAAGCTCAGTAGATCAACTGGCAGCTCATTTTCAGAAAAAAGGCTGAGGATATCCACTTATCATTTCCTACAGGGTATGAAATAGCTAAGACCCCGACGGGTCCTATGACACATCCCATGGGAGGAGCAAATTAAAATTCTTTTGACCCGGTCTTACTTAGAGATACTGAAATGTGCATTTTAGCAGTTAGATCTGGGTGTCTTTTAGACCCCTGCCCTATGTGGCTACTAAAGAATGTAGCCCTCTGTTAAAAAATTATATCAATGATTTATTCTTTCAATTATTATCATTCATTATCTACTGTTGTTCCTCGTTGTTGGAACAAGCACTTAAGGCAGATATCTCTAACCTTAATACTTTTAGGTTTTTAGAGCTGGCCAAGGTTTTTGAAAAGTTGGGTAATACACAACTGACACTATTATTGGAGGAAAACAGGATTGTGCATGCTACCAAGGTGAGTTTCTGTCAAGGGCACAGCACAGAGACTGCAATATGGAGGTCTTCAAATTTGATAAATTGGTGCTGGATGTGGGTAACAAAGCTGTGGTTGTTCTTTTAGGTCTGTCTGCAGCGTTAAACACTGTATCTCATAATACTCTACTGGAACATCTGGAAATAATTGGGGTGAGGGATGTCGCTCTCAAATGGTTGAAATCTTTCATTTATGTTTGAGGACAAGTTGTACAACTTCCACCTTTTACCATCTGGATTCACAGACTTATATTTTGGTGTACTTCAGGGATCGGCCCGAGCTCCATTCTAATCAACATTTATATGGCTCCTTTGGGGGACATAGCAGAACCGTTGGGCTTTAAGATAGTGTTGTACGCTGATGACATACAACTGTTACTCTCTTTCCAGCAGGTTGACAGAACACTGGAAGTGCATTTTCAGGGCTGCTTGAAAGCTGGCGCAGACTGGATGCAATCAAATTGACAGATGCTTAAATAAGTCTAAATTAAAGGTCTTCAGCAATTCTTCTCTGTTTAATTTGGCTTGTCGTTGGCCACACTCGCTGGGCACTCCTCCTGCGCCTGCCCAGACTGTAAGAAAGTTTGGTATAAATTTTGATTTGGACCTCTCCTTTAATTCCCATATTCGGGATGTCACTGCTGAATGCTTAGGTTTGCTAACATTTCTAGCCAAGGTTTTAAAATTCTTACCAGAGTATACTAGAAAACAAATTGTACAGGCCTTGGTAATTTCCCGGTTGGATTATTTCAACTCCCTCTTTTTAGGTATGTATGCCAAATCTCTCCACACACGTCAAACAGTTCAAAATGGTGCCGCTCGCCTTGTCTTAAGGATCTTGAAAAGACATTCCATTAGGCAAGGTCTTTAACAGCTGCACTGGCTTCCTGTGGTAAAGTGGATCACTTTTAAAGCTCTGCTGATTACATTTAGAGAAATTCACAAGAAGGCCCACCTTTTTCTTCAGCAGAGACTTAGCTGGTACAGACCAAGAAGAGATCTGCTTCCTAGCAACAAGCTGCTCTTGGCTTTACCCGGGGTAAAGCGAGCTAGAACTGGGGGTTGTGCTTTCTCCTATCGGGCTGCTAAGCTCTGGAACAGCTTACCCTTGGAGCTTAGGAATACGGACTAAGAAACACGGTTTAAAAAAGACTTGAAGACTTTTCTGTTTATATATATATATATATATATATTCACTGAAAAAACCAAAGGTTACAGGGACGTTATAGTTAGTCTCAGGTTTCACTCGTACAAAACCAGTGAAATTCAGAAGTTAAAGTTAGCTGGGCTAACTATAACTAAGTGAGTGGATCAGTTAGAGGCTGTATGGGTGAGTGTGTGTGTGAGGGCTGTATGGGTCAGAGAGTGTATTTGGCTGTGTGGGTAAGTGAATGTGTCAGTAGTATATGGGTGAGTAACCGGGTATGTGAAAGGCAAGGTATGTAAGTGACTGTTTACGTGAGTGCATGTGAGAGTGACTGTATGGGTGAGTGTGTGCTTGTGTCAGTGACTGTATAGGTGAGTGAGGATGAGTGAGTATCTATGAGTGAGTCGGTGTGTGGGTATCTATGGGTGTGTAAGTAGCTGTGTGATTGACTGTATGGGTGAGTGACTAGGTGCATGAGTAGCTCTATGGGTGACTGACTCAGTGTATGAATGGCTGAATGAGTGGATTTGGCAGTGGCTGTATTAGCGACTGAGTGGCTGTTTGGTGGCTGTATGGGTGAGTGAGTGGATGTGTGTGTAGATCTATGAATCAGTGAGTGAGTGTGTAAGTACTGGTATGGGTCTGTGAATTAGTTTGTGAATTGTTGTGTGGGAGTGGGTGTATGAAATGTTCCATGGGTGTGTCAGTGAGTCTGTGGATGATGTCATCAGTGATGTCACTGACCATGTCATGAGTGATGTACTATGTGAGGTCATAAGCAGTGCATTGCGGGGGCGAGAGCTATAGTTAGCTCAGCTAAGCTAACTATAACTGCTGATTTTCACTGGTGTTCTACAAGTGAAAGCCCCCGGGCCTGGTCTGTTGAGTGGGTGCCTTGGTCCCTCCCAACCATATTTTCATAGACAAGGGAACCCAAGGATATGTCAGGGACCATGGGTACGGTTATTTATAGAGGAACAGGCGGTCCCTTCCAACAGAATACTATACAAAAATAAACATAGAAGTCAAATAGTTTCTATGACAACAAAAATCAATTGAAGTAATAACACAATGTAATTAATGTTGAAAAAGGGTAAAAGAAAACAAAAGCAAATAAAGTGGGAAACATACGAGACACCAAATAAATTGGTTAACATAACTCAGACATTTGCAGAGTGACTACATAAATAATAAACAATTAGTGTCACGTCTATTAAGGTACCAATGCAATCGTTATTAAAATAAAGAAGACATTGCAATTGTCATGGTACTACAGGTCGACGATGTTTCGATCCCCTTTCAAAACCTAGGGATCATCATCAGGACTGAGAAATATATTCCTGAGACAAGAAATGCCTGCACACGAAAAGAAATAGGAGAAGGAGGGGGAAAAAAGTGGGGGAAGGAGTTAAATAGTGATAGTAACTAAATTAAGGATCAACGGCCTCACATACCATGCACGTGTGTGGTTGGATGTTTATACATCCAATTATGACTAGAGTGAAACGAGCTGCTCAGGCGTACGTGGGGCATGCATATACAATTGGTGGGGGAGAGTGAGGTGTTAGGGTATAGGATTTGCAATGAGTGCAATGATGGGTAAGGGCTCACCTGTGGAGGAGAGCCCACAATACGAAATTTGACAGTAATAGAGCCCGATATGATTGCTGATAGAAGGGAGTGCTGGTCCTGGCGTGTAGCAAATAATAAAGCTGCGTGGGGAATATAGCAGGAGTAAGGTAATGGCAATTGGGAGATCGTGGTCCACATGAGTGAGGAAGAAGTATCCTTACCGAGTTATGATTTGTACCAATTCAGGGTTGGAGGAAACCAAACCATCACTGGCTTGATTGCATGGAGCGGCTGCTACCGAAGAGAGAATCGGGCAATGGTGGCAGTAGACAAGCTCCCGGTCGCAATGTTACTAATAAACAAAGGGAGTGTAATTAGGAGGAAGCCATAAAAAAACTGACAAGTTAATAGTGACCGCATGGAGCGGCTGCTTACCGAAAAAATGCACGATGGCAGGAAGGCGGGCTACGTCTATACCGCCTGAGCGTTAAGAGAGAGTGGCAGTAATATGAGACTCTCTGCTAAAGCGCACACCAGAGAAGCGGTGCCTTGAGTCAAATTACGTTTCGTAACGCTGACTACTGTGTATGGATACAACCCGGAAATAGGCGTCATGGCGCATGCCCGTCAAAAAACAGAAGCCTGGCAGGAGATTGAGCAGAGAGATGGCGCCCATCTTAGAGAAGGGAATTTAAAAATGGAGCGATAGGATAGTGAAGAAGAGAGAAAGAGGTAGGAACCATTGTAGACTCAACTGTATACTGAAAGCAATATTCGGTTAGTGAGGAAACATATTTACAATAAAAAGACATTACTCAACCATAATCGCTTAGTGAACATATTAGGCCATTAAAATATTGGTTCTTGATTAGTGAGGACATTACCCTGAATGAAGTACTGTTAGACTTGGCATCTTTTGGCGTGTTTCCCCTGACTTTTTGCTTTCTGACCTCCCGGTTTTGACTCTGTTTTCGCTGGTGTAATGATTCTGCGCACTTTCCTCACTGCGATCCAGTGGGAAAGTGCAAGTGCTCCTGTATAAAATGCGTTATGGATTGGTGTTTCCATGATCGGCCTATTTGGTTTATGTGTCAGTCCCTTGTAAAGTGCACTGCGAGTGCCAGGGCCTATAGACCAAATGCTGTTGGTGGGCTGCAGCACTGGATTGTGCCACCCACGCAAACAGCCCGTAAAATGTAACTCGGGCCTGCCAACGCAGAGCCTGTGCGCAGCCTGGGGCTGCCATGTCGACTTGGCAAGTGCACACACTTGCAAGTCCCTAAACCTTCCCTTTGCTACATGTTAGTCACCCTTAAGGTAGGCCCAAGGTACCCCTGTGGGCAGGGTGCGGTGTATGCGAAAGGTAGGACATGCCCGGGTGTGTGCGGCATGTCCTGATAGTGAATTACAGCCTAGTTCGTTTTTCACTATTGCAAGGCTACCTGTTCCCCCTAGGCCAGAACGGGCAGTTTTGATTATTACAGCTTATAATCCTAACTGGCCCCGGGAACATGGTAGAAATTCGAGTTTAGTATGCCTGGACTCAGAATGATAAAATGCATCTTTTAGTGAAGTTGGTTTTAACATTCTGTGTTTGAAAATACCACTTTTAGAAAGTGGGTATTTTCTTGTCTAACCATCCAAGCCTGCCTCTGCGAGGTTGTGTATTCCTTGTCTGGAGTGTGAGTGACAGGAGCTGGGGGATGCCAGGAGACAGGGTGAGTCAGCGCAGGGCTGAATAGCAAGATCTACATGTAGATGGGTGGGAGGGGTCGCACCTGGGCCCTGAATAGGACAGTGCCTTCCCTCCACAATGCTGGCTCCACCTCCTGTGGTGCGTCTGATGTCCCTGGCCTACTCACTGAAAGAAGGGAGAGACACTTGTCAACAAAGTGCTCCAGAACTGGTTTGGACTAGGCAAAGGCCTCTCTGCCTTCAGAGAACAAAGGAATTTGGGATATAAATATTGGGGCCCTGACCCCATGAATTTAGATCTCGCTGGAATCAAGGAACCTGCCAAGACGAAGAGCTGGAAGAGCTGCCAGGAGGAGTACTGCCCCTTTGCTGTGTTGTTGCTTTGTTGGGTTGGCCTGCAACTGCTGCTTCTGCCTTGGGCAGTGAAAGGACTGGACTGAACTTTCTACAATCTTGTGCTGAGTATCTCCAAGGGCCTGGAACCGAGCTGGCCTCCTGTTAAGAAGTCTCCGGGACTACAAAGACTTCACAAGCCTCTGGGTACCGCTTCTGGAACGCTGTTTCAGTTGCCACAGAGGAAGGGAACTGCAACCGACTCCGTCAACCGAATCCATCCCTGGCCGGTGACCTGTTTTGCACCGCAGACCGCATCGCCCCGCATCGCAACCCTGGTCTCACCGTGGGCGACGTCCGCCGCAGCCAACATCGAGCCGCTGCTTGCACCGTGACCTGTGGGCACCGCAGTTCGCATCGCATCGCTTCACTGAACCAACCGGACCCGACCGACGAGGTCGCTGCAACTGGCTCAAGAGTCGTGACCGCACCGCATTTGGGGCACCGCTCGCACGTCTGCGACGCACCGCTCCGACTCACACCGCTGTCCGACGCCAGCTCCCGCACTCCGGCTTGGTCGCCTGCATCGCAACCTTTCAGCACCGCATCGAGCATCGTCTCACCCTGCATCGCACGCCTTGGACTCACCGACTCCGTCTGCACGACGCTCATCGAGCCGCTGCCTGCACCGCATCGAGGGACACCGCACCTTGCATCGCTCCGTCTTGCACCGCAACCGCGACGAACGCCGACCGGCTCGTACACTCCGTACCAGCCACAACGAGAAAGGTACTGTAACCGAGTCTGTTCATGACTCTGCTGGCCCGTATCGACGCGGTCGGCTGGAACTGTTAGACTCTGGGGTTTTCAGCATCACGGTAGGCTCGGACGGAGCTACCGACTCGTACGAACTTTGCTTTTGTGCTATTCCTGCAAAGAAGAAGTTAACGTATCAAGTATTCATTCGTAAAGTATAGTATTGTGGATTTTTGTCGTAATTGGTCTTGTCTTGAGTATATAAAATATTGGTTATTTTTCTAAACTGGTGTGGTGTCCGTTTGTAGTGCTTACACTGTATTACTGTTGGTTATGTGCAAATGCTTTACACACTGCCTCTGAATTAAGCCTGACTGCTCGTGCCAAGCTACCACGAGGGTGAGCAGGGGTTACTTCACGAGTGTAACACCCTTACCCTGACTAGGAAGAAGGGTCCCTACTTGGACAAAGGTGCAAGCCCTTGCCAACTAGAGATCCCATTTCTAACATTGGTTGTCAGCGGTGAGGATAGGACTTGTGTTTGCACTTGACTTACAGTGATTGGTGTGCACTACTACCATATCGCAGACCATTACGTACCACATACTGGTTCTTTTTCTTTTGGCCTATTTTTGATCTTGCCAGTTTTCAACTCACGACTTTTGTCATGCCTGAATCAATTGCATTATCCGTTGCATCTCTGGAAATTATCTTTGAGGAGGATAGGTTGGAATCCTACGCCGTAAAGGAGCTACGAGCAATTTGTAAAAACCTGAAAGTCCAAATTAAAGGCCTCACAAGGAAGGAGGAGCTACAGAAGGCGCTGAGGGCCTGGGTAGCAGCCAGACATGCCAATGGGCAGCCTGGTGATCTCAGTGAGGAGGTGGAGGAGCCTATTTCCAGGGTGGATGTGCTTTTGGGTAGGGGGAACCCGCCAGGTCAGGCAGCAGCAGTCTGTCCCCAGAGGAGCTGGAGGACAGGCGGGAGGCAAGGCAGTTTGAGCTGCAGAAGCTCAGACTGGAGAGTGAGCGGGAGGAGAAGAGATTGGCCATAGAGGAGAGGAAGATGCTCTTAGAGCATGAGAGAGAACTGAAGGAGCTAGAACTTAGGAGTAAGTCAGGCTCAGATGGTGGCAGCAATTCGTCCAGAAAGGCAGACAGGATTGTGCACATTCCCAAGAACGTAGGCAAGGAGTTCAAGAAGGGAGATGACATACAAAGGTGGTTTCAGGGTTATGAGGCAGCCATACACATGAATGGGGTCCCTGAGGAGAATTGGGGAGCAGGATTGTGGCCACTTTTCCCTGAAGAAGCAAGGGATGCTCTGATAGCTTTGGGTAAGGGGTATCACCTCACCTATGCTGACATGAAGGATGCCCTTCTCACGAAGTATGGTCTTACTCCTGAAAAGTACAGGGATCAGTTCAGGTCCAGTAAAAGTCTGATGCCAACACTTGGTTGGAATGTGTGGATGTGTTCTGCAGGTCTCTGGATGGTTGGGTGAAGGGAAGTAGTGTAACAGATTTTCAGGGGCTCTACAACTTGATTGCATGGGAGAACTTGTCTAGTCTATGTTTTGCAGATCTGCGCCAGCACCTAGTTGATAGTAAGCTAACTGACACCAGGAAGCTTGCTATGGAAGCGGACCGCTGGGTGAGTACCAGGGTCCACAAGAAAGCGTTTGGGGAGACTCAGCCAAAGGTGGGCAGGGTCCCCAGCAGAAAGGTGGGGGGGACAAGGGTAAAGCACAGGAGTTCTCTAAAGGGCCCCAAACTAGTACCCAGGGTAAAGGTTCCCAGCCCCCGGTGATAAGAAGAAAGGGGTCTCTACAGGGAAGCCTGTTGAGACCGGCCCCACGCAAGTGTTATGCATGTGACCAGGTAGGTCACTTTAAGAGGGACCCCAAGTGCCCGAAGGGGACACAGCCACCCACCGGTGGACAATCCAAAGTGTTGGCTAGTGTAGCGCTTGGGGAGGAGGGGTGCCCACAGGAGGGTGGGGATCCCGCAGAAATGACCCTTGTCTCACTAGGGGACAGTGAGATGGTCCCAGGAAACCAGGTGCCCCCTAACACAAAGAAATATAGCACCTGGGTGACCATTAATGGGAACAGGGTAGAGGCTCTCAGAGATACTGGAGCCAGTGTGACCTCAGTCCGGTGTCACCTGGTGTCTGAGAAGCAAGTAGTCCCAGGAGCATTCCACCAAGTAGTTGCTGTCGACAACTCTGAGCGCCAGTGTATGGTGGCGCAGGTTCCCTTTGAATGGGGGGGTCTCAGGTCCCTTGAGGGTGGTTGTGAGCCCTACCATGCCTGTAGATTGTCTGCTAGGAAACGACCTGGAGCAGTCCTCATGGAAGGAGGTTGAGCTCAGGTCTCACTTGGAGATGCTTGGGTTGCCAGAGTGGGCATGCGTGTCTACTCGGTCAATGGCAGCCAGAAAGGGTGATCAAAGGACTTGGAGCCTGAAACAGTGGCCCAAGTCCCTGCCAAGAGAAAGGGCAGGGGCGCGGGAAACCGGCCCCCAAAGTTCCCACGGACCGGGAGGAGGCGGACCTCGAGGGGACGCCCCGGTGCCTACAGGGGAGCAGGTAGCCGAACTGGGAGACATCTCTGAGCTGACCCATTGGCAGCAAGAAGGGGGTCCCACCAGGGAGGAGTTCTGCAGGGAGCAGAACGAGTGCCCTACTCTGGAGGGTCTGCGGCGGCAGGCTGCAGACCAGGCAGCTGGTAATCAGTCCGGGTCCCATCTGATCTACTGGGAGAGCGGTCTCCTATACAGTGAGCCTAAGGTTGCTGAGCCTGGGTCAGCCCGTGTGCTGGTGGTACCCCAGCGCTTCAGGACCTTCCTACTGGGTCTGGCTCATGACGTGCCTTTGGCAGGACATTTGGGGCAGGACAAGACCTTTGACAGGCTTGTCACCCACTTCTTTTGGCCCCAAATGCGAAGGCAGTCAGATGCACACTGTAGGTCTTGCCAAACTTGCCAGGCAAGTGGTAAGAGTGGGAGGAAGGTCAAAGCTCCTCTCCAACCTTTCCCTGTTGTTGGAACACCCTTTGAAAGGGTAGGGATGGATATTGTGGGGCCACTGGATCCCAAGACAGCCATGGGCAACAGGTACATCCTGGTCTTGGTGGACCATGCCACCCGGTACCCGGAGGCAATCCCTCTCAGGACAACGACGGCGCCAGTGGTGGGCCGGGCGTTAATGGGGATCTTTTCCCGTGTGGGATTCCCCAGAGAGGTGGTTTCTGATAGGGGGACCAATTTCATATCGAAGTATATGACATCCCTGTGGAAGGAGTGTGGTGTAACCTACAAGTTCACCACTCCTTACCACCCACAAGGAAACGGTCTGGTGGAGAGATTCAACCAGACCTTGAAAGGCATGATCAAGGGTCTAACATAACCCATGAGGCGTAAGTGGGACGTCCTCTTGCCATGCCTACTCTTTGCATACAGGGAGGTGCCTCAGAAGTCTCTTGGGTACAGCCCCTTTGAGCTCCTGTATGGCCACCCTGTCAGAGGACCTCTAAGTTTGGTAAAGGAAGGCTGGGAGGCAGCTCCCAGGAAAACTCCCCAGGATGTATTTAGCTACATGCTGGCCTTTAGAAACCAAACTGCCCGCTTCAGGAAACTCGCTCAGGCGAACCTAGAAGCAAGCCAGGAAGAAATGAAGAGATGGTATGACCGGAATGCCACTCTGGTCGAATTTCAACCTGGGCAAAAAGTGTGGGTCATGGCCCCAGTAGCACCTTGTGCCTTGCAGGACAAGTGGACTGGGCCATATGAGGTAAAGGAGCGCAAAAGTGACGTCACCTACCTGGTGGATTTGCAGGCTCCAAGGAACCCTTTGAGGGTCCTTCACGTGAACCGCCTCAAGCCCCACTTCGAGAGGTCCGAAGTGAGTATGCTCTTGGCGACAGATGATGGGGTGGAAGAGGAGAGTGAGCCTCTCCCTGACCTCCTGTCTACCAAGGAGCATGATGGGTCAGTAGAGGGTGTGATCCTCTCCCCTACTCTGACTCAGGAGCAGCAGGGGGACTGTCGCCAGTTGTTGGGACAGTTCGCCCCACTGTTCTCTCTGACCCCCGGTGTTACTCACTGGTGTACCCATGACGTGGACACCGGTGACAGCCATCCTGTGAAGCACAAGATTTACAGGTTGACTGACCGGGTCAGAGCCAGCATCAAGGAGGAGGTCTCTAAGATGTTGGCGCTAGGGGTGATTGAGCCCTCCCACAGTCCTTGGGCCAGCCCAGTGGTCTTGGTCCCAAAGGCTGCGGCGCCCGGTGCCACTCCAGAACTCCGGTTTTGTGTGGACTACCGGTGGGCTCAATGCTGTCACCAGGACTGACGTGCACCCCATCCCCAGAGCTGATGAGCTCATTGATCGGTTGGGAGCTGCCCGGTTCCTCAGCATGTTTGATTTGACGTCTGGGTACTGGCAGATTGCCTTAACCGATGGGGCCAAGGAGAGATCAGCATTCTCAACCCCAGAAGGTTATTACCAATTCCGGGTGATGCCCTTTGGGTTGAAGAATGCCCCTGCCACCTTTCAGAGGTTGGTCAATCAGGTGTTGGCTGGGCTGGAGGATTTCAGTGCCGCCTACCTGGATGACATTGCTGTGTTCAGTTCCAGCTGGGAAGAACATTTACAGCACCTTGAGAAAGTGTTGAGGGCTCTGCAAGGTGCAGGCCTCACGATCAAGGCCAGTAAGTGCCAGATCGGGCAGGGTTCTGTGGTGTACTTGGGACACCAGGTAGGAAGCGGCCAGGTGGCGCCCCTACAGCCCAAGATTGACACCATTCTGGCTTGGGAGCCCCCAAGACCCAGACAGAGGTGAGAGCCTTCTTAGGTCTCACCGGCTATTATAGGAGATTTGTTAAGGGCTATGGCACCATCGTTGCCCCCTTAACAGAGCTGACCTCTAAGAGGCAGCCCAGGAAAGTGATCTGGACTGAGTCCTGCCAGAAAGCTTTTGATGCCCTGAAGGCAGCCATGTGCACGGCGCCCGTGCTCAAGGCACCTGACTTCTCCAAAGAATTTGTCGTGCAGACTGACGCTTCAGAGCATGGTGTGGGAGCGGTGCTCTCACAACTGAACGAAGAGGGCCTGGATCAGCCTGTAGTCTTCCTTAGCAGGAGACTACTTCCCAGGGAACAGAGGTGGAGTGCCATAGAAAGGGAAGCTTTTGCTGTGGTCTGGGCGCTGAAGAAGTTGAGACCATACCTGTTTGGGACTCACTTCCGGGTTCAGACAGACCACAGGCCCCTCAGATGGTTGATGCAAATGAGGGGTGAGAATCCAAAACTGCTGAGGTGGTCCATCTCCCTACAGGGAATGGACTTTACGGTGGAGCACCGTCCTGGTACAGAACACGCCAACGCAGATGGTCTGTCCAGGTTCTTCCGCCTTAGTGAAGAGAACTCCAATGGGGTTGGGTAGTTCTCCCTACTTTCAGCTGGAGGGGACATGTGTTAGACTTGGCATCTTTTGGCGTGTTTCCCCTGACTTTTTGCTTTCTGACCTCCCAGTTTTGACTCTGTTTTCGCTGGTGTAATGATTCTGCGCACTTTCCTCACTGCGATCCAGTGGGAAAGTGCAAGTGCTCCTGTATAAAATGCGTTATGGATTGGTGTTTCCATGATTGGCCTATTTGGTTTATGTGTCAGTCCCTTGTAAAGTGCACTGCGAGTGCCAGGGCCTATAGACCAAATGCTGTTGGTGGGCTGCAGCACTGGATTGTGCCACCCACGCAAACAGCCCGTAAAATGTAACTCGGGCCTGCCAACGCAGAGCCTGTGCGCAGCCTGGGGCTGCCATGTCGACTTGGCAAGTGCACACACTTGCAAGTCCCTAAACCTTCCCTTTGCTACATGTTAGTCACCCCTAAGGTAGGCCCAAGGTACCCCTGTGGGCAGGGTGCGGTGTATGCGAAAGGTAGGACATGCCCGGGTGTGTGCGGCATGTCATGATAGTGAATTACAGCCTAGTTCGTTTTTCACTATTGCAAGGCTACCTGTTCCCCCTAGGCCAGAACGGGCAGTTTTGATTATTACAGCTTATAATCCTAACTGACCCCGGGAACATGGTAGAAATTCGAGTTTAGTATTCCTGGACTCAGAATGATAAAATGCATCTTTTAGTGAAGTTGGTTTTAACATTCTGTGTTTGAAAATACCACTTTTAGAAAGTGGGTATTTTCTTGTCTAACCATCCAAGCCTGCCTCTGCGAGGTTGTGTATTCCTTGTCTGGAGTGTGAGTGACAGGAGCTGGGGGATGCCAGGAGACAGGGTGAGTCAGCGCAGGGCTGAATAGCAAGATCTACATGTAGATGGGTGGGAGGGGTCGCACCTGGGCCCTGAATAGGACAGTGCCTTCCCTCCACAATGCTGGCTCCACCTCCTGTGGTGCGTCTGATGTCCCTGGCCTACTCACTGAAAGAAGGGACGGACACTTGTCAACAAAGTGCTCCAGAACTGGTTTGGACTAGGCAAAGGCCTCTCTGCCTTCAGAGAACAAAGGAATTTGGGATATAAATATTGGGGCCCTGACCCCATGAATTTAGATCTCGCTGGAATCAAGGAACCTGTCAAGACGAAGAGCTGGAAGAGCTGCCAGGAGGAGTACTGCCCCTTTGCTGTGTTGTTGCTTTGTTGGGTTGGCCTGCAGCTGCTGCTTCTGCCTGGGGCAGTGAAAGGACTGGACTGAACTTTCTACAATCTTGTGCTGAGTATCTCCAAGGGCCTGGAACCGAGCTGGCCTCCTGTTAAGAAGTCTCAGGGACTACAAAGACTTCACAAGCCTCTGGGTACCGCTTCTGGAACGCTGTTTCAGTTGCCACAGAGGAAGGGAACTGCAACCGACTCCGTCAACCGAATCCATCCCTGGCCGGTGACCTGTTTTGCACCGCAGACCGCATCGCCCCGCTTCGCATCGCAACCCTGGTCTCACCGTGGGCGACGTCCGCCGCCGCCAACATCGAGCCGCTGCTTGCACCGTGACCTGTGGGCACCGCAGTTCGCATCGCATCGCTTCACTGAACCAACCGGACCCGACCGACGAGGTCGCTGCAACTGGCTCAAGAGTCGTGACCGCACCGCATTTGGGGCACCGCTCGCACGTCTGCGACGCACCGCTCCGACTCACACCGCTGTCCGACGCCAGCTCCCACACTCTGGCTTGGTCGCCTGCATCGCAACCTGTCAGCACCGCATCGAGCATCGTCTCACCCTGCATCGCACGCCTTGGACTCACCGACTCCGTCTGCACGACGCTCATGGAGCCGCTGCCTGCACCGCATCGAGGGACACCGCACCTTGCATCGCTCCGTCTTGCACCGCAACCGCGACGAACGCCGACCGGCTCGTACACTCCGTACCAGCCACAACGAGAAAGGTACTGTAACCGAGTCTGTTCATGACTCTGCTGGCCCGTATCGACGCGGTCGGCTGGAACTGTTAGACTCTGGGGTTTTCAGCATCACGGTAGGCTCGGACGGAGCTACCGACTCGTACAAACTTTGCTTTTGTGCTATTCCTGCAAAGAAGAAGTTAACGTATCAAGTATTCATTCGTAAAGTATAGTATTGTGGATTTTTGTCGTAATTGGTCTTGTCTTGAGTATATAAAATATTGGTTATTTTTCTAAACTGGTGTGGTGTCCGTTTGTAGTGCTTACACTGTATTACTGTTGGTTATGTGCAAATGCTTTACACACTGCCTCTGAATTAAGCCTGACTGCTCGTGCCAAGCTACCACGAGGGTGAGCAGGGGTTACTTCACGAGTGTAACACCCTTACCCTGACTAGGAAGAAGGGTCCCTACTTGGACAAAGGTGCAAGCCCTTGCCAACTAGAGATCCCATTTCTAACAAGTACAGAATAATAAAAATTAAAAAAAGGGGCTACCAGAACCACAGCCTGAAAATGTCCAAAGACTATTTGAAGTACGTTGCACAAGGAAATGGTATGCTCCCAGCGTCCTGCGGAAGTCGGCATTGTTTTTACACAAAGGAAGCTGCTAACATGCAGCTCCCTGTGTGTAAAAGCAAATTGTGCTCCGCTTTGAGCAATCAAGAACAAAAGGCTCTCGTTTGCTCAAAGCCGAGCACTGTTTGCTATGGCTTGGTGGGAGCGGTGCTCCCGCCAAGCCATAGCAAACTGCAATATCCCAGGGGTGGGCACCCCGTGACATTGCTGGAGCCGGCCCTAGGGGGTGGCGGTCCTCAGGGCCATCTAGGACTCCACGACGGGGGCCACGTGACCCCCATTCCTTTGTTCAAATTTGTGGGGGGGAGGGAGGCGCGTGCCCAAACCCCGCATTCCTGTAAGTCATTGCCCCAGGGAGGTGGTGGTCCCCGGGGCTGGGAGGGGACCTAGCGGGTCCTGCCACATTTCTATTTATTATTTATTGCCCCGGGGAGGTGGCGGACCCTGGGGCTGCAGGGGGGCGCCTAGCAGGCCCCCCGCATTAATACATTTTTAGCCCCAGGGAGGTGGCGGTCCCCAGGGCTGTGGGGGGTTATGCGGGCTACCCGCATCAGTTTACATATGTTTGCCCCAGGGAGGTGGCAGTCCCCGGGTGCGGGGGGTGCCACATGGGCACCCCCGCATTACTATAAAAACTGCCCCCGGGTCCTGGCCCACCCGGGGGCTAATTACTAGCGAAGTGTGGGAGCCTGCGCTTCATTTAAAAAAAAAATGTCAGCGGGATTTGCGGATCCAGTGCGACTCCCGACAAAAAATCCCTGTGGGACTCTCCCAAGAGGCCTAGGGGGGATCAGTGTGTTTCTACCCTGCCCCCTTTTCTTTATTTTTAATGTTTGGCTGCAAACACCTCCTGGTGTGAAGTGTTGGCAGCCAATCAGATCTCAGCACGAGATCTCGGGTGGGGTCGTGGATCCTCCTCGCCCCCAGTTGCATATCTGAAAAAACTTGCAAACAGCTCTGCAACTACTGAACGGATTTACATCAAATCACAACAAGCATTTGCAATGCAATAGGTCTTGCAATTATGAGAGTTTGAGCTATTGGCATTGTAAATGACTATGCCTTTTATTTATGTTTTGTTTTTAAAAACGATAAATAAAAGGCATTGTCATTTACAATGCCAATAGCTTAAACTCTTACAAATGTGAGACTTATTGCATTGCAAATGCGTTCGTGCTATAGAAACTTTTGAAAAGCGTTAGGAGAGAGCGTGTACAAAGCTATTTGAGAAAATAGTGCTCGGAGGCTGTAATTAAAGCCTGCAGAGTAACAACACAAGTAACAGGGGGTGTTGCCATGGGAGGTTACAAAATGAGACAAGGCGGTACTAAGGAGGGACTACTAAGCCTATTGACCAATGAACAGCCAGAGTTTACAGTGGACAATGACAAGCCAATGAAAAATATGGGAGAAGAGGGGGCGGAGCTTCTAGTACCTACCTGAATACAGCATGCCTCGCAGAGCAGCGCATGCGCTGCCCAGGCTCAACCTAAAAAGGCACTTCCTTGGACCAAAATCTACCATCCTGACAAATATGGTGTAATTCCATTAGCAGTTCAGGCTGTAGCCGTGTCTAAAGGTCCTATGGGAATAAACATGGAGAAAACGCGCTTTCAATCACCCCCTGGTTCTCGGCCCCCGCTTAATGGATCACCCCAAAACTTTCATGAAGCAGCTGAAGTGAGCGTCGTATCAGTTTTGAAAAGTTCATGAAGATTGGTCAAATGACGCCAAGGTTATAGGCAAGTCAAAAAATGATTTTCCTATAAAAACTAGGTCCTAACTATAGCTACCTACTGGCAACCGCCAGTAGGTAATATATATATATATATATATTACATACTGGCGATTGCCAGTAGGTAGTTATAGTTAGGACCTAGTTTCCATAGGAAAAGCATTTTTTGACTTGGCTATAACTTTGGCGTCGTTTGACCAATCTGCATGAAATTTTGCCCAAAAAGTGTCACGTGGGTACTATTGATTGGGAAAGTTTGGGGGCGATCCGTGCAATGGGGACCGAGAATTTGGGGCGCGAAATAAGGCTGCATTTGTAACGTTAATTCCCATAGGGACCTTTAGCCACCTCTACCTGAGCCGCTGAACGGACTTACACCAAATTTGGCAGGGAGGTAGATGTTGGTTCAAGGAAGTGCCTTTTGCTTATTTGGTGTAAATCTGTTTAAAATTATAGTGATATCTCTGGCCGCGTATATTTCGCAGAGGTTTCGCGATGAATCGCGAATGCATGCGCCAACGGGAATGCTCTGATTGGCTCGATGCAACCTGAGCAGAAAGTTGCGGCCGCCATTTTTTCTATCAGGAACGGTTCGCAGGGCTGAAAATCTGTGTGAAAGCCCACATAAGGGGTCAGGGTGGAGATACTCTGACGTCATGGTTGAGAAATGGAGGTGTTAGTGACACAAGTTATGTGTCCAAAACTTATTTTTTTAATCACGCGGGATATTCACGACAACGACGGGACCGCTAGCTCGACGCCCCTGGTGTACTGTCTTAGGGACGTCACGACTACCGACATTGTCGTGAATATTGGTGGAAATATAAAAAAAGATTATCAGTGAATCATTAATACGCATTGTTATAAAGATACTGAGATTCAGATAAATGTTTTTATTAGAGTTATATATATATAGTGAGTTATCTACTGTGATGGTTAGAATGAATTATATAGTTATCATTTTTTAATGTGGTGGCGGCTATTGAATTCCTGCTTTTGCTTTCCGCTTTCGCGATATAACCGCGGGGATCGTGTTGAGCGACGTCATTGCGATCTTCGGCCTCACCAGATACACAGAAAATAGGTTTTAGAGATGGTTGTTCTAGAAATACACTAGAAAAATATGAATTTGAAGTGTACAGTAATAAACCTCTAGTGTGTAGAATACTGTAATGTGGGTGCATATATGTGTTTTCACTTTATGGGAAAGGTGTGATCGTCGCGGTTAACGACGTCATCGCGATGTCTCAAATAACCGCGAAAAATGGAAAATAGGTCTGAAAGATGGTTTTTAAAGAAACTTAGTACAAAAATATGAGTTTAAACATGCTTTGAAAGAAGTATGTATATAGTAATGTGTGTAGGGAAATGTTGAGAATGGATTTTTTTACACATTATTTTTGGATGTGTTGGTGGCCATTGAATGTCTGCTTTTGTTTTCCGTTTCTGCGACGAGCCCACGACGATCGCAACCTCGTCGCGAAGATCCCCAAAAGCTAAAGAAAAAAAAAACTTCACAATATTTCGGGTACTAGGGTAGTTCTGACAAAAGCAGTTGCATTGGTTGTGTGTATATGGCTGCTACAAATAAGACCGGATGCAGAGTTTCAGGTTACTTAGAAACACCCTGTTGCCTTCATCTGTAAAGTGTACTCCATCATTTCTATAAATTCCATGCATGTCATAACGCAGATTGTTGTTATAGATACAGCCCATGCGATGGTCTCTGAGGAATGTAGAAACTGTTTTATTAACATGTTTCCTGGCTTTGTCAATCTGTGGACAGAATTGATTTGACCACTTTCATTTCTGTCTTTGGCATATATTAGAGTACACCAGGACAGTGTGAGGGAAAAGCGACATCGGTTTTTCAAGGGTTTCTTTTATTTGGATTTCCAGCCCTACCCCACTCAATGTGCCTAGGTAATTGCCACCACAGTGCACAATCATGAGGTGAGGAGCTTGGGAATCCACAATGGATTTAACCAAAGCCAGCAACTGATGAAACTTTAACCCTCTCTGGGCAAACCACGTAATCTGCACATTTGGCAAAACCAAGTCCCTGTCAATACCTCTCTTTCTTGCAGCCTCTTTAGCCCAATAGATGAAGCTGTGGCCAACAATCCATACTGTAAGTATTTTGAAGTGAAGGAGCAATAGTAGTCAGGAGAAGGCTGGAGCTAAATGAGGTAGTTTTCCAAAGGAAAAGCAGTTAAAATGGAGGCGTTTTTTTTTACAAAAATATATATATATTTTATTGGATGCTGTCAGCATGAAAGTGAATAAAGTTAGGTAGAGTGTAGGATGCCTCAGAAAGAAGTCTTATTATTTGCTGTTGTTTAAAAAAAGAAATGTAATACAGACATGGAAATGCTTTTGAATCTGGGGAGTAAACCACAGCTGCTGTATCTTATTTGAAAGCAGAATGTTCCTTCTAGAATGAGCTGTGAACGTTTGAACTACTGGTTCCACTGGGTTGCTAGCTACACTGAGCTAAGACTGTATTGGGGGGGGGGGAGGGTGTTAAAGAGACAGAACCTTTTTTTGAAAAGTTGAGGAGTGATGACACAATGTAAGTAATGGCAAGTTTTAATTTCCAACTCAGGACTATGTAATAAACTGTTGCGTAGTATTTAAATTTCAGAAAAATGAAGCTAGCTATAGGTTTGAACTCCCGTTTTTTTTGCGATTATTCCGCGATGATCGCGAAAACATTGCAAAAACGCGGCGACAGGAACCTCGTTTCGAAAGAGAGGGAAAGGGTTAACAGATGCTAACCATTCACAAGTGGAGATGCAGTAGTCTAAAATGAAAGACATGATTTCATTTGCTGCCTTTCTCATGATGATAGAGTGGAAAGTTGAAGAGGTTGCCATTTTAGACTTGCTTTGTATGAGAGTGGTGTACCATTCTTGTGCTTAGTTTTTACAAATCTTAACAGTGTCCAAACTATGCAGAAAGAGCTAAAACAACAATATAATCTACAAACTGAATTCAGTGGAATGTATATAACTTTGTAATTATTTTAAAAATGTACATTAGAAATGAAGATGTATATGGGAGTTTGATTAAAAAGAGTATACCAGTGATAGGAAAGAATATGAGATGAACTGTATCTATTAGAGGGTATGTGTTTAAGAGGTTAGTGGTGAATGTTTTGGGAAGTAAGTGAAAAATGAATTAGTGCCTCTTTATTACATTGTGTATTTTATTGAAAAACAACAGTATCGTTTTGTGGACAGTTGCAATGAGGAACTAAAAATGTTTTAAATGTCTAAACATCATGTGCAGAATAGATACATCTGTCATTTGCATTCTGGGAGTTGTAGTACTTTTAGTAACATTATTAAACAGGAATAGTGTAGTGAAAAATAAAAGATGAGAACATGTTGTCTGCCTGTATATGTATTAGAAAGAAGTAATACTTCTTAGGTATATATTAGGAAGTGTTTGTCAATGTGGTGTTTAACCTATATGACCACTTTGCATATGCTTAGATGGTGAGATATGGTTTTTGTGCTTGCACATAGCTATATATACGGTGGGACTTTTGAGTTTGCTTAAAGATGCAGAGAGGTATATATTTTGGGAAAGATGGCTTGAAAGTGCCCATGTGGCACCCCCCGCACCCGAGGACTGCCACCTCCCTGGGGCAAACATATGTAACCTGATGCGGGTAGCCCGCATAACCCCCCACAGCCCTGGGGACCGCCCCCTCCCTGGGAGCTCATTCCTGCCGTGTCAGCAATTTGCCCGTAACCGGACCTGCTACCGGACCTGCTATCGGTCCCATTCCTGCGGGGGTAAGACTCCATTGCCCAGACTGCCAAGCGGCATTGGCGCCGCCAACGTCATCCCACGTGCCAGGAGGCGCTTAAACAGCGGCTAGGGCTCCCGTCCGAGGCTGGGCTGGGCCATACATCTTGGTCCCCTAATCCGGAGAACTGAAAAAAAACGGTAAGGGCTTTATTTCTTATCCGTTAAGGGCATAGTTTTTGGAGCGTTCTTCATCAAGTTGGGCAAAAGAAAACTGACATCAAGCTATGCTAAGACAGTGGGGAAAAATGCACCAATTACAAAGTATTTGAAAAGTGCCATGGGCCTCATTAACAATGAGATAGTGCAAGTGGAGGAGCAATTAGCGGCCACGAAAACGGCACTAACTGCGGCTCAAAGGAAGGTAAATTCAGTCACGGAGGATCAGGCCCACGAAAAGGAATCTGTTCTTGAGCCTGAAGCATGTGATATAAGTAATAGTAAAAAAGGTAATAGTTGTACCTCTAAAACCCAGATTGCCTCACTAAATTGGGCCCTTGTGTATCAGATCTTCCGCTTGAAATAACAACGGTATCGGACACTTCTGACTTGATTTCCCCTCCTGCAAAAAAGAGTAAACAGCAGATACTTATCACGAAAATTAGCTCTCAAAATACAAACCAAAAAGCTAAACAAAAAAAGGGGAAAAGTACAATATTGGCTGAAAAGGGAACGGGGTCTGGAGATCCATCATATTATATGCAAGGCATGGACACCCTGTTTAAAAAATTACGTGGAAAAATTGATAATATCGAAAGACGTGTCACGCTTGAAATTATACAAGTACAAAAGGACATTGCTCATTTAACAGGATTGGTTACAAATTTACTGACATCAAATATGTGTCAGAATTCTACGTCTAGTAGTAATTCGGTTAAGAGAACATCGGCTGATCAAGTCCATGTAACTGAAGTAAAAACAGATGAAATTCACCCGACATTGATGAACTGTACAGATGAAGCCACCATCAGAGCCACAAAACCGAGGGTTAATAACTTACAAAACTTTAAAAACAAATCCAATTCAGTAATAGAAGAAGCAACACGACCTAAGAGGCATCATGAGGTTCCCCTTAGTTTAACCCCCCCCCAGGCTACCCCCTATGTTATTGTTTTAAAAAATGTTCCAAAATTGTCTGACAACACTATAGAACCCTGGAGATTGCTGAAGAATCGGGTTGTATACTGGTTTTCCTCACATACTTGTTGTAGCACAACAATTCTTTCCCAGGAAATAATCATGCTGAGAAGAGCGAGTTGGGTGGGCAGAATGGAAAAATCATGTGAAGGTGACTGTATTGTTGTAAACTTACGTAGTCCTGAAGTGGTGGGTTCCCTATTAGAAGAAATATCAGCAAAATATACATGGCCATCTAACCGTTCTGACGATAGTATTACCGCAGTCCCACTTGGCTTTTTCTATAGACCAAGATATGAGCCTCCTTACTTAACTGGTAGAGCGTACCATAGTACTGCGATAAATATGATACCGACTACGTCGAAAAGGTTCGCCCCCCTGGGAAGCTGTAGCGAGGTCGATTGACTGGGCGAGGACGCAGCACAACCGATTGATGGCAATAATGTTATCCTCCCAAATATTATTCCTGAAACTAATTTAATTAGTTGTCCACTACAGGGTTCAGTTAAGGTTATGTCATGGAATGTTGCAGGGGTTAAAAACAAGCTACAGGAAGAGGAATGGCTTAATAGTATACAAAACTGCACATTAATTTTATTACAGGAAACTTGGCTCACAGAAACATTTTTTATAAATGGTTTTAAAACAATCTTTACTGAAGAAATCCTATCAAAGGCTGGGAGAGCTAGAGGAGGCTTAGCAGCCTTATCGGCGGTGTCCTCACCCCTGATGCTCAAGAAAACTTATACAAAATCACAGTTCTTTCAGGTTTTACTCTTTTGTGTTAAGGAAAAACCGTATTTAATTGTAGTGATAAACTTCTACAATAATATTTTCGATAATACGAGACACAGGGTAATTATTACAATGGAAGAGGAGCTGGATGTTTTCTTGAAGGGGGTGGGTGGCGAGCTTATGTTAATTTGGGTGGGCGATTTTAACTGTGAATTGTGTAAAATTCCAATAGCGGGCCAATGCGGTTATGGGGATGAGTATGGTGATCGTATTTCTCATTTCCCACATAATTCCTACGGCGAAGCAATTAATCATGTTATGCATAAATATAACTTAGAAATCATGGAGTTGGGTGAACACGGGAGAGAACACGTAAACCAAACATATGAAGGGGCGAGGTCATCGTCGTGTATCGACCACATCTTGACATCAAGGAACTGTAGGACCTTTGTGGAAAAGTGTTACATACAGGCTAGCTTGTTTAGTGATCATCATCCCCTTCTCTTAACGTTGGCCCCAAGATTTTATTGCAAAGAGAAGGTGCATGTCTCTGCAGAAGAGATTAAAACACAAGGCGAGAATGGGATCACCATTAAGTGGTCAGGTGTTAACCCGATAGTCTTTATGGAGAATATAGTCCAAGAAAATAATCAATATATAAACATATGTTTGGATAAATCCTCTGTTAACACTGAGATAGTAAGTGCTTTTCAAAATATTGCTGCCAAAATCTCTAAAGATTTGAAATATAGGAACAAGAAAAATAGAGCTTATCACCCCAGATGGTTTAACCAGCAGTGCTCCAGACTAAATAAGGACCTGAAGGGAGCACTAAGAGCAAAACCTAGAAATAGTCTAAGAATTTGTACCCTTCGGAAAGGTTACAAGGAAGCCTTAAAGTTAAGAAAAACAGAAATTAGGGAGACTGCTTGGGATAGTCTGATCCAAGCGGCAGAGACTAAGGACTCTATCTTATTTTGGAAAACAATAGATCAACCTCTATTTAAGGAGAATACATCCGCCAAAGTCGAAATATTAGTGACTCCCGAAGAATGGTTAACACGCGCCAGCCGCAGTATTGCCGACTTCACCACTGTGCCAGTGAGAGTGGGGACTCCAAACCCCAGCAGTCACTGCTCCCAGGAGGGAGGGGATTCCACAGCGCTGAAAAGCGCCAACGAACAGCCGCGGCGCGGGACGCGCCAGCCGCAGTATTGCCAACTTCACCACTGTACCAGCGAGAGTGGGGACTCCAAACCCCAGCAGCCACTGCTCCCAGGATGGAGGGGATACCACAGCGCTGAAAAGCGCCAACGAACAGCCGTGGCGCGGGACACGCCAGCTGCAGTATTGCCGACTTCACCACTGTGCCAGCGAGAGTGGGGACTCCAAACCCCAGCAGCCACTGCTCCCAGGAGGGAGGGGATTCCACAGCGCTGAAAAGCGCCAACTAACAGCCGCGCCCGGGCAAAGCCCAGGCCAAGGGCGGGCCCGTCCTTGCCCGTCGTCGCCAGGAAGAGGCAGAGCAGGGCCACCCCCCTTGATTCTGATCCACGGTGTACTTTGTAAGACTAACTGTGAGTTATCTATTGCTTATCGCTTTTGTTTTTGAACGAGCATCCCCAACCCAATTCAATCAACCCAGTCAGCACAAAGCAAATTTGGCTTTTCACTCAAAGGCTTAAGGCTAAGGCCCTGTCCGAACTGACTGACTTTGAACTTAAATCTTCACATACATTTCTAGTAGGTTCTCACCCTCATACGGGTTGTTTTATGCTTAAGTTGGTGCTGTCTTTTAACACGGTTGTTTTCCTTATTTCATATTACTGGAGTAATTTTTTTTTTTTATTTGTGTATAGTGTGTGACCGGTCTTGTAAGCCTGGGGGGCAGGGGAGACGGGGAGGTGCGAGAAATTGGTGATCTGCGATTAGCGAGTAATTAGTGCTTTTTCCCCTACTCGTCCCAGGTCCTAAACATCACCATGGGGAAAAGGAAGTCGAGGGAGCATGACCAAGGGGAAGAAGGGGTTCGGTCTAAAGTAGCAAAATCAAGCAAGTGCGCAAATCCGTTGGTGGAAATTGCGTTCTTGACCGTATAGATGATCTCCTCATAGAGTGTGAGGATATTCTAATAGCATCTGATGGTTTGCCGGTGATTGCGCACTCCTCTAGTACTTCCAACCCCAATAGTAGCCTAAAGCCCAGTCAGCCGAAACGGATACCAACAATGTTCAAAAAAACAAAAACACGTAGTACAAAAAATTGTCCCCTAATCACACAGTAGAGTACCAAACTCCCATAGCCAATAATGAAACTGAAACAATGGAGGCCAGTTCTCCTGTCCTCCCCACAGGAAATGTAGCTTCGGATTTGGCCAATATGAGTTCAATAACTGATCTCACCCTCTCCAACAGGTTCCTCCCACTCCAGGAACTATCCCCTGCACTAGTGATAGAGGTGATGGGTGAGTCTACCACTTTGGTTGGTACAGGAACGGAATTGGAAGTTACTAGAGATCCTCTAATGCCTTTAGTGTCACAATTAATTTACCGATGTGCCCTCAAATGAAAATCTTCCTATCGACCAGGCACTGCTGGGGCAGGCCATTTCGGAGATTATATTAGATCTGAGGTCTGAGGTAGACTCCTTAAAAAGAGCTGTACTGGACTTAACGGAGCAAATTAAATCTTTAACTACCAAAGGTGCCTTAGATATACAACTATCTAAACAATCTCTTACTAAATCACTGACCGAAGCTAACACCGGTGACAGCCCAACTGATACTTCTTCTGCCTTGGCTGTGCATACTACTCGCAGGAATACTTATGACCCCACTCTAGGAACCATATAAGCTATGCCAACATTGCTAGTCGTCCACCATAAGACCCTTCCCCACGCTTTATTCCCCCTTTACTCTCTCCCATTACAGAACGCTTCAATCAGCATTTCAATACCAGGCGAGACAAACCCAAAGGGCCCTCCAAAAGTCTTTATATGATCAATGTACCTAAGGTATCACCCCATGGGAGGCACAAAATGGACGATTCATTGATCAACAAAAGCATACATTGGATTTGTCATGTGAGAGGGTGTCGATCAGTAATAAGAGAGGACATTCTTGGGGCAAAGAGGATTACTGGAACTAACATCCAGATGGATTGTATTGAGTTGCTCCTAGTAGATGCAAACCTGGCCCATAATTTAATAGCATTGAAGACCAGGACAAATTCATCATCCTACACAGGAGTACAATTGAAATACAGTCCATCTTTGCGACCTCTGTCGAAATTAACCCATTTTCGGCCACCCGAGCATGTTCATGATTCCAACATTGATGCAAATGATTGACTCGAACAACCAACTACTTTGATAGGCCATATAACCTATTCTTGTGATTATAATGGCCATTTTACTAAAACGAGCAATCTAGTTGCCCCAATTTCAACACTAGCTCTGATTGCCCACCCTATAGTGCCCTCGCAGCTTAGGTCTACTGTTCTTGGGTCCAATGAGGGAGGATCTCCCTTGGCATTGCAGTTGGAGACCACTGATGCTGAGCATGAAGTAGTCCCAAATCCTTTCCAACTTGAAAACCAAGCAAATTTGAAAAAGCTCACTTTATTATCTTGGAATGTGGCCGGGGTAAAGTCAAAACTCATGCTTGCCCACTGGTTACAATATGTGGGAATGTATGATATTTGCACTTTCCAAGAAACATGGTCCCTAACCCCCATTTTTCTTCCAGGGTTCATTACCTTTCACCGTCCTGCAACTTAAAATAAGCCAGGCCGTCCTGTGGCGGGCTTATTGATTCTCATAAAAATAGAGCTCCACACGTCTGTTAAAGAGCTCAAGACCAATAGCCCAGATATATTAGCGGTCCACATAAGGGGCGAAGACGGGACGG
The DNA here is from genome assembly GCA_963921515.1 of Calotriton arnoldi. NCBI lineage: Eukaryota > Metazoa > Chordata > Amphibia > Caudata > Salamandridae > Calotriton > Calotriton arnoldi. The sequence goes on from CAWUFW010006869.1 coordinate 1,036,298, forward strand.
GGTGGATCTGTTTAACATTTATGCTAGAGGGACAAAAGCGGGTATGGTATCATCTACTCTCATGGAATTAGAGAGCCTCCTTGATGTGAGAGACACCCGGTCTGCTTTAATACTCGCTGGTGACTTTAATGTCACCTTTGAACCTCTAGGGCGGGGGGACTTGTGTGAAAGTAGGGAGGAGGAGATTTGGCACATCCCCCCCCTTGATCTTCCCCCTATCAATAAATAGTCCCAAATGACATTACAACTTAATGCATTAACTCTCGAATTTGGACTGAGGGCTACAAATGGCCGCACTAATTCAGATAAATCCGGAGCCAACACCTTTAATCGGTCCACTAGCTTGAGTCGTATAGATTATTTTTTAATAGACCTGAAATTGTGGCAGAAAATAATTGATATGGTTGTTGGGACCACCATAGATAGTGACCACAACCCGCTTGAGCTCATTTTAAATCTTCTATGCGCTAACTGTATAAATCCCCCATACACTATCCTGACAACTAGGGAGATCTGTCCCTCAAATGATAGTAGACGCCTAAAATGGGCACGTGTTGCAATGGATGAGAATAAGCTAGAACTAATTAACACTGATTTGGAGATGAATACCAGCCAGATGCTTAGTCTGCTAGATCCGCAGGGGGATCTGTCTAAAATTGCTGATTGCCATACAAGCTTCTTCAATCAATTAGCCTGTTATTTTAAAGCACCGTCCCCAACACAGGAAGGGACCAAAAATTTAAAGAAACAGTTTACTTGATTTAATAAGAATTGCAGGAAGCTTAGAAATATATTGGCTATTGCAATACGGGCAAATGATGTGGCCGTAGTAAGGGAAACTAGGAGATTATACAGGAGAGCATTGATTGCAGCTAAGAAAGAATGAGAAATAGAGCGCTGGGCGCTGATTAGTGATGCCTGTCTTAAAAATGATACTCGACGCTTTTGGCTTTTAATAACAAGGGGGGATGGAGAAAGACCTTCTGCCCAAGAAAATAACATTGCCATTGAAGCTTGGCATCAACACTTTTCCTCATTATATACAGGAGAGCCTAATCAAGATAGTGAAATCTCGGGAGATGAATATAATAGCATTCAGTCTGATGAGTTTTTTACCCTAGCGGAAATAAACTCCAGTATTAGTTCAATTGTTAGGGCCAAAGCCCCAGGCCCAGATGCTATCCCTGGGGATCTATTCCTTGCCAACACAGATAATTGGTCGACTTATATTTTAGCCTTGGCCAATGGAATTGCCGCCAGCTCACCAATCCCGATTACTTGGAGGGGAGCCGAGGTAATCCCAATCTACAAGAAGGGCGATCGTTCATTGCCAATGAATTACAGGCCTATTAGCCTGATCGACAGTGTTCAAAAAGTCTTTGCCCGTGCCCTCCTTACGAAAATCCAAACTTGGATGGTTGATAATAACATTCTTTCTCCCTTCCAGGCAGGGTTCAGACAGAAGATCAGCACTGTCGATCAGGTTTTTCGCTTTTCATTGTTGGCATGGAAGACTCTGACTATTTGTCAAGGCAGTTTATATGTAGCTTTCATCGACTTAAGATCTGCTTTTGACTTAATCCCGAGACATAAACTTTGGCGAGTCCTGAAGGAAATGGGTCTTCCTGGGGAGATATTGACATTGCTAGTACGCCTACACCAGAATAACTATGCAAGAGTCCGTTGGGGCACCCAGGGTCAACTGACTGATTCGATTAGAGTGGACAGGGGAGTCCGGCAGGGCTGTGTACTGGCCCCCACCCTTTTCTCACTTTATATTAATGGAGTCGTGCAGCATCTCGCTGTGAGTCATGCTGACACGCCATCTCTGGGGGGGGGGTCAAGGTGACAACCTTGCTTTTTGCCGACGACACCCCGTTAGTTTCCAAGACCCCAAGTGGTCTACAGTGTCTCTTGAACAGTTTTGAGTCTTTTTGTGCGCTAAGGGGCCTTGAAATTAACACCTCAAAGACTAAACTATTACTGTTGAATCCGCACAAATCTTTCAAGGGAAAGAGACTCCTTGATGGGATTCCATTAGAGAGGGTTAACACCTTTGATTATTTGGGAGTCACCCTCTCGGATGATTTATCTTGGAAGCCCCATGTTAAGAAGCGGAATCTCCAATTTAGACGTACTACAGGGGCCTTGATTAGAGAGCATATGACCTCTGGAAGTAAACCAATAGCTGCCCCTCTCAGCATATATGATCACAAGGTGGTGGGTGCAGCGTTATATGGGGCAGAACTCTGGGGGTTTGAAAAACTTGATGCGCTCCTCGCAACTGAAAACAAATTTTTAAGAACAATTTCCTCACTCCCCCAGAGTACCCCCCTCCATCCTTTAAGATTGGATATGGGCAGCTCAATTGTAGAAAAAGCACAGCTACGCCCCTTATTGTTTTGGCTACGCTTGAAAACTACCCCAGAACTACTCCCCTATGCTAAGGCAATGGATGAGGTTTATGCGCTTGACCATCTCAAGAAAATTAGTTGGTTCTCTAAGGTTAAGGCTCTGATGACTTCCGTGGGGCTGGAAGGTCTATGGGACACTAAAAACACAGAATCCCTACCCAGCAAAGCATTGATTAAGAAGCAATATTGGGGGTGGTGACAATGTCTGCCATCTCTTACTCTTCTCGGGCTCGATTGACTCTTGATTTTATGGAGTTTAAATTAGAGGGAGCGCTTGAGAGATACCTAGAGGTCATTACCAATCCACAGGACCGTAAGCTGTATATGCAATTTAGATTCGGATCACTCCCTGTGTATTCTTTTACTGCTTCATGGCGCCAGTCCTCGTCCGCTTCGCAGCTCTGTCCGAGCTGTGCTTTAGCCGATGAGACTATTACTCACATCTTTTTTGTATGCCCTAGATATAGCCGTTTGAGATCCAGGTGGATAGCCCCTGTATGCAGAAGGTTGGGAACCCGCTGTCACAAAAATGCCTTGCGCATCTTTAAGTCAGATACAAGCACCTTAATAGTATGTGCAGTTGCTAAATTTTTGGGCAAATTATGGATTTGCAGGAGGCGTACAATGATCACGCAGTAGTTATAACTTTTTTAACATCCCCACATGACTGGTTTTATATAGGTAGCAGCCTAAACATAGATGGGAGCCATCTTTTACATAGACCAGTATCCATATGACAGGGTACAGTGTTTAATACTGATTATATAGACTTTTGTTGTATTACTACCATTGTATTTTAATTGTTTTTACATTCACTAATAATTGCAATGAATTCTGGTCTTTGAGGAACTACCTGTTTTATTGACTTCATGTTTTTATTATCTGGATTGTACCCTTGATTCCAGCATTTAGCGCGGCGCTTACACCATCATGTGATTCTATTGCCTAAGCGAGATTGGAACACTTTTATATCCTTGAAGGACATTGGTTTTATCTAGGGAGGTAGAATATTTTATGCACTGTATGCATTTGCACTTTCTTGCTTTTAATGTTTTTTCCCCCCACTACTTAGTTAGGATTTCTGATTTAACTATGTAGCAAGTGTCCAACTAATATGACTATTATGTGGGGGTTGATGTACTATTATTTTATACAAGTATTTACTATTTTACCTCTGTAAAACTTGTTACTGTTTATCTCGCTTGTTCAAACTTCATTGTAAATGAACTGCATGCACATGGCACTTTTATGGTCGTAACGGCCGAAATAAAGTTACTGAACTGAACTGGTTAACACACTTCGAAAATATTTTTAACCCAACACATGAGATCACTGAGAGGGATGGAAATTGTAAATTTATCCTTTTAAACATTGCCAAGATAGAACCTATTACTATCGAGGAGGTTAAAATTGCCTTAAACAATAGCGTGAGTGGCAAAGCCGCTGGTCCAGACGGGGTCCCCATTGACATTTTTAAGCATAACGTTGATTTTTGGTCCCCGATTTTATTTAACCTTTTTAATGCCATTATTGGCGGGGTGCTGCCTATTACCTGGGTGGAAAGTATGATCGTCCCTATTTTTAAAAAAGGCGATAACGGTAGCGCAAAATGCTACCGTCCAATATCCCTTCTTGATTCCACATCTAAAATAATGGGCAGAATTATGCTAGGCAGATTGGAATGTTGGGCAAAATAATTTTTTTTTTAAACAGAAGCCCAGTATGGCTTCAGAAGGGGTATTGGAACGGTTGAGCAGTGCGTAAACCTTGAGCTGTTAATAGGGAAATATACCATCGCCAAAGAAGGCCAACTTCATCTCTGTTTTGTTGACCTCACTAGTGCGTTTGATTTGGTGAATCACGCAAAGTTATGGCAAACATTGGAAGGGATGGGTGCCCCACATGACATAATTAACTTTTTATCACAGATATATGCCCATCTAACCTCAAGGATACGTTATGGTCCGAATGGGGAATGTACCACACATTTTAGAGTTACTTGTGGAATTAGACAAGGTTGCGTTCTTGCGCCTCTTTTATTTTCACTATATATTAATGGTATTGATTTTTTATTACAGAGTGTAACGGCTGATGCCCCAGTTGTAGGTAGACACATAACCCCAGTTTTATTATATGCAGATGATGCAGTCCTAATATCTAGGACTGCAAACGGTCTCCAACGCTTGATAGACAATTTCACAAATTTCATGACCAAAAAAGATTTAAAAATAAATTTGAGTAAAACCTTAGTCATGACTTGTGGGAAAAATAGAGCCAAGAACAAAAGTCATCACATTGATGGAGTACCTATTGAAAGAACATCTACATTTTCATATCTGGGTTTACTATTTAACGGAAATGGATCATGGAGCTCACATATTAATTCATGCAAATTAAAATTCATAAGATCAAGTGAGGCTATTTTCAGATTCTCGCACAAAATAGGTAGTAAGCCAGTGCGTGAAATCCTTAAGCTATATGGTAGCAAGTGTATTACCAGGGTGTGTTATGGTGGAGCAATATGGGGCAGGACAGATGTCTCTCCACTACAAACCCTCGAAAATAAATTTCTAAGAAGGGTATTATCGGTACCTAACACAACGGCTACATATATTGCTCATAAGGAGACAAAGCACCATATATTAGCGACCTGATTTGTATGGCTGCGCTTACGCTTTGGTATAGAATCTGGGTCAAAGATGAGACGCATTTTACTAAAGATATAATTACGGATTGCCCTACACTTGATCACTGCAGAAAAATTCCATGGTTACAGTATATCCATAACCTTTTAATAGGAGTAATGTGGCAATCGATTTCTATGATCCTAAAACCATTCTGAATTATAGTAAAGGGGAGTTAAAAAAGAGATTATTAGAATCTAGAGAACTTGCAAGAGAGCCTGAAGCAAGTACAAAATCATGCGTTAGATCCTACTGTCAAGGTCCAATTTCAGTTGGTACTCAGCCGTATCTTATTTTTACAAGAAATTTACAACACAGATTTTACTTGACAAGATTAAGGCTGAGCACTTTGCATTTTCAGATTGTATTCCCCAAGATGGGCAAGTGGAGTTTTAACTTACCCAAGTGCCCCTGCGATGGTAAATCCCTCAGACCACATTGCACTTTTTACTTTTTTGTAATTTTTATAGGGATATCAGAAAATTAATTTTACGACCTTTATTTATTGCTAACAGATTGTACACATATAAATCTGCTTTTTACCATATATGTAATCTCGAAAATGTAATAACATGCAATGCAGTCATTCTTTTTACTCAAAAGGCCATAAAGAGAAGAAAGGACCTTTCATATTTGGAACTGTTGAGTTACAAAAGCGAATAGTTTATATGTTGTTGACACCTAAATGCGTATGTTTTTATTACCTTATTTTCGTCTTCTATCTGAGTTCCGTGAGGACGTGTCAAAATAATTATTGTGCACTGACTAAAATTTTTAAATGTTTATGCATGGGAAATCTTTTACCCCAAACTCAAAAGTTGTAAATAATTTTTATGAAATTTTATTATGATGAAATTAATTTTGTCTAGTATGCTTTTATGGATATATTACATATACTGAATAAAGCTTGATTTGATTTGTGTACATCTATTAAGAAATCACATATATGTTTACATGGTGGTCTATGTTCAGTAAGGCTGATGAAAATTTAATGTATATGGTGAGGGTAGTGTTTTTCTTTAAACATGGTTTGTTTAAAATTGAGAAGGATTAATAGTGCAGAATGCCTCAAGAGTTCTTGTGCTAGCTTCATTTCAAGTGTAACTTTTGTTTGAAATATGCTGAATATATGTTTTAGAAGCAGAAGAAGTATTTGAGAAATGGTGTAGGTATGCCATTGGCAAAAGGTTTTGTGCTTTGAAAATTTTCAAAATGTTGTTTTCCGTTTTAGAAACTTACTGATGCATGTGCACGCTCAGTAACAAAGCAATGCATGTTTCTAGAGGGCCATATATGCAATTATATATCAAGTGTGATACCTATATTTCACTCACAAATAGCTCAGAAGAAAAGCATTTATACAGTAAAACAGGTAGTTTGATACTGACAGAAGGAGATAACCAAAGATTCAGAGATATAGTGACAACTGTTATGTATCTGACTGGAAAGAAGGTACTTTCTCAGGCACTCGTGGAATCACCCAGCCACTACTCAGGCAGTCATCAAATCAGTGATTCACTTTCTATGGAGTTATTCAATTATCCAGAAACTATGCATGTACTCTTGCAATCAGGCAGGCAGAAATTATGTAGTTATTGAAGTATGCAGACACTACGTATTCATTCATCTAATCACCTAGGTACTATCTATTGACATGCAATTAACAAAGCTGTAACTATGCAATCATTAGAACATTTGCACAGAACCTATGCAGCCATCTAAACACCCACTTGCACCCCATGCAGTCATTGAAATACTGAGGCATACGCATGCACAGATGAAACACTCAGACTCTACTCATGCACTCATGTAATTACGTAGAGAGTACCATTGTAGTAAACCTGTCACCCATCCAGTACCTATGCAGTCATTTAATTACTGAGCCAATAGTCTTGCACTAATACAATCACCCCTGCAGTATACTTACTTTCATCCAATCTCTCAAGCTTTAAGAATGGAATCATGCAGTCACTCAGACACTGAGTCATGCACTCATCTAATTAGGTAGGCACTACTGATGCATTTATTCAATTCTCCGGGCACTACCCATGTAGTTATGTAAGCATCCAGGCACTACCTGTTCAGTCAAACTAAAAGACATGGGCTGCATCCAATCGCTGAAACACTTTTCATCCACTCATCCAATAGGCTAGGTGCTATGCATGGGCTTAAACAATCATTAAATCACTATCCATGCACTGCATAAAACACCTATATACTATGTAAGCACTCTTGCAATCATCAAGGCACTAGAGTTGCACTCATTTAATCATCCTACCAGTATCTACGTATGTATTGAATTATTGAAATATTAGTCACGCACTTGTCGAGTCATTCAGGCTCAACTCATGCACTCATCCAAACACCCAGATACTAGTGGTATACTCATGCAAACACACAGGCAGTAAGTATGCAGATATGGAATGACCCATGGAGTTATGACATAGTCAGGGAATCACCTAGGCACTACCTATGCACTCATTCAATCATCCAGGGAGTATTGATGTATTTAACCACAAACCCATGTATTTACAAGTTTTACTAAGGAATATGTCGTTTTTAGACAATATGGGTGATAGGTTTACTACAATGGTACTCTCTACGTAATTACATGAGTGCATGAGTAGAGCCTGAGTGTTTCATTAGTGCATGAGTGTGCCTCAGTATTTCAATGACTGCATGGGTTGTAGTGGGTGTTTAGATGGCTGCATAGGTTCTGCGCATACGTTATAATGATTGCATAGTTACAGCCTTGTAAATTTAGTGTTAAATTAAAAACAAAATGTAGAAAAAGGAGAGATGCAGTGAAATAGAAAGAACGAGTTGAGAGAGTAGTTGATAAGGCCTTTGCTTTGAAGAGGAAGCTTTTCATTTTGATTCTAAATAGAATGAAGACTCTTGACAACATAGGGGTCGATTCCGATTCGGGCCGGAAAAAGCACCGACCGACTCGGATCCGGAAAAAATACCGACCGACACGTACCAGTGGCGCCCGACACGCCAAGTACGATGCAAGCCGCGATAAATCCGACCGACACGTCAGGAAACCAAGCCGACCGACCGACCCGCTCGGAAAATAGCAATCCGGCCGGAAAAACACGCGAATCCAACCGACCGACACGCACCCGGAACAAATCCGACCGAATCGTACCCGCCAACTCCAACCTGCAAAGTACGATGCAAGGCGCGAAAAACACGACCGAGTCGGACGGAGGACAAGCCGTACGACCGACACGCATACAAAACCGAGCCGAAGCAACACAATACACCGCGACCGACGCGTACGCAGCATACAAAACTGCACAAACACAGCGTGAACGAAGCGGAAAACACCGTACGAGACCAATGCACGGTCCGACTCGGTCACAAGAACGTTTCCAACATACACAAACAGCACAAAGGAAAAATCAACCAAAAAAAGGCCAAACAAGCAATTACCAAGCCAATAAATACTGGGGGGTGGGGACAGAGAACAAAGACACACCCACAACTCCACCTATATAAAGGACACAAATCACTACCATGAGCCTTTGCAAATGCCATTTCACTGCCAGCACCCAAGAGAAAGCAACCACACACCCACAGCTCATCCCTCACACAAGCCACACACCATCAGCACACCAACAAATACCTACCTCACATACACCCAGCAAAACACACACTCACACACCCTCACCTGCACACCAACACACACATCACTCACCATCACCACCCATCACCATGCCCCCCAAGAAGAATCCCAAGTTCCTAGATTGTGAATTGGAAGTCCTGGTAGACGAGATCCTCAGGGTGGAGCCACAGCTGTTTGGCACACTGGTCCAACAGACCCCCATGTCGCAGAAAACCAAGATGTGGGAGAGGATCATCAACAGGGTGAACGCCCAATCACCATGTCGGCGCACAAAGACCGACATCCAGAACAGGTGGTATGACGTGCGCAGGAGGGTCCGGGAGCTGCTCAAGAAAGACTACATCAACAGCCAATACACCGGCAGTGGCCCTCCTGCCAAGCCAGTATACCTCAGGCCCTGGGAGGAGAAGGTGCGGGCCATCCTTCCGCCAGTGAGCGTATATGGACTAGAGGACATCCCAGAGCCTGGTGAGTACACAACAAATGTACACAATAAACTGCCACAAAACACACACATCACTGTCAAGGGGAGAGTCAAACCATGCACTCATAGCAATTACACAGCAACTAGAACAGAATCATCCCAAAATGTGTATGTCAGTCAGATAAACACAACACATGCCATCAAAAAAGTCACATCCAACTGTGCCAACACATGTACAAACACAACCACAACTACAGCTAGGCAGTGGCACAAATAGAACTAACACACACATCCACACATGTAGCCACCACAACAACACCAACACACAGTGAAGACCACTCAAAGGAAGGAATTCTGTGTATGCTGGCCAAGTCAGTGTAGCCAATAGCATCATGGGAGTCGCACTCACACATATTGCCCCCCCCCACAACTGTCCCATCAACACCACCCTGAACCATGCTCACATCACAGGGAGTGGAGAAGGACTCACAAGATGGCTGACACTGGCTACTGCTGTGGGGAGCACAAGGCTCTGCTGCCAACTGTGCACCAACAAACAGCAGGACACCACTGACTGACATCCTGAGAGACAACTTACACTCCCTGCAATGCAAGCACGTTCCATGGTGGGATATCTGGCTGGCTGGCTGGGTGGGAAGGGGGACTTGCAGCACTGACCATAGTCACCAGCACCTCCCCTCACACCCCCCCAACACAAACTCCACAGTACCCACCTGGTAGAATGCAATGCCCTCCATCCTAACACAAGATCCCACAAAGCACCACCACCCTGGGTTATGTTGTGTGAAGCACAGGGACACTCTTGGGACTCTTAGCCAAACAACTGCCAGGACAACACTCCCAGCCATCCTGTCAGCACAGCCAGCCCACCCCACAGGGAAGCAGAGTCAAAAGGAAGGAAGCATGGGCATGCTGGGAAGGGGGTGGAGGCAATAGCATGATGGGAGTCGTAGTCACAGACATTGCTCAGCCTCACAACTGGCCCATCAACACCACCCTGAACCATGCTCACATCACAGGGAGTGGAGAAGGACTCACAAGATGGCTGACACTGGCTACTGCTGTGGGGAGCACAAGGCCCTGCTGCCAACTGTGCACCAACAAACAGCAGGACACCACTGACTGACATCCTGAGAGACAACTTACACTCCCTGCAATGCAAGCACGTTCCATGGTGGGATATCCGGCTGGCTGGGTGGGAAGGGGGACTTGCAGCACTGACCATAGTCACCAGCACCTCCCCTCACACCCCCCCCAACACAAACTCCACAGTACCCACCTGGTAGAATGCAATGCCCTCCATCCTAACACAAGATCCCACAAAGCACCACCACCCTGGGTTATGTTGTGTGAAGCACAGGGACACTCTTGGGACTCTTAGCCAAACAACTGCCAGGACAACACTCCCAGCCATCCTGTCAGCACAGCCAGCCCACCCCACAGGGAAGCAGAGTCAAAAGGAAGGAAGCATGGGCATGCTGGGAAGGGGGTGGAGGCAATAGCATGATGGGAGTCGTAGTCACAGACATTGCTCAGCCTCACAACTGGCCCATCAACACCACCCTGAACCATGCTCACATCACAGGGAGTGGAGAAGGACTCACAAGATGGCTGACACTGGCTACTGCTGCGGGGAGCACAAGGCCCTGCTGCCAACTGTGCACCAACAAACAGCAGGACACCTCTGACTGACATCCTGAGAGACAACTTACACTCCCTGCAATGCAAGCACGTTCCATGGTGGGATAACTGACTGGGTGGGTGGGTGGGTGGGAAGGAGGTCTGGCTGTCAACCAAACACAATCAATGCAGACCATGTTCACACCCCAGAGAATACATAGAAATGCCCAAATAATGCAGGACAATGTGCCACACCAATATCAACCCCTGACTGTGACGACTTAGGACAATACAATGTACAGGCCCGCACCCCGAGGCACAGTCACAACTGTCAGGTGTGTCAACCACTGATGCCTGCAGAAACATGACATACATTGTTTGTGTCTCCCAAAAACAGGTGATGATAGGGACACAGCAGCAGACGCTGAGGAGTCCCAGTCCCAGGCTCAAGAGGATGCCGAGCTCACTGGCGTCGTACAGCCTCTGTCCTCCTCGGACGATGAAGAACAACCTGGCACATCCGGTGCAAGTCAACATGCTGCACCAGCAGGACCACCAGCTGCAGCACCAGCAGGTCCACCAGCTGCACCCCCTGCACCCACCCCTCCAACGACTGTCACCACGAATACCATCCCTGCCGACATGGACAGAATAAGGAACAACACCAGCGCAGTGACCCTGGACCAACCTGGGGCCATGGACACCACCACCACCACCAACCCCCAAGGTGGACCAGGGTTATCTGTGCGTGCAACTGCACACACTGCACATGTCAGCAGGGGTGGTGGGAGGGGTGGGAGACAGAGGTCGCTGCTTGCAGACGTTGCTGGTGTGCATGAAGACCCACAACTGGTACGCATAGCTGATGCGTACCAGTCCAGCACCGGAGAGCTCAGCCAGGTAGTGGGGCTCCTCAGAGACATCAAACAGCAGCAGGCTGCCCATCATGCCCGCTTGGACTCCCACATGTCCCATGTGGAGTCACACATGTCACGTGTGGACTCCCACATGTCACGTGTGGACTCCCACATGACCCGCGTGGAGTCCAAGTGGGATGTACTACATGAGATGACGGCGGTGCACAGGGACATTTTACAATGCCTCCGCCAGATGAACAGCAACCAGTCCACACCTCCCTGTGTGCCAACAACATCTGGTACCGAACAAACTGCAACTGCCACAGGGAGGGAGGAGGACTCTGGCGGAGAGTCCCCTGCACCGCAGCAGCCTGCACTTGAGGGCCCCCCCCAAGAAGAGGGGTCGTCCGAGGAGGGGAAAGTGAGAGGCTGATGGCCAAGCGCAACTCCCAGGAAGCCTGAACCTGTTCTGGATTTTCGCCTTTGTGCACAGACTGTTCACCCTGTTGATGGCAACACTACTCCCACACATTGCATGGGGAGTACAAGTTGGAACAATGTGTCAGACAACTGTGGCCCCGATACTGGGGATCCTGTCTACCTGGACTTTCTATTCATCTAGGAACTTGGGATTGCAAGATTCATGTACAGCACAATCCATCCTATGCACTATTATCACAGATGTATCACAATAAACACAATAATACACCATACTTGCCTCTGTCGTGATTCCAACGTGGGTACTGTTATGGGGATGATGAACAACAAAATTACACTGTGTATGCGAACTGCAACAGCAAGGACAACACAGGCATGTGAGTACAGGCAACGTGACACATATGAGGGAGACACACCACCAGGGCTACACAACACATACACACCTAGGCCATCTGACTCATTGCCTACACTGATGTTGCCAGGGAAGACGGTGCAATGCACAGACACCACACCCATTCCCAGTTGTAGTCAAGTAGCCCACAGGTGCAGTAAGCAAATGGCAGTCAAATGTGTGACCACAGACAACGCACATCACTAAGTGAAGCACAGGTTTATTACACAGTAGCAACATGCCGTAACCACTACAGATGCAAGGTAACCCCACCTGGTAGCGGGCACACAGTCAACAACTGTAGACAGAAGGAAGTCCATGGGTGTGGCGCACATCACCTGTAGGGACACAACTGCTACCAGCCTGGATGTGCAATCACGTTGTCGGTGGACACAGTTGACCAAACGAATCTGAAAGTACCCTGTGAAGGACAGAAATGACACACAGTCAAAAGCAATGGAGTACAGGACAGAACAGCAAAACTCATGCACAATACATGTTACAAGATACCCACCCAGAACCAAGTTAGCATGTCAACACTGTTGGGGAGTACAGCCCACCTGTCACCACACATCGCAACACACATCCAGTCAAGTAGCCCATGGACACACTCCAACAGCACCAGAGCACCACCCACACATCATGCCAACTCACATCATTCACATGACACCTCAGGATACTCACATTCAGCTAAAGAAGTTGGTGATGAGCTGTGTGCGGACATCACCATCACCATCATCATCATCATCGTCACTGGCATCGTGGTCCAGGCCAGGATCCTCCACAGGTGGCGGATGTTGGTCATCGTCATCCTGGATGAGAGGCAACTCCTTCCGCACTGCCAGGTTGTGGAGCATGCAGCAGACGATGATAATCTTGCACACTTTCGCAGGGGCATATGGGAGGGACCCTCCGGTCTTGTCCAGGCAGCGGAAGCGGCTCTTCAGGAGACCAAAGGTCCGCTCAATCACTCTCCTGGTCCGACCATGTGCCTCATTGTAGCGCATCTGGGCAGGTGTCACAGGGTTCCTGAGGGGTGTCAGCAACCACGGCATGTTGGGGTATCCCGAGTCACCTACGGACAGACAAGTGCACATCAGCTGACTTGGAAAAGTGGGCGGAATACTACAGATCAGATCACACACAATGGCACAAAGTCAGTACACACCGACAAGCCAGGCACGCTGGTTCTGCATCTGTGCCATCAACCTGGGGATGCGACTACTCCTCATCACAAAGGCATCGTGTGCTGAACCAGGGAAACGGGCACACACGTGTGTGATGGTCATGTCTGCAAGACACACCACCAGTGCATTGACCGAGTGGTAGTGCTTGCGGTTCCTGTAGGCCTGCTCCTGGGCCTGTGGTGGTACCAAAGCCACATGTGTCCCATCAATGGAGCCAATTACATGCGGCATCCTCCCCAGGGCATAAAAGTCACTCTTCACGTCAGTGAGTCGTCGCAGTCTAGGGAAATAGATGTACCGGTTCAGGAAGAGCAACATTGCCGCCAAGAAATCGCGGAGCACACGGCTGAACATGGTCTGTGACATCCCACCAGCAGACGCCACAGTATGTTGGAAGGTACCGGTGGCAAAGAAGTGTAGGGCTGCCATCACCTTCACCTTGGGGGTCAGCGCTGTAGGATACGGCCGGCCAGGCTGCAAATGTGGGGACAACTGCACTGCCAAATCCTCAATCAGCTGCCTGGTGAAGCGGTACCGTCGGATGCTGTCCCGTTCCACCATCGTTGCCAGGTCTGGGAATGGCCGATGGACAGCAGGAGCCCTGCAGTGCAGAGGAGAAGTAAGCAAGATCGTCAGTCACCCCACATATGCGGCATTGAACACACTCAAGATCCCAACATACATCATCATGAGGCACAACTACATGAAGTGTGCAGTACCGGAACGACATGTATGGTACATACATGGCCAACATCTGTCAACACGGTCCTACAGGTGGCATCAATTTGTCCCAGGTTGGCCCATTGGATATCATGATGCTGTGTCACAGTCACCCCCCAGTGACATGTGAGGACAGATGTGCCCCAGGCACCACAGCTCAACGACAGGCACATTCCCAGGGACCCTGTAATGCCACATGGACACTGGCATCACCTGGAGTATCATGTGTACACCACAACAAAACAAACATGACCCCCACAGGTAGTGGCCACACTTGCCATGGCAGGAGAGCCATGGACGTCTGTGACACACACGCACAACATCAGAGTCCATGCACACACAACGTGGATGTGGAGACTGTCTCCCATTGTGCACATGAAATCAGAGACATTGTAAACACTACATGCACAAAGACTGTGGAGGGCCATCACTATTGTGCCACTGGGACACCCTGGCTCAAACATACCGTCCCACATGGGACTCACGGGGTATGTGACATGACATACACAAACACCACTGTGAAATGTGACCATGGCACATGCACAGATATGAACAGTTGCACATCACAGTGGTCACGTACACGTAACACCCAGGATCCTGTCCCCATTAACACGTGCACAGCCTGGGGGTGGCTGCCCACAGGTGACACCCACAGGACAACATGTACACCAACATACACACAATAGGAAATGCAGCCTTACATGCCTTATGATAAGGTTTGGACAGGCTGTCGTGATGTAGGTGTGCCCCTCACTCCCTGGGAGCTATCTGTGGCTGGCATATGTCCATCTGAGACAGGCATGCTGACATATGCCAGTCACATGTACAGTGATGCGTTGAACAGCAATGGACCGATCGGTGCCTCCGGCCGGCCCATTGCTTTCAATGTGTGCGGGTACGCGTTGTACCCCTGTGCGCGTTGTACTGCAATGGACCGATCGGTGCCTCCGGCCGGCCCATTGCATTCAATGTGTGCGGGTACGCGTTGTACCCCTGTGCGCGTTGTACTGCAATGGACCGATCGGTGCCTCCGGCCGGCCCATTGCATTCAATGTGTGCGGGTACGCGTTGTACCCCTGTGCGCGTTGTACTGCAATGGACCGATCGGTGCCTCCGGCCGGCCCATTGCATTCAATGTGTGCGGGTACGCGTTGTACCCCTGTGCGCGTTGTACTGCAATGGACCGATCGGTGCCTCCGGCCGGCCCATTGCATTCAATGTGTGCGGGTACGCGTTGTACCCCTGTGCGCGTTGTACTGCAATGGACCGATCGGTGCCTCCGGCCGGCCCATTGCTTTCAATGTGTGCGGGTACGCGTTGTACCCCTGTGCGCGTTGTACTGCAATGGACCGATCGGTGCCTCCGGCCGGCCCATTGCATTCAATGTGTGCGGGTACGCGTTGTACCCCTGTGCGCGTTGTACTGCAATGGACCGATCGGTGCCTCCGGCCGGCCCATTGCATTCAATGTGTGCGGGTACGCGTTGTACCCCTGTGCGCGTTGTACTGCAATGGACCGATCGGTGCCTCCGGCCGGCCCATTGCTTTCAATGTGTGCGGGTACGCGTTGTACCCCTGTGCGCGTTGTACTGCAATGGACCGATCGGTGCCTCCGGCCGGCCCATTGCATTCAATGTGTGCGGGTACGCGTTGTACCCCTGTGCGCGTTGTACTGCAATGGACCGATCGGTGCCTCCGGCCGGCCCATTGCATTCAATGTGTGCGGGTACGCGTTGTACCCCTGTGCGCGTTGTACTGCAATGGACCGATCGGTGCCTCCGGCCGGCCCATTGCATTCAATGTGTGCGGGTACGCGTTGTACCCCTGTGCGCGTTGTACTGCAATGGACCGATCGGTGCCTCCGGCCGGCCCATTGCTTTCAATGTGTGCGGGTACGCGTTGTACCCCTGTGCGCGTTGTACTGCAATGGACCGATCGGTGCCTCCGGCCGGCCCATTGCATTCAATGTGTGCGGGTACGCGTTGTACCCCTGTGCGCGTTGTACCTCAATGGACCGATCGGTGCGCACCCATTGACAATGGGCTTGCCTGGCAACGGACGCGTTTTCGAATATTCGAACGAGTCGGTTGCTGGAAAATCAGTTGGTCACCCACAACAATGTTGCAAAATCATGTATGTCATGAAGTTGAAATTTTGAAGGATGCTGTGGGCGTGTTTTGGTGCTGCTATTCCATGGATTGGCCAGATTCAGAAGATGCAAACGACTTGGACCTATCACTTTGGACACAAGGGACAGTATCTGCCTCTCCAGCACATATATATTGCTGCATGTTCCCCTGAGAGCCCACTTGCCTGCACTACATGCTCCAGGACGACATCTGCCACTGCACTGCTGCTGTCTCTGCCCCTCTGGACCCTGCAATGGCACGTACTGTGGAGAGAGCCCCAGCCTTCAGCCTTGAAGAGAACCAGGCCCTGCTGGACAGCCTACTTCCACAGTACAGCAAGCTGTATGGGACACCAGGGGAGCAGGTGAGTGTTCTGTGCACTGCCTTTCTGAATGTGCATTTTGTCTGACTAGCAAGGCTGAGAGTCAGCACACCACTGGCTAGCAGGCTCACTGAGTAGTTGTCACCCCCATAGTGTGTAGTGACTTGCACTGGACAGGTATGGTGCAGTGACAGTGCTTCTGAACAGGGTTTTACTCCCCATGCTATGATACCATGTAGTGACTTCTGGAAAACTGTCCATGGGCAGCCGTGCACTGCCTGGGTACACCATGTGCCCCTGTGATTGCGACATGTATATGCAACTGTGTCATGCACGGATATGTTGCATGTGTAGTAATGGCCTTATCACTTTGTCATCCTGACAGGCTTCTGCCCATCGGAAGCATGAGATATGGAAGGACATCGTCCGGGCTGTCCGGTCCGTGGGGGTCTACAAGCGCCGGATCCGCAACTGCCAAAAGAGGTGGCAGGACCTTCGGGGCTGGACCCGGAGGATTGCACGGGTCCAGCTGAAGCTGTCGCCTCCTCGCAGGAGGGGCGGAACACGGACCCTGACCCCCACATGCTCAGGATCCTGGCGGTGGTCTTTCCAGACCTGGATGGGCAGCTGAAGGCCAGAGAGCAGCAAGGAGGGGTGAGTCAAAGACTGCACTGTGTACTCTGTCTAACATGTTATGTGCCCTCCTCGGGCCAGGTTGAACTGCCACAGTACAGCAGTCATGTTGTCCAGGAGCCATGTCCCTCTATTGTGCACTGCCCACTCCTCATCTGATACCCAGGTGTGGCCCTTACATGCAGGGAATTCTGTCACTTAGGACTGTGTCCTTGCAGTTTGCTTGACTCAAGGTGGGAGACAGCATCTGTTTCCCTGACTCTGTGGTGGGCATCATGGGTGGGTCCATTGCTTACACAATGCCTGTATTCTGACATGTATTCAGCGTGTTACTTTGATCTGTGGTCCAATTGCTGAGCTGATCCACCACATGTGGCTGGGGTACCTGGCACACACCCATGCTGCGGGTGGGAACAATGTTTGGGCCCCAGGAGTATGTATATGACGTGTGTCACACATACTTAGCCAGCTGCCTACAGTCCAGGGCTCATCCCTCATTCATGTGGGGCTGGACAGTCATGCCTACTCCAGGCCATACAATACACTCTGTACTCCCACTCCCGTGTATCAGAGGACACATTGTGCACAGTGTTTTGACCCCTCAGGTGTCTGCCTCTGTGTCAGTGTGCTGTGGATTAGTCGCCAGGACTGCTGTGGAGTTTCTTGGTAGGGGCTCAGCATGCCACTGGAGATGTGACCATAGGAGACGATACTTGTGTGACACATAGGTGTCTGATCAGCTGCCCATGCAGACTGGGGCATGTAAATGTGAAGTTCAGGCAGCTGTTCCCCATGCACAGCAGAGTGTGAGGGGCTCAGGTTCAGAGGGTAGTGTCACAGGTCTCCCATATGTCCAATAGGTATGACCTGGACAGATGAGGGTTAAGAGGATGTGTTGTGGGGGGATGTACATGTGCACTTGTGCAGCTCCAGGACTTGCATTCCCCATGACCTACTATTGTGACACAGTGCAGAGTGTTGTTGTCTGGCTGCAAAGTCATACATCACTGAGACAGTGATGTATGACTTTGCAGTCATGCCTCCGCCATGGCATGTGTCTACTGATTGGTGATCCTGCAGGGGAGTGACATGTGCTACATGCACACCATAGTGGCGCTGGCTATCAGGACATGGGTGCATCATGGTGTCTGTCGCTGGAATGCATCACATGCATTTCCTATTTGACTCTGGGCATCCCTTACATCCGTAAACCTGTACTGACTCAGTGGCAAGAGCTGTGATGTGTCCACACCGTGTCCTCTGCACTGTCCAACTACTGTGTACTTGGTGCATGTGTCAACACTGGGGTGTTGCAATCCAACAGACACCAGACAGATGGGTGCAAGGCCATGTGGGATGTGAGTGCCATGCTTGGCATCAGACTGACAATTGACTTCTCCTGTTCAATTAGGGCACTTTTAGCAATGTACAACTAATGATGCCAGGGCTTGCTCTGTAATGTGCTGTGCTCACAGTGGTGTGTGCGTTTGGTGCAGGTGACTGATGTCTGTCTGTTTCCCCATTGTTTGCAGATACATCCACGGCCACGGAAGGGGACAGCTCCACGGACCAGGAGGAGCCGGAGAGCCAGACTGGGTCAGCAGCCGAGGAGTGGTCGGAGGGACCCAGTGGCACGGAGGGCGAGGGGAGCCACACCGAGGAGTCCTCAGCAGCATCCACCTCAGCTGAGGACCAGAGCAACTCGGAGGATGACTCCCTTGTGGAGGCGGGTGTCAGCAGCCACCACACCCCAGCTAGTGTTGCTGTCCCCGCCACCACCAGCACCACCACCGCCCTCCCATCGGCTCCCATTCCCCAGGTCCGTGGAGGCTCCCATGTCCGGGAGCGTGTCTCCTTTGGGCCAGGCACCGCACCCCCTGCCCCTGTGTCCCCTGCTGCCCTGAGTGAGGAGTCTGTGTACCTCCTTCGCCAGCTCCATGTAGGGCAGACAGCCATGCTGAGTGTCCTCCATGCGCACACCGCGCTGTTGACTCAGCTGGTGTCGTTCATGGAGGGCATCTCATCGGGCATGTCTGACCTACAGAGGGGCAATAGGTCCATGGACTCCTCCCTGACGGCAGCAGTGTCCCTCCTCAAACGGTCCCTCACCCCTCCTGCCTCTGCTCCATCCACACTCCCCAGCACCTTACCCATCCCAGGCACACACACACTGGCACAGGCACACACCAGCACACACACATCCAGCACACTGACACACACGCCAATGACAAAACGCACACGCACGCACATTCAGGGGACTGAAGCCAGACTCACAGGGGATGGGGCCCTGGAACACACACACGCATCCACATGCACTGCGCAGTCCTCAGTTCCCTCTCCCTCCAAAGCACCCTCCCTTGCCTCACCTGCAACCCCAAAGTCACAGCAGCTCTTCCTCTGTGACCTCGGCCTCTTCCCCACCGATGAAGCTGCTCCAGCATCCCGGGGGAAGAGGAAGCCCACCCACACGGAGCAGAGTGCCCCTCGCCCCCGGACACCCTCCCCCAGGCGCAGACGGACTGAGGCCCCCACCCGCAAGTCCCCCGGAGTGCTAAGAGCAAGACCCCGCCACCACCCTGCAGCTCAGGCACAAGGTCTCCGTCCTCCATCCCTCAGGCCCCCACTGCACAGGTGCCCCCACCACACCCTGCCCCAGGTTCCCCCACCCACAGATATACCATCCCCAAGATGCTCCGGCCTTCTCCCCCTGCCACTTGCTCTCCCAGCACCACACCCCCCGCTGCGCTTGTCTGTGCCACTGATGTGGTGAGGGTGTCCCCCCTCTGTCCAACCCACCTTGCCTGTTCCCCATTCTCCTCCCCTGGAGGTAGGCACTGCAGTGGAGTCCACTACCGCCCTGTCTGACTTGGGCACTGCAGTGGCGGACCTGTCCACCCCATCTGCAGGGTCCACTGCAGTTGTGCCGGCACCCACGACATCTGTGTCATGCCCCCCAGTTGTGCCGGCACACACCATGTCAGACACCTCCACTGCAGTTGTCAGTGGCTCTCCTGCACCCACCACCCCTTCCCTGACTCCCCTGGTGAGCCCTGATCCTGTCCCTGCGGTGCCTGGCCTGCCCCCCGGTTGCCCCTCCTAGTGGATTGTCCCTGGTATTGTGCAGGCATGCGTAGGGTGACATCTGCCAGTGTCACCCTGTTTGAACTTTGACAATGGACTGGCCATTGGCCTTTGCTCTTTTTTCAGGACTTCGTTTGGCCTCAACACATATGCTGAATAAAGCAACTTTCTTTTCTCTAGTGCTCATGCTTCAGATGTACATGTTGTTGGTGCAGCTAACCATGCCCTTGCTGCAGTGATGGTGATATCTGGTCTCATGATTATGAAGTGTTACTGTGCAGGAACCCATGTGGTCCAGGGGGAATGTGTCCTATCATGTGGTGTATCCATGTCATCAATAGCAGCATCTGAGGGTGTCATGTGTTCAGTATTTGGCAATGGGTTTCCTACTTACATTGGCAATTTCATATCTGTGGCTTCCACCCCTGCACATCTGTTGTGCCTGCCATCGTTGCATTTGTCTACTTCCCTGACCGTGTTGCCATCTCCAGTGGACATGCAGGTTTGGGCATCAATGGGGAGGGACTCATCCGTGTAGTCAGTGCAACATTGCTATACAAGTGTGTTGGATCTGTGCTGATGATTCCGTTGGCACATCCATGACCAGGCTGATGTGATGGGAGCCCTCATTTGGTGCTAATTGTTGATTGTGTGACCAAGTGCTCAGCTGACATGATGGGGCCCTACTGAGGCAACATATGGCACAGCTTTCCTCACACAGGAGTGGAGTCCCCTCATGGCAGTGTGTACACGTGTGACATTGCCTGCGCCCAAGGTGTGTGTTGTATGTGCATGTCTGTGTGTTCACTTCCATTCATCTGCGCATGCTGTGATCCCTAGTGTTGTACCTGTTTGTGATGCTTGCTGACTTGAGCTATGTTCCCCCAAAGTCTTCTCCCTGTGTTCTCTGTGATGTGGGTGCATGGCACATTACTGGTCATCAGGGTGTCACCCATAGGTGTGTTTGCTGTCAGGGCTGAGTTTGTGTGCAGACGCAGATGGGTCACAGTCAGGTTTCCCCTTGGCACTTGTTGTTTGCCCCTGTCATGTGATTTCCAGTTTGTGTTATCTTTCAGTGATTGTGACATGTTGTGTGTGTGACTGCTGCCACTCCTCAGGGTCAGAGCTGCAATGTTGGAAGTTGTCTATGTGTGTTCGTTGTGGGTGACCTTGGCTTCTTCATTGGTGTGTGACTGTGGCTGGGATCCCATTGGTCGGTGTGGTATTGCCGTCATGTCCATGTACAGCGTAGTGTGCAGTGTGTCAGACATTCAGGAGTCTTGTTGAGTGTCCATGTGTGATGTGTTTCTACACCTTGGTTCCCACCCACCACCCTGGAATAGTCATGGGTGCATGTGCAATGTCACCAGTGCATGTGTACTTCACTGCTGCACATTGTTGGAGGTCGAGGGGTGTGGTGTTGAGTGTGTGCAGATGAGAGTTGTTGCCCGGCTAGGCCCCTGCCTCCATGTTGGCCTTGGCTTACTGGCCATGCTGATTGATTTGTGCTTGTGTAGGTGTGATGGTAGTTTGTTGCTCAGGACACCTGACTGTGGTTCATAGTGTGAACGACATTTAGCTTTGTCATCACAGTGGTATTTTTCTTCAGCCCAGGGTCACCACATTGTGGGGGCCCTGGGGGTGGTGCTGTGGTGTGTCTGTGACTTGCTGTGTCAGTTGTTGTTCCTACGTGCCTGTGTGACATGTGTGTTTTGTGCTCCCTCTCACCTGACAATGCCTGCTTGCCCACATAGGGGATTTGGATCCATGAGTTACCTTAGTGTGGCAGTGTATGCACATCTGTATGATTGGTATTCAGCTCTCCTCATGTGTTGTGTGGTTGCCTGGGGACACTGGCACCCCCACCCCTCACCTGCTGTGTATGATGACAGTGTTGGTCTGCCTGTTTGTGTTTGTGCATCTGCACCACTGCATTGGCATATCTTGGGTGTGCCATTGGCTGTATGTTGTTTGGTGTGTTTCCCCTGCTGTCCCTGGGACTCCTAGGTCATCGGTCAGCACAGTGATCATGGTTTGTGTGTCCCATTGCTGCCATGGTATGGTATCTGTTCACCTCACATCTGCTGTCTCCACAGGGTATCTGCATTTGTGTGCCCATTGGTGCAAATATGTGGTTCTGCATTCTGATGGTCACTTCTGTCATTGTGTCATTGATGACTGTTGACGGTCTCAGCCCCCATGGGTGTTGTTTGTCTGCACATGGCCAAAGGAATGTTTCATTTGCACTGCAGTATTTGGCTCCCCCAATTTATGTTGCAATGGGACACATACACTACTTTGCCACAGATGAGTTTTTGGTTCTGTGAGCAGGAATGATCCATGCAGTTTGGCAGTTGCAGCTCTTTCTTTGTCAACAATTACCTTTTGGTCACTGTGATGATGAGGGTGTAGACCCCATTGCCACAATGGTCAAAATGTGCTTCAGCTATGGACCCCACACTTGCCTTTTGGTCACTGTGATGATGGGGGTTTGGACCCCATTGCCACAATGGTCAAAATGTGCTTCAGCTATGGACCCCACACTTGCCTTTTGGTCACTGTGATGATGGGGGTTTGGACCCCATTGCCACAATGGTCAAAATGTGCTTCAGCTATGGACCCCACACTTACCTTTTGGTCACTGTGATGATGGGGGTTTAGGCCCCATTGCCACAATGGTCATGGGCTGCTTGCATTGTGGGTGCCACACACATATATGTGTGGCACATGTGCTAGGGGGTCACATTGTATGTTGAAAGTCATGTTCGGTGTTGTAGGCATTTGACACAGCCTACACACGCTTGTCATGGTGGTGGGGGGATGTCTTAATCTTGCATTCCCTAGGTTGTGGTGTGCTTGTTGTGTCATGCATTGTCCATCCTATGAGTGGGGGTGGTAGTAGTGGTAGGCATCCAGCCCCCCTGGCTAAGGGTGGTAGTAGTGGTAGGCATCCAGCCCCCCTGGCTAAGGGTGGTAGTAGTGGTGGGCATCCTGCCCCCTGGCTAAGGGTGGTAGTAGTGGTAGGCATCCTGCCCCCTGGCTAAGGGTGGTAGTAGTGGTAGGCATCCTGCCACCCTGGCTAAGGGTGGTAGTAGTGGTAGGCATCCTGCCACCCCTGGGTGAGGGTGGTAGTAGTGGTAGGCATCCAGCCCCCCTGGGTGAGGGTGGTAGTAGTTGTGGGCATCCTGCCCCCTGGCTAAGGGTGGTAGTAGTGGTAGGCATCCAGCCCCCCTGGGTTGGGGTGGTAGTAGTGGTAGGCATCCAGCCCCCTGGCTAAGGGTGGTAGTAGTGGTAGGCATCCTGCCCCCCTGGGTGAGGGTGGTAGTAGTGGTAGGCATCCAGCCCCCCTGGCTAAGGGTGGTAGTAGTGGTAGGCATCCTGCCCCCCTGGGTGAGGGTGGTAGTAGTGGTAGGCATCCTGCCCCCTGGGTGAGGGTGGTAGTAGTGGTAGGCATCCAGCCCCCCTGGGTGAGGGTGGTAGTAGTGGTGGGCATCCTGCCCCCCTGGCTAAGGGTGGTAGTAGTGGTAGGCATCCAGCCCCCCTGGCTAAGGGTGGTAGTAGTGGTAGGCATCCAGCCGCCCCTGGGTTGGGGTGGTAGTAGTGGTAGGCATCCTGCCCCCTGGCTAAGGGTGGTAGTAGTGGTAGGCATCCTGCCACCCTGGCTAAGGGTGGTAGTAGTGGTAGGCATCCTGCCCCCCTGGGTGAGGGTGGTAGTAGTTGTGGGCATCCTGCCCCCTGGCTAAGGGTGGTAGTAGTGGTAGGCATCCTGCCACCCTGGCTAAGGGTGGTAGTAGTGGTAGGCATCCTGCCCCCCTGGGTGAGGGTGGTAGTAGTTGTGGGCATCCTGCCCCCTGGCTAAGGGTGGTAGTAGTGGTAGGCATCCAGCCCCCCTGGGTGAGGGTGGTAGTAGTGGTAGGCATCCTGCCACCCCTGGGTGAGGGTGGTAGTAGTGGTAGGCATCCAGCCCCCCTGGGTGAGGGTGGTAGTAGTGGTGGGCATCCTGCCCCCCTGGCTAAGGGTGGTAGTAGTGGTAGGCATCCAGCCCCCCTGGCTAAGGGTGGTAGTAGTGGTGGGCATCCTGCCCCCTGGCTAAGGGTGGTAGTAGTGGTAGGCATCCTGCCCCCTGGCTAAGGGTGGTAGTAGTGGTAGGCATCCTGCCACCCTGGCTAAGGGTGGTAGTAGTGGTAGGCATCCTGCCCCCCTGGGTGAGGGTGGTAGTAGTGGTAGGCATCCTGCCCCCCTGGTTGAGGGTGGTTGGCATCCAGCCCCCCTGGGTTGGGGTGGTGGCGCGCATTCAGGCCCCTGTGTGCATATGTGGCATTGGTGATGGGCATCCCGCCCCTATGGTGCTGCTGTTGCAAGTATATTCAGATTCCCAGTGTATGTGTGTGATGTGTCGTGTACGTGTTGTATGTGTTTTGTGGTTGGTGTCTGACTTACCTTCTGCGCCGTACGCGTCCGTGCCTGTTCCGGTAGTAGATGTAGAATATTGGTATGATCGGGACGAAGGGATTCATGGTTGGTTCGTGTCGTTCGTCCTTCTCGTTGCTTCGCGTCGTCCTCGTCGCTTGGCTTCGTCCTCGTCGCTTCGCTTCGTCCTCGTCGCTTCGCGTCGTCCTCGTCTGTGCTGTGTTCGTCTCGTAGCCGTGGATCGTGTTGTGGCGCGATTCGGAGCTTATGTGCGCCTCTCCCGGATGCTTTGACGTGCCGTGCGTAGCGACGGGTTCGGCGCGTACGGAAAGCGCATCGTACTTGTCCGGCCGGACGGGGCTGCATTTTCCCTTCCGTGCGACTCGATTCGGCGTTTCCGGATTCGCCTCGGTCGGAGAACAGGACCTGGTTTGGGTGAGTACGGCTCGGCCGGAATTTTTGCTGTTGTGCGCATCGTACTTGCTCGTTCGGTGTGCTGTACGGATCGGTCGGGAAACTGGCTTTCGCATGGCTTTTTTCCCGACCGAATGGTATTGGGTGCGCCTCCGACCGAGATCGGAATCGGCCCCATAGTGTTTTGCACGAGGAGACAAAACCAGAAGAAAAGATTAGTTAATAGAAGCAACTGTTGTACATTTTTTAGTGGACAACGGATACATACTTCTTGTACAGAGGCTTTCTTTAATAAAGAAAGTTATCTCCAGGATAACAAATTTGTTCATGCTATTGACCAAACAATCCAAACCTTGGTTTAATGAATCCCTAAATGAGGAACGTCGCAAACTTAGGCTTTCTGAGAGATTATGGAGAAACACTCCCTACAGTACAAGCCTCAAGCAGTTAAGGAGGATGAGAAGCGCATACAACAAACACATTTGCAGTGCGAAATCAGATCACTTTAGGGCCTAGCTTGATAGCGCTAAAAATAGACCCAAGGAACTGTTTGAAATCATCAAACAATAAGCCGCTCATACCATAAACCACATTTCGGCACCCATGACCTCCTACCCCAGTGAGGAAGATTTCTCAGCTCACTTCTCGGAGAAGGCAAGGAAAATTGAACTTGAACTGCAATGTGCTGCAACTAATCAGCGGTCCTTGAGTTCCCCTGCAGTGGGTGTACCTAAGGCAGAGATTGCTTTTTCACACCCCATTGTAGGCTCTCCTAAAAACAACGCTTCTTGGAATTCTTTCCTGGTCCCGGATGATGCTGAGCTGGCACTCTCCCTGGCGTCTCCAAAACACTCTAACCACTTCAACGATCCTCTTCCCGCTAAACTTCTCAAAGATCTCAATTCAGCCATTCTCCCACTTTGGGCCCGGATCATTCAAGAATCTCTTGTACAGGGGAGGATTCCTGACTTCCTCAAGATGGGGCAAGTCACTCCCATCCCTAAGAAGTCTAATGTTGACTTAGCGGATCCCACTAATTTCCGTATGATCACTAGCATCATGACTTTAGCGAAATTATTCGAGAAATGCGTCCACACACAGCTCTGCAACCACATCGAGAAATTTCAGCTCCTTGACCTTTACCAGTCTGGTTTCAGTGCAGGGCACAGTACTGAAACCGCACTAACCCACATAGTTGATGACGCCTTGGGATCCCTTGATCAAAATGTCCCTTGTCTTCTGATCCTTCTTGACTTGTCCTCTGCATTTGACACTATTAAACATGAAAACCTGATTGCTATTCTTCAACACAGGATGGGGCTATTGGGCCCTGTCTTAAATTGGTTTGCTTCTTTCTTGCATAACCGTACCCAAAGAATCAAAGTTAACCAATCACTTGCTGCCAGTACCCCGGTCACAATTGGAGTACCTCAAGGTTCTGCACTGTCGCCCACACTCTTCAACCTTTTTATGGAACCTCTTTCCAATATTCTGAATGACTCCAACATTCAATACCATATGTATGCTGATGACACGCAACTTTATTTGAAGATCTCCTCTCCTGATGAAATAAGAACTCTAAATGATGCGCTTTGGAAAACGCAACAGTGGCTCACACATATTCATCTGTTGTTAAACTCCCTTAAAACAGAATTCCTTCTGATTTCCCCCCCGCAACCACTTGGCTCCTACCCAAGACTGGATCAAACAACTCTCTACACTCAACTGCACCCCTCATGTTGTTGACTCTGCTAGATCTTTAGGCATCACCCTGGACAAATACCTAAACATGCAAGCTCACATTAGTGCCACTATTAGGGATGCCAATCATCAGCTCAACTCCCTATGGAAAGTTGAGCCAGTCTTGCCTCCTGAGGACCTCCAGACAGCTGTCCAATCCCTAATTATCTCACGCTTGGAATATGGTTGGGGGACCCTTGGCGGCCTTCCTACAGCTAATCTGGCTCAGTTGAGAGCCACTCTTAACGCGTCGGCCAGACTCATCACGGGCTCCAGAAAACATGACCATATCACGCCGGACGTAATTCAGCTTAACTGGCTAGCCAGTGAAGCAAGGATTCGTTTGCTTCCCTGACCCACAAAGATATTCACTACAACACCCCCACCTACCTAGCAAAAGAACTTGAGATATCTGGCTCGAGTCGGAACTTAAGAAGCTCTAATACTCTACTTTTGAAACCACCCAAATTCAATAAGAAAAGAACTTACAACCGTGCCTTCTCTGGTCTTGCTCCTAGAATTTGAAATGCTCTTCCTCCTGAGATCAGATCCAACCCATCGACTACCTCTTTCAAAAAACATGTCAAGTGGCTAATACTGAACGACCATCTACAGCAATTGCCCTGATGCCATCTTTAATTCACTTCCATCGCCAGCTTGACAATCTTTGTAGTGATCGCTCTAAATTTGTTATGTTTCTCTTCACATGTCCTTTTTGATGTATTACCTGCTGTAACTTTTTAGATACTTCTTGTGTGCTATTTTGTTCTGCACCCTTGTTTTAAAACTCTTGCCATGGATCCTCCTTTGTACAGTGCTCTGATACCCTTTTTTGGCTCATGTTCGCGCGCTATAAAACCTTTCAAATAAATAAATAAATTGATTAAAGAGGACAATGTTATGAAATGAAGAATGGTAGTCCTATAGCAAAAGAGGTGATGGTATCTAGAAATGTAGAAGAAGTTATTGCAGAAGAGGTACAAGGAAGGTGTAGTCAGGGTACTGTAGTAGTGTTTCTAGTATTAGACAGCAATCCATTGATATATTAAGAAAATTACTACGTATCTTTCCAATGCAAACTTTAGATAGGAGGCTGTATTATGTGAAAGGAGCTTTATGTTTAGGAGAAATAAGTAGAGCACTTTTGCATGGTAGTGTGGTACACGTAGAAAAGGTTTGTGGTGATGTGCAGTTTCGTTTCTGTGGTCCTGAGCAGGATTCTAGGGAAAATGAAGAGTTGTTGAGAGGAGGAGTTGCAGAACAAGACACATATATTACAGGTGATAGTTTTAAAAAAGAGATTACAAAATTTAACACAGTGTTCTGTAAAAAAACAGAGTATGTTGCTGATGCATTTACTAGAAGATTTAAACACAAACTGTTGACTTATATTTAAAAAGTGAAAAAGTAAATTATGAGAACTGGCAAAAGTTACTGGAGTATATTTGTAGAGGGATGGTTTGACTTGTCTATACGGCAAGTTATATGTAAGTAGTGTTACAAAAAATTGGAAGAAAATAAAATGAACAACACAAAGATATTAGATACCCATTTTGTAAGATAATAAAATGCCTGCTAATGTAAAAAAACTATGAAGGGCAAAAATAAAAAAACATCAACATTTATTATTCTTTCCAGCAATGCGAAGGGCCGTTATGGACTGCTCTCTAGCACTAACTACAACTCCACAATCCATGCAGTATGATGCCATCTGGGAAAACTGTGGAGCCAAATCCTGAAGTTGAGATTGGACTTTTGAATGGACTCTCTGCTTCGGTGTTGTTGTGCTGCTATTGAAGTCGAGGGTCCTTCAGCTTTGCATTGCCTTCTTGCTGCTCACTATGAACTCCTCTTATGAAATGTGCAAAAAATATGAAAGGGGAAAGAAATACCATGTATGATTTTTGGCAGCATTGCGAATAGCTGTAACACACTGCTCACCAGCAGTTATAACAACACTAAAGTCCATGCAATACGTGGCCATTCTTGAAAACTGTGGAGCCATATCTATTGTAGTAGTCTGTACCTCTAAAGAGACTTTCTGGGCGGGTATTGTTGGCGTTGCCACTGATGTAGATGGTCCTCCAGCTTCCCTCTTGTAGACCGCCAGTTGGAGACGTTATCCATGACAGGTTTTCAGATAATATGAGATGGACGTCGTCCCACATGAATATTTTTTGTTCGTCCCTCTAGAAAGGTCCTGTCACACATTGTGCATTGCACTAGTTTTGCAGCAGTTTTTGATACCCCATGAGTTTGGGTAACAATGGATAGTTTGATGTTTGTTTGAAAGTTATGTTGTGTTCATGAGTTCAGTAGTTGAAATTTATTTTTTGAAACTGTTGTTTTTTTTTACAAATATGTTGTAAAAATAAAGTTAAACCAATATGTTGCTAAACAGCTAGACTGAAACTTTGTGTAAAATATGTCTATATATCTGTTTTACATTTTTTCATTTGTATTCGTGACTACTGATGTCATTGCGACCTCCGGTGTTGCTGTGAAGAAGAAAAGGAAAATGCTACTTACCAGTATGCATCTGTTCTTGGCATGTAGAGCTGCAGATCCTCACACTGTGCATTAGATCGCCATCTGGTGTTGGGCTCGGATGCTTGCACTTTGTTATTGTCTTCGAAGAAGTCTTTGTAGTCATGTGATAGGTGACTCCTCCTTTGGACAATAGTGCGCATGGGCATCGACTCCATCCTCAGATTGTTTTTCTCCATATTGGGGAGTGATGGAGTTAGTAGAAAAGGAAAGAGATGTCCATGTGTGTGTATCTAATTAAGATAGGACTGGAACACATACAGGTCCCGGGGAGGTGGGTGGGCGTGTGAGGATCTGCAGCTCTACATGCCAAGAACAGATGCATACTGGTAAGTAGCATTTTCCGTTCGAGGCATGTGAGCTGCAGAGCTCTCATTGTGCATAGACTGTACAGCAGTATCTCCCCTAGCGGTGGTCACCTGTATGTGTTGCAGTAGTTTGAAAAAGGGTTTTAAGGACAGCTTGGCCCACTGAAGCTTGTTGCTTGGCTTGCACATCAACACAATAGTGTTTAGTGAAGGTGTGTGTTGTAGACCATGTGGCTGCCTTACATATGTCTTCTAGGGAATGTTCCCTAAGAATGCCATGGAAGCCCCTAGTTTGCGTGTTGAGTGCGCTCTAGGGGGAACTGATAATGTGCGTTTGGCTTTTTGGTAGCAGATTTGGATACATTTAACAATCCACCTTGCAACCCCGGCTTTTGAGATGGGATTACCCTTGTGTGGTGGAGAGAAAGCTACAAACAATTGTTTGGTTTTGCGAAAAGACTTGGTTCTGTCAATGTAATACATAAGGGCTCTCTTGACATCTAGGGTGTGGAGAGCTCTTTCTGCCACGGAATCTGGGTTTTGGAAGAACACGGGTAGTTCTACCGATTGGTTAAGGTGGAAAGGCGAAATGACTTTGGGAAGGAATTTTGGGTTTGTTCTGAGAACTATTTTATTATGATGTATTTGTAAGAAGGGCTCTTGTATAGTTAAAGCCTGTATCTCACTGACTCTCCTGAGAGAAGTGATTGCAATTAGGAACGCAACTTTCCATGTAAGGAATTGAAGTTCACATTTATGTAGGGGTTCAAAAGGTGGTCCCATGAGCCTGGTAAGTACTATATTAAGATTCCACACTGGGGAAGGTGGTAATCTGGGAGGTATGATCCGCTTAAGGCCTTCCATAAAGGCTTTAATGGCGGGGACTCTAAAGAGTGATAAGTGTTGCCTGTTTTGTAAGTAAGCAGCAAGGGCTGCGAGGTGCAGACGTATGGATGAGTATGCAAGATTACATCTTTGCAAATGTAGCAAGTAGCAAATGATGTTTTGCGTGGAGGCCTGTAATGGTTGGATATGATTGTTAGTGCAGTAAATAGCGAATCTTTTCCATTTTGCTGCATAGCAGGCTCTGGTAGTTGGGCGTCTAGCCTCTTTAATAATGTTCATATAGTCTGGCGGTAGGTTAAGGTAACCGAATTCTAGGACTTCAGGAGCCAAATCGCAAGGTTCAGTTGAGATGGATCTGGGTGCCTTATTTCTCCATGGCTCTGCGTTAGCATTGATGGGGAGAGGTGTAGTCTTTGGTATGGGACTACCGATAGTTCTAGTAGTGTGGTGAACCACGGTTGGCGTGCCCATGTGGGAGCTACTAGTATCATTTTTAGAGACTGTTGTCGGAGCTTGCGTACTACAAGTGGGATCAGTGGTAGCGGTGGAAAAGCGTACACAAATTTGCCGGACCAGTTCATCCATATCGCATTGCCCTGGGACTGCGGGTGTGGAAACCTGGCGGCGAAGGTTGGGCATTTTGCGTTTTGGTGTGTGGCGAACAGATCTATGTCTGGCTGGCCCCACATCTGGAAAAAAGGTAGAAGAACTTGTGGATGTAGTTCCCACTCGTGAATCTGTTGTGTCTGTCGACTTAACAGATCAGCAATCTGATTGTGAACCCCTGGTAGGTGTTCTGCTAGAAGGTATATGTTTTGTGGAATGGCCCACCTCCAAATGTCCTGTGGCAGTTGGGACAGTTGTGGAGAGTGTGTCCCCCCCTGTTTTTGTATATAGTACACGGCTGTGATGTTGTCTGTTCGGATCAGGACAGCCTTGTTCTGTACGTGGAGTTGAAAAGATTTGAGAGCTAGGAATATAGCTAGTAACTCTAGGTGGTTGATGTGGAGCAGCTTCTGTTGAGTGGTCCACTTGCCTTGTGTTGTATGATCTAACAGGTGTGCTCCCCATCCTGTGAGTGATGCGTCCGTGGTTAGTACTATTTGTGGAAACGGCTCTAGGAACGGCCGCCCTTTGGACACATTTTTGGTGTTCCACCACTGCAGAGAGCGATGTGTGCGGCTGTCCACCAACACCAGATCTGTAAGATGTCCGTGAGCCTGGTTCCATTGGCGCGCTAGGCACTCCTGTAGAGGACGCATTTGAAGTTTGGCATAAGGGACGATGAAAATGCAAGATGCCATCATGCCGATTAGCTGCATAAACACTCTGGCTGGGAGAGAGTGTTGTATTTGAAACCTGGGGATAAGGGTTTGTATACTGGCTATCCTGGCTGGGCTGGGGTAAGCTAGAGCAGTGGAAGTGTTTATTGTGGCTCCCAGATATTGAAGTATATGGGAGGGCTGAAGGTGCGACTTGGTGTAGTTTACTGTGAACCCCAAGTTGTGTAATGTTTGTATTGTTTGGTGAGTGTGTTGGACACACTGGTTGAATGATCTGGCTTTGATGAGCCAGTCGTCCAGGTATGGGAAGACATGTATTTGTTGTGTTCGTAGGTGCGCTGCTACTACTGCAAGGCATTTGGTAAACACTCTTGGAGCAGTGGTGACTCTGAATGGAAGTACTTTGAACTGGTAGTGCTGTCCATTGAGTACGAACCTTAGATACTTCCTGTGAGCAGGATGTATGGGAATGTGGAAATAGGCGTCCTTGAGGTCTAATGTGGCAAGGAAGTCTTGTTGTTGTAGTAAGGGAAGCACTTGCTGGAGAGTGATCATGTGAAAATGATCTGAATGTATATACTGATTGAGGGGTCTGAGGTCTAAAATAGGCCTTAGAGTGCCATCCTTTTGGGAATTAGGAAATACAGGGAGTAAACCCCTGTGCCCTGCTGTAGTAGAGGAACTGGCTCTATGGCGTGCTTTTGAAGCAGGGAAAGTACCTCTTGCTGTAAAAGCGTAAGATGGTCTGCGGACATTGGACGCTGCTTGGGTGGTATGTTGGGGGGGTAGCTGTTAGTTCCAGGCAGTAGCCATGTTGGATAATTTGTCTTACCCACCTGTCTGTTGTAATGGAGTTCCAGACAGGTAGGAACTGTGATAGCCGTCCCCCGACAGGGGTGGTGTGGTTGGGGGAAGTGGAGGGAAGTCACTGTTTAGGAGTGGTGGAGGTACGGGTGTTGTTATTACCTCGACCTCTGCCCTTAGTGTTGTTGCCTCTGTAACCACCTCTAAAGTATCCTCTATTGGGAGAGGTTTGGGTGGTGCTTTTATATGAAGAGGAATTGTCTGTGGTGTTCCTAGAGCCCCCTCTGTAGAAGGAGCGGCGAAAGGAGCCACGTTGTTGTGGGGACTGCAATGGTCCCATTGACTTGGCAGTGTCAGTGTCCTTTTTCATTTTTTCCAGTGCTGTGTCAACAGCAGGACCAAAGAGTTGGTTTTGGTTAAATGGCTGATTTAAGATGGTAGTTTGGACTTCTGGCTTAAAACCTGAAATACGGAGCCAGGCGTGCCGTCTGATGAGTACGCTGGTGTTGACGGACCTAGCGGCGGTGTCGGCTGCATCCAGGGCGCACTTAATGGAGGCATTTGAAATAAGTTTGCCCTCCTGAATGAGGTCATTGGCCTGTGTCTTGTACTGATCAGGTAGGTGTTGCAATAGGGTCTCTAGCTGATCATAGTGGGCCCTATCGTACCTAGCTAGTAGTGCCTGGGTGTTAGCTATGCGCCAGATGTTGGTGGCCTGCGCAGCTACACGTTTGCCAGATGAATCCAATAATTTTGACTCTTTGTCAGGGGCGGAGCATCCCCTGAAGTTTGGGAATTAGCTCGTTTACGAGCATTAGAGACGACCAGGGAGTCAAGAGGGAGCTGACCTTTGATGTAGGCGGGGTCATCAGGGGCAGGTCTATACTTTTTATCTATTCTAGGGTTAAGGATCCTGGCCCTTACAGGGTCGTTGAATATTTCAGGGGCATGGTTAATGACACCTTTGATCATGGGTAAAGTTTGAACAGTTTTTTGAGACTGTTCAAAGGTGTCTAGAAGGAAATCTTCCTCTGGTTGGTTGGTGTTTATATGCACCCCGTGAAAGACAGCAGCCCTTTGGATAAGTTGTCCAAAACCAATGTGATCATCTGGTGGAGATGGTTTTGTGGGATAAGGTGGAGGGCTGGGGAGGTCTGTAGGATCTAGGGGTCGTTGTAGCCCCAGTCGTCCTGTGGTGGGTTATCTGGGTCTAGAAGTAGATTATCAGGGTCATCACCATACCCCATGTCGTCCTGATATTCATGTGGTGGAGAAGTTACAGGCTGAGGCGGTGTAACAGGGATGTGGAGAGGAGGGGTGTTAGATAGAGGTATAGGAGAAGAAGGAGGCATAGGGGAAGTAGAAGAGTCCTTCTTGTTTGGAGGGACAGGCTTGTGGCGTGGCACAGAGGAGATATGTCCAGTGTTAGGATTAATATGTATTTTCTGTTGATTAGGATCGATGGGATCCGGTCGAAACAGTGCCTCCTCCTGAATATTTGGCTTCGGCGCCGACTTTTTCGGTTCCAAGCGCGGTGATGGCTTCTTTGGATGTTCTTTTGTCTTAGAAGGCGTAGGGGAGTCCTTTGGCTTAGCTATCGGCTCGAACAGCTTCGGTTTAGGGGCTGTGTCGTGGAGCCTGGGTTTCGGCGCCGAGTGATCCGCATGCTTGGAGGCGGATTTTGGGACCGAACCGGATTTCGGCGCCGGGTGTTCTTCCGGTTTCGGCGCCGAAGGTGCCGGTGGAACGGACACATGTGGTTTGGTCGGTGCCGAGGAGCCGGAAGGCTTTATTTTCTTCTTCGGCGCCGAGCCGGAAGGCGGGGCGTCCGAAGCACGTTTACGGTCGCGACTGGGGCCCGCAGGCGAAGTGTTGACCGGTGCCTTCGTTTTTGCAGGTGGGGTTGGGGCAGGGGCGGTAGTACTCACTCGTTGCCCTGGAGTGATGGAACCGTCTGAGTCCTCTGCCTCCGAGACAATAGTGAGGTCTTCGGAATCTTCCTCCGGAACATCGGGACCCTCATCGAAGATATTGACGGGTTCCGGAGCGGACCGTTGCGCCATGATGTGCCTTCGGGCTCGACGATCGCGAATGGTCTTTTTGGAGCGGAAGGAAGCGCAGGCTGGACAGGTGGCCTCGTTATGGTCAGGTGAGAGGCACAGGTTACAGACCTCGTGGTGGTCACTGTGGGGGAACTTTGCTCCACACTGGGGGCATTTCCGGAAGGGCGTCCTTTCCATGGGCAGTAGGCCTTACGGCGTCGATGGGCCCAACGGCCCGCGTCGACGGCTGGAAAGGAGATCGAGGAAGGGACGTCAAGATGTTGATATCAAGTCGTGAAGTGTGAAAAACGCTGAAAATGAAGTTTCAAACCGGAGGGTCGAAATTGCACCCGAACCCGATGGCGGAAAAAAACAATCTGAGGATGGAGTCAATGCCCATGCGCACTATTGTCCAAAGGAGGAGTCACCTATCACATGACTACAAAGACTTCTTCGAAGACAACAACAAAGTGCAAGCATCCGAGCCCAACACCAGATGGCGATCTAATGCAAAGGGTGAGCTCTGCAGCTCACATGCCTCGAACAATTCAAAGGTTACAGGTAAGTTATAATTAGGGATTAGCATTTAAAAAACCTTAGAAATTCACAGAAAAAAACAAAGGTTACAGGGCTGTTATAGTTGGGAAATAGGATTAAAAAAACTTTAGATATTCACTGTTATAGTTAGGCTGATATTTCACTCGTACAAAACCATAGAAATTCAGCAGATATAATTAGCTGAGCTAACTATAACTCACGCTCCTGCAATGCACTGCTTGTGACCTCACATATTACATCACTCATGACATGGTCAGTGACATCACTGATGACATCACTGATGACATCTCAAATGACATCACTGATGACATCATCCACAGAATCTCTGACGCAGCCACCGGGGCACGGCCTTTATTTTTATTTATTTTTGACATGGGAGTGGGGCCGTGCGGCCCGCCTCCCCAGGTCTATTTCGGCCCCAGGGACCCCAACTCCAGAGCAGGCCTTCAACATTTTTTATTTATTTTTTTTAAATGGGGAGGGGGGCCAGCGCCGCCCCCCCTCCCTGGGTTGATATTGCCCCGAGGACCCCATCGCCCGGGACATGGCCACCTTGTTGGGGACCGCGGGGGAGTCTGAAGGCACCTGCGGTCCCTGCTGAATAACCGAGCATTTACAAGTCACCGTCCCACTGGAGGGTAATGTACAATGCTTACTTAATGATTCAGCGCAGAATCTACTATAGAAAAAAATGGAACTTAAAGGGACTACATATTCCAGCATGCAACACTAGTCAACTCACCTGTGCAAACCTACTGAAGGTAATTGTAATGATTAAACGCGGAGGAGAATGCCTTTCAGCAATACTGCAAGCACCGGGGCAGCCTGTGATCAAGGAGCTGTGCTCCGAAACGCGTTAGGCAAGGAAAGACTCCCAAAGTGAAATGCCGGTTGCTTTTATTATAAGAATTCGTCTGCAGTGAAGTACGTTTTTAAAATGGGGGCATTTTGGGGAACTAATACACTGTATGGCGCAGAGCTATGGGGGCACGCAAATGTAGCAGCCACTGAGAAGGTTGAAAATAATGTAATCAGATCGGTAATGGAACTTCCCCGAAACGCACCACTCACACCCATGCGTTTAGATCTAGGAATAAAGAGCGTTGCCCATGCAATTGCTCTTCGACCATTAGTCTACTGGATGCGCATATGGGTGAATGACTCACCACTCCCATTGAAAGAGTCAATTCAAGATAAACTACTATTAGACACTAAAGGGAGTATTGAGTGGTTTAACCATATCAAGATATGGCTGAACAAACTTGGCATGTCTGACCTTTGGTAAACCCCCAGCAAAATTAAAAAAAGCTCGGTAAACCACCTCAAAAAGAATTACTGGAACTATGTTATGGATAGCTGGCTCAATAAGAGTACTGTAGGGAACTGACATGTAGGTTCCTCAACATTAAAGATAACATGCAACAAGAGGAATTTTTAAATCGAATAGAGCCGCCCCTTGCTAAAACACTATACCTTAAATTTAGGTACGGTATTCTTCCAATTAATAGTTTTGTCAGCAACTGGAATGGGGTTGATATTTCGCCTTGCTGCCCAGCGTGTGAATCAGCACTTGAGTCAGAAAAACACTTTTTATTCTTCTGTCCCATGTACCAGGAGACAAGAAGAATATGGCTAATCCCGATCTGCCGGATTCTAGCGACAACCCGATTAAGTGAGATTACCAGAATCCTGAAAAGTGATACCTCAGAATATTTGGTCTGTGTCCTATCTAGATACCTGCTTCATGCATGGGTTACAAGAAGCAGGATAGTTAAAATTATGAATAAATAAAAATAAAAAATTAGGCCAGGCTGAAAGGACTATAGTGAATGGAAGACGAAAATAGTATGTAGAAGGCATCTTAAATGGCATTACAATTGATGGAATTTATATCATGTAAATGTTATTGCTATTGTTATTAACTTGATCAAATATGTTAGAGGTAGAATATAAACTGCCTACAGATGTATGGCATGTTTAGGTTAAATTGACATTGCAATATATTATAAATGACATGTTATACTTGTAAATATTTTAACTTT
Source organism: Calotriton arnoldi (assembly GCA_963921515.1). Lineage (NCBI taxonomy): Eukaryota > Metazoa > Chordata > Amphibia > Caudata > Salamandridae > Calotriton > Calotriton arnoldi. The sequence continues at coordinate 1,073,843 of CAWUFW010006869.1, forward strand.
AGTATAATTTGATTTTAGATGTTAAATTATATCAGCACTATGCACTTTATCAAACTCTAACATATGTATGGTTGTTACTGGAATGATATTATATGGTCCCTGGTTACACTAAACATAGCTGCTTGGGGATGCTTTCCATGATTTATGCTTAGGATTGAGGCGCTAGACACCACATGTATTGTAGTAATTCAACCAAGAACCCGAAGAGAGACTGTCTCGTTTTCCTTAATTAACTCTTCCTTTTTAAAAAAAAATCTTTTTAATGAACTGTATATGATGTGCTTTTATGGTTTTAATGTAAAATCGAATAAAGATATTGCTACTGTATATATATATATATATATATATATATATATATATATATATATTCAATGAAAAAACCATAGGTTTTAGGGACAGTTATAGTTAGTTGGACATTTTACTCGTACAAAACCCGTGAAATTCCCCGTTATAGTTAGTTCAGCTAACTATAACTCACGCCCCGCAATGCACTGCTGATGACGTCACATATTACATCACTCATGACATGGTCAGTGACATCACTGATGACATCACTGATGACATCTCAAATGACATCACTGATGACATCATCCAGTGACTGTGTGTTTCTGTAAAGTTTAAATATTTTTAATATATATAGGAAAAGACGTATTGAAGAATGAGTGGGTGTGTAAGTGTCTGTATGGATGATTTAGTAGGTGCGTGACTGACTCTATAAGTGAGTGATTTAACGTATCTTACTGAATGCATGGGTTAGTGACTAAACTGGGTGAATGTCTGTATCCGTCTGTCTGTTGCTGTGTAAGTGGCTGCATGGGTTTGTGAATAGCTACATGAGTGTCTATAAGAGTTATTGATTTGTTGTCTGAGTATCTGTATGGGTGCCTGAGTGTTTGTGTGGATGGGGTGTGTGCGACTGTGCATAGATGTGTGAGTGGGTGATTCACTGGGTGGATGGTTTCAAGAGTGCATCTGTGATAGACTGTATGGGTGGGTAAGTGTGTGTAAGAGTGTGTTAGTGAGTGAATGTATGTCCCAGTGGTACATGTGTGAGTAACTACATATGTGAAAGGCAGTATATATGTGTGTTGGAGTATATAAATAGCTATAAGCGAGAGTGAGTGATTGTGATAGTGGCTGTATGGATGAGTGTGTGCTTGTATCAGTGATTATATAAGAGCGTAACAATGTGCTAGTATTTGTATGATTAAGTGAGCTGGTGTGTGTATAACTGTATAGGTGAGTAAATGGCAGTGTGTTTAATTATTTGCATGACTGACTAGGTGTGTGAGTACCTCTATGGATGAGTGGCGGTGTTTGAGTGTCTATATAGGAGTAAGAGTGCATATGATAGTGCTGTACTGAGTGACCATAAGTATGAGTGACTGTACGGGTGAGTGAGTGGATGTGTGTGTGTAGACCTAAGAATCAGTGAGTGGGTATGTAGTTATTGGTGTTGGAGTGTCTATGGTTTTGCGAATGGCAGTCTGTAATTTAGATTGGGTGTATCAAAGGTTATATTAGGGTGTGAAGAGCTGCATCAGATTATCACGTGGATGATGTCATCAGTGATGTCATTTGAGATGTCATCAGTGATGTCATCAGTGATGTCACTGACCATGTCATGAGTGATGTAATATGTGACGTCATCAGCAGTGCATTGCGGGCGCGAGTTATAGTTAGCTGAACTAACTATAACGGGGGAATTTCACGGGTTTTGTACGAGTAAAATGTCCAACTAACTATAACTGTCCCTAAAACCTATGGTTTTTTCATTGAATTTCAAAGGTTTTTAAATGCTAATTTCTAACTATAACATATCTGAAACCTATGGTTTTTTCAGTGAATTTCAAAGGTTTTTTAAATGCTAATTCCTAACTATAACATGTCTGAAACCTACGTTTTTTCAGTGAATTTCAAAGGTTTTGTAAATGACAATTTTTAAATGTATTGTTATATTAATTTTTTTCATACTGATTTACTACATTTTTAGAAACAATTTTTTTTTACATATTTTATTTTTTAAATTACATTGTAATTACATTATACATTACATTACAAAAAATACTTTCTCAGAATGAATTACTTTAGTTTAAATACTTTGCACATAGGCAATAGACTTTTAAGTACAGTAGTTACAGTTGTTGCAATGGGCAACACATTTTCAAACACAATGCAACATTCAGCTCAATGTGAATTTCTAGTTAAATGCAATTAGTTACTTTATGGATTACTTTTCTAACCACAGGACTGGATCCTAGATTCAGTCCTGGTACATCTCCTGTAAACAGTTGAGTAAAAGCGTTTTGGTTACAGTCGTGATTTTTAAGGAATATTATTGTATTTTAAAAGTTGACACTTAGAAACTTTTTCTCATAGAATCACCAATGTTATCCTATGGAAGGAAATTCACTTAGCAGGTAAAAACTGTTATCGTTACTTTTTCTTACTCAGTGTTGGATCCTGGATCCAGCACTGGTGCATCTCCTGTAAACAGTTGAAAGAATGCGTTTAAGTCATACAGGCGATTTTTAAGGAATATTTGTAGTTTGTGAAAATCGACACTTTGAAACTTTTCTGCTGAAAACCAGACAATGGATTCCTATGGAAGAAAATATAAGTTACTGGTAAGTACGGTTAAAATTACTTTTCAGGGTCAGTGCTGGGCTAAAAGATGCAGCACTGGGTTCTCTCCTGATAACAGGTGAGTAAATTGGAATTCGTACTTTGGTTGATTTTAGAGGAATATTATAAAGTTCCAAAACTCCACACTTAGAAGAATTTCCAAGTGAAACCAGTCAATGTTAGCCTATGAAGGAAATTCAAGTTACCGGTAAGTACGGTTAAAATTACTTTTCAGGACCAGTACTGGGCTGAAAGATGCAGCACTGAGGTCTCTCCTGATAACAGGTGAGTAAATCAGAATTCGGATTTCGGCTGATTTTAGAGGAATATTTGTATGTTTCAAAAATCAACACTTAGAAACTTTTCAGCAAAAAGCAGGCAATGATATCCTATGGAAGGAAATTCAAGTTACTGGTAAGTACGGTTAAAATTACTTTTGAGGATCAGTACTGGGCTGAAAGATGCAGCACTGAGGTCTCTCCTGATAACAGGTGAGTAAATCGGAATTCGTATTTCGGCTGATTTTAGAGGAATATTTTAAAGTTCCAAAACTCCACACTTAGAAGAATTTCCAAGTGAAACCAGTCAATGTTAGCCTATGGAAGGAAATTCAAGTTACTGGTAAGTACGGTTAAAATTACTTTTCAGGACCAGTACTGGGCTGAAAGATACAGCACTGAGGTCTCTCCTGATAACAGGTGAGTAAATCAGAATTCGTATTTCGGCTGATTTTAGAGGAATATTATAAAGTTCCAAAACTCCACACTTAGAAGAATTTCCAAGTGAAACCAGTCAATGTTAGCCTATGAAGGAAATTCAAGTTACCGGTAAGTACGGTTAAAATTACTTTTCAGGACCAGTACTGGGCTGAAAGATGCAGCACTGAGGTCTCTCCTGATAACAGGTGAGTAAATCAGAATTCGGATTTCGGCTGATTTTAGAGGAATATTTGTATGTTTCAAATATCAACACTTAGAAACTTTTTCAGCAAAAAGCAGGCAATGATATCCTATGGAAGGAAATTCAAGTTACTGGTAAGTACGGTTAAAATTACTTTTGAGGATCAGTACTGGGCTGAAAGATGCAGCACTGAGGTCTCTCCTGATAACAGGTGAGTAAATCGGAATTCGTATTTCGGCTGATTTTAGAGGAATATTTTAAAGTTCCAAAACTCCACACTTAGAAGAATTTCCAAGTGAAACCAGTCAATGTTAGCCTATGAAGGAAATTCAAGTTACCGGTAAGTACGGTTAAAATTACTTTTCAGGACCAGTACTGGGCTGAAAGATGCAGCACTGAGGTCTCTCCTGATAACAGGTGAGTAAATCGGAATTCGTAGTAAGGCAGATTTTAGAGGAATATTTGCACAATGGTGAAGGGAGGGGGCGGGCCTGAGGTGACATCTGTGCAAACGCGCCCCGTGGCGCGTTTTAAGTTGGGGGATTAAGTCCCTTGAATCATGAGGTTCCCTAGGGGCCAACTAGCCCACCATGAACCTCCAGTATGCGCCAGGGGCTGCGTTGCAGAGACGTGTAGAGAGGCCACACCCTTTTACACCTCTCTGCAACGCAGCTCTGTGGCGCTTTCTGGATGTACCTGTTGTGCTAGTTGGCCTCAGGGACCCTCAGGATTGAAGGGGATTTAATCCCCATCTTAAAACGCGCCACGGGGCCTGTTTGCACACATGTCACATGAAGCCCCGCCCCTCCCTTCACCACTGTGCAAACGCGCCCTGTGGCGCGTTTTAAGTTGGGGGATTAAGTCCCTTGAATCCTGAGGGTCCCTGGAGTCCAACTAGCCCACCATATACCTCCAAAAGCGCCACAGAGCTGCGTTGCAGAGAGGTGTAAAAGGGGCGTGGCCTATGTACACGTCTCTGCAAGGCAGCCCCTGGCGCATACTGGAGGTTCCTGGTGGGCTAGTTGGCCCCAGGGACCCCCAGTATTCAAGGGGAATTCGTTCCCCTCTGCAAACGCGCCAGGGGCGCGTTTGCAGAGTACTGCAGGGAGGGGGCGGGGCCTCCGGCAGATGCCGGTCGTTTTTTTTCGTTTTTTTTTTTAAATGGGAGGGGGCTGCGTGGCCCCCTTCCCTGCTCACTTTGGCCCCGGGGACCCCATCCCCCGGGGCCTGAGCATTTTTTTTTTTTTAATTTTAAAAAAAACGGGAAGAGGGCCGCGTGGCCCCCCTTCCCTGGGCCTTTATTGGCCCCGGGGACCCCATCCCCGGGGCATGGCCTCGATTTTTATTTTTTTATTTGGAGGGGGCTGCGTGGCCCCCCTCCTCAGGCCATTTAAGGCCCCGGAGACCCCATCCCCCGGGGCCGGCCTTTCCCTTATTTAAAAAAAATAAAAATTGAACTTTGGGGAGGGGGCTGCGTGGCCCCCTCCCGGGCCACTTATGGCCCCGGGGACCCCATCCCCCGGGGCCTGGCCTCACGTTGGAGACTGTGGGGGTCCCCAATCCCCCACAGTCCCAGCCGGCTCCCCGCCTCCTGCGGAAGCCGGCATTGCTTTCCACATGGGGAGCAGCTAACATGCTGCTCCCCATGTGGAAAGCAATTGGTTTGCATTTTGAAAGAGAGAGCAGGTTTCCTGCTCTCTCTTCAAAATGCAAACCAAGACTTGCTATGACAGGACGGGAGCCGCGAGGCTCCCGTCCTGTCATAGCAAACAGCAGTGTCCCGGGGTAGGCACCCGGGACACTGCAGGAGCCGGCCCTGGGGGTGGTGGTCCCCAGGGCCATCAAGGGCTCCAGGAGGGGGCCGCGCGGCCCCCTCCCATTCAGTGCACAGCCCCGGGGAGGTGGTGGTCCCGGGGCTTGGGGGTCCGTAAGGACCCCCATATTTAAATGTTTAGTGCCCCGGGGAGGTGGCGGTCCCGGGGCATGTGGGGGCTGGAGCCCCACACAGGTTTAAAAAAAAAAAAAAGAAGCCCGGGGAGGTGGCGGTCCACGGGGCTACGGGAGGGCTCAGAGCCCTCCAGCCATCATTTTTAAATAAAGCCCGGGGGGCGGTCCCCGGGGCTTGGGGAGCCTTAGAGGCCCCCTACATAAATTAAAACCCCCACCATGCCCCCGGGACTTGGGCCACCCGGGGCCAATTAACTATCGAGCGCGGAGACCGCGCTTCGATTTTTTATTTCGGCAGGATCCGCATCTTGCCGATTTAAAAAAAAATAAAAATTATTTTGCCCAGGGGTCCTTGTGGGACCCCTGAGCAGACCTAGGGGTCAGGGTGTTTCTACCCTGCCCCCTTTGTGCGTTTGCGCACTTGTTTCTGTCCCTCGGTTCTACCGAGGGACAAAATGGCTGCCAACACTTCCTGATTTGGAGTGTTGACAGCCAATTAGCATGCAGCTCGTGATCGGGAGGGTGCGCGAATCCGACGCGGCCATAGATATATATGTACTTTTACTTTTGATTTTCTCAGCAACTACTGAACGGATTTACACCATTTAACAAAAGGGTTCTTTCTGAACCAAGAACTACCTCTTTGCCAAATTTGGTGTAATTCCGTTCAGCAGTTCGGGCTGTAGCCGTGTCTAAAGTTTCCTATGGAAAATTGCATGGGGAAAACGCGTTTTGGGACCCCCTTTTTCTCGGCCCCGCTTGACGAATCCCCGAGACTTTCAGGGTAGGAGCGGACCGGAGCGCCCCACAAAGTTTGAAAATTTTACGAAGATACGTCAACCGGCAAGAGAGTTATTTCAAATAGAATGTCGCGGATTTCCTATGGATAATAGGTTGTAACTATAACTATCTACTGGCGACCGCCAGTAGATAATATATATATATATATGCAGCATACTTCACCATATCCTTCCCTTGCCCAGAAAGTGAAGCACGGACCCAAGTAAGGCAGTTTAAAAGATTTATTCGGCTCTCGAAACAACCACAGCAGCCATGACGCGTTTCGACACTCCCTGGTGTCTTGATCACATGACGCGCACAACAAGGAGGAGGTGCAATTTAAACCATTTTTTCTAAAGCTTTTTATCTTTTTTTCTCATTTTTTTCTCAATGCTTAAAGTGACAGTGCATAAAAAATATATATATACACACAAGGTCCATATATAAATACAAATGACAAATGAATAAATATATAAATATATATGAAGATATAAAAATATATATATATAAATATATGAATATATAAATATATTAATGTTACTAATCGTGGGTCATTGCTGGTTACAAAATATCCATTGTCTGATAGCTGATGTTTATGTTGCAAAATAATGGTATGAATACCATTCAGCCCTTGATTTTTGACACACTACGTTACGATAATCATATATTCGGAAAAATCGTATCGCCTGATATCATGGAAATGTGCTTACATTCACTTGTTCAAAGAATTCTTTGAATCCTCATTTACTTAATAAATAAACAATTTATCAATTTCATATTTAAAAAACAAGTTTAAAAACACGTTTGAAAATCATCTAATAAGTGCTATGTAGTTCCTCTACCAGTCACCATTTTTGTTTAGACATCACGATATCAATACCAGTTATTCAATTTTTTCTAAGTATGTTTGCGTACTGAATCTTGGAACATTTATCTATAACCCACACAGCTTGGCTCCCTTACTCTTGTCAATTCTGTTCTTCTTTTTAAAGGACCTTATATCTATAAAGTGCATAGTGCAATGTTAAAGTGCAAAAAGTGTACAAGCTTATACCCTATGTTAAAAGCATAAGACATTCTGTGAAAAAAAGCTAAAATAATTAAAATTTGTGTAAAAACCTCCACTACCCGTGTAAATATTAAAAAGAGGGAGAATTGCGGCAGATTGTTGTTGACCTTGATGATAATATATTAAAGTTATAACTAAGATTATGCAAATCTTTACTATTTTAAATATATTATAACTGATTTAATGAGCCATTGGCAGTTTCACTGTACCGGCCGTGTGTGCTTACACGTGCATGGCTTAATCTTTGAGACCAGCATATGCTACTGGCAGGATCAACCAGGTAGCTGTATATGTATATGTATATATATATATATATATATATATTCCATTTGAAAAGAAAGTTCTTGAAGCCAAATCTACGGATTCATTCTGTTTATTTAAAAAGATGAGTGAAAGTGGCAGCGTGCTATCATTAGTAAAGTCCTCCCTGACACTTTTCAGCTCACCCTCGAGCCTTGATCACAGGTGTTAATGATTGGTAACTGACAAAACCAATCAATTTAAATGCTGCCATAATATATTTCTGTAGTCATAATGAACTTAACAACCAGCATGCATTGCAAGTGCTGTAAAACATCATCTGCCCACTTGCAGAATACACACTCTCTGGAAAATACCATCACGTTCCTGCTGTGGCTTACTAATCCAATGATCGCATTGCTGGTAAGTAAAGTGACTCGGTGCATTTAAAATAATAATGAATTAGTCTCTTTGTGCGTGCCATCCAAAAAATAACCTTTAAAAACAGAGGAATCTGAAACCAGAAATAGAGAAGTATCAGACTCCTCAGATCACTCTCTCACCTCACGCTGTTCATAATTCCAGGGAAATCCTTTTGTGAGGCAGAGGTTAGCGGATCGTGCCCCCCCAATTTTTGTCCACCGGACTCTACACATTCCTCCATTCCTAGGGAGCCATGGACCCTGCAGAGCTGGAAATGGAGCACCCGTCATAAATTCAATTTGAGAAGAAAGTTCTTGAAGCCAAATCTAAGGATTCATTCTGTTTATTTAAAAAAATGAGTGAAGGTGGCAGCGTACCATCATTAGTATAGCCCTTCCTGACGCGTTTCAGCTCACCCTCGAGCCTTGATCAAAAGTGTTAATCATTGGTAACTGACACAACCAATCAATTTAAATGCTGCCGTAATATATTTCTGTATTCATAATGAACTGCAACAACCAGCATGCATTGCAAGTGCTGTAAAAACATCATCTGTCCACTCGCAGAATACACACTCTCAGTAAAAAGAAGAGATTTGCTGAAGCCAATTCACGGTGGCACCACAGGGTTTATTTATCATAATAAAGTAGCTGCATATTCAATACAGATGCATCTTGGGATTTGTATAATTTTGTATAATTTTGCGTTGGTCACATGGTGAAATGAATTTAATGCACCTGTATCTAGTGATTGCAAACCTCTATACCTGTGATCAAGGCGTGACTGCTGAAACGCGTAAGAAAGGACTATGAATATGCAGCCACTTTATTATGAAATTAAACGTTGTGGTGCAACCGTGAATTGGCTTCAGCAAATCTTTTCTTTTGTATTTGCCAAATGGGATGCTCTGCCCCAGTCAGCTGAGGCCGTCCTGCAGGGTTAGGGGCCCCCCGTCAATGGAGGTTATTGTGCAGTGTTTTGATTGGGGGGCATGACCCGCTTGCCTCCAGGTGGAGCAAAGGATTATACCAGACACTGCATGTTATGGAGTGGAGAAAGGGAAAGGTTCTCTTCCTGGTGACTCCAGACTCCTCACGTTTTAGAGATATAATTTATATTGTGGCAGCAAGACTAATGACGAGGTCTGCCAAGACTGCTATTTTTAAATGTGCATGTGGCCACTTTATGTAACTGGATGCACTGAACAATGATGAACTGTGAACAATATGTAGTGATTGAACGCTATCAAGCAATATTTCAATATGCACTACAGTGCCGATTTCAGGATGAAAATACAGATGCATCTTGGGACTTGTATGATTTTGCTTTCGTCACGTGGTGAAATGAATTTAATGCAGCTGTGTCTTGTGATTGCAAACCTCTATACCTGTGATCAAGGCATGACTGCCAAAAGGCGTAAGGAAGGACTATGAATATGCAGCCACTTTAATATGAAAAATAAAGGTAGTGCAACCGTGAATTGGCTGCAGCAAATCTCTTCTTATATATTAACTACTGGCAGTCACCAGTAGGTAGTTTGTAGTTAGGACCTAGTTACCATAGGAAAAGTATTTTTGTATTGCCAATGACTTTGACTCCGTTTAATGAATCTCCATGAAATTTTCAAAACAACGTTTCGGGGTGATCCGTCAAGAGGGAGGCCGAGAAAAAGGGGGGGGCGCAAAACATGCTTTCCCCATGTTAATTCGCATAGGGTGTTTTAACACAAACACAGCCCGAACCACTGAACGGATTTACACCAAATTTGGCAGAAAGCTAGATCTTGGTCCAGAGTAGTGGGTTGTGGTAGTTTGGTGTAAGTCCATTCAGTAGTTTTAGAGATATTACCCGAAATCCAAATTTGTACATCTAGGGGCGCGGATCCTCCACAGATCCGACAGTCTCCGAGCTGTAATCTAATTGGTTCCCAACACTTCAACCAAGAAGTGTTGGCAGCCATCTTGGGACTCGGCTATATAAACATATAGAAAAGGGGGCAGGGTAGGAATACCCTGATCCCCTAGAAGTGGTGCTGGGGTCCCAGAGGGAACCCGCTGGGGTTTTAAAACTTTTTTTTAAATTAAAAACAAATACCAAGCGCAGTCTCCCGCGTTTGTTTTGAAATTATCCCCTGGGTGGGCCAGGTCCCGGGGGCTCTTAAAGCTTTGGGGACAACCACATCCCTGGTGCTTTATTTACATAATGGAGGCAGGCCGTGTGGACTGCCCTTTTGGGCTTATTACAAGCCCCAGGGACCACAACCTCACCAGGGCTTAATATAAAGGGGATGGGGGTGGCGTGGACCCCGCCAGCCCCAGGGACCACCACCTCGCCGTAGTCAAATCACTTAAAAAACTGGGAGGGGGGCACATGGCCCCCCTCCAGGGCCATATACGGTCCCGGGGACCACAACCTCCCCAGGGTGGCGCATGCAAACAGAAGGAGGGGGGCCGCGCAGCCCCCCTCCTGGGGCCATACAAGGCCCAGGGGACCGCCACCCCGAGGGCCGGCTCCTGCTATGTCCCAGGGTGCCCACCCCCCAGGACATAGCTATTTGCTTTTGCTTGGTAGAACTGTAATAGCTCCGACCAAGCAAAAGCAAACACTCTGCTCCCAGCTGGAAGCAGAGGTATCTTCTCTTTCCCTGGCCGCAGACATGCGGGCAAGGAAAGAGATGAAACAGATCGCTCATGCACGGAGGGAGCTGCCTTTCCAGCAGATCCCTCCGTGGGAGAGCAGTTCCGGCTGGGACTGTGGCAGCCCTGAGGCTACCCCACTGCGGTCCCGGGGGGGGGGGGGTGCGGGAGGGAGAGCAGAAAGAGGCAAAATAAAGGTCAGAAACGAGCAGGAAGAGGCAAAGTAGAGATCAGAAATGCGCAGAAAGAGGCAGAATAAAGGTCAGAAATAGGCAAAATAGAGATCAGAAATGAGCAGAAAGAGGCAAAATAAATGACAGAAGTGAGCAGGAAAAAGGCAGAAAACGAGCACAAAGAACCCACTCAGGCACTATTGCACTCAATCACAGAACATCTCCGGCACTTTCACAGCCACTCACAGACACGTTTACTCATGCACCCACTACAGACGAACTCATACACGTACACCCACTCACAGACACTCATGCTCCCACTTACAGAATCACTCATACTCTCTCTCATCCACTCACAGATCTACTCAAAGAGTCACGCAGCAACTCACAGACCTTCTCAGAGACTCACACACCCATTCAGAGACCCACTCAGACACTCATATACCCACTTGTCCCACTCATACTCTCTCACACCCACTTACAAACCTACTCAGATACTCATACACCCATTGAGACATTCATGCACTCACTCACACACTCAGGGGCCGATTACAAGATGTATGAGTGATGTAATATGTGAGGTCATAAGCAGTGCATTGCAGGGGCATAAGTTATAGTTAGCTCAGGTAACTATAACTGCTGAATTTCACTGGTTTTGCAAGCTTGAAATCTGAGCCTAACTATAACGTCCCTATAATCTTCGTTTCTTTCAGAGAATTTCTAAGGTTTTTTTAAATTCTATTTACTAACTATAATGTCCCTATAACCTTTGTTTTTTCCAGTGAATATACATATATACATATATATATACATACATATGTATAATACATACACAATAAAACCATAAAGATACACACAATCCCATAAGAAAAATATATTAATTAATGTAGACAATAAATAAAACATAGACATTTTTAAACCCCATAAAACACATTCACTGAAAATACTATAAACATTAAATTAAATTTGAAAAGAAAAACAAATATAAAATATTTGAAAAAAACCAAAACAATGAATGCTATAAAATCTATTTAACCAACATTATCAAAGCTATTGGAGTCTAAGAATAATAAATATACTATTCTTACTCTAGTTTATGCAGCAGTAGGGAAAGTGTTGGACTGCAGAGGGGTTAAATTTACTATTCCTGCTCCAGTCTAAGCAGCAGTAGGGAAAGTGTTTCCACTTCAAACAGCGCAACAGTAGGGAAAGTATTGGACTTTGGAGGGATTCATTTTACTATGCCTATTGCAGTCTAAGCAAGAGAAGGGAAAGTACTTCACTTCAATCATATTACATATACGAATAACCCCATGAATGTGTATTTTTTTTTAACTCTTAATATAAAAATTATTAATTAAATATATATATATATATATATATATATATTATTCTCCAAAGATGCAACGCACTCCAATTTCCAGTTTTAAAGCTTTTATTGTTAGCTTAACTGGCTCCAACCAACGCATTTCAGCCCAACGAGGCCTTTGTCATATATATATGTATAATGTAAAATGATGTTTCATCTTACTATTCCTGGTTTTTTACGTGGACCTCATTTTGAGCTCAAAACCTTAGTAAAGAATTGAATATATATATATATATATATATATATATATATATATATATTCACTGAAAAAACCACAGGTTTCAGGGACGTTGTAGTTAGTTGGACATTTCACTTGTACAAAACCAGAGAAATTCGGCCGTTATAGTTAGTTGAGCTAACTATAACTCGCGCCCCCGCAATGCACCGCTGATGGCGTCACATATTACATCATTCATGACATGGTCAGTGACATCACTGATGACATCTCATATGCCATCACCGATGACATCATCCAGCGACTGTGTGTTTCTGTAAAGTTTAAATATGTTTTATATATATATATGCCAAGGTGTATTGAAGAATGAGTGGGTTTTTAAGTGTCTGAATGGATGATTTAGTCTGTGCATGACTGACTGTATAAATGAGTGATTAAACGTGTCTTACTGAATGCATGGGTTAGTGACTGTATCAGTCTGTCAGTTGGTGTGTAAGCGGCTGCATGGGTTGGTGAGTAACTACATGAGTGTCTATATGGGTTATTGATTGGTTGTCTGAGTATCTGTATGGGTGTCTGAGTATCTGTATGGGTGCCTGAGTGTCTGTGTGGGTGGGTGGGGGTGTGTGACTGTGCATAGATGTGTGAGTGGGTGACTCACTGGGTGTATGGGTTCAAGAGTGCATCTGTGAAGGCTGTACGGGTGGGTGAGTGTGTGTATGGGTGTGTTGGTGAGTGAATGGATGTCTCAGTGGTACATGTGTGAGTAACTGTTAGAAAAAGGGGTCTCTAGTTGGCAAAGGCTTGCACCTTTGTCCAAGTAGGGACCCTTCTTCCTAGTCAGGATAAGTGAGGTACACTCCTAAAATAACCCCTGCTCACCCCCTTGGTAGCTTGGCACGAGCAGTCAGGCTTATCTTAGAGGCAGTGTGTAAAGCATTTGCACATAACCAACAGTAATACAGTGTAAGCACTACAAACGGACACCACACCAGTTTAGAAAAATATCCAATATTTTTATATACTTAAAACAAGACCAATACGTTACAAATCCACAGTACAGTACTTTAAAAATCTTCAGTTATCACAGTATCCTTAAAAACAGTTCCTTGATGTCGATAGCTCCGTCCGGGGCCATCACGGCATCATGAACAAACAAATCCAAACAGTTCTGGCTGACCGCGGCGTCGCGGGTCAGCGACGGTGTCGGGAAGACCCGCAAACAGTACCTTTCAGAAATGCAGGGCGTCGATGACCTCGCGGTGAGCTTCCGAAAACACGGCGTCCGCAGGCGTCGGTTCCGGAGGTCGGTGCAGGCGTCGTCGGGGCCCTCGAAGTCACACGTGTTGCAGATCGATCTCCTCTCTGTTGAAGTCAGGAGCGCTGGCGTCGGCAGGCGCCGGGTGCTGCGGTGCTAAGTGCAGCGGTGCGGTGCCCTCAGGTCGTGGTGCGAGCAGCGGCTCGGTGGCGGCATCAGATGGCGTCGTCAGTGAGACCAGGGTCGCGGTGTGAGGTGAAGGCGGTGCTCGTCACGGTGCTGGCAGGTCACGGTGCAGCAGCGGCGTCGTCGTTGCTGAAGCGCTGTCGTCGGCTGACGAACTGGAGTCGATGGCACTGGCGTCGGTAGGCCAAGGCTGCGGTGCG